>JAKGUB010000348.1:2946666-3687500 GCA_026261675.1 Hippocampus mohnikei
ACATCTTAGCGGGACCAAAATATTGGGACTTTGGCTGCAATGACATCACATTCTTTGAGGAGTCCCCTCCCCACCACCACTTTGTTAAAAGGTGACTTTCCTGTAAACTGAGACGTCGTTCTCTCTTCTCCTACCACAGCGGACACGTCGGACAGCCCACCGTCACAAACACCATTACGCCGTTCAACATGGCCGCGAGCCACATTTGAATCCGACCTGATTGGCCCACAAAAGGTAAAAGTAGCATATCCAGATTGACAGGTGAACAATGTGCGTTTTGTGCGCCGCTGTGGTAATCTTGTCCAGGCCTGGCACATAAATTAGCCAGCAAACACTTGTCCATGCTTACTCCAAAAAACTGCCCCGATTTAACCAATTTTTTTTTTTTTTTACACCCTTCAAGTGTTGTTTGAAAGACGCAGCCTTCCGTGAGACTCTCTGTGTGGAGTAGGAATTAGCATAATCCGATTAGGCGGCCGGGATTAGCCCCCTCAGAGCCCGCTTTTTCTGAATCAAGCATTCATGTGCGCCGCCCTCACGGCCAAGAGGCCGCACCTGCAGGCCCGACGCCATCACGCTGACCTTCTTCACGCCGCTAAACTCACAATATTTTGGCCCATATCTTATCGTTCCCCATCACGGGAAGACATTGGAGTCGTCTGTTGGTTCAGTGTATTGTGCCTTGAGTGACTTTATTGCCGAGGTTTTCAAGATAACAGCTGTCATGTCAACAGCATGTTCTTTTTTTGGGGGGGGCTCTGATTCACCAGCGCAAACTTGTACGGTGGCAGTGACTCCGCTCAATTAACACCAGTTACACAGAAAAGATAAGTGGGGGAAAACAATCTGAAAAAGAGGAGTCAAGTTGTTTTATGGCTGCTCCCATTTCAAGTTTACTGTCTTAACGACACATAAAAACTGCGAATTACACTTTGTGTATTGAACGCGACCACGTGGCTTAGTCTTTCGGTCTGCTAGCTTAATGCTAATGTTAACAAATAATGCGAAGCGCAACTGACATGCTAGCGCTTAAAAAGCTATGCTGCGGTGTTAGAGCAAAGAAGGACTGATATTGCCGCGATGAGAATGTTGTAATGTCGATTGGTTCCCCATTTGGAAAGGATTCACTGCGCTTCACTTTTCCCCACATTGTAACACGTATGCAGCCGTATTCCGATTTGGATTGAATCCATATTTTTTCCCTCTCCAACCCAATCCATCACCTGTATGTGCGACACAGGTTGATGGATGCTGGCGGACACTTTTACTGCGGCTGCGATCGCCGATAACAAGGTGACCTTTACACAGGCGGCCACTTTCCCACCCTACAATCAGCGCGCCATTACGCTCACTGTTTACCCACCGAGCCTTTAACGCAGCTCTTCGGACACGCCTCCCTCACCGCCTTTGTCCCCCCTGCGCCATTAAACAACATTGTCTCTCTTTTTTTTGGGGGGGGGGCGTCACAGTCTCGTTAGTTGGTTATTGATGCTGGCCAGTCAGTGTGGGATGAGCCTGTCCGGACGCTCCCAGTCCAAGTCCCCAGGGGTGGTCTTTGTCTGGAGGACTTGGGGAGGGGGTGGAGGGGGTCATTCCTCGGGGAGCTGCTTGACTGTGCTGGCTGGTAAAGATAAGCGTTCTCTCTCCGCATGCTTAGGTGGCGATAAGGGGATTGCTGCACTCCACACTTGAATGTTTTTTGACACACTCAGCGTTTAATTGTTGAAATTGAGAAACACAGCACACAAAAACATTATATAAACACACCACCGTGTTTAAATACTGCAATGCTGTCGTTCATAAACTCTTGTCGAACAAACAAACAATCGTGAACGTGTGAAATAGTTTTACAGGGAACGCCGAACTGGAAATGAACAGAATGGGTTCATTTAAAAAAGTTTAAGTCGGGTCTGTCCGTCTGTCCGTCCGGGCACCTTCTCGTAGCTCAGCCTGATTTTCTTCAGAGGAGTCGGCGCTGGAAATTTAAAAAGCGCAATTATCAGCACAGCTATTTTGTTTTGATAGGCCTGAAACTTCTTTGTACACGACAGAAAAGAAAGGTTAAATGGTCTGTATTGTTTGTAGGAAAGACACTACAGTATGACCGTTGTTGTCTGTCCCATGTTTGAACACATCTCTCTACCTACCATCATCGAGCTACCCTCTGATTTACCTACCTGCCCACCATCTACCTACCTACCTACGATCCATCAATTTTCCTATCCAACTATGAACCCGTCTACCCACTCATCTCCCTACCATGTACTTATACATAGTGTAGCTACCTACCCACCCGTCTCCCTATTTGGTTAGCTACCTGCTACCAACCCACCTATCTACTCACTATCTATCAACCTACCCACCCATAATTTTCATCTCCAACTACCAACCAACCTTCCTTTAGAATGTGACCATCTACCTACCTATCAATCAATCAAACTACTTAACCTGTCTACAACTCTATTGTCCACCAAAATAAGTTTGCTACTGCAGCTCACCGATTCTTGTCAAGCATGCCGCCTGTTCACTTCTCTTCCTCTCTTGTCCCATACAGCATCGTGATCCATAGTTAGTTGACAATCTCCCTCCCGTGCGTGAACCTCGACCAGTCGGACCTCTTCTCCACAACGGGCTCTTTGCAGGAGGGCTGAAGTGGCCGAGTAGGGCGTCCAAGGACCTCGAACCTTGTTGCGACAACTGGCCACTCCCTCTCTCTGCCACTCCGGCTCGGCCCTTGCCACCAATGAAAACTTCTTCCTGGCCGGTTTCGTCCTTCCACAGATCAGCTCCAGACCAGCGGCTAAACTCCGGGCTTCCGTCAGGCCACGTCGGGTCGTGGTTGAAATAAGCAGGCTCCTCCTGAGAGTACAAGCTGAGCTCGGTGTCATCTGGGGCCAACAGGAAGCTGGGGTTGACGCTGGGAAATGGTGCCGGATCGGGAATGGCCTCCTCGGGTTTAGGAGGAAGTGGAGGAGCAGGAGGTGGAGGAGGAGGAGGAGGAAGTGGATGGACTGGACCTGACTGTGCCGGCTGAGCTTCATACAGGGAGGTGGCGTTGCTAAACAGCTGACATCAGGAAAATAATATCAGGTACACCTACACCCTTTGGATAGGGGTGTGTAGACTTTTTTTTTTTAATCCACTGCATTTGTGTGGGTGCGCCACTTCCGATGCCATTCTTCAATTTTTCAGCTGCTCAGTAACAGTTATTTTAGTAATCCATTAATCTGTCAATCATGTCTTGATTGATGAATCCGATTTTTATTTTTTTAACTCTTGAAACAGTGCTTGTATTTTGGAAGGCGCACGTGTACCCAACGAAATGTCCCACAGGCATACCTTCAGGACCTTGTGCGGCACCTCTGGCAACATCTCCGCCAGCTGCGTCAGGGTGGCGCCGAGTAGCCACGGCAACGAGGGCACCCTCCTGAGCATGAGTTGAGCCACCAGGGGGTTGATGCAGGGGAAGTGCGACAGGCAAATCTCCTCCTGACCAACGTGGGGGAATGTAAATGTGTGACAAATGCAAAGAGGTGACGTGGAGCTCACCTGCGACGACGTGACGGCCAGCCAGTCTCGCTCCAGGTAGTCGACGGGATCACGACCGCTGCACATCAGGCTGAGGAAGCAGATCCGGTTGACCCAGCGGGCCACTTCTGACACCTCCATTGCAATCAGCACCTGCCGCATAAATAGCAATATTCTAATCTTACGTCGCGGAAGAATCCACACAAAATGGGCGCCGTTGGCTCGGTACCTTGACGTCCAGGTCCTCCAGCTTCATGCCGAAGAGCACCAAAGATGAGTAGACCATCACCAAGTTGCTGAAGGCTTCGCTGGAGAACCTGCACCAATACGATCATCGCGCGACATCGGCACATCTTTTGATCAGCAAGCGTTTTAAGGATTGACATGTTGATAGTAAGATCACCCTGAGTAGAACTGACCCTCCCCCCTTGCCGTCCGGGTAGTGCAGTATGATCCAGCAGTAGTTGTACTGCAGCGACAGAGCGGTGAGCCTCATCGCAATCGCCTCGTAGGCTCGCTCCTCACACAGCTCGTCCTGCTCCTACGCACACAGGAAGTAGGTGGGGTCACAATAATATCGGAGTTCAATTGGTGGTGCGTTTGTCTACCTGAACAACGATGGCGGTGCTCTCGTCCACCGTGATGACAGAGTAGTGATTGGTCCTGCCCAACATCTGCAGGGACGGGCAGTGGCTCCTTTCCAGTAGCATTATGTTGAATCTGCGAATCCAGCAAAAAACAAAAATTAAGTGGTCCTGTAATTTTGTAACTTCGGTGGTCGTGTACACGGCAGGACCAGGGTTTCAAGTTAAACCCCTACATCCACCCAGGCAGATATTCTTTGTCCTCTGCGAAGAGGGAAAAAAATATGACTGCAGCTTGTCTATCCACATGTCTATTATACTGCCCCCAGGTGGCCATTGCATGCACAGCAGAAACAGCAGAACAATGTCTATTGAATTGAAGAAACAATATGGCATGTGCCATTACTGTACGTTTTCAAAAAGTAAAAACGAATCTACCAAAAATAAATAACACATTACAACCATTTGTGTTGCTTTCGGAGGCTGGAACGGATTGCTGTTATTTCCATTTTGAGCCTTCTGTTAAGGCACAGGTGGACAAATTCTACTTTTGTGTGCATGCGTGTGTGCTGTAAGCAACACTTGCGTGGACTCCAGCATCTGCAGCAGCAAAGGCCAGTTGAGGAGCGACTCGGTCGCCAACAACACATATGTCACCTTGTCCTCCAGGCTGTTTTCACGCTCCTGCTTATCTGTGGGAGTATGAAAAACCAAATCACCATCCGGCCACCGAGAAAGAACCGAGCGAGTCACACGTGCTGACCTTCGCCAGGGAGGACGGTGTCGAAAGTGACGTGCTGCACTCTCCTCTCCTTGCAGACGGTCGCCCACGGCGACGGACCGGGGTGGTTGTACTCCACCACCAGTGTGAAGATGTCCCATGGGAAATCTGCGCCCAGATGCTGCTCGAACACCAGCACGCACCCACTGTCCAGAATGCTGTATGGACCAGGTGAAGGACTCAAGAACTTTAAGCACTAAATAGTGGCAACCATTTGTCTCTGTAGTGTGTCCCACATATTTGCAAATTTGCTACTTGCCATTTCACTCATACGTGTTTTGTTTTTTTGTTGCGTAGCAAAAGCTGCTTTTGAGATCAAGCCAAAACCTTGTCTAATAAAAGTACTGCCTTGGCGCTTGGCGCAATCTTGTGCCAACTTGGTGCCAAGGAACAGTTGAAGTGAGGGTAGGAGCTTTATGTAGATCGAAAAGGAGTGCTTTGCCACCATCGTGTGGCCTTTATAGGAAATGATAAGCCTTTAAAGTCCACTCTTATTCATGTTCTTGATAAACCTACCTGCTGACAACACTGGCACCGTTCAGTTTGCTCTTGTCGTTATCAGGGCGAACTGTACTTACAGCTGCAGCGATACAAACAGTACAGGAATGTGTCACGGTATTTCATGCTTCCATAGAACGTTTGGCTGAAAGCCCAATTAAGAGTGCAGTACCACCACCTAGTGGGCAAGGTTCTCAATTACAGATTTATCCAGCCTTTGACAAATTTGGTTGATCGAAATTACAAAACAAGTATTTCTCTCGACAGAAAGTGTTGAGGATGTTAATGAAAACTTACCAGTTAGTTGTTTCAAGCTTTGCACGATTGTGGACATTCTGTCGTCACAATCAAGCGACATGATGACAAGAATCTGCAGCAAACAAAGTAATCATCGTGCTGTTGTGGATCTTCTCAAACCTGTTTCAAATACCGACTTTGTCGTTGTGCAGCCGTGCCGCCACCAGCTTTTGCAGCTCCAGCAGTTTCACGTCGGACTCATGGTTCTTGCGCCCGAGGTGTGAAATGATGTGCAGCCTCCTCAGCAGCTGAATGACGTCCGTGTCCGTGCATGTCTCTGCTGCCTTGCTGAGGTACTCTAGAGCAGAAAATTTGATTGGTCCGGGGGACAAAATGTCATTCTAATACCAATTACGTGTGACTGCAATGTGTATCACTAAATGCCATTTTGCCATCACAAATTATACATTTTTAAATAGGAATGATATATATGCCTCACAATCAAAAGTATTAATTACCCCAAAAGCACATTAAACAAAAAAAAAGACATAACAGTTGACTGAAAATTATTTTGCCAACAAGCACCAGCTCGCGGACCCCGGATTGAGAACCACCACTCTTAAGATTTAAAGTGTTAGCGATGGGTGGTGAAACAAGCACACAGCAATGTTGTTACGAACCCAAAGCGGCGCCCAGGTCACACTTGAACAGCAGCTCCTTGGCCGTTACCAGCATGTGGATCACAAGCACCCGGCGGAACAGCTGCTCCTCATCTGCACGCAGCACCACATCAACGCTGCTCCGTCCGATTCCCTCCACGAGTACGTTTCTCCTTCCTCTGTGTCCTACCTCCTCCCTCCACGTCTGTCCCTCTACACAGCGCCAGCTCTCTCTGTTTGAGAACGTAGCGCGTCTGGTCCGGGGCCAGGCGCTCAAAGTCGCTGCAGGCGGGGAGCTGAAGGCCCAGCTCTTTGGCAGAGGACAGACGAGGCCGGGCCAAGGACAGCAGCTCGCGGTAGGCCTGACGCTGACTGTCTGTGTGCAACATTAAAACACATCTTCACTTCTTCCTGAGTGTGTATCCGAATATTTCTCTGTATTTATTTGTGTTGTTTGAGGTTGATCTCGATGCGGACACGTGACGCGTCGTCTCGGTTGAATGCGGCTTCACCACCTACCAGTGGCTTGGACTTGAACCACTCTGCTGTTGGGCGCATCCTGGCCAGCAGTGGTGATCTGTCCTCTCGAGGCGTGTCCCGACGCCGCGGCTGAATTGGCGGCGGAGGTGGCGGTGGTCTTCCCGTCTGATTTACGTATCTTCTGGGAGTGGACTGCACCTCAGAGAAGTTGTCTTTTTCTTGTTTCTCCTCCGGCGCTGATCAACACACAAGACCACAAACTTGAAACTTTCTTGACAGTGAGTGAGGAGCAACTTTTTAAACAATACTAGTTTAAAAGGTGTGTTTGGATCAATAAAAGTGTTTTTGTAGTTCTTAATGTGTCTGAAGTGTCCCGGGAGAAGCAGAGGCACCTGCAGTGGGAGTGGATGCCCGCTGTGACCGCAGCATCATGAAGGTGGTCAGCGGGTCGACGTGCTGCACTGGGCGACGTCTGGCTGCCGCGAGGACGCCTCCCTGGTCAGCCATTTTCTGGCTTCGGAGGTTGCCATCCGTCTTATGAGGTGAATGTACGGGCGAGACTTGGACAGATGACTTGTTTGCGGTTTTGTTGTCAGAGCTTGTTGAAGGTTTGACTTCCTTTGTGTCAATAGGGAGCGTTTTTGGGGAGAACTCAGCAGAACTTGTGTGGTTTTGGACCAAGACAGCAGCGGTTTGACACTCTTCCGGGGGAGGTGAAATACTGTGGAAGCAGTCTGAAGAATCAACAGGATACATTTTAGTTTGCTAGGGCTTAAGCACCAGGGCCCTAAAACTTGCAGGACATGTCTGACATAAAAAGAAACATGAAAAGATCTCAAGAACCCAAGATGAAAATTGTCCAAGAAGCCCGCCGTTTGAGCTTAAAGCAGCCATTTTGTTACATGCCAAGAAAGGCACAGGAGATCTGCCATTTTGGTTTGAAGCAGCCATGTTCGATTTATTTTCAACATTTTCGAGGGTCATTTTAGGAGGAACTTATTTGAGAGTTTTTGTCAAATACTGACTAAATTTAAATCACCTTGTGTATATTCGACAGATGGGTGATGATTAACTGCCAAGTAGCATGACGGCAAAGGTTAATGACTCGCCAATAAAGACAAAACTCTTGGTAAGTCCACTCCACACGGTCAGACGTCTCTTGTCTGATGAAGTTATACAACATATGCAAAAAAAAATTAAAAATAACATCAATCAAAAGTGAGTGAGCTCACACTCACCATCAGGTTCTGGTACCACTTTGTTGAAGTCTTCCACCACGCAGTCGTCCCCATGAGAAGGAACCTCGGTGCTCAGGCTCTCCGGAGACTCCCGCATGCGACCAAACAACTCTCCGATCTCAGTATCTACAGTCAAACCCTCCAGGGGGGTTAACTTCAAGGCTTCGCTCAGAGGCTGGAAGTCAACGGCTGCTTCTTCTACTTCGGGTTCTGTCAGAACGATACAAATGAATCGTTCTCATGTCTTGTAGCTCAGATGCGACAACAGGACGCGCTTGATCGTACCTGCAAACAGCAAGCGCAGTACATCATTTGAACACTTTTCGGCCTTCCAGAGTGCCGCAACCATCTGCTTCTGAGCTCCCGGTGACACTAAAGAGCTGGAATAAATCAAAGTCAGAAAAACCACATACATTGGGTGCAAAAAATATACAGAGACAGACGGTCTTAACTCACATGTCCGTAGGAGACAATTCTTCCCTCTCAAAGTCACATATGCTCAGACGGCCATGGTAGTGACCGGTGGCAACACGAGGTGGAGTCAGAGTCACCTCCAGCTCCATTTCGGTCGGAAGCGTAACCCATTCTGAAGAAAAACAAAACACAGTAAAAAAATCCGATGTTGATTCTTGGGATAAAATATGTCCCTAAGGGTGCACAAAACTTGAAACGCGAACCTTTGCATTATTATTTACTAGAAATGGGGGTTATTGTAGGTGATGAGTTACGTATCAGACCAGTTACCAGAGCCAAATTCTAGCACTGCAACGCTAACAGTACCAGTATCCAAATCAGTTCGAGTTCCTGACTAAGATAACCTATACTTATATGTTTCCCACAATGCGCAAATTTGCAAGTACAAACACAAGTTATAGTACCGGTGCTAGGACATTTTATACACCAAAGCCAGTACTCAAAACAATTATAGTCTAAACTGACCAGTTACAAGACCAGTCCGAGTCTGGTTATAGGACAGTGCCACTACCAGAGTCAGTTATAGGACCAGAACTGGTTCCACAACCAGTTATAGTACCTACTCCAGTTCCATAACAAGTTATAATAACAGACAGGATCAGGACCAGTATTTTACCAGGAACCAGCCACTAACAGACTCACAGTACCAGGACCAAACACAGTTACAGCACCAAGACCAGAACGTGCTACAGTCTGAACACCAGTTCCGCAGTTGTGCCAGAACATCACTGTTGTATGTTACAACCTGGAGGGGCGTCCTTCATCCAGTCTCCTTTGCCAGTCGTTTGCACTGAAGAAAAATGAGAAATGTCCACTGATGCCGGCTCATCTGAAAGAGAAAATAACATTTTTCATCATTTGTATGTTTCCTCAATCACAACAACCTGTTTGTTACCTTTAAAAAGCGCCTCATGGTCAGGAAGTTGCTCGTTCTGCTGTTCTGCAACAACGGACAAACCACGGCAAACACTCGAAAAGCTTCTGGGAGAGTCGACGGTCATCATGCAGTTGTCCAGAAGCTCAGGTAACTGCAAAGTCTACCAGGAGAAGAATGAGCGGTTTTTCGCCAGTAAGTCAAGAAAATAAAAAATTGTAACTTGGTTAAATTACCTCATTTGGCGTTAGTGACTCTTTTGTAAACACCTCGGTGATATCTTCGATGTGCAGTTCATCACTGGACCTTTCGTAAGGCGCACAGTGCCTGCAAGTTTTACATTTGCAATTAAAAAGAGCATTTATGACATGAATGCGATTGATAATGGTGGCAAGTAAGGAATTACCAAGAATCTAGTGTTCCTCTAAATTGAGTCAGTTCTACTTTCTACCCCCCAAATCTTTATATTTATTTATTTATTTATTTTTGCACAAGTGTCTGTACTTCGTTAGTGCACCTGCATATTGCTTCCTCGGCGACGGAGTCTCCGCTCAAGCATATTAGCGGGTCGGCCACCAACAGGGTTTTCAGACGTGACACTTTTGTCTTCAGGGTGGGCAAATGTTTCAAACGAGGCAGGAAATTGGCAGCCATGATGTCTTCTGGTAGGAGCAGGTCTGCCAAAATCCAACAATGACTCTATTAAAGTGGTACTTGGACTTGTGACTTTGATTTGTTAGCTTTAATTGTTGTGAACTAAAATGCCATATTCACGATGAGCAGATGTTTGGGGAACAATGGACTTAAATAGCTTAATTTCTCTTAATTTAAAATAATTCATCAGTTCACATGCTCATAGATCAATGTATTGGACTATTCTTATGCACATATTCACGTGAGTATTCACCTTTTTCTTTAGTTCCAAGATCCAGCTGGACAGTCAACTTGAGGAATGATTCCTCAAACAGATGAGGAAGCTTCGACTCCTCACCCTGGTGGAAAAGCTCTGCTGAGGCTGCCGGACAGCTCGCTCTGTTCACCATCTTGTCCTTGATACTTCCAAGGTCATCAAATCTGGAGTAAATCAAACCAGTCATTCTAAAAACTACAAACATAGGATTGGAGTCTTAGCAAAACCTCAAAATCTGTTATGTATCGAGACCACAAAACCAAAAAACAAACTTCATACATTTTCCCCTCACACATGCCTATTTGTATTTATTTATGTGTTAGGTGCAACTTGGTGCCAAAAATGTGAAAACCACAGATTTAACGGGCACGTCACTTTTCTGTGAAGTTGTGTTGTTCTGTTACTCGAAGGTCATCCAGGACGGAAGTGCTGAGCGTGCACGTGGAAATCGGCTTCCCTAAACAAGTAAATCATCACAATTACATTTTTTTTCAATCATATTGTATGCCCGATTAAATTGATGAGCAAAACCGCTGACAAAAGTGTACCTCTGAGCCAAGGTTTCCTGTAGGTGACCTCCGCCAGGGTGCCACTGTGAGGGTAATGGTCATCCTTGTATGGTATGTAAGGTGTGGGTAGCGACAACAAGTCCATCATCACCGTCAGATGGTTTCTGTTCTGAGAGTAGGATTGATAGACATTTGTTTTATCAGTTCTTTTTTTCTGTGATTGTTCATTGTTATTTTAGCCATAAACCCACCTCGAAGACGTAATCCAGAGCTATAAAACTGGCACAAGGGAACATAGTTGTATGTCGCACCTGAAAATATAACCAAATTAACTTAAATCTTTGTTTTTAAAAATCGCGGAGGGGCGATTTTTTTCTGTTCTCATTTGGAATGAAAACGTATCAATAAGGCTGGGCTAATGCTAGCTAATCTATCGCTAACAGGTAGTCAATAATTTAGCAACCATTTTATTTGATTATGAAAATTAATTTGTTCTAATGAGCCACTAAAATTTAGTTACAACGTTTTAACGCTAAACCTCACCTTTTTTTTTTTTACAAGTTACCTTTTGTTATTATTTTGTCCGAATGGCAAAAGCTAGCTTGAAATCGATGACCATCAAGGCTCGTCACTTGATATGTCTGCTACGTTTTGGGCCCTTAACTAGGATATAAGGCAGAGCTGAAATATAAGAAATGATATTAGAAATACATTTAATATGTTAGACTGCTCTTGAAATTATAGCCTACCGAGGAATAATTGAATTGAATTGAATACAACTTTATGTCAAATGTGATGTACTAACCTCAATTCATCAAACTGAGGAAACATCGGGAGGACAGCGTGATATGCAATAATACGTCTTTGAAAGGTGTTTAGCATGTGGAAATTTTTTTATCATGCTAAATACTTAAGCTACATATTTTTAAAAGTAATGTCTCTCCAACATCAATGGATGGAATCCTTTTTTGGAGTAATGATTTTTTTCCACCAGGTGGCGGTATATGACTAATTAATAGAAATAATGTACTGTACAATGAAAGAAACATTTAAAAACTTATTAACATTTAACGTTTGGTGAAACTCTTCCTGCTAAATAAGCAGATGTACAGACATTTGAGCTTAACTAAACATTTTTACGGGTGGCCCGGTAGTCCAGTGGTTAGCACGTCGGCCTCACAGTGCAGAGGTAGCGGGTTCGATTCCGGCTCCGGCCTCCCTGTGTGGAGTTTGCATGTTTCCCCCGGGCTTGCGTGGGGTTTCTCCGGGTGCTCCGGTTTCCTCCCACATTCCAAAGACATGCATGGCAGGCTGATTGGGCACTCTAAATTGTCCCTAGGTGTGAGTGTGAGCGTGGATTGTTGTTTGTCTCTGCGATTGGCTGGCAACCGATTCAGGGTGTCCCCTGCCTACTGCCCGTAGGCAGCTGGGATAGGCTCCAGCACCCCCTGCGACCCTAGTGAGGATCAAGCGGTTCGGAAGATGAATGAATGAATGAATGAATAAACATCTTTACATTTAGCATGTTGCTTGCTTTTTTTTTTCTTTTTTATCGAGCACTCGCAAGCATTGGCTCATCTTTTAGTTATCAAAACATGTCTTGCAACTGCAAATCGAAAAACACTCTTACCTGTGTTTCCTCTTATTCAAGATTAGACAATTGTGAACACCAGAACCCGGTGGCATGGCATGGCGGTCGACTGGTTAACACGTCTGCTAAACAGGGCAGAGGTCATGGGTTTGTTTGTGGGCCCTAGCCTTTGTGTGTTGAGTTCTCCCTGTGCTTGATGTCAGCTGGCAAGTCTCCAATCCAATCTGTTGGGTCAAAATAATTAACCCAACCTTGGATAAAAAGAACCCAATCTGCTCACAGCTAGTGGGTTAGAAAATTAACAAGTCAAATTGAAGAAGATAATAATTCATGGCTCATTTGCCTTTATTTTAGCGGAAGCCCAACAAGACCAAAACATGTATGCGTAATAAATTATATTGTTTGTTGTAATACAGATGAATTTATTACTTGTTTTTGTTAAAAAAAAAAAAAAGACACGAAAAAAGGATTTTGAAAAAACACCACGTTAAATTGCAATTACAATATCGGGGAGGTGGGGGGAATCACAAGTTGTTTATTTTTCTAAATCATTTAGCTTTAATATCTATCATAACAGCATGCGGAAAAAAAGAATGAAAATAGGATTCGACGCCCCGTTCCTCACTGCTTGGCTTTAATTATTATTATGTCATATTCAATTGCAGTTTTCCTCGTATGTCAGGGCAAGGCACAACCTTTTTGGCAACGTTACATTCCCACCAAATAAGGTTTTCTTGAGGCTTCATCCATGGAACAGCGGGTGCTTTTTAGGGGTGCGTTCGCTTCACTTTTACTCATTTTTTACGCTCCTCAATCTGCTCCACCTTGCTGGATTCGTCCACCACTTTGCCGTTGATCATCGTCTGAGTGACCACCTTGACGATCTTCCGAGTGCGCACGTCGGGCTCTTCTGAGAGGGGGTTGAAACAACATAGTTAGCTGAATTCAGTTTGGTATTTAATTTTTTTCTGTAACCGAACTCGTAATCCAGTTTACTTATTTAGCAAATCAGTTTTCCCCTTTGAATTTTTTTCATTAGAAAATAGCACTTTATTGTACAACATAAAAGATATAAGTATAATATAAACAGAGTTCCTCGATATAACAGAATGAATTAATAACTTAAAAATATTAAATACTATACATACATCATGTAAAATATACATGTAAAATATGATTGTTGAAATTAAAATGTATGTGTTTTTATACCGAATTTCTGAATCAACTTAAGCAAATTTGGGACTCACTTTTCGGAGGCGGCGGAGTTTCTTTCACGCTGCAGGACAAGAATTTCGGTCAGAACCAGTTTGTGTTGTTGCATCTCCCTCATGCCACTCCATTTAAAAGTGTCCTTACTTTTCCTCTCCTTCCAGCAGCTTCCTGTAGGTGGCGATCTCCATCTCCAGGTTCTGCTTGATACGCAGCAGCTGCTCGTAGTCGGTCTTGTGGCGCTGCATGTCCAGGCGCAGCTGCGACAGCTCGTCCTCCAGCTGCGACAGCGCCACCTGCAGGCGATCCATTTCCATCGAGTACTTGTGGCCCGTCTCTGCAAGGTTGCCCTCCAGCACGTCCACCTGGGAAACGCACAATGCAGGTATTATCAGTGCCTTGTTCGTCCTGCTTCGATGGACGCTGTCTCGCGACACGGCCGTGTTCATGCCCACAACGGCGCAAAACCACTCTTTTTAAATGCATCACACTGCACCAGCTAGGACGGGTTTGCTAAAATAGCAAAACTTAGGGTGGACATTTCGACAGCGCCTCGGCACAAATGTGGCGCCCCCGTTACTCACTGTGAATGTTCACCAGCGACCTCTCGGTAAACAGACACGGCACCAACTGCCAGCACAATTATATCTTCACTGTGATTAATACGGTTCGCGTATGTGTGCTGAGCAAACACGAATCATCGCATGCCTGCTCAAATTGTTTGCAAGCGGTGTCTGTCACCGTGCGCCTTAATAACCGCCGTGTCGCAATGATTGATTAGAGCACAATGAATGTCACCAGCTGAGTACATTTTATGCTGCTACAAACACAAAGTTTTGAGAGCTTGAAGGAAGCCTGCTTCAATGCCAATGGAGCTTGGCTATGCGCTGCGCTATTTCATTTATTTAATAGATTTCAATTACCGGTAATCACATTTTTGGGGGGGTACTTGCAGCAAATTTCAGCGCGGGGCTTGGCCATTAACGGGGGCAAATGGGGAATAAGCGGATTAAATCACAGCATTAAAAGGTGATTTTGCTGAAAGCGGGTGGTGTTGGTGCTGGCGCTAACCTGATTGCGAAGACTGTCCATCTCCAGCTCAAGTGCCTGCAGGAAACGTCGCCTCTCGCTCAGCTCACTTTGGGCGCAGCGGAGTGCCTCGTTGCTCTCCTTCACCTCCGACTGCACAGCGTCCAGCTACACACACGCGCACGCACGCACACACATTACACATAGTTATCCCAATATTGAGGGGGAAACGCAATTTGATTTGTTTTCATAATTTCTCAACTGAACGTTGTAAAACACAAAAACAATCATTTCAAAATTCTGAAGTGTAGCGAGGGAACGGCGAAGAAGAAGAGCATTTGCTGAAAAGCGACTGACCTTCTTGAGGTACCAGGTCTCGGCCTCCTCCTTGTTCTTGCGTGCGATGCCCTCATACTGGACTCTGAGCTGGGCCATGACGGCACCCAAATCCGGGCCCTGAGCGGCGTCCACCTCCACGTTCACCTGCTCGTTTGTCAGGCGGCCCTTCAGGGAGCTCTTCTCCTAGTACCGAGACAAAACATCTTGATTCATTTAGCGCTTTCACAACAGAACAGTTCACACAAATAAAAAACAGGAACGAGCGCCCGTACATCTTAAACTGATCTTGATCCACCTTAACAGACAATTCTGCAAAGACATTTTTTTTTAAGGGGCTTAATATCTTGACCGTCCCGTTATGCGTCGCGGCCCTCGCTGCTTGAAGCCTGATTGGCTCTCGGTTGGTTATTCTTGCGTTGCGTTTCTATTTTCCCTTTTTGAAGGTGTGGCTGTGCACATTTAATGTTTTTTTTCTTTCAGTGTCATCACTGTCCAAACATTGCAGGTCTGTTCCAGCTGCGTCACCGATAGCAAAACCAAACATGAGAGGAGGCTTTTACAACCACTATCACCATAGCTGCACCAATGGCCCAGCTGTGGGGCCCTTTGTACCTAATGGACATCCTTCTTGCAGAGTCCTTCTAATGCACTTGATGGACTCTTATGGATGGCAAAGACCAAAGGGAAACATGTAGTAGCGCCCTGAGAGAACTCAGAACTCTCAAATCAATTCTTCCCATTGAAATGAATGGAAATTCCATTAATGCGTTCGAAATTAACATCGTCATCATTGTTACATTCTGTATACAAGCAGCATCATTTCTGGAAAAGTGCTCGGAGATTGAAACAATTCCAAAGCCTCACCTCATCGTGGTTCTTCTTGAGGAAGTAGAGCTCCTCCTTGAGGCTGTCCAGGTCCCCTCTCAGCATAGATGTGATCTGGTCGTGGTCGGACTTGGCTCGCCTCAGGGCTTGGCAGTCGCGCTCTACTGACTGACACAAGGCGGCCTCCGCCTCCCACCTGGGCCAACAGAAATATCCCCAAATAGTATTATAGTACTGTACTTGAAGAAAGTCCATATAAATACACAGTATGCCAATTTTATGACCTTGTTCTCTTACAGAACAGTCCTGGGGCACCAGCCTCTAGTGATATGGATTTTTGGGGGGACCAGTATCGATGATACTCAAACTTAGCTGTTATCCTCACGAATGCTGATACGAATGTCAATATCAATATTAAATAAATATAGGGACAGTAATGTAGATACTGATATCAATTCTGAAGAAATAATATAAGCATATAACACAATGGATTGTATCATTCTCTTGCAATGCACCATTTTCTAGCAGTGTGTGAAACTTTTGGTATTCATGCGACATCAAGTAGATTCACGGATTCATAATAAAAAATACAAAACTACTTTTTTTAATTTATTTATTTATTGATAGTTATGCTATGGTCGCATTACTTCCCTAAAATGCATCCGTGGAATTTCTTCAAAATGGCTGACCAATTTCCTGTCCGATTTCAGGCCTCTGTCCTTGACATTTTTGGTGCGTGTTGCAGAACATCACGGCAATTGAAGTCATAACACGATAGGCGGCAGAGAGACTTGCCAAAGGGTGTACACCGAATGGAATGTCTCAAATGGACGCACTCCGCCACTGTCATTTCGCACGCTGGCGGAAAAGCCATTAAATCAAATGGCTTGGCAGTCTGGCGCTCTCGTGCGAAAACGAATACCGTGTGCGTGTTTGTGCATCTCACTTGACCCTGAAGTCGTCGGCCGCCAGCTTGGCGTTGTCGATCTCCAGCATGATGCGGGCATTCTCCAGGGTCCTCTTCCGCACCTAAGGAATCCACATGGAAGAGCGGTGAGTTGCCCCTGCCAATCAAGTTGGCAAAGTGAAAAACATCGTTGTTGTTTTTTTTTTTTCTGGATTATGTATAATTTATTGAATGTTTAAAAAAAACAATTGTATGTGATTATTTTGCCTTGGTGGCGGTTTGCTAGGTAGTTACATGGGGAAGTAGGTAGGTAGGTAGGTAGGTTGTGGATAGATAGGTCGGTAGGTAGTTGCATTCATAGGTATGTAGGCAATCTGTTTAATTAGATTTGTCGGTTGGTAGGTAGTTACGTGGGTTGGTAGGGAGGTAGGTAGGCAGGTAGATATCGGTAGATAGAGGGATAGGAAATTAGACACATGGGTAACTAAGTTGTTTTGGTAGATTGATGGGTATGTAGGTAGAGGGGGAAGTAGGTAGGTAATAACTCAGTAGGCAGGTCAGTAGTTCAAAAGCTTGGTGGGTAAGTAGGTAGGTAGGTTGATAGCTTGGTACTGTAGATAGCTAGATATATGGGTAAGTAAATAGTTTGGTGGGTAGGTAGTTTGAAAGGCTAGATAGCTGGGTCAGTCATTTGTTGGATTGATCGGGGGTGGCTAAGTGTTTCTGTGGGTATGTACTATCAGTAGTTAGTAGGTAGATTGATCGGTAGGTGAATTCGGAGGTGGGTCGGTCAGTTTTGAGGTCGTTAGACCGGGAGATACCGGTAGTTATGTTTTGTCCCCTATTGTGTTGCTTTTGGATCTGACCTCCTGCCCGATGGCGTGCGCCTGAGCCATCATGTTGTCCACGTCGTGTCCCTTGGGCTGCCTCTCGGCAATCAGCTGTTTGATCTTCAGCTCCAGCTCGGCGTTGGACCGCTCCAGGGAGCGCACCTTGTCCAGGTAGTTGGCCAGACGGTCGTTCAGACCCCGCATGGTCTCCTTCTCGCTGGCCCCCGCCCCCAGCCCGTTCAGGGACAGGCCGGCGCCCAGCAGGTGGAGCCCGTTGCCCACCGACATGGAGCGCGACAGCGATCGGGCGCCGGCCGTGGACGCGGCCGATCTGGAGCGCGCGACGCCACGGGCGCCGTCCCTCGCCGACATGCTGGAGAAGGACGGCTGGCGTACAGAGTAGCTGCGTACGGACAGCGTTGACGCCATCCTCCTGCCATTTTTTGCACAAACAGGCCGCGGTCATATCGTGGCTAACTCTTGCTTTGAATTGCTATTTTGAAACCCGACCTGGCATGAACTTTTATCTCCAAACCTTCCCTTGAAACCCGATTTTAAAACCCTATTTTCAAACCTTTATTTGAAACCCTGGTTTATTTAAACCCTACTGTGAAACTCTAACAACTAGACAGCGTACTTTGAAACAAATACATATAATCATATAAAAACACTGTTGAACCATAGTGAAGCAAATCTTAACCCAGCCTGTGCCATTTATTACTCTAAACATCCCCTTCAGTGCTATTACTGTTTTTTCCCTACTAATATGATCCATTTGTCAGACTTACGTGATTGCTGGAGCTGCGGATCTGCTGACGTTTTCCCAAAAGTGTCCTGTTCGTGGGAAGCGGGGCTGTGCAGGTGAGCGTGGCTGCACAGGATCGCCTCTCTGTCCCTTTGGGTGGAGACGATGAGAACGAGGAGGAGGAGGAGGAGGCAGCAACACGACACCGTAGACGTGGAAAAAGTTGCCTACCTCAATGCAACCTGCAGAAAGGTTGATTGTGAGGCAGGAAAGTGTGAATTGAATTAAAACTGGACTGACATTTTGCAAAAAGCATTTTGAGATGGAGACGATGCATACGTGCGGTCCATGTCGACTCCAAACTGACCCTCAATGATAAAACTACTGAAATAGAAGTATAGATCCAAATTCTGTTTCTCCATTGAAATGAATGGAAATGCCGTTAATCCTTTTCCAGCCTCCCCCCAAATTAAAAACAAAAAACATCTGTTGTATTTTTTTCTTTTAGATGAGAAAAATAGCACTCTTGAATATTGTACTCCACAAAGACACGCGGAAATAACATAATTATGTCGAATTCAAAAGGATTAATCAGATTTTGTCACACTTTCTCATCCACTTCAGTGTCCATTGCGCTGCTGCCTGCCTTGGCCACCGGGGGTCGGTATAAGACAGATGGACAGCTATATAGTTTCGTACATAGATGTCTGGACACAGAGGATAAAGAATTTATGACTGTGAGTACTGTTATATTGAATGTCTAAATGTGTTGCTGCACTGTTTGTGTGCAATCTGTTTTTGCATGAATATTATGCTAAGCGTCAATGAAATACATATATTTCATATATGAGATATTCTGTAGTTCAATTGAAAAATGTTCACAAAATTTGAATTCAAAACTTATTCCTATCAAACATAATTCATTTGAATCTCAACTTGAAGAAAATATTTTCCCCAAAAAATGGAATTAGATTCTCTATTTTCTTTCACAGTCTGAATATATATTTTTTGTTTTTAAAATTCCTTTGATACGTGAAAAGTATTTCCGTTTATAGCAGAACGCCTCTTGTAACAATGCATGGAGTAGAAAGTAGACATGTCTGATGTCAAACACGGAGAGGTAAAAATATACTCGAGTAAAGTACACCTACCTGAAAAATCGAGCCAAGTACGTGAGTGAGGCACTGTCGCAACAATGGCCCCGCAAGACGGGGATGTGAGAAGCGGGGCATGGCGACGGGAACAAAGGTGCCAAAGAATTGAGGAGAAAGCAAAGACCCCTGAGAAATCAAAGGGCGTTCCCGGGCCTGAAATGGAAAGCAGGTTTTGCGTGCACAAAGCACTCACGCGCAGCCATGTTGACTCTTCTACTGTATATTCAGGCCATATTGACTTTCATTTCCTGTAAGCTATCCCTCACCACAAAGTGTATTTGCCGAGCCCCAAAATTGGCCATACCGGAGTTGTCAAGAGTCCACTGCATATAATTGACCATTTAGACACGTGAGAGGGAAACGTGCTATTAGCATTAATCGAAAACATACAAAGCTCAATAATGATCTCATTTTTATTTATTTATCAATGTCATCCAATGCCGCTATTTTTAATAGGATATCAGTTCGTATGAAGTCACATTACTGTGTTGAACTAACCACACATTGGCAATTTTTTTGGTACTTTTTAAAATAAATGTATTCTTTTGAAATACATGTTTATCGATATACCGGGATTTACATGGTTTTTGTAAATGTGCCCTTTTTAATGGAAATTATTTTCATTCCATGAGTGAAAATGAAACAACGGCCTCCATCAGTTCCTCAATTACACGTTAATGTGACTTCAATCCAATACAATCAATTAAAAGTAATTGCATCAACAACCTTAGTCATATATTTTTAAAAATGTGGTCTAAGAGTGTGTCTCTGTGTGTGTGTGTGTGTGTGTGATGGGTAAGAGGGTAGGAGGGGGTAATATCCGCGCAGTCTCCAGGGAAGAAAAGATCATATGACCATGACTGACTGACCTGGTTCAGTGACTCACATTCAGTAGAACAACTTCCGTTATATACTGAATTTGTTCTATTCTTTACTTGCATTAGTCAGAGCACCTAATACCCAACAAAACACAAAAACAAAAACAACAAAAAAGTTTCCCTTTCCATCTCACCTTTAAACAAAAGAAGAAAACCAAAATCCCCGAGCCATTTACGGGAGGAAATGTTGCATTTGTTTCTTTTTTCCCGGTCACATAGTGAGGGCTCTATGCTGTACAACTACTGCCCCCTTGTGTATACAATACACACACTACAACGGTTCGTTGGTTCTAGAAAACATTCATAGATTGAAGAGTATATTTGAAGGTTAGTTTTTAGGGCTTCTGTTTGTCAGTGTATAGGTGTGTAGCGTGTGTGCAAAGACACATGTTCAAAGAATCAAGGGGGCTTATCAAGAGCAAAATGTGTGTGTGTGTGTGTGTGTGTGTGTGTGTGTGTGTGTGTGTGTGTGTGTGTGTGTGTGTGTGTGTGTGTGTGTGTGTGTGTGTGTGTGTGTGTGTGTCAGTGTTTTCCCAATGTTCCCCTCGTTCGGCCGCCTGCAATCACAGGAAGACAGAATATAACAATAATCACAGGCGTATATTCTTTATCCTCCACGAATAAATGATGAACATGGCAGCATCTTACTGAGTCACAATCGAAGAAGTTGCACTCTTCTTCACGATTTGCTTTTCAAAAGTACGTCATAGAGCGATGGCGGGCGGGTGTTGCAAAGTTTGCTGCGGCATCTGTTGGGGTGGGGGTGTCAAAGTACACTTGTATCTCAGATTTTTACTCTTATCTCAAGTCAAAGCATCAGCCAAGCAACGGCTTGCTTCTTAAAAATAAAAAAATTAAATACAATTTAAAAAAATAAAAGGCACTCATATTGCAAGGCTCCACTGCAGTCAACAACTTAGGATATATTGAGTGGGACAACTGATTTTGTCAGTTAATCATGACAACCAAATCTACCGATCCACTACTAATAAAGTTGAAAAATGAATACAAAAAAGTCGACAGCACATGAGCATATTTCAGTGCATTTGTCCTATAATGAATGTGCTTACTGTGCAATCAGGGGTGTATTCATTCGCGCAAGGGTTCCGCTTTCATGTGCGAGCACTCCGGGATGCCAATCACGGCGGCGGACATTCAGGGAGGTTCCCGAGGAACCATCAAAAGCGCCTCAAACGCTGGATTTCATAGTTTCGCGTTTCGACGCTGATTTGTTTTGTGCAGTGTAGTGCTGGCAGGTGGCCCGAAATTGCGTACGGAGAGGATCAGCGTTCCTCTTCGCAGCAAGATGTCCGCTTGGGTGCCGATGTTAGCATGCTGCTAATTGTTACTGATTACAGCATCAAGTTTGACGTCAGTTTAACTCCTTCGCCGGAATTACAAAATAGATGAGCTAGCAACAAAAATGTCCTTTTATTGTTTTATTTGAAAGGGACAATGCAAATTGATGAACACTGACACAATATTTGCGTAAATGTGGCCAAGTTAGCATAGAGCTAATTTCCATTCATTGTCTTTTGGCAGGTAACATAAAACATAGACAAGTCATACAACATGTAAAAAAATAAATAAACAAATAAATCTTTAAATAATTCACACTTTCACGTTTAATCAACCGTCTAAAGCTCCTACGTGCAAGTAGTAAAGTGCATTCTGTTTTTTTTTTTTTTTTAAAGACCGTGTTTGTCCATCTTGGCGCCAGTGAATCCTCTCATATTGGCTGCACACGTGAGCGGAGGTCATCGTCCTCCTCCTCCTCCTTATTTGCCGTCAGTCAGGGTGACAAGTCGAGATCCTTGATGCCAAGAGCTCCAATAAGTTGTCAAATCACCGGCCATTAGACACGTCGATCACCCAAAATTGGCGGTGGTAATGCGCCTGTTTACGGTTACTCAAGAAAAGCACTTTTCATGTCAACGCCAGCCTCCTTGTTATTCAATATCTATTTACATCAGAATGTACAAGCAAGTCGTTTTCGTCGAGTGCTGTTTTGTCACAATGACACAAAGACAGAAGACGTTAAAAGTTGCTTTTGTGCTCGTACACAACACAAAAAACAAAAACTATTTATAGTCCGGCCAATAATGGAGCCATTTAATTTTGTGTGTTTGTTAGTTTTGTAACCATTTTAGGCCTATTTCTAAAATCTACTTTAAAATACTGCAGTCTTTTTTTTTTTTAATGCAGCTGCCATTCTTGAGGTTGATTTCAGTCAAGCCACAGCACCAAATCTACACTTTTAAGCATTTCTAATGAAGAGTTTTTAGCTACCGATACCGGGGACCAGACTTTTCTTTTTTCTTGAGGACCTTACCGCTGTTTTCGACACACTGGACCACGATATTCTCATCCCACGCCCGATCGTTGTGTGTGTGCATCGGTGGCACTACCCATACTTATGACTGGTCGTAATAATAATAATAATAGTGCGTATGTCAGCATGAAAAGTGGATGCGGGATGTCAGCGCCTGATGGGCATTTGTGGTAGAGGGAAGCCAGCATGGCTCAAGTGTCCCGGTGAAGCCGCAACTGCTGAGACGGGATGACCTGCGGCAAGAAGAGGACAGGAATGGGTCTCTCGTCGAGGTATTTTGATGATGACTTGGTGGATGATATTTATGTAAAGTAATTAGCTAGTTACATCGATAGTGACAGGATGTTCGGTCGATTGGGAGGTAAAGAATCAAATCTCTTACTGTCCAGGTATTCGTGCCGGGCCAGTAAGCGTCTGTCTGGGCTAGTGAAGGAGGACAACTGGCTGTGGTCTTCATGCAGAAAGCTGGAAGAGGAGGAGGACATCCTGGCCAGTGAGAAGCTCTGATGGGGGAATCCACCGGTAGCGGGAAGAGGAGGTTGCTTTTTGTAGCGAGCACGACAATTCTGGAACCAAACCTGCAACAAATCGTCAAGTACGTTTAAGTCGTAATTTTTATTGATTTTTATATTTTTTTGTGTGCAAAGTATCAATGAGTTTGTACCTGTATAACCCGCCGACTCAATCCCGTTATTTCTGCCAGTTTCTGCAGCGTTAAGGCATCAGGGTTGTTGTCCTGGGCAAACTGGCTCTGCATCACCTGCAGCGCACAGACACATCGACGAGACTCATGAATGAGCAGCCTGTGAATATTCTCATTCATCCCGGGTTATTTCATGCTCGGGGCAGGAATCAATCGCAACTGGACTATTGTTGGTTGTCAAATCACCTTGCATCCTAGCGGGCTTTGTCAGTTTATGCAACTTGTCCTAGTTAGGACTGCACCAGCTCGAGTGCAAAACAGTCCCGTTGAGATCCGTTCAGTGCCCTGTGGATCAGCCTTGATGTGGTCAAGATTATAGTCTCTGGCTCAGTATATGGTCTCTGATCATATGGTCGAGTTCATGGTCTCTGGTCAAGTCTATGTTCTGTGATCGCATTTTTGGTCTCTGGTGGGGTCAGTAGCGTCTGGTCATTGGTCAAGTCTATGGTCAGCTCGAGGTATACCGTCAGGTTAATGGTCGATAGCGCCACCAACCTGTAGCTGCTCTACCGTGAATGATGTTCGCGCCCTCTTGGCAGGCCTAGGCTGGCTGTCCCGGTCAGAGAGCAGAGCCCCTTCCAGGGTCAGACCAGTTCCTGCAGGGAGGAGCAAGAGTCATGGCGGACGCTGTTACGTTAGCTTCTCATGCTAGCCGCTACAGTATGTGCTCGGGCCATGTTACAGGGAGATTTTGATTGAAATCGCCCTGGACTGTTGGGGTGCATTCGAGTTGGCAAGAAGAAGCACCGAGGAAGGACGTGGACTACTACATTAGCTTCTCACGCTAGCCACGGCATTTGAAGCTGTCTTTCAACCGTACCGTTTTGCGCGGCCCTACGTAGGTTGAGTAGCACAGCGTCGTAGTGGGCGCGACAGAGCACCCTGCCCTCCACCAGGCCGAATTCCTCGCCCGTGGACAGCTGGCGCTTGCAGGCGAAGCAGGCAAAGCAGGCCAGGTGGTAAACGCTGCCTCGCGCCCGCCGTACCCAATCGCTGGCGTACACCTGACGACCGCACTGGGTGCACCGGGTGCCAAACCTGCTACACGACATGGGAACATTGTTAAATCTACACTGTGGTACTTCGACTTACGAATGCACCAGCTTAAGTGTTTTTCCAGTTACGAGCCGTCAATTGGTTGATCTATCTATCGATCGATCGATCTATCGCTGTCTTGCTTGCTTTGTGAGAAGAAGAGCCACAATCACCAATGCATTTTTCTTACGCTGCTCACAGATGCTCACAAACCGCAAACTGACCGGTCAACCCAAGTCCAGCTCCTGATCCCCTCCTAAGCCACAGACTGTTAACGTCACAAATACAACACACTGATGAGTAGTTCAGAGATCATTTTCATCATGACCCGTTCGCGACTAATTCAAACCATTCTCATTTCAAAATCATCCTTATTCAGCACATCTTGGAAAATGTGACACATCACCGAGTCCTAAGCCCCTCAATAAAATGTCATTCTGTAGTTTGTTTGTTTTTGTCTTACCTGAAGTAGTCCAACTTGCAGTAGACTTGCTTGTTCTTCACGTAGCAGCTGCTTTGCTGGCGCAGTGAAGTCCTGCACACAGAGCACTCCAAGCAGCCCAAATGCCAGTGAAGCTCGTTCACCTTCGACGCGCACACACAAAAATGTTCATGACAGGTGTGTGGAGGGGGGGGGGGGGGGCGTGCATGTGCGTGTGTGCGCGTGGGGACCTTGAGCAGGTATCGGTCGTGGATGCCCACGCCGCAGTTGACGCACAGCTGCGGCCGCTGCTGAGGCTTCTCGGCCGCAGATGGAGGACAGTGGCGGGCGGCCTGCGGAGGGCTGCGCACCCGAGCCGCCTGCCTTACCTCCGACTTGGACTGCGCCAGAGGTGTCCGTAGGTTTCAGGTGAGCAGTACAGCACACACACTCCATTTATTGTTACCCCTTATTTTAAAATATTTGGTACAGTGATATTTTGTAGATTTTAATGCTGCATGCAATCATTGATTGATTCTCGCTGATTTTCTGTAAATATGAAATGCATTTTATAAAAATATGCAAATATAGTATATTATAAATATGTAATATAATCCATTGCTTTTTAAGATCTGTAGTCTATTTTTACAGTGTAAAATTTTGTTTGTTTAATGTATTTTATAACATATATAAAATGTAAAATAAAAGCGATTATTTAAGGAGCTCAATTGAGTATTTATTAAAATATATCTATAATGGGATAAAATCTAATATTTATTTCTTTTCTATTAAATGTATTGACTATTTCCTAAAATATGTAATTTATGTATATTATTTTTACATTTTTACAAATCTCTACAAAATAGAAAAAATGAATGTATTCAAAATGTGTATGTATAGATAAAAAAAATACAATCAATTTTTTCAATTGCAATGTAAAAAATAATATTGAAACAGTGAATCTTTTATACTGAATGTCTAGCATGTAAAATATCTAAATATAAAATTTATTTCATAAAAACATGACATTTAAATACACCATCAATTACTGACTAAATATTTGAATCCCCAAAAAATTATGAAAAATATATACCATTTACTTGCCAAAAAACGTTATTATATTTATATCTATAAAATCAAATACATTTTTTGGCCCATACCCCCCCCCAAAAAAAACTCCCATAAAATATCGCTTTATATTTTGCATAACTTTCCAAGATCCATATCCTTTGCATGAAATACATCAATTTTCTATTGCACACATTTTAAACAAATGTAACCCAAATAAATGTGATTATAGGATTGTGCATATTTTTTGCAAGAGAGTTTGAGTTTAGGCTTTTAAATGATTTCTCACAAGTATTCAATGGATTAATTTAGGTTTCATTATGCAATTATTTCTAACAAAATATTCAGCTTTTTGCGATCGTGATTTGGGGATTTAAATTTTTTCCATAATGAGATCGACATTTTTCATTCATGTTGAACTTGATTTTTTTTTTTGTTTAATTAATTGCCGTGAGAATGTGCACATTTTCTCTTTTAAACATCCATTGACTTTAATGGTAGGGATTTTAAGGCTTTCATCTTGGTTTTTGCTATTCATACTTTTCAGCATGTTCTTCAGTGGACATTTTTTAGACTTGAAAATGAACTTGGCATAGTAGACAATTATTTTGTTTTATTTATTTTTTTAGCTTCACAAGGATTTCTTCCAGTTCAAAAGATGAATTCTATCTTGCGTGTGAAATATCATGCATGCAAATCTGTCAAAAGCAAAGCGACTCACCATGTTTTGTGTCTCGGAGGCTTCCCACTTCCAAGTAACGCACGGACTGCGCAGCTAACTTTGCACATTATATTTCCGACTCCTCCTAAAACTGATAACTGTAAAAAAAAAAAAAAAACACACACTGTCGTTAGTGCATTTAAATCCGGCAGAAGACAATTTGTCGCAATTAGACCCCCAAATCTGATCGATTAAAAGAAGTGCAATTAGTGATGGATTGAAAAGAGAGTGTCAATTTCATGTGCCAATCAAGTGTGTGTGGGGGGGGTGCGAAAACCCGTGAATAGCGCCTCTCATCATTGAACGTGCACTTAAACGTGGAAAAAGCGAAGAGACTGCAAATGCAGATTGGGCCTTTGACGGGAGACAATAGTGGAGTATGAAAAGAGCCTGATTGTCACACTTTTTGTGTGCGTTGTCATTATAGATGCATTCATACACAACTTATGCCATGTCAACAGTTCAAGTAGCTAAAGAAGTGAGGGGGTTCTCACAGGTAGCAACAGATCACTTGACCATTTTGTTTTTATGTCATAAATGTTTTTTTGGGGGGGGTGGCATGGGTCATCCAGGAAGTAGATAGTGTTTTCTCCCCACCCACTTCCATTCCAACAATGAACCAATTAGACATCATAGCTGCCTTTATTTATTTATTTATAGTGTGAAGCAGTATGGGTTGAACATCATTTCTACATTTGTTTTCAAAACGATGAATGGTATGGCTTCTATATATTTACACACACACACACACACACACAATTATAAGCATGTCGATGCTTTTGCTCAATACTAAAAAATGTCAACCTACTCAGAGTTCAGCAAGCTGTCCACATGGCTGTTCATCATCGTGGTGTTGCTGGAAAGCGCAAACTGTGCTGGTAAGACCTTTGAACAAAATACAACCATTCCAAATATATATATATTTATTTATTGTATGACACTCTGCCCTTTGTTTTAGTATTTTATTGAATTTTATTTTTGCTTCTAACTTGGTTCTTGTTTTTAATTGGTTTATGATAAGTTGATTTTATGTTATGTTATTTTTACTCAACACCTATTTTCCAATTTTTTTTGTAATTCATATTGAAATAAATCTATTTGTCCTTTTTAATTTTATTTTGTGATTCGAGTATTCGTACAATTTTGTTTAAATTCTTTTTTAAGCCTACTTTTTTTAAAACAAGTCAAATTCTCTTTGTATTTAATTGTTTATTTTTTTTACTTTTATTTGATTATTACCGTTATTATTATTATTGTGTCTGCCATGTTTCCCCAACATTTTTCTGCGGATACCCGACGGAAAAAACTTAACATGTCAACTGCCACCACGCTTATTGCGTCACTTGAGCAAATAATAGAAGTCGTACAATTTTTCTCGTACCTCTGCTGAAAAGGTTTGAAAAGTGTGGTCTCTCCGAGGCAACGTAGTGCGCGGACTTCAAAATGCACGCACTTTGAGCTTTGGTCGTTTCATTCCATTACTCCACAACTAGATGATACTAAATTCTACATGCTGTACCTTTCATTGTCGTATTTATACTATACAGTATCTATTGCCCTTTTGGTCTTCAGTAAAGATTAAATCAACTAATTGCAAAAATTAACCAAATTTTAAAAAAAGAAGAAAAAAACCCCACAACGAAAAACAGCTTCATACAAGGCTTGTATTTATGTAATATTCATATGTGCGTGTGTGTGGGGGTTGTAAAGATACAGATGAAATGTAATCAACTGTATTCAAGCAAATTAAAAGTGAAAAATAACATGATAAAGTGGATTGATGCCATGTCTCAATGGAGCAGTCACTTCCCTGCTCCTTGCAGGCAGCGTTGCGTAATATGGCGTGCATGTTTATCTATAGCTTCTTTCGTTCACCCCAATAAGGAAGCCGTAAAGCCGCAGCGTGTCATTATCTGGCTAAAACCACCATCGTGGAAAGTTAAAAAACAGGAAGCTCATTATAGATAGGATCGGAAAGTTTCGACTGCACGCGGACTTCCTGCGCTTTCATTGCGTTACATCCATCATTTGTGGGAGGGGAAACAACGTACAAATCCGCCTAAAGGGTTTTTGAATGGCCCTAAAAATGAAATGCCAGATGCATGCGTATCGAAAGCCAACGGGAGAATCTTCCATCCAGTCGAAGCCCTTTTGGCCCCCGCAGATGATCGCAGTACGTCTCCGTATCTGCCAACTCGACTTTCTTCTTTGCAGTCAACCCTTGCTGCTACTACCCTTGTCACAACTCGGGAGTTTGCGTACGATTGGGCGCCGAGAGCTACGAGTGCGACTGCACCCGCACCGGCTTCTACGGGAAAAACTGCACCCATCGTAAGTCCAACTGCCCTCTTCAAATGGCTTCAGTTGCCACGAAATCACTCAAGGAAGAGACAAGCGGGTGGGTCACAAGGGCGGACGACCAGCTGACTGGAAGCTACAGAAGGGAAGGCAAGGACACAAGGCCACTGGAAGAAGTGAAAAACGCTAGCAAAGGAGCTGATGGGTTGGTCGAGAAGGGAGAGGCAGGAAGCCGATTGGAGTTTCTTGAACACATCTGCAGACGAGGAGATCGCTGGCTAAGCTCTAACGAGAAATTTAGGTCAGGATATGAAAGGAAAGGGCAGGCAAGGAGATTATCGGTTATCCCGGAAGGACAAAGTGATGTCAAGCAAGAGCTGATTTGTTTGACAGAAAAGATGAACAGAAAAGAAGCTGATCTTATTGGTTGACAAAAAAAGGAGGGACTTATCAGTTTTTCATTTTATGATCAGTCGATTGTTTTGCCTTGATCCCAAAAATTGGAGGTCCGAGCCAGCTCCAGATAAGCCGCCGCATCAGGGAGGTGATAGAGTAGCTAACAGAAGATCGGGTTGGATCGACGCTTGCACATGATCACATTTTACTGAAATGGATAAAAGACACTTGTGGAGAATTTGTGTTGGTTTTCTTCTCGCCGCCTAGCGGAGTTCTGGACCCGGGCTCGGCTTATTCTCAAGCCCAGCCCGGAGCTGGTCCACTACTTCCTGACACATTTCTGGTGGTTCTGGGACGTGGTCAACAACTCGTTCCTGCAGGACACCTTCATGAGACTAACGCTGACTGGTGAGCCACAAAACAGCCATCTTGAGCACTTGTGAGACGTTTATCAGTACTCCTTAAGGCTAACGAATGGACTGCATTAGCTTAAAAGTTCTGGATTAGTTTGCTTTTTGGATGTGTTTCTGTCTATGGATGTGCTTCATCACCCCAAAGTGCGCAGTGACCTCATTCCCAGTCCCCGACCTACAACACCAAGTATGGCTACCTCAGCTGGGAGTCCTACCACAACACCTCCTACTACACCCGAATCCTACCTCCGATCCCACACGACTGTCCTCTCCCCATGGGAACCAAAGGTAAGACTTCTGATTTCTCAGACGACGCCGGGATAACCCAAAAAGTTGACATCATTTTTTTTTATCGGCCACAGGCAAGCCCGATTTGCCCGATCCCAAAACGTTGGCCGAGCGTTTTTTCCGAAGGCGGAAATTCCGGGCGGATCCAGGGGGCACCAATGTGATGTTTGCCTTCATGGCTCAACATTTTACGCACCAGTTCTTCCACACTGACCGTAATGTACGCGGAGGTTTCACCAAAGCTCTGGGACACGGGGTGAGTTGTCTGAGATTCAACCACAGGCCAGGATTCAATGAGGTCTGGCTGTCCTAAATTCAACTTTCATGGACAGGAAAATGGACATCAGAGTAGAACATCCAGGTCATGGTTGTCTACTTTGAAGGCGCTTTGACTTTATCAAGTTCAAGCCAGTCGCCTTCAATTAGACTTTTTTTCTGGATAGGAAATTGATCATCTGTGTAGATTGACACTCAGGTTCTGGTCGTTTCAAACTTTGAATCAAAGGCAACTAGACTGACTTCAACCAGTCACTTTGCCTTCAATTCCGGAGGAAAGTTGCAATTTTTTTTTTTGTTGGCTTATTTGTTTGTTTTACAGGTCGATGCAAGCAACATCTATGGCAATACGCTCACACGGCAGTTGCAACTTCGTCTTCATAAGGACGGAAAGATGAAATATCAGGTGAACAAGAAACATTTTGCGGGAGAAGGTAGACCAGGAGTTCGAAACTTTTACATCTTAAAACCAATATGATTGACTTGGTCCATTTCTGGAACACAGTTTGGGAATATGTGTCATGTTTTAGTTTAGTTAGCAGTAGGGTGGTCCCTACTCAGTATCCGGGTCAGGTTAGTCTGTGTTTAATGTGGCCAACTGCAAACGCAATTTTAGGTCCCATATGAGCAAATCTCTTTTTAGTAGGTTATATTCTTAGATTAATATGAAGGTTTCACAAAATTTGTGGTCTTTTTTACTGTATTTGGCGTGTCCCCAGCTCGTGAATGGTGAGGTGTATCCCCCGACGGTGTCCCAGGCACCCGTTCACATGGTGTACCCGGCGGGCTTGCCCTACGAGCAGAGACTGGCTGTCGGTCATGAGCTGTTCGGAATGCTGCCAGGCCTGACCTTGTATGCCACCTTGTGGTTGAGGGAGCACAACAGAGTGTGTGACGTCCTCAAGTCGGAGCATCCCAGCTGGGATGACGAGCAGCTCTTCCAGACCGCCAGGCTCATTGTCATCGGTAACGTGACACTTACTGAAACTCGAAAGGCCTTCACTGAGGACCAGTTCCCGCTCGGTGAAGATGGGGTGAATGTGAGTGTGAATGGTTGTCTGTCTATGTCTGTCCATGCATGTTTTTGGAATGTGGGAGGAAACCGGAGTACCTGGAAAAAACCCACGCAGACACAGGCAAACTCCGCACAGGAAGGGTGGAGCCTGCAACCGGAACCCGGACCTCTGCACTGTGTATCTTATTTTCTTGACCTCTGCAGGTGAGATCATCAAGATTATCACGGAAGAGTACGTGCAGCACCTGAGCGGCTACCTGTTCAAATTCAAGTTTGATCCCTCACTGCTATTCGGCCAGCGCTTCCAGTACAGCAATCGTATCGCCCTCGAGTTCTGCCACCTGTACCACTGGCACCCTTTAATGCCGGATAGCTTCCATGTGGATGGCGATGACATTCCGCATTCGCGTTTCTCCTTCAACACCTCGCTGCTTTTGCACTACGGCGTTGAAAAGCTGGTGGACGCATTTTCGCGGCAACCTGCCGGACAGGTAGAAGAAAACGAAGAGAGGAATGCTTACTGGCACTATTTAGCTTTCATAACATGTCCCGCTGTTTTTTCTTCCAGGTATGCGGAGGTCGAAACTCTCATGAAGTGGTGCTCGAAGTGTCCGAAATGGTTATCCGACAATCCAGAGAAACTCGTATGCAGCCCTTCAACGAATATAGGAAGAAGTTCAACTTGAGACCCTACACCTCATTCAGAGAATTTACAGGTACACGCAAGAAGAAAATGGAGGATTTTACAAGGCTGTGCATGCCAGATGTTGTTAGTATCTCTACTCTGCTGACAATTTCCAGATTTTCTTGTCACATACGAAATGAAAAGTACAAGGAGTCATGCTAGCTGTTTGTAGTTTTTATGCTAAGCTAACTGTCAACAACCTCATATTCACACACATTGTATTTAATTGTAGGACAAGTAGGTGGATTCATACTTGCAGTTTCTATTCTTTATGCCAAGATAAGTTAACCGTTCCAAGCCAAATATGCATATATGATGATGGTGTCATTTATTGCGCAATAAGTGGAAGCTTTATCCACGCTTTTCCTTGTCTTGATGCTAACCCTAGATAGGTGTTTCTAAGTATTTAAATTAAGCTTTGCTAGCTGTCTGATGCTGGGTTTACTCGGGTGACGATGTAATCTACTCTACAAAATCAAGGTAGCGTCATACTGTTTGTAGTCTCTGTGTTAAGCTAAGCTAACTGTTAATAACCAGTTATTCACAGATATTGTTGTTGTTTAATCTAAATAATGTTACCCGTCGATGATATCATTGAACTTTCTTGTTGCAGCCATAAAAGCAGTGTGTCTCTGGCCCATTTTACATGACTTAGCAGCTGGTTAAACAGGAAGTATAGGCTAACAAAAGACACATGCTACATGCTACGCAAGGTTAATGTGAGTGTGAACTGCATTCGACTTAGAATATTTTTCCCAAGTAGATGATGAGGACATGGCAGCCGGTTTGCTGGAGTACTACGGCCACATCGACGCCTTGGAATTCTATCCGGGTATCCTTCTGGAAAAGCCGCGTCCTGGTTCCATCTTTGGAGAAAGCATGGTAGAAATGGGCGCCCCCTTCTCGCTGAAGGGCTTGCTGGGCAACCCTTTGTGCTCACCCGAGTACTGGAAGCCGAGCACCTTCGGGGGGGAGGTGGGCTTCGATTTGGTCAAAACCTCCACCCTGGAGAAATTGGTGTGCCTCAACACCAAGTGGTGTCCTTACGTCAGCTTCCAAGTTCCTCTCCATCAGAAGGAGACCGAGATCAAGAAAGCTGAGGAGCTTTAACTCATCTAAGTAGGAGACATGATCCAGAAAAGAGCCCTACAAATCGGCTTGGTAGCACTTCCCTGGCAGTATTTATTTTAATTCACCCCACGAAAGCATTTCACTTTGCAACATGAGATTTAATATGCAAGTCTGTCATGAGTAGACCCACAAAAAAATCTAATTTCTGGAAAGATACAGGAGTCAGTTATTTCTGTTTAAAGTGATTCCCCAAAATTTGGCCCAGCAGACTCCATATTGGCAAAACTTTGCAGCCAAAATTGGTTTCACACAGAAACATGAAATTAAGTCAGCCTGTCTAACTATGACAAAACCAAAAATGTCCCAAGTCTCAAGAACCCAAAGACACAGGACGGCAGCCATTTTGGTTTGTTCTTGTAAAGATCCCTCAAGATTTGGCTCGATAGTTCCACCATGACTACCATAGTTTCTCTGAGCAACTTGAAATGTTTTAGGCATGTCTGTCAAAAGTAGACCCACAAAAAGTCCAGGTCCAAGTTGTTTTAATCTTTATTTTTGTTTTGTCCAAATACAATGTGTCTTGGAATAAATGCAAAGCAGAGGAATATTGCACGTCCTTCCATCCTGTCTCCAAATATACTGTACACTCACTGACAAAAATCAGACAGCGTAATGGACGTCACGTATGACACAAGCATGGTTGTAGCCCCTTGTCGCCCCCTTTGGTCTTTTAAAAAAGATAACAGTCCGTTTTGTATGTGACACTGAAATGAAACAAACCATAATGCTAGCGGCATAACATTTGTAATAACAAAAAAAAATCCTTGGCTGAGTTGCTAAAGAGTAAATACACACGGCACATTTCAATCTTCATTGACATCAATTACTAACTCAAAGAAATCAATATTATCATGTAACGTAAAACAACACACAGTAATTTCAACAAAGATGACGAAATGGGATGTTATGGAAAATGCAACCAAGGCATTATCAATCAGATGCTAAGACTTTTATTTACATATACTGGCAAAAAAAATCTCATTTTCTTTATACTTTAGTACAGTAATGCCATAAAATGCTCTTTAAAATATTTTTCAATATTATCAGAGTAATTTAATCGGATGTTTCGTAAGTGTCATATGGTTTTCACAATAGTAAAACCAATGAAATTGACGTTTTAAAAAAGCAACAAACACCCACACACAAATCCAATGTCTTTGGCTTGTTTGTGTTCATTGTTATGCCAACCAAAAAAAAAAAAAAAAGAGACCAGTGGGTATCGAAGACTGGAGCAATTGCTAACCAAAACAAACAAAAAATGGTTGGGGGGTGTTTTGTGGGTTATTTATTTGGTTGAAATTGACCAAAGTGGGCTCGGCCCCTTTTTGAACTATAATTGGGGGATTTTTTTTCATCTGACTGTTTTTAGAGTGTTGGTTCAGCCATGAATGGAGCAACAAATTTTTTAATCGATTAAGATTACGATGGCGTCCTTGGAAAAATGTCACAAAAACTTTGAGAAGCCCTGCTTTAAGTATCCCGAATGACTCTAGTATTGAATTCATTTGCTCTGATGGAGTCTGGCCTTGTCGTTGTCCTGCTTGTTATCCAACGTAGACGTGGCAACGCTCGTGCCCGTCGCGGCGGAGGCCACCGGATAAAAATGAACGTCCACCGCCACGGTGGCGTGCCCCACCGAGACGTGGTGCGAGATCATCAGGGGGGCGCCACCGTGAGACACGCTGAGGCTGTGGTGGACGGGGGCAGCCAGAGACTCGGTCCCCCGCAGGGTGAGTGAGGACCGCAGGTCGGTGTCGGGGCGGGAAGGCGAAGGCGAGGGGAAGGAGGACGGGGGGCAGGGTGTCCTGGCACAGGCTTCGGTTATCTGCCGTTATGCTGGGCCACTCCTCTTCTGTCAACTGCAAACTGGGAGTGCTGGGAGGACCGCGGCCCTTCTCTTCGTCCTTCATCTCCTCCCCCTCACTGTAGTCAATCTAGGACGTGGGCAAAACTCTTAGTGCGTATGGTTGCCCTCGGGGACGGGTGGGTTCCAACCATTGGTGGGATGGGACATTTTGCAAGCACTCCGCCAATCAAATCTGTCAAATCGATTTTGGGGGGAGGGTGGGTAGCCAAATCTGGATTGTGTGTATGTACTGCAGGTATTATACTGCTCTCTAGTGGCCAAGACCTGTACACTCAAAGATGCAGTGCTATTCATTAGCAGAATGAGTGCAAAAGACATTTAGATGGTAGCAAAGTACACGGTTTATCTAGGTGAAGCCCCTCAACTCACTTCAACAAAGTTCCTTGGCACAGTAAAGAGTATCTATATTTCATCAACCCAATTCATCAATTGTTTGAGTTGGATCAATTTTTCTGAGCGTAAAAAAAACATTGTTGAGTCAAATAAAGCATTTATTGTTGTAGTATCTTAACTCCGGTTCCTGTGTTGTTTGTGTTACGGTCAAATTTTTAGGTCAAACTGAGTCAAGTGATGGGCAGTGCCCAGGACCGGCCCGGAAATACACTGGCTGTTCAGGAAAATGAACATATTTTACCGAAATTCACGATGGCCACCCCACCCCTGGTTCTCCTGAACTATAAAGTGTAAGTACTTTTTCCACCTATGTTGTACCTTGGTGTCCACGACGGGCTCGGGGTAGGTCTCCACCGTGACTGAGCGGGGGTCCTCACACGTGGGCTCCGTCTGCACCGTGACCAGACTCAGGCCTGGAGGTCTCGCGCCGGTGTCTGACGTGTTGGTGTTGTGTTCCGTCACCGCCAAGCACTCGTCGTCTTCGAAGGCCCTGCGTACGGAATGCGAGGTGAGCACGCACGTTTGGGGACTTTGTGAATCAATGTTTTTCCACACACCGGTTTTCGTACGGTGGCCCTGCGCGGTGCCGCTCCGCGTGACGCATGGGGACGCCGAAGTTCCTCTTGGCTGTCGAAGAGAACAGGAAAATGTGCGCTATGTCCTGGAAGTGCTGCATGCGACAGGTAAGCCTTCAGATGCTGCCTACTTGTCTTTCGAAGGATGTAGTAGAGAGAAAAGAAGGCCGCACCAGAAGGCCTTCCATGTGTGACTGGGAAGAATATTACCCTACGAGTCCTCCAGTAGATTAGAAAATCAAGGCTGCATTTGAAAGCCGACTGAATTGAATGACAGTGGAAGGCCACATTTGAAGGCCTCCCGTCTGAGGCAGAAAGTAGTAACAAAAAAAGGACGTCTTTATCGGCCATCCATGCGGAGCCATTCAAAGCAGTAACAGTGCGTCCTACAAATAATGAGAAAAGAAGCCTGCTTTCGAAGGCATTCCAAAAGTGGCACGTAACATCCTGTAGTGGCGGTTTGGGCTTCAAAACTCAATAGTCGCCTTCTATTTTCATGTATCGAAAGCCTCCCGTGTGTAGCTGTGAAGAACAGGAAGCATTTTGTCCTTAACTAAACAGGAAAAGTGTGTACAGTTGGTGTCCATAACCTGTCCTTGGCAGGCTGCACTTGAAGGCCAATGAGAAAGAAGCCAGCGTTCACCAGAAATGACAGTGGAAAGCACCAGGAAGTAAAATGAAAAATGAAATGAAAAGGGAGGGGAAAGTCTGACTTGGCAGCCAGCGTATGGACCAGAGCTCTGCATCTATTTCTAGCAGCTTTAGAGCGCTTCAGTGTTTTTCGTGAATGCGTGCATGGGCTTTCTGCTGACCTGGCCGCTTTAGAGCGCCTTGTTGTTGCAGCCTTGAGAAGCCCTACAACAACTCGGTGGGATATATTGCAGCCAGCGAAAGCTTTAAACTGCTCGACTTGTATTTTATTGCTGTCCTTTATATATCGCCAGACAAAGTTAGCTTCCGTTTGTTCGGATCGTAGTCGAGATATTTGATTGACAGTTGACATTTGACCCGGACGTAGTTTCAGTGGACACACCCAAAGCATGTGAGTGCGGACAGTATTTCTTTTTTTATGATTGCGAAGCCTCAATTTCTGGACACGGCGATTTTTTTAAATTTCAATCATTCAAATTTGGAACAACGCTTCTCTGCGGTGTGTCAAATTTACAAGACGTCATTTTTTTTTTCAGCGTTAAGGATACACTGCTTCCTTCATGTCCAGAATGCAAAAGAATGAGTGCTGCAATCAATGAAGTTGTAGCCACAAAATTTAATGTCATGCTGATCGGCGGTTCAACAAAGATTCTCCTGTTGTCACAATTCATCTTTCTTCAGCTTTCCCTTTTTTTTTTCATTTTTGGCCTTGCCCGAAGTCTTAGCTGGTTTTGGCTTCGGCTTCCATGCGACATTCCGCAAAGGCTCCCTTCCGTTGTCCTCCGGTTCTCTAATCCCCACACACGCCTTGGACGTCTGGTGGCAAAGAAGGGCGTCCATTCTGTCCCTTTGGCCCGATATGAAAGCGGCGTAGAAGTCGTCGTAGTGGGACTCGAAGAGATTCTCACAAGCGGCCTTCAGCTCGGCCTTGGGGAAAGTCTTGTTGCCTTCCAGTCTGTTGCACACGTCCGTGTCGATGATGAGGTCGTCGATAGCGAGCCGGCGTCGTCGGGTCGAGGGCTCTTCCATCACTTTCTGGAATTCCTCGGCCACCAGGACGCAACTGTGGCAGTAGATCACGGGGTCGATGTCTTCGGCCCGTACGTGCAGGAAGACCAGGCAGCTGCACAGCGTCAAAAGGAGCACGGCCATGTTACGAGACTGCAAAACAACCGCGCTGGCTGACGACGGGGCAGCTCCGAATGTGAACGCGGGGAAGCCGCAACTGACATGACAACAGATTTTTCTGGTTTTTCTGGTTGTCTCGCAACCGTCCCTTGCATACTGCTCCGTGATGTTAACCCTTGCAGACTGTTGCCGTTCAAAGTACACGTCCATCCATCCGTTTTGCGATCCGCTTTATCCTCACGAGGGTCACGTGCGTGCTTGAGCCTACCCCAGCTGACTTCGGACAGTAGGCGCGGTAGCACATCCTGAAATTGGTTGCCAGCCAATCGCAGGGCTACACACAGACAAACAACAACTCACACTCACAATCACACCGAGGGACCATTTAGAATGTCCAATCAACCTACTGTGCGTTTTTTTGGACTACCTGCAAACCCCACACAAGAAGGCCTGAGCCGGAATCAAACCCCAGACCGCTGCACTGTGAGGCAGACATGCTAAACATGATACTCCACCATGCCGCTTCCTAAGGACACATTGTATTTGGCCACCCTTGGAAGGCCTTCAAATGCGGCCTTCTTATGTCGCTTCCTCTTTTAAATAATACGCAGCTGCTTCATAGTCACCCAATGGATGCCTTCAAATGCAGCCTTCTTTTGACATTTTTTGCAGGATACTTCACACCAGTACTATCCTCTTATAGCCACCCATCACGAGCCGTAGAATATGAACTTTTGTTTTTGTTTTCTTAAGGGTGCACTACCACCATCCTTCACGGCCATCATTGGAAGGCCATCAAATGTGGCTTTCTTTTCTCTTTTTGGGGAGGATTCAATGCCACTATTTTTCACGGCTATCTTTGGAAGGTGTTCATATATGGCTTCTTTTGTTGTTTCTTTTACTACTTCACTAGTGTACTTCATAGTCACCCTTGAAATGCCTTCAAATGTGGCTTTCTTTTCTCTTTTTGGGGAGGATTCAATGCCACTATTTTTCACGGCTATCTTTGGAAGGTGTTCATATATGGCTTCTTTTGTTGTTTCTTTTACTACTTCACTAGTGTACTTCATAGTCACCCTTGAAATGCCTTCAAATGTGGCTTTCTTTTCTCTTTTTGGGGAGGATTCAATGCCACTATTTTTCACGGCTATCCTTGGAAGGTGTTCATATATGGCTTCTTTTGTTGTTTCTTTGACTACTTCCCTAGTGTACTTCATAGTCACCCTTGAAATGCCTTCAAATGTGGCCTTCTTTGCTCTTTTTGGGGAGGATTCAATGCCACTATTTTTCACGGCTATCCTTGGAAGGTGTTCATATATGGCTTCTTTTGTTGTTTCTTTTACTACTTCACTAGTGTACTTCATAGTCACCCTTGAAATGCCTTCAAATGTGGCTTTCTTTTCTCTTTTTGGGGAGGATTCAATGCCACTATTTTTCACGGCTATCCTTGGAAGGTGTTCATATATGGCTTCTTTTGTTGTTTCTTTGACTACTTCCCTAGTGTACTTCATAGTCACCCTTGAAATGCCTTCAAATGTGGCCTTCTTTGCTCTTTTTGGGGAGGATTCCATGCCAGTATTCTTCATAGCCACACATGGAAGGCCTTCATATATGGTTTCTATTGTTGTTTCCTCTGATACTTCACCAACATACTGCATACTCACCCTTGGAAGGCCTTCAGATTCAGCCTTCTTTTTGGCAGGATACTTTGCTCCGTTACTGCTCTTCATAGCCATCCAACTAAAGGCTTTCAAATTGGACTATTTTAAAAATAATACACTGCTACTACTACTTCATGCTCCAGCTTTCAAAAATGGCCACGTTTGGAATGCCTTCAAATGCAACGTTCTTTTGTTGTTTTAAGGATTGACTGCTACAATTCTTCAGCGCCGCAACAGATGGCCTGCTCATCTTTTTCTTTTCTTTTATATGCGCAGATTCCTCCACCAAAATCGTTACCAAAAATATAATAATGAGTCTCGTAATCAATTAAGTAGTCATAAAACATTTAATATGCGGCTGATCAGGGGTTCAACGGTGCTTCTCCATTTGTCAAAACTCATCTTTTGGTGCAGTCTGGGAATGCTGAGCAATGTGAACTTCTTCCTCGTTGTCTCCGTGAGAAGCCTCAGTGTGCTCATCCACAAATGTGCCTTCGGTATCCCTAGAAGACCTCGTAGCGGGTATGTTCTTCCTCCTCGTATGTTCTCCCTCCCCGTCCTCCTCTTTCAACCCCACACATGCTGTCGACTTCTGGTAGCAAAGGACGCTGTCCAACAAATGCGGTCCTTGACTCAACAAAGCCAAGTAGAAGTCCTCGTAGTGGGTATCAAAGAGTTTTACGCAGGCGGAGGTTAGCTTGGAATCCTTGCCGGGAGGCAGCATGTTGCACACCTCGTTGTCAAGCATGAGTTTGTCGAGAGCCGCGCGGCGTTTTCGAGGAGGAGTCGCTTGCAACGTTGTCTCAATCTCTTTGGCTGCCAGTCGGCAGCTTTGGCAGTAGGTCTCAGGATCGCTACGCGCGCTTTGAACACGCAGGGGGTTGAAGAAGCTACAAAGCGCCAAAAGGACGATCTTCATTGAGTAAGACTGCAACGCACGCATGTTGCTTCACAACTACCAGCCCTGAATGCGAAGGCCGGGTATCGGGAGCTTGCAAGACGAAGCGTTTTCTGGTTTTTCTAGTTTTGCATGCGCACATATAGGAGCATACTGAACACACACCTGCTGTTCATTTGGTCTAATAATACAGCCTTCTTTTCAGATGTATTTTTCAAGGAAACATTGATACAATTCATGGGCAAATTTGGAATGTCTTCAAATGCATCCTTCTTTTGACATTTTGGGGGGGAGACTTTAGCACACTGCTGTCCTTCATCGCCAACCACTTAAACTGGAGTTGGTGACCCCTGCTTTACACCCATTGCCACTCACTGAGCGCCTTCAAATATAGCTTTCTAATTTTATTTTTATTTTTCAGAATACACCACTGCGATACTTGGCTTGGAACCTCTTTTGAGATTTCACCGAGGGTCTTCAAATTTGGCCTTTTCTCATGTATTAGTGGACACTACCGCTATGCTTTCTGGTCACACCAGGATGGCCTTCAAAAGTGGTCTTCTTTTGTCATTTCAATTGGATAAACTTTCAATTCAATTGGATAAACTTTATTGTCAAATGTACAGTATGTGTAACATACAGCACAGATGAAATTTCTTCCCTCTCAACATGAAACAAGAGATTTATTTAAGAAAGAGAAGATTTATTGGTTGATACAAAAGTACTATCCTTCACGGTTACCCTTGGATCGCCTTCAAATGTGGCCTTCTTTTCTCGTCTACTGGGTGACACATTGCCACTTTCCTGAGTGAACCTGGTACTGTATTTTCATGGGACTAAAAGGTACCAGAACTGGACCCACCCCATCGAATTACTTCCCTGAACCAACCTTGAAGTTATTCTTATTTCTGCACTTGCTGACCTGCACGTCCGGTGGGCGCTGGCTCGTTCCTTTGAACCATAGAGTAGAAGGCCACCGTGATGAAGATGAAGGCCAGAGACACGCCCACACCCACCACGATGGGCACGTCGTGTTTCTCCAGGACGGGCAGCCACGAAGGCGACTGCGGGGTCACCCTGGAGCTGGAAAGACATACGAGAAGGCGAGGGTCAATGAGGAAAGTCGTGCAAGGCTGCGACATGCGCGGCAGGTGACGCAAAAGTGGGGAAAAAAGCTTATGACGGCTTATAAGCACACTGTCACCCTAAATGATCCCTTTTGGTATTTGTGTCCACCTACCGAGGGTCTTTGCTGGTCATAGGTGACTGCGACGTGTTCCTCTGCTCCCCGTCTCCCTCCGCCACCGATTGATCCCGCCGGCTACCGTTTTGCCCACCGGAATCGACGAGCCCTCGGATCTCGGCAGGTTCCGCCGTCGGAGTACGGGCCTGATTGGAAGGCTTTTGGAGAGAGTTTTCGAGCCGGACTGAAGAAGATTTGGTCACGGTGGTGTGAGGCGGACGTGTGGGTGCCCGCGTGGTGGGGCGAGCATCCGTTTGAGGTTCGGGGTGCTGAGGAGGCTCCATCGGGAGGTTGGGGTACGGCGGTGGCGGCAACATTGGAGAATGCACCTGAGTCACCAAAGGCTGCACTGGCGGAACAGCTTGTGGACCGGAGTTGTGGAGACACAGATGGTGGCAAGGAGCCTGAAACTAATCATGAAAGAGGTAAGGCTTCAAGTTATAATTACATTTCAAATGTAGTTGGAGTTTTGTGGTAAAAAGTTCCAAACATTTTTAAGAGTTTTATGAGAATGAATTACTTGATTTCAATTGATTGTAATTAATTTAATCACTCCAATTTTTATGAGGAAAAAGTTCCTCATATCTTTAGTGTTTATAATGTAAAAGATGAATTATTTTCACGGGGGAAAAAGGTTGTAATAATGAATATATTTTTCAAAACAATAATGATTGAAAACATTGTAAATTCAAAAAGTTAATGTCGTGTAATATTTACAATTCGTAGATCAATATAGTAATTGTCCTATAATATTAAGAATATAGAATAGTATTCGGGTTGTTTTTAGTTTTAGTACCGCATTTAAATATATAGCCCTAAAGTTGAATTTTAATGAGAAAAAGTTGACCTGATTTTAAATTTTAAGAAACTCCGAGAGGTTGTCTGAGTTTAAAATTTGCTCGGCCCCGTGTGTCACTTGTTGCTAGGCAGAGTACGAGCGCCATACCCGCAACGACGAGGGTGAGCGTGGCTCGGCTGCGACCGAGCGCGTTGGAGGCGTCGCACACGTACGTGCCTCCGTCGTAGCTGCGCGCCGACTCGATGCGGAGCGTGGCGTTCCTCGCTCTGAGTGAGAAAAACGCCATTCAAAGCTCCACACCGTTCTTCCGACGCCGCGTGTCGACTCACCCCGAGGTCATCTTGGCCCCGGTCTGCTTGGAGTGTCCTCTCTTCAGCCAGCTGATGGACGGCGGGGGCTCGCCCGACGCCTCGCAGTGCAGGGACGCTCGGCCCCCCGGGGCCACCGTTAAGGCGGGGGGCCGCACGGTCACCGAAGGGGCGGCTAGACCAGCAAATTGCGATCATAAAAGACCCCTCCCGCTTCCGAACTCGGTCTCAAAGTAGGGTTTCAAGCCAGGGTTGGGCTTTCTAACCAGGGTTTCACACCTTGGGTGACAGTTCCAAAGTAGGATTTAAAATCAAGGGTTCTAGCCTCGGTTCGGGCTTCAAAGTAGAGTAAATGTTTCAGAGTAGGGTGTCAAGCCAGGGTTAGGGTTTCAAATTATTGTTACAAACCTTAGTTTGGGGCTCAACTGAAGATTTCTAACCCGGTTTGTGTTGCAAATAAGGGTTTCAAGGCTCAGTTAGGAACTCAAATTAGGGTCCCAAAAGGGTTATGGTTTAAAGGTAGGGTGTCAAATCTCAGTTGGGCACTCAAATCAGGGTTGAAAGTTAAGCCGGGGTTAAGGCATCAAGACAAGGGTAGGGTTTCAAATGATGGTTTCAAGATAGGGTTAGTATTTCAAAACATGGTTGTGGCTTCCAAATAAAGTTTCAAGCCTGTGTCAGGGTTTGAAAGCAGCGTTTCAAGCCGTGGATGGGGTTTCAAATTTCGATTTCAAGACGTGGTAGAGTTTCAAATTTTGGTCTCAGGATGGATTTCAAGTGAGGGTTTGAGATTCAAATGAGGGTTTCCAGCCCAGTTATAAACAAGGAATAGGCTTTCAAAGTCAGGTTTTAAGCCCGGCTTCAGTTTTTAAGTCAGCGTTGACATGAAATGATGATTTTTTTTTCTACATCTTATCTTCCGAATACACACATCCAAACCAGCACTCGGGGGAGGAAAACAAAGTATGTCGAGTACCGAGCACGGTGAGCCTGGCCGGCCTGCTGGTCCTGCTGATGTTGAGCAAAGGGTTGACGGTCTGGCACACGTACTCGCCACTGTCCTCCACGCTCACGTTGACCAGATGAAGCGTTCCCGACGTCTTCTTCTGACGCCCGCCTCCGTATTCTCCCTGAATGAGATGGAGGGAAAAACACAAATGAGTTTCATTCCGACAGCTTCCTCGTAGATATCGATTTCCAGCTTGTCGCGCACTCAGGCGTGCCTGCACCTGGCTTTGCCTCCCTGTGGTGACCACGCTGCCATCTTTGATCCACAGGATGGCGGCGGGGGACGAGCTTTCGCCGGACACGCAGCGGAAGGAGGCCCCCTCACCTTCTTTGACTGTCTGATTCCGCGGACCGAAGAACACCTCCTCTAAACCTGACCAAACACCAGGCACCTTGTCACGTCCGTGCAAAATGGTACTACTATCGTTTGTCGTCGGGGATACGCTCCGGATTATTAAAACATTAAACTTCTTCAAACACACACACACACACACACACACACACACACACACACACACACACACACACACACAGCTATTAGCTTTAAGCTAATGTCTAGGTTCAAGCTAATAGCCTAGCATCGCTGTATGGATGCAGTTCAAAGGAGCCTGTTATATCTACTGAATCATGTCTATGGCGTTTTTTTACTCGGGAGCAAGCACCCACTTGACTAACAGAGGGCAGCCATCTTAAGATGTCATTATTACTGAGACCTTCTGTTCGGTTTGAGCTGAAAACACTGTTAGCAGTGCATGTTTGGCAAATGAACGTCATCTAGCTTAGTGCTAAGATACATTGCAAAACGCCATCGACCGGCTAACGTAAAGTAGCATATATAATTCAACCTACAAACAAATGCTACGATGACACACTTAGAGCTGCCTCACACGCAAACAGAGCCTACAAACACATTCACAGGTATACATTCCGCTTTGTGGGAACAACAATGAACCACATTTTATTGGGTTTTTCGCTGTTCACTGTCGACTTACCCGACTGGGACGAGACTGTCACACTCAACAGGATGGCGAAGCAGAGGCCCGGAATCATCTGTGGAGGGCAGACGCGCATCCTACTGCAGAACTCCGTCATCAAGAAACCACCACCCAGCTTCAGCCATTACGTCCACGATGAAAAGCAGGTACTGGAGTGAAGTCAAAAGTCAATTGCCAACGGACCTCATTGTCTAATACAGTATATCATATCAAAGGCCTCGGTGAACACTTTCCAGATCTGCAATTAGGGTTTTTTTCATATGCTGAAGGAATGACGCCCCCAAAACACATTTTGGATCGAAAATGTCTCGATATAAACTACAAAACTACCCCCACTTATTCATGCGTTGTTTTTGTTTTTCTCAAGCCCCTTCCCCGCTTTCCTCATTCGTCCCCTTTGGCGGGTGAATGAGGCAAGCCACTTTATAGAGTGCGCCGTGCCCTCAATGGAAAATGACATGAAACGAGGCTGCCGAGCTTTGTACTGGCATCATCAACATCTTCTCTTTCGCCGGCGTCTGATCCTATAGGCTTTCATGGCGCTCCTGCCGTGCGCATGGAAGGGACGGAGCACGCGGCAAGCATGCTTTTGGCTTATGTAATGCCCCATTAGCATGACACTGAAGAAGGCACAGTTTTGATCTGGCTGAGGGACGCCGCATTTGAAGATGAACGGGTTATGGGTGCGAGGCTGGAAAAATGGACATGTTGGGTGAAGGCAAAGCGAAAAGCGTGAGCAAGTCGAGCGAGTGAACCACCGACACGTGGATGGAGTAGATAGCTGAACAGACGATGAGATGGACGCGTGGGTGACCGCGTAAGTGAATCTCACGAGACAACAAAATCTTGCGAGCGCACACATCACAACAGCAGTGGTCGACTCACGCAAGACAAGAGAGCATTGTTGGTCTTGAGTCACCTCGCCAAGCGCGCGTGGGTGTCCGTTTGTATGACTCACAAAGCTCCGAACACGTCATTTACACCTGTTAGCATGTCAATAACATCTCTACTTGCTAATTGGAAATCCTCCACTTGAACACTTAACTATCTGGATTGACTGCAGCATCCCCCCCCGTTCCTCGGTATCAACCCAATGGTAATGACACACACGACAAAATTGTCGTAGACAAAAATGCATGGAGAGTGACAGGTGAATACATACCAAATGCTGAAGTCTTTGCATGTGTGGTCTTTGCAGACCCGCTGTGTAGACCCTCTGTGTGCGGACTCTCTGTCCCCTTGATGCACTCAGTCAGTCGAGAGGGCGCCAATAAACAGCTGCCAAACACACGCACGCACACACATACGAGTGGCCGCTCATGGCAGGGCAAGGTAGTTATATTTATATAGCACCTTTTATACACGAGGCAACTCGATGTGCTTCACGCAACCAACGGCACAACACTTACAAGCCATTACAACCACAACACTTAACGACATTCAGGCGCAAAGCAGAGGAAGAAAATGGTAAGGAAATTAAAAATAGGTTTATAAAATAAGTAAAAAATAAAAATGACAAATGTTTAGAGGACCTTAATCAAATGTATGGGGGGGAACAATTGTACGTGTATATATACCAATGGACCAAAATGATTTTTTTTTTTATTTAAAATTGCAGCCAGAGCGATTTGAAAATTTCATTCAGCTGCACTATGACATAACTACCTACCCTTCTACCTATATATGTGACGACCGACCAAGCCACTTACCCAACCAATCTACTCAGAAGCTACCGACCTACCCACCCGTATACCCACTTAGCAAAATACTAATCACTCTACCTTCCAACCTACCTGCTTGGATACCAACCTGCGGTACCTTCCCATCTAACTACAACCTACCTAATTACCAACATACAAATATGACAAGCTCCCCATCTACCCACCTTATCTACCTGCCTGCTTATCTACCTATCCTCCTTATCTACCTATCCTCCTATGTGCCCAGTTGACCAAGCTTTTTATTCACAGTTGTCAATCAATCCGCAGATTGCGATCTATAGAGGTGCTCATTAGTTGAAGTACACTTTGCTCGGCTTCCTTATAAAAAGTAGATTAATGATGGAGGCTTAATGAGGGTTAATGGTCCTTATGTTGGTACCAAGCACAAGGGACACGAATTTCAATTGAGCTTGCAACTCATCTGCTTGTGCCTTCATGAGCTTCATCAATTTTATAGTTGGCATAAGATGTCAAAGGTAGTAAAAAAAAAAAAAAAATGGAGGAAGAACTGTGTTTCCCTTGTCACACTTGTCTCCCACTGCCTTGCAAATGGAAATTTCCTCCGCTCAGCATAATGGAATGGAAATTGAAAGTACAAATGCAGCCATTTATAATCTATGCTGGCCCGGCACTGATTTTAATTAAAAACGGACAAAGGTAGAATGTCACACGCTCTCTCGGGTTGAGGACGACATCAAACGGTGAGTGTTACCAAAGCAGCTGCGGCTTCCATACCATATTCAGCTACAATGTGAGGAAACTGCAACCCAAACAGTCAGCATATGGTTGAAAAAACATTATCAACTTGATTTTTATTTTTTTACGAAGCTTTTGAATTGGATCTCATTGGGCATACAATATTTTTTTTTCCAGAAATTGTGTGCATTGTAAAAAGTAGTACGATTTTTTAGTAATGGTAGCAATAATACATATCTAATGAATAATAATCCAAAAATATTTTGAGTTGGCATGGTGGTAGTGACAACTGAAATCATTGATTTAAAAATATTAGACGTTCATTAAAAAAATAAACTAATAGCTATTGAATGACAAAGAAATATATATTATGATTTATGATCATTTTAAATGTCTAATTTGAAACGTCATACATTAAGAAAATAAATTCCAACTTTAATACCATTTTTTCTGGGTTGGCGTCATACCGAAAGTACGTCACAGATTCTTTTCCGGGTTAGAGTTCTGTTACGTCTCTCCGTGAAGTCAAGATGGCGGCTCACGTGTCCCGGTGTCGAGCCTGGAATCGTGTTCAACGGTAACAACCTACGTTGTTAAAAAGACCCAAACACCAACTAAACGTGGCCGCATTACAGCTCGAAAATTTGTGAAGCAGTTGTCTTGTTGTCTGACGTGCGTGCTGTGTAACTTTCACCGTCGCTTCGACAGTTAGCATGATGCTAATTCAGAGCTGTCAGTGTCGCTAAAATTACGACTCCCCGGGTGTACCTACATTACTCTTGAACGTGTATCAATGAAAATAATACTCACAATAAACATTTAGATATAGCTGACTGTCTTGTGGTTAAATAAAGAAATATGTTCTGAGCATCCAGCACTCGTCCTATGATGAGCGAAACTTGACCTACAGTGCTCAACGTCAAATGCACAGCCCCTTCGTAAATGCGATTTAAACAAAATTGGTAAATATTGACGTATGTAGTTTTAATGTATTTTTGGGTAAAGGATAGAATTTCACTATTAATGTTGTGAGTCTAAAGGTAGAATTTCACCTGTAAAAAAGTCAATAAAAGTTGACGTTCAAAAATATTCATCTTTTTTGTGACATACGAATGTTGTGCGAGTTATAAAAATGTTCATTGAAATTTGTGATTTAAAATCAGAGAATCACATGTATAATAACACATGAAATCAAAGTTTTACAGGGGAATGACAACCTGCGGAGAAAATAAAAATTGTATTAATATGTGAATCAAGTCGTGAGTTTGCGTTCTCTTTCCCAACAGGTTTGGCACAGCGGCGTACAGGAAGTACAGCAGCGGTGGAGGCTACCCCAACATTTCGCTGTCTTCGCCACTGCCCGGCATCCCCAAGCCCGTCTTTGCGTCCGTGGACGGCCAGGAAAAGTACGAAACCAGGATCACCACGTTAGAAAATGGCCTCAAGGTTGCCTCGCAAAACAAGTTTGGGCAATTTTGCACTGTTGGAAGTACGTGGCCCCCTTTCGAAGGCCAGTCATGTGTTTCCCACTCCCTCATTTTAACAAAGCAAAATGTTTTTTCCCTAGTTTTAGTCAACTCCGGATCTAGACATGAAGCAAAGTATCCCAGTGGAATAGCACACTTCTTGGAAAAACTTGCTTTTTCTGTAAGTACTTTTCTTTCATTTTGGTACAGGATGTTCATGAATGAAACGATGACATTGAAAAACAAATGTTTTTTTCCTTTTTCTTTTTTAAATCAACCGTGTTGATTCAGTTGTGTCTGAGATTTTATTTAAGCCATAGTTTCGGTTTTGTCACACAGTCATTCGCTCAAAAATATACATTTGTTGTGCTTGTGAGAGAAATAATTTACATGAAGCTTCTCAATCATGTCAACTTTTTTTTTTAACTCAAAGTTGATCAAATTGAGTTATTCTCGCAGATGGCTTGTGTCGTTCATTAAATACCATCTTAGTAACAATCAAGTGTCTTCATCAAGGTGCAGTTTGAGGTGTAATTAATGTTTACTTGTGGCCGTCGGCGTCATATCTAACGGCAGCCATCTTTGTAGTCCACAGCTCAGTACGGCAGTAAAGATGAGATTCTGCTCACGCTGGAGAAACACGGAGGGATTTGTGACTGCCAAACGTCCAGGTATCGTCTGAAAAAAAAAATTATCATGTCAATAAAAGGCATTCGATTTCAAGAAAATGTGGGGGGGTTTGTTGTTAGTTGAATTGTTCTGTTTGCGTGCTTATTTTTTGTCAGATTTTCTAGTTGTGGGTTGTTTTTGTCTTGTTTTATATTTGTTTCTTTTTTCAGTGTTTTTATTCGCATGAGGATTTTTTGTGGGTTCCGTGAAGTTCTGTTGCTTTGCTTTTTTTTTCTTTTGTGGGAGGTTGTGTGTGACCTTTTTTGTTGTTTTTTCTTGTTTTTGCGGAGGTTTTAGTGTGCGGTTTTTTTTGGAGGGTGGGGGGGTTCTTTATGCTTGTTTTTTTCGTTGTTTTTGTCGATTTTAGTGTGTTTTTATGCTGTTCTGTTCTGAAATTTTTGTTGGTTGGAGTTTTCCGGATCCACGTTAGTTTTTTTCTTTTTCTAGCTACCGCTATGTATTGTTTTTGTCTTGTGTACTGTATTTTTTATTTACATTTTTTGGGTGGCTGGGCTTGATAAATATGTCATTTGCCGCTGTGATATGAATGTGGAAGTTGTCGATTGTGGTCAGGGACACCACCATGTATGCGGTGTCTGCCGAGGTGAAGGGTCTGGACACGGTGGTGAGCCTCCTGGCCGATGCGGTCCTGCAGCCACGCCTGCTGGGTGAGTCCGCCGCCCGCTAACATCTCGGCCAATCGGAAGGCGGCGTTTCCGACGACGCGTTGTTTGTGTCCAGACGAGGAGATGGAGATGACAAGGATGGCGATCCGCTTCGAGCTGGAGGACCTGAACTTGCGGCCGGACCCTGAGCCGTTACTCACCGAGATGATTCACGCCGTGAGTCTGCCGTCCCTTCGGTGACCGTCAAGCAATGCAGTGCGCGGTGCCCTCTAGTGTAACAATTGGGTGTAACGTTGTGCATCGTGCGCGTCTGGTCAAAGGCGGCGTACCGAGGCAACACGGTGGGACTTCCCCGCTTCTGCCCGCCACACAACGTGGACAAAATCGACAAGGCGGTGCTACACGGCTACCTTTCGGGCTACTACCGTCCCGAGCGCATGGTCCTGGCCGGCGTGGGCGTGGAGCACGAGCGGCTGGTGGCGTACGCCCGCCGCTACCTTCTGGCGTCCGGCCCGTATGGGCCGACGTCACGCCGACCGCCGTTGACCGCTCTGTGGCGCAGTACACGGGGGGCATTGTCAAGGTGAGCGGCGCCGCGCCTTCTCACCTGGGCGGCGCTTTTGGGAACGGGCGAGAGAAATAATGATCGGAATGAACGTTTCAGATGGAGAAGGACATGTCGGACGTGAGCCTGGGACCCACACCCATACCTGAACTCACGCACATCATGATCGGACTGGAGACTTGCTCCTTCCTGGTGCTTACCATCGTTATTGAGATTATCTATATTTATAGTAGTCTTGTGTGTGTTTGTTTATTTTGGGGTGTATTCACAGGTATGCGGTTAGATTTTTCTTTAGTTGTTTGCTTTTTTTTAACGGTATTTAGTGCTTGGGTTGTGCTTTTCTGTGTTTTACAATTTTTGTGTTGCTTTTGTCCATTTGATTTAGTGGAGGTTATTTTAATCGTTCTTTTTTACTCTTTTTTTGTGGTTTGTGTTTAGCTTTTTTGTTTGTTTTTGCATTTTTTTTGTGGGGAGGGCTATTTGTAGTTCATTTTTCAGTGTTTTTATTTTTTGTTTTGTGTCTGTTTCATGTGTTGTTGGTTTGGTGCGTTTACGTGTTAGTTTTTAAATTTTTACATTCATTTTGCTTTTGTTTTTTCATGGTCTACCCTTTTTTGTGGTGTGTTGTGTAGTTTTTTTGTGGTTTATTTGATTTTTGTTGTGTTATTTTTTAAGTCTTTAAAAAAAAAAAGCTTTATTACTTTATTATTCCTTTGTCCAGGAGGACGACTTCATCCCGTTGGCGGTTCTCAACATGATGATGGGTGGCGGTGGCTCTTTTTCGGCGGGCGGACCTGGCAAAGGCATGTTCACGCGCCTCTACCTCAATGTCCTCAACAGGTACCACAAATTTTCATTCAGTTTTTCATTTTCATACAGATTTGTCCCCCCACAATTTTTTTGTTTTTCCCTGTTTGTCTTTTGTAGGCGTCTGTGCATTTGTCATTCATTCTTTAGTCATTGTTGCTCGATAAACACGATAAGAATGTGGCCACCACAGGTGACCCGCGTCCTAACAGGGGAGCACTCCATCATCAAGCTATGTCGGTATTAATTTTGCGTGCATTTTGTGTTGGGATCGTCGCGCGTTTCCCGAAGGCATCACTGGATGTACAACGCCACATCGTACCACCACAGCTACGAGGACAGCGGCCTGCTGTGCATCCACGCCAGCGCCGACCCCCGGCAGGTCGGACCCCGACTTGACGAATGTCACACAGGTCACGGAACCCGTTCCCTTCATACTCATCTCTTCCACTTGTTACCCCCCAGGTTCGCGAAATGGTAGAGATCATAACACGGGAGTTCAGTCAGATGGCAGGAACGGCGGGAGAGGTCGGTGCGCCGCTTGGACTCGTGCCTTGTTGGTTTTTGTATTGAATTGATTGACGTTGTTTTATTTGGGGGGCGGAGTCCAGATGGAGTTGGAGCGTGCCAAGACGCAGCTCAAGTCCATGCTGATGATGAACCTGGAAGCCCGGCCCGTCATCTTCGAAGACGTCGGCCGCCAGGTGCTCTCCACGGGCAAGAGGAAACTGCCGCATGAGCTCTGTGCCCTCATAAGTGAGTAGGGGAGGGGGAGGAAAAATGGACGTCTATTTTGTGGGGGAGGTCAAAAGTCAAACACAATTTAAATAAGAAAAACTAAGAAATCTACTCAAAATTAGAACATTTGATACAAATGTAAAAATGTTCTTTCGTTTTTATTTTAATTTGGTTAAAAATAATGAAATCAATAGTTGTTGTTAATATAGAAAAACTAAATTAGCCAAAATAACAACTAAAATAATATTCAGAAGACTTTAAGAATTTTTTATCTTAAAATACGGAATTTTAAAAATGTATTAAAAAAACAATTGATGAAAAACAAATTCTTCATTAATTCCTCAACGAGAAACATTTTACAAAAACATCTTAAAAATAAACAAATATATTTTAAAAATGATAAAAATGAGCAAACAATTTGCTAAAATATTTCTTTTTAAAAACATTCCAATATAAAAATGTCATGAAATTCGACCCAAAAAATGTCCAAAACTATTTGAAAAGGAAAGAAAAATGTTTGGAAGAAACGCGTTTGACCTAAATTAGGTCCTTCCTGATTGAGTGTGCCGTTTTGGGGGGGGTGCGACGCAGGTGAGGTGAAGGCAGACGACATCAAGCGAGTGACAGCCAAGATGCTGCGCAGCAAGCCGGCCGTGGCGGCGCTGGGGGACCTGACAGAGCTGCCGTCTTACGAGCACATCCAGGCTGCCCTCTCCAGCAAAGACGGGCGGCTGCCGCGCACCTACCGTCTCTTCCGATAAAAATAATAATCATGATTTTGAAAAAATGTACATAAATAAAACGGACACTGAACTTTCGGGGTGCGGACCAATACCTGGAGTCAACAGTAAGTCACCTGGAACACAAGCTAGTATTTATTCTTTCTCTGTGCTTCACTTAAGGGCTGGCCAAAGAATATGAAGGAGAAAAAAAAATCAAGTGGCCACAGGGCATCCCCTCACCCTGCTGTCGCGCCGTGCCTGTCAATAATCAACATAAGCACTGACAATTTATCCTGACCGCTGGTGAAAAACGTGTTGAATGTTTGAATGAGGAACACTTTGTAGAATGGACATTTCAGACAAGATGTCTTATTTTTATTGCTGTTCTATTGAAACGTGGACGTCAACTGTGTTAAATAAAAGCCCACATGACACATTAAAAAAAATGTACAGTGTTTCTGTAGAAACAGATCCTGAAGAGATTGAAACAGGCACTTTTTAACTTTTTTTCGTGGAAATGACAGAGGACTCAGGAATTCCAGTATATAGACAAGTTACAACAATAGTATTACAAGTAATATAAAAGGCAGGGGCTCTCAAACCTTTTGGGTTCATGGGAGAACATTTTCCAAGTATCCCATTATAACCTTAATGCCAATTAAACTTACAATAATTGAAAAGAACATTTTTGAGAATACACGAAATGCTGTAGGAGTAAAGTTCAATTTTTACAGCATTTTTTTTCATCAAAGAACAATTCCAATTCTTTGTAATTTCTTTAGAATATTTTTCATCATGAACAAAGGTGTTTTTTGTTGTAATCCTTATTCGATCGTCAAATCAACGTTCCCGTTGAATGAAAATGCCATTAATCCATTAATCCCCTGCAAAAAACATCATAGGTATATGTGATGTTTTTTAAATAGCACTCTCTAATTTTGCTGTGTATAAAAACAGATTAATAACCTATTTAAATAGAATAGAATTTTAAAAATACTATTCTTGTAATAGTATGCTTTTTACTCTGGGAAAGGATGACGTTTTTCTCCCATATACAGTACAGTATACATATATAAAATTTTCATTTTTAAAAGAGCCAATATCAGCTGATTTATCGTTTTGACCCTCAATTTGAGAACACCTGATACAAGGCATATGGTTAGGACCACACACAAAATCCTTGAAATGAAAAAATGGAAAGGTTGCAGCTGCTCATGATGACAAATTTAAAAACCAACCCCCCCCAAAAAAATCTCCATTCTTTTCAATGGCATGTAAAAACCACATATTTAGTCATGTGCTAGTTTCTGTAAAAATGTCCCAATGCATAATGACAATTAATACTGACATCGTAATAACGGGGATGTCGAGGTTCCTGCCCTCGAGTTCTCCCCATTCTGACCAGTAGGTGGTGCTGTAGGTACCATCTGTAGTTTCAGGTGTATCTCACGAGATGGCGCACACGCTGCTTTGGTTCTTCATGGCCTCCCTCATCTTGAGCTCCCTGCTGATCCTCCGCTTGATGCCCTCCAGGTACAGGCTGCGGTCAAACTGGCCCGCCCCCAACGGAATGCTGCACAACACAGACACAACAAAGTTGTAAGTTAATGATAATTTTTTTTTTTATGTCTAAATGTCATCATCTTTGTCTTATGTTGTAATGTGGTGTTGTGTGAAAATATCCTTGAATTAGCCCCCCAAAAATCTGACAATTTTTGCTGATTTTAAAAGAGCTATATCGCTCACTCAATAGGCCACGCCCTACTTTTTGGCAACTTCTGATCCAACTACCTCCTTACATACCCATCTATTGACTTATTTATAGGTGATACTTGTCCGTCTAACTACTTAAGATTGCAATCTACCTACTTAACTGTACATACCTATCTACAGTCGTCGTACAAATATTACTGCACCCCTGGGTGAGATGTGTTTGCACAATCTCTCGAAATTATCCAGCAACCTGATCCTCCCTTGCCACGGGTTTTCAATGGGGTTGAGGTCTGGGTATTATCAGATTGCTTCTCCACCAATCAGAGAGCCTCATAAATGGTGCTCACGTGTCTCGGCCCGCCTTCAGTTTGACGTGGTAGATGCCGATGACGGGCCGGTGATCCGAGGTCTTGATGCTGGAGCAGCTGGCGTATTTGAGCACGTGGATGTCGTCTGCGTACCTGGTCCGGAACAAGATCCTGTCCTGGGGAAGGATGCAAACGTTTTCTTTGAGGGGATGGGGGTTGACGCCGGCGGTGCTTCTTACTGTGTACGATGGTGTCCTCTGTTTGGCGCTGGTGTCATACACGTCACTGCCAATATCAAACTTATACGTGGGCAGGAAGTGGATCCCGGCCTCCCGAAAACCTTTGAAGATAGAACCTGGAAACGCCACATCATCTGCATTCAATTTCATTCTGTGGTTAAAAAAAAAAATCTGCAAATAAACTTTTCTACACTATACCTCTCTACCTACCTATCTACTTCTGCGCCAACATACCTATCTTGATACCTCCATGCCTATCTACCCACCACAAGAAATGCATGAAAATGTACCATCTTTCATCTCCTTGGACAGCTGGTCGTGCTCCATCAGGGCGTCCACGTGGTCGCCCGACGTGCTCTTGATGATCGTGTCCACGCTGGCCCGCTCGTGACCCAGACGGAAGTTAAAGTCCCCGAACCAGAAGACCTGGTCGAACCTTGTGGTGACGTCAGCTACGTGACACACAGAACAGAAGCACAGCACTTTAGGTATTTTGCCTGTGCCTCGAAATAATTAGTGTTGTGTTCCAACGCCCCCTACAGGACGCTAAGTGACCATGCAAAACACTTGATTCATACATTTTGAAAATGGAGAGACAAGCCCAATCATTCACAGATGATGCAAAAACAATAACGTGAAGTATGATGATGATTATTAACATAGCAACTTTTAAGGTGTTTAAGTCCAGAGGTTATGGAAAATAATTGTAATAATAATTATTCAATGTCTGTTATATGTTGTCAGTTATCATTAATTTGATTCTCACCACCGACTAATTTAACACAATATATATTAATATCTTTACAGATCTTTGTTCCATCATTTACAATAAATCAATTAAATAATTCAATGGGATAAATTAATAAAACATGACCATGAATAGCAAAAATACTCTCGTAATTGATACTTGCCGAAACAGGTTAAGGATTGCCCGCAGGTGCCACAAGATGGCAGCAAAGCAAAACATATATATGAGACATGACTGAGCTGTCTATTAAGAAGCTCCTGCCCCTCACTACAATCTAGTTCTTTGCCACCAAAATGCCACAAGATGGTGCCGAAGCGCTACTTTTATATCAGACGGGCCTGAGCTCAAATTGACCAACAGCACAGGCTCTGTTCCCAAAAGAAAGGTGAACTAGCAAGTAGAAAGTGTGCCTTGTTTTGCCTTGAGAGTAAGAAAAAAAAAATATTCATTTCGGGAAGTCAGATTAATGTGATCGTAAAAATTTAAATTGTCTTGAATTTCATGAAAGGAGTAAATGGTTTCTTGTGGCTTAATCATATGATGCGTGTGTTGTGTTTGTCTTGTTGAGGCACCGCTCCCTTTTTTCCCAAATGGCACAGTATAAGTTTTATTGCAATTTTGCGGGCACCCAAACGACAGCCCTTAGTTTGAAAACCACTTCCTTACATGACGTGGATCGGTAGGGGTTGGTATCCGGGAGTCCCTTGGGAAGCGCCAACGCCTCCACGATCTTGTTGTAGTCCAAAATCCTCTCGTACACTTTGGCATCTCCGGCTGGAAGACATTTTGTATCACCGTGTCAGCATAATGCCCACATTTTCTATCGCGTTTATCGTGAGGCAGGGGAAAGCCTGGACGACTCACCAGCCAATGGCAGGGCACATAAAGAATTTTGAGCCTTCAGTTAACCTGTCATGCGTGTTCTTTAAAAGGCGTGAAAATAACGTGACAAAACGGCATCTTCCAAAGTCTGCCTTTGACGCTTACAGGTGAAGTGTGACGTGATGAAGAGGAAGGACGTGCCGAAGAACGTGAAGGCCACGGCCACGGCCCCTTTGGTCTTGATCTGCGAGATGATCCTGGTGGTGACGGTGGCGTGCTCCACCTCGGAGCAGAACCAGATCAGGTCCCTGCGGATGAAGGCGCTGAGGTACAGGACGCCGTGGGATGCTCCGTACAGCATGACATAGTGTGGACCCAGAGACTCCTGGAGGCGTGTCTCCCACTCCCTCCTACGCAAACCCACGCACACGCATAAGTGGGTGTTGCCCAAAGCAGCATCATAGATCACAGCCGAAGTACCTGTCAGGACATCCTTCCTGCACTCCGATAATGTAAAAATCTTGTGCAAATTCTGAGTCAGTCGGAAGGAGGAGGTCATCGAGGTTAGACGGGAGGCCCTGGGGCACAACAAACATAAACACAATACAAAGACACAGACACACACAGACATGCACGCGCACATACACGCCATCATTGAAGTTCAGTGATGTCCACGCCAATATCGCGTTGTCAAGAATCCGCATCGTACCTTCTCGCCCTGCATGTTCCATGTGACCACGTAGACTCCGAGCCTCCGGTCGGGGAAGTAGCGCTGGAGCTCCTCCACCCCCAGCAGGGCGCCGCTGCCCAACCCTCCACCCTCCAGAAAGCTCCTAAAAGACACAGCACTCACTTACTCACTTCTTTGTTTATTGTACAGATAATAACGGCTTACGGAAAAGTCATTGTTTGACCCTTAAAGTAGAGCTGGGCCATTGGTTGGTTACTTCCCATCACGGGTGTGCAGCTACCTAACCCAACGAGAATGACCAACTCTTACTTGGCACTCCACAACACAACTTCGCACAGAGACGTCCAGAGGCTTAAAACATAAATGTTCTTGTGCTTCCCGCGTACCTGTTTCTGACTTCCTGCGGTTTGATGGGGCTCAGCACGCTGCTGGTAGACCTCATGGAGGTGACGGACAAGCTATCTGAACCTGCGTCGCTTTCGCTCAGGTTCCTGTGCAGGAGCAGCCTCTCGTCGCTCCTCCGGGCGCCGTAATCTGAACAATCCTTGTCAATCCTATTAGCGGCCTTCAGCGCGGCCGACATGAAGTTGGGCCGCAGGGCGGGCAGCGGCGCCGATCTGGACTGTACAGGCGACAGGCGCACCCTGGAGGACCGAAGCCGGAGCTCCGGACAGTCGCTCGGCGGCTCGGCCGTCGGGCTGCCCTCGCAGTCGGACAGGCTGCTACCTCTCTTCCGGAACACCCCGGGGGGCGCCACGCTGGCGTCGCTCGTAGGGGAACCCAATTCTTTGAGAGAGTCAGTGGACGAGCCCACCGGGTCGCTCAGGCTCTCCTGGCTGGATCTCAGCTTCCGGGCACGGACGCTCTCCTCCGGCATCTTCTTGCCCTTCCACTTGTTGGACAGTGAGGGCGGTCGAGGTTGGTATGGACTATCCCCCGCCGCGTTCCGCGCAGCCTGCTGCAGTTTGAGGGCGTTGTTGAATTCCTTGCACATTTTGCGGTCCAACGACGGGTCTTTTGGCGCTCGAGCGTCACTGGCGACCGTCGCCGGGCTGCGGTTGCCCGGCCTCGCGCCGTCTCCGTTCTCCGTCATCCTCGGCTCGCTTCCACTTTGATTTGTAAAATGTCGCCCTGTTTCATCCTCTCGCTCGAAACAAATGAAATAATACAGATATCAGGATGAATCTGTGGCTAACAACACTTGGCTGGATCGTAATGCGGCTAGGCTAGCATGGTTCTCGCTAAACTAACTCAGCATAGGCCGAATAAACACACTAATGCCCGATTCTCAAAGGCATTAAAGACATTCTAGCTGTCGTTTGATTGTCATTAAAATACAATCAATCCGATATTCCTAGCCCCGTTTACCGTCGGTGTATCGCCCATCGGAGCGTCTCGATTACAAATAAGTAGCTGGGCAACTTCCTTAGCAACGTTTGACAACAACTACTTCGTTGCCAAGAGGAAGTTGGCAACGTGGTCAACGAAGCGCCGCACTGCCACAGCATGGTCGGCGGGGGAAGCACATGCAACTCTGCACGCAAGTTTTCCTGGGGAAGTTTAGGCCAAAGATCCTCATTTGAAACCCTAAAGATAAACTTGTAACCCACATTTACAACCACAACCCTGACCTGAAACCCTAATTCTTGGCGAAAACCCTACCTTAAAAAAATAACCTTGGCTGTCTTAAAAGCCTAAAACTGGAAACGTAACATTGTCTTGAAACCCTAACCATGATTGCAAGCTCTAACTTGAAAGCTCAAACCTTTCTTGAAATTGAAACAGCAACGGTTGTTCTATACACTAACCTTGTCATAAAATAGCGTAATCCTTTATCGAAACCTCACTTTGAAACCCTAACCGAGACGTGGAACCCCACAGCTCTTCCTTGAAACCCTACCTTAAAACCCGAGCTCTGGCTAACAAGGAATAGTGTTTTGAAGTAAGGTTTCAAGAATCTGTTAGGCTTACAATTTAGGGTCTCAAGCCATGGTAAGTGTTTAAAGACAGGGTTTGGTTTTCAAGTTAGGGTTTTAAGCCTGGGTTAGGGTTACTAGACATGGTTAGAGTATCTAGGGGTGTCACGATTGTATCTTTGAAGAGTCTATTATACGATCAATTATTCCATCAAATAATCGAGTAATTGGCTGGATTAGTCAAATCTTAAAGCCTTCCAAGGCTGGATGGTCAAAACAATGGTTTACGTTTCAAAGTAGGGTTTCAAACAAGGCTTTTGGTTTTAAATGAGGGTTACGTTTCTAAAGCATGATTTCATTTCAGGTTCAGGCTTTCAAATGAAGGTTTCAGGCCCGGGCTGAATACTTAAGTTATTCTACCACAATCGAGACGTACACATTTGACAATTGAGACACCGCTCTGCATTCACTATAAAACGCTGCAGAAAGCATTTCAATCCATTGAAAGCATGTGGCTCTTCAATCAGGTAATTAGTGAAGTTACTTATCTCAGTTGCTATTACAGCCTGTGACATGAAATGAAAAAGCGTGTATGAAATACAAAAATCATGTTCTACTTCCCACTCCCGTGAGTGAGTGAGTCTCGGAGGAAAGTATTATTAGAAACACGTCTTTCTTTTCCTCCTCGCTTTTTCTTCATCTTTCCTCCTCCAGAGGGCGCGGATGCTGGGGGCGGGGGGGAATCGATGCCCCGATATGAGACGGGGTCCTTAATGAGGATCAGAAACATCTTCATAAAGACCCCTAATCCAGCACTTAATCCCTCGTTACACAATCATCTGCATTCAGCGGGAAGCCTCGTCCGCCTTTGTCTTGACTCGTCTTTGTCATTTTGGCTTTTTTTTTTTTTTTCCAAAGCTCTCATTACACTTTCAGATTGGGTGCAAATTGTGCTTTTGTGTGCACTCCTGCCGGATCTCAAATGGAAGACATATGCTTAATTAATGAGGGAGAAGCACACAAATGATTGCTCCCGAGTGGGACACGTGGATTAAAGTTGATGGCAAAAGTTGAACTCCAGAAACTCTTTGACTGGCCTTCGAACCTCAAAGGGTCCTTTTGGAAATGTCTTTTTTTTATGACAGCACAGAACAGAGAAGACACAGAGAGTGGACATTTTGGGACAATTAGGCCCCATCATGTAACAAGAATCTATTCTGTTGGTCCATCATCATCTTCATTCATTCATTCTAGTTTTAACCCAAACCAGAGTAACTTTTTCCCACTCAAATTGTGATTTCTAGTCTGAGATATGGTTTCAAATCAAGTTTTCAAGCTCGTGTTGGGGTTTCAAGGTGAAGTTTCCAATTGGGTTTCAGGCCTGGGTTAGGGTTTCACACAGAGGTTAGGGTTTTCAAATTATGCTGAGTTTCAATCTACAGTTAGATTAGATTAAGCCAGGGTTAGATTTGAAGCCTGGTTTGATAATGTACCTCTCTATCTTGGCAAGCCAGAAGGTGGCAGTGGTTGTCTGGTGCGCACTCTCTGATCTGGTCCGGTATCAAATGATCAGGTCAGGAAGGCGGCGTGAGGCATCGGCGGTGTGAAAAGTGGCCCTCTCTTCTCAACAAGTGGAGGGACTGCGATCCGGCATCGCATGCCCTATATTTAACACGGCGCTACGTTCAAAGGGCTGACGTGTGTATTGTTGGGGGGGGGTGTTCAGGGACATCCCGTGTATAACAGGTGTGTTCCCGTCAGGCCTGTGAATGGAGCACAAGATACCATACCACCCCATCAATGAACACGCAGCTTTAAGAGAAACAAAGACAATTTCCTCAGAAATACTCAACAATGTGTTGTCCAGGAATATCAGACTGGTTGATTTTTTTTTTTTTAACTGACTGACTACTACTATGTACCCAGCAACCAAGCTACTTTCCTACCTTGCTTCATACCTAGTTAGCCACCTAGCAAACAACCTACCTACCTGTCTTCTTACCTAGCTAACTACCTTCATAGCTATCAAACTACCAACATATTTCTGTCTGTGCTTTCCTTTGTAGCTACCTACATATCTACCTCTCAACATCGCTCCCTTCCCACTTTGCTACCTACCTAGCTAGCCACCAAGCAACCGACATACCTTGATTTCTTACCTACCTCACCAACAAGCTACCTACAGTACTTGGTAACATTCTTGCAACCTTACGACCTAGTTAATCACTATCTAGAATAGGTAGTACCTACCTAGCCACCAAGCCATCTACATTCCTGCCTACCTACATACCAAGAAACATGCTGTATACTGTATATCACCCTATGCACCCTCCTAACTAGCTACCTACTAAACTACAGTAGTATCGACCAACCTACCAAGGTTCTAATAGTTAAAGCTTTGTAATGGAGTCGAAACAGTACTTCTGCTTTTTTTCCCCTCCCCAACACAAATATTTACTTTAGTACAGACTAGTGTGAGTACTTTCGTCACCTATGCCCATTCGCAAAAAGAGTGAGCTGCCACTGTTTATTTACAGATCATTAGGGAGCTCTGGAAAAGCCCCTCACCAGACCTCGGATCGGTCGCCTTCTTTGCGGTCACGTCCGCCAGGGTGTCGACAGCCCTGCCAGGGCATCAAAGAAAAAAGTGACTGATGGGAGACCGCTCACTCAGTCCTAATCTGCTTGCAGGAGGGAGGATCCAATCCGGATCTTCCTTTCCAAGCCTGAGGTTTTTCCAAGTAAGACAATGCATTAGCCAGATAAAGGCCTCTCGACTGAGGCTGGATCTGCGGGATCCTTACTTTCTTTTCCGCCCTATCTGCTCCACGGACGTCTTAAGCTCAGCCTTATTTCCTGCCTCTTTTATCATGGCTCTGATAGTCTCCTTCAAATAATTCCCCCCCCCCAAAAAACAACCCTGATCCATTGAAAACATAATTCTTTGTCTTTGTCGTGGTACTCAAATACAAAATAAAGGTTATGATACATTTAAAAATGGTTTGACATTATTTAGAATGCCTTTCAAGTAGAGTTTTAAGATAGAGTTGGGGTTCAGAGTTAGGTTCTGAAGCCGGATTTTGGGATTGAAGCCAGGGTTAGGGTTTCAAAATGAACATTTTAAGCTTTGGTTTGGGTTTCAAACAATGCATACGGTTCCAAGATATGGGTTGGGTTTAAAATTGGGATTTTAGTATTGTATTAAAGTTTGTATTTAGTGTTTCAAGTCAAATTAGAGGGTGGCACAGTGTTGACTGGTAAGCATACCCGCCTCACAGAGGCAGAGGTCATGGGTGCAAATTTGGCCCCAGTCTTCCTGGGTGGAGTTTGCATGTTCTCGGAGGTTAATTGAAAACTTGTTGTTCATAGCTTTCTTTCCTAGAATATCTGATATTTTGGTATATGTCAGTCTTTCCTCATAATATACTTGATGCAACATTTCCAATATTTCAGGGGACACTCAGCTCCAGGAAGGCAATTGCTGTGTTTTTATAAGCTTGGTGAAATCATCCTCCCATAATATCAACTCTGACGTGTTTTGTCCGGTTTTAATCAACGTCGTTGGTCATCTGAAGGACATTCCCATATCGCTGTTTAATAGTCTTGGAACAGAATTTTGGAACTCAACTGTTCCAGAACACTCTTTAAATGCTGATCAACTATATCAATTGGCAGTTTTTGATTTGAGAAAGTATCCCAACTCAAACTGGTAGTGAAATATTTATACAGTATTTCCACACTCTAGTCAACTCAATTCTATTTCTGACATCGGTTGGGTCATATTTATTCACCACCGTGTGCCTTACCATCCCCTCCCTGTCCTTCTCCCCCTCCCCCTACACAGTAGTTTAAAAACATGACTATCCGGAAACATTGATCATTTCAGTTCAAACGCAGAATGACCAGCGGTGGTTTGTGGTGGAACACTTTGTCCCTGCTGTGACATTCCAGCGAAGGTCACCAGTGGCCTCATTACGGCTAAAAATAGACTACATTGTTTGTCTACTTTTTCGGTCTTCAGTTCCGGCCTTGGTGTTCTCTTAAGCACTCAAAACACTGAGTGCAAAATGCTAACAGCTAAAGGCGCCAAAGGCAAATGTGACCGTTTGTTACTGCGAATGCAGGAACCTAAAACGATGCGCAAGCACAGCGGGGGGGAAAGTTTCCAGAGTGCGTGAGGTTTGCGTGGACATTCACACGGAAACATGCGTGCTGTTTCCTGATGTCACAGCCTCTTTTCCCAGGCTCTTTAGGAATTTGCTTGGGAAAATAAATAAATAAAAATGGTAGGGGTCTGCATCAGAGATGGCAAAAGTCCTCAAAGCGGTGATGTGGAAAGGGGGACGACGGACGGGGCCCCTGGCATTCACCTCAGAGGGACAACCACAGCTCCGATCGTTTATGACAAACGACAGGAAGGGGCATTCATATAGACAGCAAATGATAAAATCATTTCATATCATATCTCAAGGAACCACTGTATTTGGTTACTTCCCACCACTGCTGTGACAAACAAAAGGAGTGAGGCGGTTGGGGAAACTGTTGGTGAGATCGGACAACAGGTCTCACGATGCCTGACAGCGACTGAAGGACCAACTCTCGCAAGGCCCAGGAAACACACCGTCACACAGTCAGCATGCGCTCAGTCAGGCGCAACACACACATCATGTGGGAAACTGATCCAGGGTCGGATAAGAGTTGATGAGGTGTGAACCTACCGATGTTTGCAGAATCAACCACACACTATAAACAAACAAGTTTGAAAATTAAACTTGTACTCGTGGTTTTGGGGCCGCTTTGCTCCATCTGGCAGAGGAAAAACTCGAGCTTGCTGGCAAATTCAATGTTGGGGCTTTTTTGCTGCATCTGCCACAGGAAGAGATGGAGCTTTTTGGGCAGACTCTTGTTTCTTAGATGCAAAAATTACATATACAAAGAAAACGTTGCCCCATCTATGAAACACAAAGGAAGCTCAGTTTTGTGTTTCTGGAGCTATTTTGCATCGAGTACCACTTCAGCTTCTTGGCAAGTCACATCAGTTTCCAAATGCAAAAATGAAGTATCAAATGGGGAAAAAAAACCAACAGTGTGCTTGATGTGAAATACAGAAGAGGCTAGATTATAGTTTGGGGACTGCTTTGCTACAACCAGCACAGGACAAACTGGATCTTTCTGGCAAATCACATGAGCTCTGTAGTTTGTGGGGGTGTTTTGCTAGACCTAGACCCAGCTGTTTTTGTTTTTGTTTTTCTTTTAAAGCTAATGCTGGCTAACCTACAGAAAGACACCACTACAGTGTTTCCACTTTTTGTTAGACTCACAACGGAAGGGTTTATTTTGGATATTTTGTGGTTGCTGTTGTATATTACAGTCCATCTGTTTGTGATGCTTGGTGAGAATACAAAACACGCTGTGTGGTGAGGACATAGACTGTTATGTTAGCTTCACATGTTAACTTTTAGTGCCTTAGCTAGCTACATAGCTGGTATTATTTAGGTGGTGTTGGTCCTGTTTTTGTTCCCATTCCTGTTGGTACAAACCAGTTTTAAGCAACGTTTTGTGAACAAAGGATTTTAGACTGCTGTCCTCGCTTTTCTTACTGTCTTTATAGCGACATGGCTCCCAGCTCGATAGTGGTTAGCGACAAGCTGGCAAATAGTTTTATTTTTGTATTTTGTTGCTGTTTCCATTTGCATAATCGCACTCCCACCAGGTGCGAGTTCCAAGCTTTTAATTTTTATTTTTGCAAACAAAGAACTTTAGACAGCTATCCTAGCACACGTGTTAGCTAGTTGATAACTAGATAGGTCAATGGAAATTTTTGTTTGCTGGTCAAGGTCGGTAGTATCACTGTAGTTAAATGACATTTAATCTGCCTCGCAATGTGTTTATAAATGATCAGGTCCCATGAAGGTGTGTGAATTTCCCTTTTCTTCCCTTCACGCCCACATGAAGCGTCACAGGTGTCGCATTGTCTTGCCCAGAGAAGTCCTGCTTTCCTGCCCCTTTGTGTGTCGTGCTGTATCACGGGTTCTCATGCAGACATTAAACGCAGCACCACCGACTACGAGGAGAGCTAATCCTCACCCTTCCTTTCCTCTCCCCACGACAATTATGAGATTATTCACACAAAAAAAGATCACGCACGTATTCGCACACATCCGTGGAACTTTCCTTTACATTACAGCGGCTTCAAATGTTAGAATAATAAACCAGAGAGCATCAAAGTCATCACGAATTTTCCAAAAAATGTTTTTCCTCACAGTGGGAAAGGAGGGGAAAGATATTTATGTGTGTTTGGCATCTGGGAACAGACAGAGAGTCTCTCTTCCCTTTTTACAATTTATGACTTTATATGACAGGCTCAAATATGGATATTTTGTTTGCTAATGTGACTGGACTACAATTATTCCCCCTCCTCTCCAAGCATCATAAGAATATAAGTATTCAGATGAAAATATTAGTATATATATATATATATATATATATATATATATATATATATATATATATATATATATATATATATATATATATATATATATATATATATATATATATATATATATATATATATATATATATATATACACACACACACACCAAAAATAAATAGACAAATATTTAGACAAAATATAAAAAAGAAAAATAGATCCTTCAAAATTTGCTTAATATTATTTGCAAAAAAATATATATTGTTGTAATGCATGCATATTCTACAGAACAAACAGAAAAACTGAGATATAAGAACTACCGGTACTCAACTATAAGAAATGAATATGAAAATACAACACAAAAAATATAAACTATTAGAAGAATCCCAACATCATGACAAAAACATGTAAAAACTCGGGGTAAACAAGTCTTGCAAAAATATATATATTTGACCAAAAAAACAACCAAAATGTTGATGGTACAAAAATATGAGGAAACAATACAAATATTACAAAGAAAATAAAGAAACATTCTCGAATTTACAATTATAATTGGACTAAAGGCATTTGTTCTGATATGGAGCATGCATGACTGATTATTTCCTGTGCTTTACCCATGAAGCTAATGAAGCATGCACAGCATTTTGAGCATCATTAAGACCCGTGTACAGAGCGCCACTTTTATTTCTGAAGCAGCTGCATCCCGCCATTGTGGCGCCCCGACCTCGTCCACACAATGCCTGGGCGACCAGTCGCAGCGGGCCAGTGCTGCTCCCAACTCTCCAAGCAGGCAGGAGTGGCAGGAGGTTCCAGAGAGGGCCAGGCATGTTTTTGGACACGTAATCACAAACAGGAAGCTCTGCCGGACAGTCGCACTGAGCCACTTCCTCCTTTTGTTTACGGCTCGGCTTGAGTCAAAGCGACTTGTTCAACGTTTGTCACTGCGGTGACCGTTTGGTCGCCGTTGTCTGCTTCTTTGCTACTCGGGTGAAATTAGGATCTTTTAATCCTGCCCACCGAGCCTTTACATGATCAAGAATGTCTGTATGATGCTGCCCATGTGGCGGTTTCATTCTTTAGATTTTACCTGATTATGTTATTCCTCTATGTTTTTATAAATGCAATATTACAGAGTGGTATTTTTTTTGGGAATGAAAAACACTTTACAAAAACGTAAATTGTAAATTTAGGGGTTGAGTAGAACGGATTGAATGGTATTTCCTTTCATTTCGATGGGTAACGATGATTTGTAGAGTACCAACGACGCCAGGCTGGTGTCTGCCTTCCTCATTTCGCAGTATCGGGTCCTCCTGGAGTGTGCTGCTGATACCAGCCACTGATACTTGAGGGGAAAAAAAAATCTGACATTGAGTAAGCAGTAGTTGGCGAATCGTGATCTGCATCAGAAAGAAAAGTCTTTTGGAAACATTTTTTTTTTCATTGTGTTGAATCAAATTGTATTTATTCAAAGTACGACAGTACTCTGTATCAGTAAGTACTCAAAGAGTGAATCCTCCTACTGGTGTCTGTCTGGGAAAAAAAAAAACATACCTCAAACATGTTTAATCTCAAGACAGCACTCGAGTTGAGAATCCCCAAAGACAGCAAAACTCTCTCCCTGGACCTCGGCTCTTCCTGACCGTCTGACATATGGTGTCATCGGGTTTCGGCTACTGAGCATTCCCAGCCTCTCTCTGTGTTCTGCGTTTGGTTTTATACCCGCTCCCAAACACCCAAATGCGGTGCCATGAGTCAGAGGTGCAGGGCACAGCAAATTCCCATGGCACCGTTAGAAACAGATTCATCATTTCCATTTCCTTCTTTTGCTGCTCTTTTGAAAGAAACTAAAAATGTTCCAGTAAAAGATTTGCAAGTTACCACGACCCGAGACCTATTTTCACTCGGACTGAGTCAGATTTGAGTTCCCTCAATAAAAACATCGGGACCTCACCCTGCATTTTTTCCCTTCATGCATTTCTAAAACATGGCCCGTTAACAGGAAACGGGAAAAAGGTCAAAGTATGTCCTGGCATTTTTGTTTGGTTGTGCTTCACCTGCCGGACGGCTCAATGTGTTTGGAGATGCTATTTATCAGCTCACTTTTGATGTTCAATGGCAGAAAGAGGCAACGGGAAGCATCCGGGACTTGTTTTTATAGATTAAGCGAGAGATAAAACTTTTTTTTAAAATCCCAAACCCTAACTTGAACCCTAATTATTTAAAATCCCAAACCCTAGACCTAATGATTATGCTTTCAACCGAAATCAACTCAACTGAACCTAACCATTTTCTACACCACTTAGGTCATGTCGCGGGCACAACAGCTTTAGCGGGGAAGGCACAGACTTCCCTCTCCCCAGCCACTTCTTCCAGCTCGTGGCGGGTGATGCCCAGGACATTTTCTCACATTTCCCGACAAGACGCTTGGCCTGTGGCACCATCTCCCCGGCAGCAGCCGCCTCCTTTCCCCTCACCGCCGGAACACAGGAGCCCAAAGACCTCGCCTAGTGTTTCCTCACATTGGGCAGCAGCGGAATGTCCGATTCAAAAGTCAAGTCGCTGGACCCTCCTCCTCCTTGATAAGAACAATACAGACGGACCCGGATGCATTAATCTGTGTGTGAACCACTCAGGAAATAATAGGACCGCAATACAATAGCCTATTTTCCTTCCCTCAGGTATTTTTTATTTTTTTTGTACGCCTCGGACACCATGTTTACAGGAATTCTGACTTGTTCAGCATTTTCCGTGCGAAAATAAAGAGCATGCCTATCTATGGCAAATGAGAACCTGATCTTCTGTAAACCAGAGGTTGAACTCGAATCTGTCCTGAATTTTGTTTTTGTTTAGATTCCAATTGTTTTTGCTTCATCGTCTTGTTTCCTCATGTGCCTTTGTTGTCTTCCTGGTTAGCTTTTGTTTCCACCCTTTCTTGTCATCCTGGCCCGGTTCCCTCCAGCGCCTCGTGTCTTGCCCAGCTCTTCCTTTTGTTTTTGTGGAAGGAGATTTTGCAGAATCAAAAGGTATAATATGAGAATGAAGCTGTTGTTTTACAATACAATACAATCCATATTTATTGATATAGCGCTTTCACAACTGCTTCAGCTGTAACATTTGAAATTCACAAGGACTTTTCTTTCCCTGTTAAACGCCATCATATTCCGATTATCTAAAATCTAAAAATATGGTACTTTTCGTAAAAGATGACTTTTTTTTATCTCCACAGATTGCTCACATAAAGATGACAAAAAAAAAACATTATTTTGGCGCTATCTAGTGGTATGTTGTTGCCAAGTAACTATGCTAAAGTGAGGGGAGGAGCTTAGTTTATGCAAGCCATATCCCTGTCTAATCAACAAGTCGTACTTTACCACAATTTTGAGGCATCTACATGCAAATTCTAAACCTTTTTAGGCGGTGCCGATTCTTCACAGACTTTTCCCATCCGCGAATAGTGGGGAAACTCCCGTGTTATTTTTAAATCAGAAAATCAGGAGCACCTCGGAGGGAAGGGGCTGGGGGTGTTGGAATCCATACTGCTGACCATACGACTTGTGTCTTATTCTTTGCGGATGTTTCCCTGCAAATGTTGCCCCTCTAATAATAGTAGCGCAAGGGATGCGAGGCTGCAGAGGTCAACTTTTTCCCCAGTCCTCACAATTCATTACAAGCCTGTGAATCTCTGAAGTAGTAAACAAGGACGTATGATTAGAAACTGCTTTCGCTCGACTGTGGTGGTGGGAGGGTGTGAAAACGGCAGACATGAACAGCTCTGCATTGACTTTGTGAGCATTTTGTTCATTTTCTAATCAGATCGTTGGTAACAAGACCAATAGTGGTTTGGTATCACTGGAGAGGTCACACTGGTCAACAGCAAAGTTTCCCTAAATTTTTGACACTGGTTTCAAAAATGTCTTTAGGCTACTTTTTTTCTAGCACATCAGGTTTGGGAGATTTGGGGTGGGGGGGGTGTCATTTTTTAAATTTATTTTACATTTGGTGGGGGCCTGGTGGTCCAGTGGTTAGAGCGTTGACCTCACAGTGCAGAGGTACCTGGTTCGATCCCAGCTCCGGCCTTCCTGTGTAGGGTTTGCATGTCTCCCCCGTGCCAGTGTGGGTTTTCTCCGGGTACTCCAGTTTCCTCCCACTTTTCAAAAACATGCACGGGAGGCCGATTGAACACTCCAAATTGTCCCGAGGTGTGAGTGTAAGCGCGGATGGTTGTACTGTTCGAACACAGCTGGGGTAGGATCCAGCAACCCCCGCGACCCTTGTAAGGATTAAGCGGATCCAAAAAATGGATGGATGGATATTTTACGTTTGGCCATATCTTTGTAGTGTAACACCAAGCAGCCATGGGGACAGGCAAACAAAAAAGTAAGTGAGTAAGCGGGACAGGGTTCAATCATGACTGATTGCTGATGGGGAGCGCGTGTGTGCAGTGGCGAGGCTGACTGGCAAAGTGAAGCAATGAAGAGGTGAATGGTTGAGAGCGCACAGGTAAAATAATTAAGTAGAATTGGGACAGTCCAATTATCATGTCTTGCAGGATGTTTTGAGAGGGATTTGTTAATTTTTTTGCCAATCTGCTCAGAAACAACAATGGTGAATGTTGAGCATGTTCAACGATGACAGTTGCAAATCTTCATTTGCTGGGTCGCACATTTTGAAAAAAACAAAAAGCGATTATCACGTGATGTCGGAGTGTTAACAGATTTTCCCCTTCCCCAGTCGGCTCGTAAAAATGATCCGGTCAAAAATCGTGAATGTTAAACCGGTTCAATATACTCGGGTACATTTTAGAAACTTGTCAATAACTTGTTTTAGATGTGAAAAGTCTTTATGTGTGTCACAGGCTTTACATACATGTCTGGACATGTTGCACAAACACAGCTGCTACTGGAGCGCCCCCCCCCACACACACACACACAATCCCTCACGAGAAGATCTTTATGCAAAGTGCTTCTTTTTTTCAGCATCTTTCCAAAATTCTTTGCCCCAAGGTGTGACTGGAGGGCAATGTGGCAGTTGACTTGACAAAATTACTGTCAAATTAACAAAACGTTTGCTTCAATGCAACTTAACCGTAGCGCCCCCATACAAAAAAAAAAAACGGTGATCCAGAAGTCCTTGAGACTTATGAAAGCTGTGAGCAAATACAACAACTGACACCACCTTGTACATCTTAAATTTCATTGCCGAGACGAAGCCGCAGTTTGAGAAGAGAAGTTTTTCTCATTCGTGTCAAAGCCGTTGTTAAACATAGACGGCGTAACATTCAAGCCAGCTGGATGAAATCAATCATATCCTTAATCTGGACTGATATCCAGTCATGCGTTGCTTATTAAATAATGACGGCCACTGTATTGGCGTGAACAGACTGTGCTTTGCTGCTTTTGCCCCAAACAAATCCCCACGCAGCTGTCTGTGCTTGTAAAGCTGAGAAAGTAGAACAGGTTTGCTCCATCTGCGCTGTGCCAGTCGTGGGCACAGACCGCCCCCCCCCCCAAAGGCACCCAGGTTCACACAGTCAGGAGGAAATCAAGACAAATCCTGTTTACCCGCCGCCTCACAATACCAAAGCGTAAACACGTTTTGGGGCCTCGTTCACAATGGCCAATGAGTACAATGGAGTAGTTATGTGAAAAAAAAAAGAAAGATGTCTTCTCATGTCTGAAGACTTACAAGGATTATTGTCCTCAGGGGTCAATTTCTAGAAGTGGTACTTATGTAGTACTTATGGAGTACAGACACTTAAAAAAGACGGGATAAAGTAGACGAACTCGGTCCCCAAAAAAAAAGGGACAGGAAGTAGAACTCCAGCCTCACATCATCGTAGTCAACAAATACAGTGCAGCCTCTGACTATCATGATCGGTGTTTTTTTTGGGGGCAGTATGTCAAACTTGTGAACTCGTCAGAAACGCCGTCACATCAACGATTATATCATACAGCATGAAAAAAACTATCATGTGTGCAAACGTATCTGTTGATGTTGTGCTTTCCTAAAAAAGAAAATATGCAAGTCGTAACTGTTACACCGATAGTGCGTCGACTTTTTTGTATTTGTACTTGCCGTGAAGTTTTGCCTAAAATTTTGAGGATCCGTCGTGCATTGTTGTCTGTGCATTCCCTTGGGAACCAATTTGAAACACGAAATGAGGTTATGCATTAAAATACACAAATTAACTGACTGGGATCAAACCAAAAGCAGATTATGGGCTTAGTTAACATTTCCATGACAATACTCAAATGAGCTGATTAAATTGGCGTTTTAATGTGCATCGGTTTACAAACCGATGTTTGTTGCCTTTACTCTAGTTTTCCTGCCCTCGGGCTCTCTCAACGTCTACTTTCTATTTTGTCCTCCTGCAGCAGTTTTACCCGCCAGCTAGTCGTGTGTCACTCTGCGGTTTATACAACAACACAGGGGCAGCTGAAAGTGATAAAAGAGGCAGTTTAACAGTCTTTAATAACCACTCGGGAAAAGTTGGTTTTGCTTGCCTTTCATCTAATGGCCGGAATATGGCTGAAGCAAGAAAACAGATCTATGCCTCAATAGGAAAATTAAAAACAGTACAAACTATTATCCATCCATTTTCCGATCCGCTTTTCCTCACAAGGGTCGCGGAGTACCCGAAGAAAACCCACGCGGGCCTGGGGAGAAACTCCCACAGGGAGGCCGGAGCTGGAACCCAGTACCTCTGCACCGTGAGGTCGACGCGCTAACCACTGGATCACCGCGCCGCAAAAACTATTATTTTATTTTCTTGCATGCAAATTATTCTATGATATTGATATACATTTACAATATGTTTTTTAAATGTGTTTCAATAAGTTTCTTTGTGATTAAAGTGTGCGGGAAAAGTATTTTCAGGCTGAAACCTTTTTTTTTTCTTTTTTAAGTCAAAAGGCGTAACTACCCTGAAGACAGCTAACTGAAACCTTTCGGAGGCATTTCAGACTGGGTTCACACAGCACTCGGTAGGAACCTGCAGCGGCTCTGTGCTGACTCAGCTAGAAAACCTTACCTTGCTCCATCAGCGTTAGTTTATCTGTGTGGAGGAAGATCCTAACTGATAATAGAGCATTTCCCAAGCTTTTATCTGTTGATGCCACGATGTTGTTGCTGGTGATGATGGTATTTTGGAAAGTTTGTTTTGTTTTGGTATTTATTTCACAGTGAGATACTTACAAAAGTACTCCAACCGTGTTGTGATTAATCCAAGCTGAAATATGAACCGTGTCTTTTTCTCCAGATCTGAATGCGATTTATTGACTGATTCATGGGAGTATAGAAGCACTATATCCACCTCTAAATCCTTTTTATGAATAGAAATATAGTTCAAATGTATATTAGCATTGTCAAATAAGTTATATATCATTTTTGGCAAAATCATCGTTTTTTTTCCCCCCTAATTTGCGGCGGCCATTTTGTCCAAACCCTGATGCATTTTGGACAGCTTTTATTTTGTTTTTATGGCAAATGCCCCTCAATTACAAAAGTCAAAAGTTATTTTAAAACCTATCAAAGTGATTTGAGTGTCATTAAAAAGCTTATTAAGAATTCATTTGAACATGTATCTAGTCTGGACGTTTTTCTGACCCCCCAGCCCCCCCCCACACACACACACACACACACACACAAACAGACTTATTGTTGGAACACTTTCCGCGGGACAAGGAAGAAAAGTGTGGAGTGAAACAAACTTTTTCGGCCTGATCTCCACGCTATCTCTTGATCAAGTGTGTGTTTGTTTGGAGGGAAAAGGGAGATGGAGGAGGTGGGGCGAGGGGGTGGAGGGGCACCGTGGGACCGCGCCGACCGAGGGCCCTCCTCTTCGCCTCGCCTCCGCAGATGTGAAGCGGCGAGTCGGGGTCATTTCCAGCCGACAAAGTGTGGCGACAACATCGTACGTTGACAACGGCGTTTAAACTTTCACCGTGGATCTACTCCAACTTTTTGCCTTCCTTCTCATCAGTCGCAGACAAGAGGACATTCGTATCTATGAACAACCCATGTGGACTTTATGTGTAAGCACTTTCTGAACCAGAAGGAATGCCTATTTTCTTGGCGAAAGTAACTTTATTGTTGTGCCTGATTGGACTAACCGGAGGTGAGTCACGCTAGCACTTAGCAAACAGTTATCATTTATCTACTGTGTGTGGTGTGTTTAATGTCTTATTTTTCACAGGACAACCTGTTGCGCTGTATTTTTGAACACTTAACAGTAGGTTTCATGACTCCAGTCAGAGTTGGCTAAACCTTTTCAACTCGAGGCTACAAATTCATTCTGAGAAGAAATATGTATGCTTCTTCCCCTGGACATGAACTCAGTAAAAATAATGCAGTACGTTTCCTTTTGGGGATCTTTATGCACCTGCTGTTAAGTTCTCCATTATACCCAATTACGGATGTGATATAAACACTGATATGCAGAATTTATTCGTCAAGTTGTTACTGAACGGACAGGTGGGGTAAACTATTGGACATTTTTACAAGGACCCACCTCATAATTGAATTGTTGCCTATTTTAAGGGAAAAAACAAAGTCGTCGTGATACAGTAACAAATGTCTTTTTTTTTTAAACAGTTGTAATGTAATAAGATTGAAGTAAAAATCTTAAAGGCCCTCTTCATCAAAAAAGTAGATTTTTTTAAAAACTCAAATTTTAAAGTGTATTTTTAAAATATATTTTGGAAGATTTTTTTATGGTTTTAACACCTTTTTCTATTAAAAAGACAATGTCTTTTTAAAATATGAAAACGTTGTGAGAATTAAGTCTAAAAAAGTTATAATCTTTGCCAGATCAAAAACTTTTAAAAACTGCATGATTTATGTTCTCGATTTGAAATATTTTTGTTCAATATTTTTCTTATTTTAAAAATATGTTTGCAGTTTTTAATACCTTTCTGCAAACGTTTCTTAATTTTTACATTTTGAAAATAGATTTATTTCCCTTTTTATTTTAGATTCTGAACTAGTCATGTCATGAGAATGAAGATCTTTTTGTCTACACTTTTCGAACTATGTTTAAATTGTCCTTTCAGAAGTAGTATTGCTATGACTGAAAACTTTTCCTTGGCAGGCCTGCGATGCTCCATGCCCACCGAGTCATGTTTGAACCAGGGGAGGTGTGAGGTCACTCCAGATGGCATCGAACAGTGCAAGTGAGTGCAAAATGTCAAGGTGAAAGAAATGGGGATCGCGTGTCTGAGTTGGGTCATCTACGCTCGATGGAGGGTCCACGCGCGACTGAGCCCGTTCTGTGGTGTCCCTGAATCTTGTTTTTGCTTTTCTTTCACTGAGCGACAGCTGAGGTCTCCAGAAGCCCGGCGGCCATTGTTCTCGGCAGCGATTAATTCTGTGTGACTAATCTGGGTGAGGCTTCCCAAAGAGGCCAGACCATCAGACTCTGTCCTTCCAGACTATAACCCCTCTGCCTCCTTTCTCACTCTCTCTCTCTCTCTCTCTCTCTCTCTCTCTCTCTTGGTCGCTCTCTCTGTCTCTCACTCTCTCTTGGGATTTTGTCCCTAAGTGGCCTTTAGTCACTCATACTCCCACTGGACAGATGGCAGAGGGTTTTCCAAAGTTATGCACTTCGTCTGGAGTGAAGTGCCTTCACATTGAGGGATCTTTCTAAAATGTGATGTCATTGTCCTTCAATCACTTCATTCACATAATTTTTTTTTGTCCTTAAAAACTGAGCTTTTGGGAAAGCTTTCCAAGACGTTCTAAAACTCCGTCTTCAGTGTAAAATTCAAAATGTTTTGGGCCTTAGAAAAGGTAGAAATGTGATTTGGAGTCCAGTAAATTGCCCAATCGCGGTGACTGCATGACTGTTGACAGATGCTGGCCCTTGCAGGACAGAACAAATCTTATCAACAAATATGATGAAATCAGCATTTTTTTAGATAATTAACGTTCAATATTTTGAGTTTTATCAACCTAAATGAATCATCAATGATCGTTTTACCACAGCTTGCACATTTTTTTTTGCGCATCAGGTTAAATCTTTCCATAAGAAATTATTTGAACAAGATATTTGCATTTTCTTTCGAAAGATATGTTCTTTGCGACCTTGCTAGTTTAAGCAAGGTATTCAGATTCATATTTGAATATGAGTTCATACAGAAAATTCACCCTTTTTTTGGGGGGGAGCACTTGCTGTCCACTGAAAATGACCCCAAAAAAATCACAGTTGCACAGGACTCAGGTCAGGACCAATCACGCCTCAGTTTGCGAACATCACATGACCAAAATCCCAATTCCTGTACAGCCAAAACCAGGGAACATCATGGGCACAGCTTAATTTGGTTTTATTGTGTTATTCACCCCATTTAGTCCCCAGGCTTTCCTGCCACGCCACCCGCCCCTCGCTGCCTTCCCTATCTTCTCTTTTGGGGCCACAAAGCCATCATTGTGCCGCTGCAGTGTCCCCCCTTCTCAGACTTCTCCAATTAAACATGGAGATGGCGCATGAGGCCCTCACTCCAGGTTCGCCATTTCAAAAGGATTTTTCCCAGCTCACAAAGGGGGGGTGTGTTTACTACAGTATGTCACCAGGTTTTCATTTGGATTTTTAGGAGGGTGAGGGGGCACCAAAAAGAAATTGCACGATAACTCATTAACTGCCAGCCGTTTTCAAAGAAGGTGCCTAAACCCGACCGACTTTATCTTCCACTCAAAAGCTGTGCTCATCTCAACATCCAAAGCGATGCAACGCTTTTATCGAGAGGACTGTTTGTAATTACAGTGGCATACAAACCTGAATTTCACCAACAAGTTGATAAAGTTACTTGACAAATCTCTTCTTGGGTGGCAGTAAACCGCTGGATTCAATCACGTAAAAACATCCACGCCAGTGAATAAGTAAAGGGTACTGTCATGCCCTCGCATGTGGGCAAGGAGAGCCACAGTTGCTGATGTGCTTTATGCCGCTCATTGAAACAGCTCAAAAGACCAATCCAAAATGCCGACAGTACATCTTTGTTCTTGTCAAGATCACGTTTAAAATATGTATTTGTTCTCAAAATAACCCCCCCAACGTTTCCATCTTTCCTCTGTATCAGGAGTCCCTTAAGCCAATCCTTTTAGAACCTTTTTTTGCAGAATACACCTGGCATTTTCCCTCACCTGATTGCATTTATTCTTTGGATGTGTGATGCATGATGTCTTCTGAATCGGTGTACTTTTCATGGCACAACACTGACAAGTTAAAAGGGGCTTTTCATGTTTGCGTCCCCATGCCAGGATGATGTTCGCCGATAACAACCGGGGCCATAAATTTCCGTCCGTGCTGGTATGTGCAGTGAATGCTTCAATATAGCAGCGCTTCAATGAAAGTGAGCCCTTGTCTTTCCAGTTCTGCCGTCTCTGTCTCTTCAATGGCATCTCTGTTTGCCTTGGTCAGATGAGTCTCTCTAGAATCCCTCCCCTCCACTCCCGTATTGGCACACACACCTCCATTGAGAGTTAGGAAATGGTCTCAAAGTGACTCGAGGGAGTAAAAGGTGCCACATCTCATCATATGATCACACAATGGGGAAACAATACAGTTTTTTTTTTTTTACATGGCTGCTGCCATGTCTGTTTCCCTTCGGCGGGTTTTTGATGTAGAGTGGGCTGATTGCATTGACTGGGGCCTCAACAAGGGGGATGAGTGATCTAAGTTCTCCATGATCCCGACGGCTTCACTGGGAGGAGTGACAGCGGGTTCGATTTTTCCACTCCCCGTCGGATCACCTGTCTGCGGGTAGGGAGTGACTGAAGATGTGATGACTTGAGGTTTTGTTTCAGACACAAACTGGCATGAGCATGTTTAATTACCCTTTTTAAAATTTATTTATTTATTTTTTTAAATGAAGTGTCCCAAAAGGCTATTATCCTAGAATATTCCGAATGATGTCAATCCAGGACCTGACACCAATAACGCCTCCCACAGGGATAGACATGGCTCAATAAATGCCATCCGCCTAAGCTCCTTAAATAGGGGTGCACATGAAGCATCAGGCTAAGGCTAGTCCAGCTGCCAAATCCGGGTGCCCGTGACTGTCCTTTATGACACTGGTCCCCAACCTCTTTTGCCCCACAGACCCGTTTAATGTCAGACAATATTTTCCACGGACCGCCGGCCTTTAAGGTCACATAAATACAACAAAATAATATGACCTGCATGAAAACGGTGGTATTTTCAATACATAATAATAAACACGAATCATGACACAAGGAACGTCCTATCTGGCCCCAACGCTCTCTGGTCGCTACGGTAACGTTTAAACGTGCCTTCAAAATAAGATACACCGCAAATACAAAGTGCATGAAAAATACGACTCACCCTCGCCGCATAATAGCGGGGTGCGCTTAGTGCGTGGGAATCTCCCATTGAGATTTTAAGTAGGGAATCCTGATACTGTCAATTAAATGTCAAAAATCTTTGTTTTTTCTTGAAAGTCGTAGGCTTCTCTTCTGTCTCCTGACTGGGCCTTTTCCCCTTCCCAAAAAACTTTCCAAAGACATTTGCTTTTTCCTCATTTTGCTATCTCCTGGATTTCATTTTAGCGGTCACCTATCACATGACCGAGAAGCGCGCCTTGACCTGCGTCACGAATGACATATTGTTGACGGATGTCACAGAGAATCTGGTAATTTTTCAAAATAAAACATCTTTCAGATTCCGAGTAAGTTATTCATTCTTTCTGTGCGGCCCGGTACCAGATGACCCAGGGACCGGTACCGGTTTGCGACCCGGGGTTTGAGGACCACTGCTTTCTGAGTGTACAGTGCACATGTAGCCTATAATCAGTATGTCGTGTGCCCCGGATGGCATTGGGCCGACACTGACGGGGGAAACCCCTTTTAGTGTTGGCTCAAATGTCAGCACAACATCTGCTACAGAGCTGGCGCCGGCGACCCAGGTCCTCCTAAGTGCTGCCGAGGTGTTGCCAAGGACTACGGCGGCGACCACTGATGAGCAAGGAACAATAATCAAGGAATATGATCATAGTATCGGCTTTACAGACGTGCTAATCCCGCCCCGGTTAGACGATAGCTCGCACAACACCTGATATTTGCTCAGGTTCTGATTTGCGCTCCACCTTTTCACGTCATCTTTATTTACCTTTCCTGGGGCATAGTTTTACCTGCTGCTGAGATTCTTCTTGTTGAAGCAGCTGCCGCTCGCTGTTTTTAATTCCATAAAAAGAGCCGTTGACTGTCTTTTGTCTCACCCTGCTGCGTTTATTTGTTTTACAAGTTTTTTTTCTTTCTAGCCAGGTTGCAGATACCGAGTATGAACAAAACGGGCAACACAAGTGGGGAAAAAAAAAGTCAAAAAGGAAAGAAGGAAACAAATTTGCCTCATGCGAGACAAAACAGAGATACTTCGTCATCAAATCATTGGTTTTTCAGATATATGTATTTTTTAAATCAAAGATATCTACATTGCGTAATGAAAAGGGACCCCCCCACCCCCACTCATTTAGTTCAGTGTTCAAGAGCCTTCCATGCTCCTGAGGAGTATTTTCATTTTGTATCCGTGTGTTTGACTGTCTGTGCTGTTGAGAGTACGTCGGCTATTGTGGCCCTCCCTCTTCTTTCCACTTCACTCAAATGGCAGCGTTTTTGAAGCTCGCTCACAAGTGATGTTCTGAACGCTTACTTTGAAGGCATTTGCGTTGTTTTATGAGGTTTGAACTCCTCGACTTGGCGCCTTTTAAAAAGCGACTTTGCGCCATGCGTGCATATGACGGGCCTTCGCCAGATTAAAGAGCAAACTGTTAGCATTCTTCGCAGAGTGCGCGCCACAGTTGACTTAGGACCAGACGGTATGTTTGGATAGCGTGTCCACGTGCGGCGACGCTATCTGTTTGTCTTGGAGGTCTCGATGTGAGACGTTGGGCAGTTTGTCCGTTTTTGTGCGTGTGCGTGTGTGTGTGTTTCAGCGGCAGGCTGGGAATGAACTTGTGCCGAGGTTTCATGTGTTCAGTGGCGCGCAGCAGTCTTCCACATAGTTGCGGTTCCCTATTCACAATTTCAACTGTTCGCTTGCTTTTTGGTGCGGAAATGCTATAAAATGCTTCAAAATGCCACCAAATCCCTGCCTACAAAGGAATTGGTGTTCAGGAAGTATGTTGAAGCGACACATTTTGATGAAGAGACAAACCTTATATGTCAGGGGGAAGAGCTAAATTTAGTCTTTGTTGTGAGTGGAAGTTATGGAGAGTCTGTTTCCTTTTGTTTGTCCAATTCCGACTGCATGTTTTGGGCGTCCTCAGTTGAGAATGGTCAATTTAAATTATTCAATATAATCGAAATGTTATTCAATATAACTTGTGTCTTGACCAAGGTTATAGTAGGTTCGGATTAGATATATATATATATTTTTTTAATTCCGTGAGTTTTAATTAGCATTCAGTTTTAGTTTTTTCAAAAATATAAAATTTTAGTTTTCATTAGTTTATATATATATATGGCAGCACAATGGCTATAGCAACCTTGGGCCTGACTTGGGGACAAATGGTGGTATGGGGGTGTCACAGGCAGGAAGAGTGGTGGGACTATGGGAGGTGGTGGTGGTGGTGAGGAAGCTTTTGAATATGCCGGGGCAGCAGCTGCCGTCTTCCTCATTAACATGCGCACCTGCTCCCTGCTGGCTTTTTCTAGCACACTCGTGCGGCGCCTCACAACCGCTGGGTCCTAAAGAGGAACCCCCTTACCCCCCCCCAAAAAAACACATGCATACTTTCTCTTCTGAGAGAAGCTGTTAATGTGCAAGAATTTGTGGCTCAACAGGTTTAAGAAGTACAAAAAGCACAACACAATGAGACGTGTCGTGAGCCGCCGCTACTGTATATCGTATTTCTTCTTTCACGGCCCCCGACTAATCGCATATTTATAAGCAATCGTTTGTTACACAGAGTACCGGTGTGCAGCTCTAGTGTAGCCGCAAGATGGCAAGCAACACTGAGGTTTGCTGGAAGAGAGGCAACATAATTTACATCGAGAAGAAGAGGCAGAGAAGCTCCCCTACTAGGCTGCAGTCGTCGCTGTTTTTTTCCACAGAGGCAGAGTTTTTGTTGTTGTTGTTATCGACGCTGTTGTTGCCTTTCTGATGCTCCGTGTGTGTTAATGTAGCACTCGGTCGAAGGTTCATAATGACCGCAACATCTATATTAATTTCTGTTCGCCAGTCTACAGAAAACGCGAATGAAATATAAATCCAGTCGAGCTGTGAGGTCTGCAATTTCTGGAGTAAAAGGCAAACACGGTGAAGCAGCATTGAGCTGTTATGCCGCACACCAATGGAATGACCTCATGAATCCATTGAAAAAATTTGGCTTTTACCCGACATGCTTATGGAACTAAATGGCAGCCTTGCTTGGCCTGCCGCTGGTCACTCAGTCCAGTGTTTACACAGCGGGCAGCCTAGCATGTGATGTTTTCTTATTCTTGCCACAATCCCAAGGCTGGGTAATCCCCCTGAGAGGGCCACTGTCCAAACACTCGTCCGTGTCTAAAAGAGGGGTCCGCCGGTCAGCCCCACTCACACACATTGGACCCCCTGGGAATGTTTTGGGATGGAGTACTGGCATCCTTTTCAGGGCGAATAGACCGTCTGTCTGTGGTCAGGTATTTGGTGTGACAGTGGTGCTGCTATGTTGTGGGAAGGCCAATCGGATCCTTTACGAAACACATTTAATGCAAACTCCTGTCATTCCACTTTTTGCTTCTTATCTACTTGTTTTGAGGAGAAAAAAAAATCATGCTTTATTTGTAACAATTATGACGTTTTTGGTGAATGTGTGTGTGAAACTTTGGGGCTCAGTACCTCCAACAAGTTAAGTTTAAGAGCTACTGGTCTAAATGAAGCTCCCAAATGTGACAAGGCACAAAGTTTGTTCTAATGAACTTTATCCTCAACTCCTTGATAGTTTTTTTGAGAACGAGATGCCACAAGATGGTGCCCAAGCATTACATTTGTCTAAAGTTCCTCCACTCACTTTAGCATGAACTTTGTTGGCACCAAATTGCCACAAGATGTGACAAAGCACTAATGTCCTCAATGAAACTCCACAACGCCAACATTGTTGCTTTACTCCGAGATGCCACAAAATGGCAGCGAGCACTATGTTTGTCTCAATGAAACTCCTCAACCCACTTTAACATAGCTCCTTGGCACCAAACTGCCCTAAGATGTGTGAAGCTCTAGTTTTCTGAAGAAAGCCCCTCAAGTTACTTCAACATTGTTCTTTGACGCGCAAATGCCACAACATGGCAACAAAGCACCGCGTTTGTCTCAGTGAAGCTCCTCAACTCACTTTAACGTAGTTTCTTGAAACTCAACTGCCACGAGATACTCATTTCAAGTCACTTCAAAATACTTCCTTGCCTCCTAGATGCTACAAGATGGCACTAAAGCACTACGTTTGTTTAAATGAAGCTCCTTCTCTCAGTTCCTTGCCCCCGCCCCCCCAAAAAATAAATGCCACCAGGTGTCACAAAGGACTATTTCTCTAAATTAAGCCCCTGAACTCGCTTCAACCTTTTTCGTTGGCACCTACTGTATATGACACAAGATGATACCAAATGGAACCACCCCCCACACCCTCCCCTTAAAAAAAAAAAGATCCACAAATAGGCTAACATGCAGGGAATCACTGTATTTTCAATGGGAACTTTTGTTTTAAAATTAGAACTTGGAAGTCAACTAGCTTCGTGGAAGGGAATTTGCCTGACGTCAGATGTTTTTACAATCAACAGAGGAGGAGCAATCAAGGCAAAAAAAATGACATGGTGGGATGTCATCGCACTGCCAAGGAAAAAAATTTGCTGTGATGCGCTGCAAGGCATCAATCCCCGTCGGCAATCGTAGGCTGTTGAACCCTCTGGTGCTTTTGATTCACAGCTACTGTGTATATGTACGTGTATTTCATCAAAAGAAGGCCGCGCGAGTACGTTTGTTATTGTTTGCCTCATTGTTGCGTATTCTCTCGGGACGTCCCTCAGCTGCACTCATTGTCATTTCAAAAAGTCTGCTTTTCTCCCGCTCTGTGGGAACTTATTGGCCGGCGTTTTTATGACGCGGACGCGACCTGTGAGAAACATCACACGAGTTTTGTTCTCCTCTGCCTTTTACTGCCCAACAGCACATTGTTCACAGAGGGCCATGACGGAAACCAGGAGGTCCCATTTAAAGGCCCCGTTTCTCAGAGACGTGTCGCGTTGTGGTAAAAGCGCTTTTTTTTTTCAAGAGATCGGGGAAAGGCTATTACCCTATAGGCTGTTTTATGAGCACAAAAGGTTGAACCCCCAAAGAACTTCTGGTCGTGTCTTCCCTTGATTTGCTTCAGGAATTCCCATTGACGGGGGCTGAACAGTTAATCAAATTTCAATTGACATCACGGTGCGGGAAAATGCCATTTTCAAATCGCACAGGCTTCAATTTAGGACGCGGGGGGAAACTCTGCTTCAGTTTGGCCTGTTGGTAGGCTTTATTATTTTTATATACATGTACCGTTACATTAAAAAAATCTATATACTGTATAGGTATGTTTTATCATCGTTAAATGAAACATAAAAAAGTCAAAGTGACAGACTTGTTTGCATTATTGTTGTAATTTAACCTCTCACTGACGGATTTATGTTTATTCCACGCCTGTTTGGTAGAAACTGCCTTTGAGAATAACTTCATGGTTCATTTGCTTCGATTTCATCGACCAAAACATGTACAATAAATCTGATCTTGTCTATCATAATACAGATTGATTTATTGTTTATGTTTTAAAAAAAATCAGAAGAGGAGAAAATGATCGCATGTTAAATCGCCATCGCAATATTGTGGAAGATAATATTTTTTCCTAAATAATTCAGCCCCACAAGGTTGCATGTAAGGAGGCCATTTACAAACAACCCGAAGGCTGCTTCGAAGAAGTGTCTGCCTCGTTTTCCTTAGGCGAGGTCCCATTTACACACAGGAACAGGCAAAAGGCACCGCGCCAACCGCTTTGTCTCAACCAAGCAAATCGGGAAAAGAGAGGAGCTACTTCCTTATCCTCGCACTTAAAAAAAAAAAAAAAAGCTTGAGGTTGTAGTGTGGTCACGATACTAACATTTTGACTTTCAGACTACACCGGCATGTAGTATCTCGATATCGATACTGAAATGATACTACGGCAAAAACAATTTTTTAAAGTGGTGTTTTTTTGTCCCGCACAAAACCTACAATTGAATGTTTGCCTTTTTGAAGCTTTCAATGTTGAAACTCTTTGATTTTTAACAAAGAAACACAAAAACATTTGGATTGATCGGCGTTATTTTCCTCAGGTGTCGGGACGGATACGCCGGAAACAGGTGCCAGTTTCGCGACCCGTGCACCACCGGAGCTTGCTTGAACGGCGCCACGTGCAGCGTGGTGACCAAGGCCGACGCGGTGGACTTCAGCTGCGCCTGCAAGCCGGGCTTCACCGACCGCCGCTGCCAGACGCTCATCGGCAACGCCTGCCTCGGCGCACCGTGCCGCAACGGGGCACCTGCCAGCCGGACGGCCCGCAGGCGTTCAAGTGCCGCTGCCCGCCTGGATGGTCAGGTAGCGGGAAATATACTTTGCTGTTGCTGTTTGTGGTAGAAACAGAGTGGAACGCCGTTATTTGTCTGGAGTGGGTTAGAGATGTATCTGTCTTCCTAGGTAACCAGTGCCAACACCCCGACCCCTGCGCGTCCAACCCCTGCGCCAACGACGGCCGCTGCTCGGCCATCGAGTCGCACTACATCTGCACCTGCACGCCCTTCTTCTCGGGCAAGACCTGCAAGCAGGACGTCAACGAGTGCGACGCCAACCTGCCGCCGTGCAAGAACGGCGGCACGTGCGTCAACGTGGTCGGCGGCTACCACTGCCGCTGCCCGGCCGAGTACGCCGGCGAGCACTGCGAGAAACGCTACCTGCCCTGCAGCCCGTCGCCGTGCCAAAATGGAGGCACCTGCGTCCAGAAGGGTGACACCAACTATGAATGCACCTGTGTGCCAGGTAGGAACCTCAGCTGCTGGTGTGCTTCATAAATCCACCGTGTTCAGTGGTCATTACGAAATCGAGCGGGCACGTCTATCACAACCGGATGCAGGAAAATGCAGGGAACGGGAAGTGGGTCATTTCTGTTTTAATTGGCCGTCTGTGCCATGTTAGTCTGTATTAAATGACGGGTTGAGGAACGACTTGTTGAACTAGAGACTCGGTGTGGGGCGATGTCCTTTTCCACGTGTGTGTATTGTGCTGCGGTTCAGTGTGTGAACAGGGCGAAAGCAGGAAGGCATCTGGGTTTATCGGAAAGGAAATGGTCACAGGGACAACATCCTTTGCACATAGCCCAGCCAGACTGTAGTCAATGGTGCCTCCGCGCCAGCTTGCCGCCTCCAAACACACAGACACACACACACACACACCTTTACTGGAATTTGACTTGTTCCGACGCTTGTTGCCTCACTAATGATCGGCTTCTTTTGATTCACTTGGCACTTACCCTCCCTCATTTTTTTCCTAATCCAGTTAAGTACAGTTCGGTTCGGTTTAACTTTAAAGAGTAATACCATTTAAGAAGTGTTTCTTTATAAACGTATATTTAGGTACAAGTTGTGTTCTATGCAGTACATTTGAATTGAATCATGATAGGAGCACACATGTATTTGACGATATTGAAGCGCAGTGTTCAATTTCAAACTGTGTGCCAGAAATTGCAGTGCTTTTTGCATGTCTGCTTATAATAAAACAGCGTGTTTAAGGTTATCTTCACGGTCTCGTTGGAGTTAATTCCGATTCATTCTCATGAACCGTCGAGTGAATGTTGATGCGCGGCAACGGTGCCGCAGACCTCAATTGCGCAGATGGAGGAAAGAAGCAGTTGGCCACATGTCGCTGCACTTTCATTACCGTGAATACCCCACCAAGGGATTAGAAGAATAACTGACAACAGTCTGAGGTGTTCAGGCAGTTTGAGCAGTGGAAAAAATCACATCACATTTGGCTGTTGGCAGGCTTCGCGGGGAAAAACTGCAACCAGAACATTGACGACTGCCCGGGTCACGAGTGCCAGAACGGCGGCACCTGCGTCGACAGTGTCAACACCTACAACTGCCAGTGTCAGCCCGAGTTCACAGGTTAGTCAGGCTGGAGCTCAAATTTGGTGCTCAATGGGACGACGATGGGCCAGGTTATTCGAATATATAAAACTTCTGAATTGAATATATAGTCATGTTAAAAGAAAAATGTATGTCAAATTCTCTATTTTACGCATATACTTTTTTATGATTTGTTTTTATTAATTCGCAAATTTTCTCATGATTTAAAAGAATTAATATATCTTAAAGCGCCAGTTTTTGAGAAAAAAAATGCAACAAATAAATCATTATTTTAAGAATACAATAATTCATGCATATTTTAAAAATGATTACTCTAATTCATTTTGTCATAATGTATCTACCAATGTTTGTGTGAAATATATTTTTAAAAATGTCATTGGTCTTAAATGTGGAGCATAAGTTTGTAAGCAACAAAAAAACAATAGTGCTTTTTTTTTTTTTTAATCTTCAAATATACTGGTCGCACAGGCACGAGTACATGAAAAATGTACTTGCACTCTCTCAAATTTTCAAAGCAAAGTGCCATTATTTCGGGACATTCTGAAGTCCTGTACATTACTTTTTATTTCCAAATGTGCCATATATTTGGATGTGTTTTGTTTTTATTCATAACAACTGAATCAAGTTAAATGCTGAGTGGGTCATTAAAATGTTGCATCAAGCTCATTTGTCTCCTCGGACAGGTCAACTGTGCACGGAGGACGTGGACGAGTGCCAGCTGATGCCCAACGCCTGCCAAAACGGCGGCACGTGCCACAACACCTACGGCGGCTTCCAGTGTGTGTGCGTCAACGGCTGGGCGGGCGACGACTGCGGCGAGAACATTGACGATTGCGCCAGCGCCGCCTGCTACCAGGGCTCCACCTGCCACGACCGCGTGGCCTCTTTCGTCTGCGAGTGTCCCCACGGCCGCACAGGTTTGGCCGGAATACCTGCGCCAAGGAGGTGGGGGAGGGGGGGGGGTATTTTGGTGAAGCACTGCGGAGAGGGATGCATGTACCAAGGAAGAAGTGTTAGAAATCGGGGGCGATCGCATGATTTTCAGCTGACCATTATCGGCGGAAAATGATCGGAATCTTGAATTTTCTCAATTTCCAAAGTCAAGAACACTGGAAAAAAATGGTGTGTTGAATTTACTCAATTTTATTTGGCCAAGTAGTTGCAGGAAGAAAAAAGCATCTGGATCCACAAACATTTTTGAAGTGGACTCTCCATCTACTTCAAAAATGCATCAAAATCACATGGCACGGAACACACACACACACACACACACACACACACATACACACACACATTTTTGGGCTTAAGTGGCTGGCATCGGCATCCTTTACAAGCCTTGATCCTTGGTATCGCTACTTGCTCATCACTATTTGGAGGACTACTTTTCCTTGAGTCATGTAAAGTAACAGACTTCAATAATTGGCTCAGCTGCCCACCTCTGACTGTAAATATACTTGGATTTAAATATGCAAACAAGCACAAGCAAACAAGTTCTGTTGTGTATATATATTAAATACACTACATCTGGATCGATTTTTCAAAGAGTGGGTTTTTGGCCGCAGGTCTGCTGTGCCAACTGGATGACGCCTGCATCAGCAACCCTTGTCAGAAGGGCTCCAACTGCGACACCAATCCCGTCAACGGGAATCACTTGTGTACCTGCCCTACGGGCTACCTGGGGGCATCCTGTGATCAAGACGTCGATGAGTGCTCACTGGGTAAAATAACGAACGAAATAAAGAAATAAAACTCTCAGTTCAATAGGGTCCAGCGAAAGAGCGCTACTTTACTTCTCTGCTGACCGACATTTACAGCCTCACTTAGTTGAAATTGTATACATTTTCTTCCCCCAAAATGCGGACTCTTCATTATTTCACCAAGTGTCAAATGTGCTCCTTTCACCAGGTCCCAACCCATGTGAGCACGCCGGCAAGTGCATCAATACCAAAGGCTCGTTCCAGTGCAAGTGCCAGCGGGGCTACGTGGGACCGCGCTGTGAGTTGGACATCAATGAGTGCTCGTCCAACCCATGCAGGAACGAGGCCACCTGCCTGGACCAGATCGGAGACTTCCACTGCATCTGCATGCCAGGTTTGTTTCTGTGATGATGATCTGCGACGGACGAAGGTATTGGGAAGTTCTTTGCTTCAACATTTCAGGCATTGTCATTTAAAGTACAATTACATAGAAAGAGTATACATATCCTGATTAACAGCCAACAGCAACAAGTTCACCTTTATGTAATGTAATGTCCCAATACTTTTGTCCATTATTGTATCTTGTCACCTCACCAAGAAGCGAAGGAAGATTTTGGGCTCGCGTTTGTCAAGTTGGACATGGCGTTCCACGAAGCGTAGAAGCTTCCCTGAATGTGCCTCTCTCTTCGCTCACTCTCTTTCTGTCGAACTAACACGTGCCCCCCACCCTCCCCTCCCTCACTAATTGGCCAGGCTACGAGGGGGAGTTCTGCGAGATCGATACGGACGAGTGCGCCCACAGCCCCTGCGTGAACGGCGGCAAGTGTATCGACAAGACCAACGCCTTCCACTGCCAGTGCCCCACAGGTGAGGCCGCCGAGGTGAAGCGGGCCGAACCGGGGGGGGGCGAGAGATGCAAATAGGATGAGTGCGTAGCGCGGCAGGCCAGGGGGCGCAGAGGTCGATCTCTCTCTCGCTCGCGCTCCTTCCCCTCCCTCTCAAAGACAAACAGAGCGCCCGGCGTCGACACAAACAGCTCTGTGAACGCGCATTAATCCCAAGCCCTGAGGCAGGCTTACGCCGGCCCTGCTAGCTTGAACCAAAGCAGCAACGCAGGAGGACGAGGAGAAGGAGGAAAAATCTATGGGGGAAAAGCTTAGAGAAGTTTCAACTTTCTATACAAGTTTTTTTCCCCCTCCCCTTTTTTCCTTTAACTACAAAGTCAGTTCGATGGCTGACTGGATACATGTGAAAATGACTTGATTGTGTGTCCATGTGCTCATTTTTTTCCAGAAATTCCTCTCGTGCACGGTTGGGCATGACTTTGTGGGATTTTTAAAAAAATACATGAACCTTTATTGTTATAGATGGGTAATGTCGATAGAATTTGATCAATAACGAGAAAGATATACCCCACTGAATTTCCTTTCGAAAATCAATTAATTTTACAAATATGAGTATTTGATTGATGAGCAGTAATCATGAGGGATGAACAATTCATGAAATTCAAATCAAGATGGCAATATAGGAGAGTGCTTTTTTTCCAAATTACAAAGGCTACAATTTGGGGGAAAAAAAGCTATTTTGGTCTAACTCTCCTGCCTATTGGGTGTTCTGTAATTCCACTTTCGACCGCTAGATGGTGGTATGCTTATGTACTTTGTGAAGGTGAACTGTTGGAAGAAGAACAAAACAAAGTATTTCAGAAATTGTTTGTTGAAAATGATTTGCCGTCTTCCTCCTTTTTCGGATTACAGAAAGCGACAGTTGCGGGTTCATAGAAAGAGTGTACGTACCCGTATTTAGGCAAGATTATTGATGTATATTGTGAAATGCTAAATTTGTTAGTTTCAAAAAAGGGGTGTGTTTAAACGCAGAGGCATATGTAGACTATAGAATACAATATTTTTGTGTTGTGTTTTGTTTTTTTATCTAATGATATAAGTATGTTCAAAGGCCTTAAAAAATAAGTGGCATAAATGCTATAAAAACATGCCTGTAGAGTATTTAAATAGGTATTTATATATGGTGATTTTCACTCATGTCAGAGCTTTTAATTGGGCCAAAGCTAATGTAGAAAGAAATAATTGGTCTATTAGTTTGTTTTATTATGCGCTGGTACGCTTATGTTAGTATGCACATGATTTGTTACCTCAGTTTGAGAACCGAACTCTACAGTGTAGAGTATCACTATCGGGACTTTTTCATGTTTTGTTCAGTGAAGGAATGCAGCTACTCAAACTGGAAAAGAGACCAACAAAGAAAAAGAGAAAAAAGGGGGATTGGAAGCTTCTTTAAACTTGCCAAACACGTTTATTGAGGTGGAAATGATTTTTTTTCCCTCCCCTTCATTCTTTTATTTTTCAACAAGGATCAGAGGAAGCCAGTGAGGGGAGGGAAGCAGATTTCTCCAGTTGAATAAAAAAGGGAAAGAAAGCGTTAGATGTGATAAAGGGCCAACACACCAAGGCTTAGTACCAGGGTTACGTGAGGTAGTGGTGGCAGTGAAAGTGTTTTGGCGGGAGCATGCATGGACCGTTATTGCAGAAGCAGGAAGGGAGGCTTAAAAAGGGGGGTGCGTCGTGCTTGAAATGTAAATTCCCCCTCAGGCCCGAGATGCGGGACCCCTCTTTTAATTTCTGTACACGCCATAGCCATGGAAACCCCTGCTGAGAGCCATTGAATCGTGTCATTCCCTCAGTCTACGCGGCTCTCTTGATACACACTCGTTTCTTCCTCATTCTATTTACATCTTGAGTGTTTTCAAGCACCAGTGGGGCGTTCACCAAGACTGTGTTTAAAATCAGTCATTCCTTATTCCTTAATCACAATACAGAAATCCCCCCTCTGTCACGGGGTCCATGTTTGTGATCCAGCTATTTTGAATTTTGGTACAGTTTTAACTTAATTTCATTCTGCTTCCCGTTCATGTTGGGTGTAATTCCACTCTCTGCCACACTTTAATGTTGTCATTTATTTCATTGTTTACACTGAAAACATATTTCATGAGATTAAAAAAAAAAAAAAGAGCATTAATTATTTCATTTCAACTAGCCAACTATTAAGGGATGGCAGGGGGCGGAATTAAAACTTGGCCCACTGCTTATGCTTTGCCCACCACTGTATTGCACATTCGTATTCCTTCACACACACACAACCTCTTGTTGTTGCTCCAGGCTTCACCGGGCACCTTTGCCAGATTGACATCGACGAGTGTGCCAGCACACCGTGCAACAACGGCGCCAAGTGTACAGACGGGCCCAACAAGTACTCGTGCGAGTGCACAGAAGGTATACTGTCTTGAGAGTATTGAGCTAGCTGTATGTAGCTAGCTCTGTCTGTCTATGTGACTGTCTGTCCATCCATATAGCTAGCTCTCAATATAGTGGAACATATTGAACTGATCTATTGAGGTACCACTGTGTTAAAATCCATCCTTCTGGTCAGGCTACACTGGGCAGCACTGCGAGACGGACATGGACGAGTGCCACCCAGACCCGTGCCACTACGGCTCCTGCGTGGACGGCCTGGCCTCCTTCAGCTGCCTTTGCCACCCAGGTTACACGGGGCGGCTGTGCGAGACCAACATCAATGAGTGTCTCAGCCAGCCGTGCAGGAACGGCGGCGTCTGCCAAGACCGGGAAAACGTGTACATCTGCAACTGTCCTACGGGAACCGCTGGTAGGAAGGACTATGGAGTTGTTTTCTTTTCTTTAGGACGACTGGATGTGTTTTTTTTTTTTTGGCAGGAATCAACTGTGAAATCAACATTGATGACTGCAAGAGCAACCCGTGCGACTATGGGACCTGCATTGACAAGATCAATGGCTACGAGTGTGCCTGCAAGCCCGGATACACGGGTAAGAAACGTGTGCATTTAAAGGAGAGGTGTCGAATTAGCGCAGCACCTCCACCTCACAGTTGTGAGGTCCTGTGTTTACTCGGCTTTTCTCAGGGTACTCTGGCTTCTTCCCAGTTTCCAAAAACATCCATTTTAGGTTGATTGAAAACTCAAAATTGTCAATTGGTGTGAAAGTGAATGGCTCTTTGTCTATGTGCCCTGCGAGTCATTAGTGACCAATCCAGGGTTTGTTCCGCCTCTGAGCATAAGCAATATAGAAAATGAATGGATGGAAATGTACAGGTGCAGTGTTACATTTTTCACTCGGGCCCAACTGATCGTGAGAAATCACTGTCAAAACATGTTGCATTTGAAATGTATGACGTACAGTGAGATCATACATCATTGCTTGATTTTGGCCTTTATGCGACTTGAGACCGGACCGAAGAGCTGATTTAAGATTGGGCTGTTTGAGTCTCAGGTGACCAGTTGGCACAACCTGGTGCAGTTTTTGCGAAGTTCAATTGTCACGGGAGGAGGCCGACAGTTGGTGGGCGAGCCAGCACGCTCCTCCGAGGCCGGACCAGTGTCGATTTCCCGCTCCACCCTGTCCCCAACCCGCCGCTGTTCGGACACGCAAGCTGCCTTCCCGTACAAAGAGGACGCACACAAACACACACACACCGTTGTGGGCAGCGTCACTGGGGATTGGAGCAGAAGAAAAGATTCAGTGAAAGATTCCTGAAAGTTGAGCTTTTAAAAGCTTGGAAAGCCTGTCCTGGAATTAAAGCCAAATGGCCTTCTCTTGTGTCGTGAATGGCGGCGGCGCTCAAGTCGCCGACAAAAGGAGATGAAACTGCAAAATAGGGCCGGTGGCCCCAAATGGTCATCAAAGAACAACTTTTTTTTTCCACAAAAATCAAATTTCCAATTTTCATTGACACCTCACTTTTTGTATTGTAAAATCAAATGAAATTAACATTTGTACATTACAGTATTCAAATTTTTGCCTCATGATTATTTTTTTTCACCTGGTACCACACAAACCTTTAAACATTTTTCCTGCTATAATTTGCATCAACTTATTTTTTTTCTTAAGAGAAAATCAGAAAATATCTGCTACAAATTATGTGCTGGGGGGGAAAAAAACACCCTTCTCCTTTCTCTGTTCCAGGTGCCATGTGTAACATCAACATAGACGAGTGCGCCCTCAACCCGTGCCACAATGGCGGCACGTGTATCGACGGCATCAACCGCTTCACCTGCGTGTGTCCCGAGGGCTACCACGATGCCACCTGCTTCTCGCAGGTCAACGAGTGTCTCAGCAACCCCTGCGTCCACGGGCACTGCGAGGACAAGCTCAACAGGTGAGGCCCCGCAAAGACAGCATCTGTATTTTCATCTGGGAAGGCGGCACTTCATCACCAAGCCGCCAAATTACACTCATTAATCGGTGTTGAGAACCCATGTATGGCGTATGCAGTGACACAAGCCTTGCCCCAAGTAATTGACATACCTAACTCAATACATAATACAGCAGCATTTAGGAGGAATTCAAAGAAATTTAAATGTGCTATATTGGTATATAGTATATCATAAATATAGTTTTATCATGCCAACATGCAGTCAAAAGTCAGTTCTCCATTAGATATGTCCTCTTAAAGTAACATTTTATGCTTCATTTCTTGGAGTATTTGTGCTCTACATTTGGGCGAATTATCACAAAGCCGTTGCTGCCTTCCACTGCAGCTACAAATGCCTGTGCGACGCCGGCTGGAGCGGCAAAAACTGCGACATCAACAACAACGAGTGCGAGTCCAACCCGTGCATGAACGGCGGCACGTGCAAGGATATGACCAGCGGCTACGTGTGCACCTGTCGCATTGGCTTCACTGGTCAGTTGGCTCACATACGTCCATTCTGTCTTCTTTCTTTAACGGAGTAAAAACAGTTTGGAATTCTTTGTTTTTCTGTTTCGTCAAGTCACAGCTAAAAAAATAAAATAAAATAACAATCGGAATTTTTCGGACTATAGTTTAAAAAAGTCAACTTTTTTCATCTTTGTGTCTTCCAACCACAGGCCCAAACTGTCAAACCAACATCAACGAATGTGCCTCCAACCCGTGCCTCAACCAGGGGACGTGCATCGACGACGTGGCGGGCTACAAGTGCAACTGCGTCCTTCCTTACACGGGTACGAAAATATTATTCACCGCATCGGCATTACCCTGCAGTTTGTCTTCCTTGAATTATCGGCCATTCGGGATGGAAAAACATGCCACAAATTCAACAAGCTTTCCATTCCAAATTCAGCAGCAAGACTTTCCTTTCCCGCCCCTCTGGCCTCCTGAGATACAAGCATCCCTGCAAAATATTTTTCATGTCATGAATCTTATTTCAATGTAAATCATCTTTTTGGAAAAATCCACACAGAACCAAAAAGTGTTCGTTTTCTCGGGTGGGAACAGGGTGCTCCACACATTTCCTGTTTGCCCGCTTTCCCGTCTCACAGCAGCAGCAAATCTCCTCACAATGGCCGGAAGCCGTAGCCTCGCTTCCTGTTGGAGACGCGCCTTGTGGAAACAGATAGGGAAACGTCTCCACTGGGCCTCTTAATAGTGACGGAACCCGGAGAAAATCCCGCGATAGCACTGATTGAAAGATGGTCCTCTTTTGCCGGGTTATCTCCTGAGTTCGTGACATCGTTAAGGAGTCATGAACTCAGGAGTAAATTAAGTATACCTTTTGGTCGGCGCTTGACGTTTTTGCTCACCAGCTACTGTGGCTAGTGATTTCCCAGAGTTAGTGGCCACTCAGCATATTCGCTAGACACATTTTACTTTTTGGATAATTGTGTTTATAGACTGACCAGTTAAGTGAATGAAAGAAAAATCGCAATTAGATTATTTTTCTAAATCGTCCAGCACTAGTTTACTGTGAGCCAGCAAATAAGAGTGTAGAATTGGCTGTCGTGAGCTCAGATTAGCGGCTAGCTGTTGGCTGGCTAACCATGAGCTAGTTTCCATGTTAAATTAAAATGGAGGTCAATGGTGGCTGTAGCAGCTGGTGTGTGAATGCGTTCATCACCACGTTATTTTGTTCATTTCTTTTTTCAATAAAGCGACTGAAAGTGTCGTCCAAAAACTCACTCAGTAGCAGCCTATAGAACGTAAGAGAGTTCATCCAAATAAGCCCCAATGTAAAGCAAGTGTACTACAGCGTCCAGCTTTAATTCTTATGTTGTTGTGTTACAGGAGAAAACTGTGAAAGCGTAATGGCCCCATGTAGTGGCAAACCCTGCAAACACGGAGGAGTGTGTCAGGAGTCGGAAGACTATCAGAGCTTCTCTTGTGTCTGCCCAGAAGGATGGCAAGGTAAGCACTGGGGGAAAAAAAATCAAAATCATTTCAAGTGTTGCCTCCACATAATCCACAGGTCTTTTTGACAAACACATTTCCCCACATTCAATCTACATAGACTCTACATTAGCAGAGGTTGCTCAAACATCAGGTAGTGCTGAATGAGCACTAACGATCAAGATGAATCTAGACGTTTACTTATCATGGAGTTTCTCCTGATGATCACACTTGAATCTTAACAACAAATTTTTATACTTGTATACCCATCCCCAAATTTTTTTGGGAACAAAATTAATATAATGTTGGACTTTTTGCATTAAGTATGGTAAACCTTTGTGACTTCATTCAGCAACTGTAAGTCATATCATGTGGCCTTTTTTTAATATTTATTTATTTATTTATTTATTTCAGGGCAAACGTGTGAGGTGGACATTAAGGAGTGCGTGAAGAATCCCTGCCGCAACGGAGCCACGTGCCAGAACACCCTGGGAAGTTACCGCTGCGGTTGCAAGCCCGGCTTCACTGGACGCAACTGTGAAACAGACATTGACGACTGCAAGCCAAGTAAGACTTTTGTATTTTGTAGAAATGTTTGTGTCTGTGGAAATATGTTTACAGTGTGTTTAAAACTTGTATTTCAATAAGTTTAAAAATATAGTCATTATGGAATGTATACGCCACGGTAAACACATTCACTGTAACAAAAAAATTGGTCACAAGTCATACTGCGGTCCCTTCCTTCATCATCAGACCCATGCAGCAACGGGGGTCTGTGTCAGGACAAGGCCAACGGCTTCCTGTGCACATGCCAGCCAGGCTTCCGGGGCCCAGCGTGCGACGAGGACATCAACGAGTGCGAGAGTAACCCGTGCAAAAACGGCGCTAACTGCACTGACTGCGTCAACAGCTACACCTGCACTTGCCCGCCCGGCTTCAGCGGCATCCACTGTGAAAACAACACGCCCGACTGCACAGAGAGGTATCCAGGGCTCAGATTTGTTTTGTCCACCGCTGCCCCCTGTGGTGAATATTGGAAGTACAAATAATTGGTTGCCGGACTGTATTCTTTGTCCACTGCTCCTGCCTTTGGTGAATGCTGTACACAAGTACGTTTCAGAAGCTGTACTTCTTTAATTTTACTTCGGTATCGCAGTCAAATTAGTACTTTTACCAGAGTTTATTTATTTACCTATCTATTTATTTATTTATTTATTTTAGCACAACTTTCTGTACTGAGTCGGTGAGTAATTTTCCACCTCTGTCCTTGTACGATGTTTTCCAAACCTGTGCGTTTTTACTCGCAGCTCCTGTTTCAATGGCGGCACGTGCGTGGATGGCATCAACGCGTTCACATGCCTGTGCCCGTCCGGCTTCACCGGCAGCTACTGTCAGCACGACATCAACGAGTGCGACTCCAGACCCTGCATGCACGGCGGCACCTGCCAGGACAGCTACGGCACCTACAAGTGCGTGTGTCCGCACGGATACACGGGACTCAATTGTCAGGTAGGAAATCGCCTTGTAATAATGGCGTTTGGAATATTAGGTGTTGCATTATTGAGGTTATGGAAATCATATTAAAGGTGTGTGTGGCATATTAATATTAAGGTTACATGTGGCATTATTAAGGTTATATGAGTCATATTAAAGTATCTCACAAAAGGGAGTACACCCACACATTTTTGTCAATATTTTCATGGGTGTATGTACTTGCTTGCCTTGCCTGCAGTTTAGACATTAATGTCTGCATGTCAGGTAATTTTAAGGGAGTAATACATTGACATTGTGATAGGACCCCCTCGAAAATTAGATGATGCATCTCAAGGGGACATCCTTTAAAACAACAAAAAAAAACAAATACTAAGATCAGATGAGCTAGTTTGGAAATAAATAAAAGTAAAGTAAAAAAGTAGTAATTTTAGTGCCATTTTCTATATTATCCGGTCGTCACAGCAAGTCATGTTTTTTTTTCTTTTTTTCTTTTTAGAATTTGGTGCGCTGGTGCAGCTCATCACCCTGTAAGAACGGGGGTACCTGCTGGCAAAGGGACACCGCCTACAGCTGCGAGTGCCAGACCGGCTGGGCGGGCGTGTACTGCGACATACCGAGTGTCTCCTGCGAGGTAGCAGCCAAACAGAGAGGTAAAAAATCGGGCACATACAAATGTATAAAAAATGAGAGCACATTTCTTAAACATTCAGCAAAAATCAACATTTGCTTTAGTGGCCCACATAAAGCTTTATTATTTAGGCCGGATCAGGCCGCCGGCCCTTGAGAGTTTGATGCCTCTAAGCTGCAGTATTTGAGAAGTTATTTCGGCAGCTTAATGAAGTGTTGCCTCCACCAGTGAAAATACAACCCATTCTTTGCTGTTTTATGTAGACTCGTAGTTTTGTTTTGTTTTTTGTTTTGGGGGGATTTCGACCCAAGGCTCAACATGTAGCCACTCTCTAGCTTGCCCCTAATTGTTGTGGTGGTAATGGATGTTGTACTCTAGGGGGAAAAAGCTAAAAACAAGGTGAAAAGTTGCGTATTGTGTTGTTATTTACAGTCACACCTGGGGCCTGTTTTAAATTCACGTAAACGAAAGTACGATAATGTGTCCGATTTCCTCTTTCCAAAGGGGTGGACGTCGCCAACCTGTGCCGTAACTCAGGCCAGTGTCTGGATGCAGGAAACGTTCACCGCTGCCACTGCCAGGTGGGCTATACAGGAAGCTACTGTGAGGAGCAAGTGGATGAATGCACGCCCAACCCCTGCCAAAATGGAGCCACTTGTTTGGACTTTCTAGGAGGATATACTTGCAAGGTAAAAAAAATAAATCTGAATTTCAAGAAGTACAAGAAAATGTTATTTCAGCCATCTCACACCCAGAGAGATTTATCAAAAAATACAACACCTGTATCGGTTAGGCATGAAAGGGCAGAAGATGAACGAATTCGGACATTTACCTGGAAAACGCATCTCTGCTGACAAATCTTTCTACTTGAGAAATTTCTTCCAGAACCAATTAATTTAATAAGTAGAGGTACCATAATATAATATATATAATAATAATAACAATATATATAATAATAGTTCTATGGAGTCACTGTAACTACTGGGCCACATTTATAAACTGCATCCACCTACAGTAATGCTAATCTCCCCTCGACAAAAAAGCTCCGGAAAGAAAAACGCCAGGTAAACAAAAATCTTTGTGTTTCATGTCCGCCATCGATTTAACTCTTCCACCTCCTCCTCCTCCTCCTCCTCCTCCTCTTCTTCCTCTTCCTCCATCTTTGCGTCGCAGTGCTCGCCGGGCTTTGTGGGGACCAACTGTTCCGACGAGATCAATGAGTGCTTCTCCCAGCCGTGCCAGCACGGGGGCACCTGCATTGACCTGATCAATACCTACAAATGCTCCTGTCCCAGGGGAACGCAAGGTCAGAACATGAGCCAGCAAATAAGAGTGTAGAATTGGCTGTCGTGAGCTCAGATTAGCGGCTAGCTGTTGGCTGGCTAACCATGAGCTAGTTTCCATGTTAAATTAAAATGGAGGTCAATGGTGGCTGTAGCAGCTGGTGTGTGAATGCGTTCATCACCACGTTATTTTGTTCATTTCTTTTTCAATAAAGCGACTGAAAGTGTCGTCAAAAACTCACTCAGTAGCAGCCTATAGAACGTAAGAGAGTTCATCCAAATAAGCCCCAATGTAAAGCAAGTGTACTACAGCGTCCAGCTTTAATTCTTATGTTGTTGTGTTACAGGAGAAAACTGTGAAAGCGTAATGGCCCCATGTAGTGGCAAACCCTGCAAACACGGAGGAGTGTGTCAGGAGTCGGAAGACTATCAGAGCTTCTCTTGTGTCTGCCCAGAAGGATGGCAAGGTAAGCACTGGGGAAAAAATCAAAATCATTTCAAGTGTTGCCTCCACATAATCCACAGGTCTTTTTTACAAACACATTTCCCCCACATTCAATCTACATAGACTCTACATTGGCAGAGGTTGCTCAAACATCAGGTAGTGCTGAATGAGCACTAACGATCAAGATGAATCTAGACGTTTACTTATCATGGAGTTTCTCCTGATGATCACACTTGAATCTTAACAACAAATTTTTATACTCGTATACCCATCCCCAAATTTTTTTTGAACAAAATTAATAAAATGTTGGCCTTTTTGCATTAAGTATGGTAAACCTTTGTGACTTCATTCAGCAACTGTAAGTCATATCGTGGCACTTTTTTAACATTTATTTATTTATTTCAGGGCAAACGTGTGAGGTGGACATTAAGGAGTGCGTGAAGAATCCCTGCCGCAACGGAGCCACGTGCCAGAACACCCTGGGAAGTTACCGCTGCGGTTGCAAGCCCGGCTTCACTGGACGCAACTGTGAAACAGACATTGACGACTGCAAGCCAAGTAAGACTTTTGTATTTTGTAGAAATGTTTGTGTCTGTGGAAATATGTTTACAGTGTGTTTAAAATTTGTATTTCAATAAGTTTAAAAATATAGTCATTATGGAATGTATACGCCACGGTAAACACATTCACTGTAACAAAAAAATTGGTCACAAGTCATACTGCGGTCCCTTCCTTCATCATCAGACCCATGCAGCAACGGGGGTCTGTGTCAGGACAAGGCCAACGGCTTCCTGTGCACATGCCAGCCAGGCTTCCGGGGCCCAGCGTGCGACGAGGACATCAACGAGTGCGAGAGTAACCCGTGCAAAAACGGCGCAAACTGCACCGACTGCGTCAACAGCTACACCTGCACTTGCCCGCCCGGCTTCAGCGGCATCCACTGTGAAAACAACACGCCCGACTGCACAGAGAGGTATCCAGGGCTCAGATTTGTTTTGTCCACCGCTGCCCCTGTGGTGAATATTGGAAGTACAAATAATTGGTTGCCGGACTGTATTCTTTGTCCACTGCTCCTGCCTTTGGTGAATGCTGTACACAAGTACGTTTCAGAAGCTGTACTTCTTTAATTTTACTTCGGTATCGCAGTCAAATTAGTACTTTTACCAGAGTTTATTTATTTACCTATCTATTTATTTATTTATTTATTTTAGCACAACTTTCTGTACTGAGTCGGTGAGTAATTTTCCACCTCTGTCCTTGTGCGATGTTTTCCAAACCTGTGCGTTTTACTCGCAGCTCCTGTTTCAATGGCGGCACGTGCGTGGATGGCATCAACGCGTTCACATGCCTGTGCCCGTCCGGCTTCACCGGCAGCTACTGTCAGCACGACATCAACGAGTGCGACTCCAGACCCTGCATGCACGGCGGCACCTGCCAGGACAGCTACGGCACCTACAAGTGCGTGTGTCCGCACGGATACACGGGACTCAATTGTCAGGTAGGAAATCGCCTTGTAATAATGGCGTTTGGAATATTAGGTGTTGCATTATTGAGCTTATGGAAATCATATTAAAGGTATGTGTGGCATATTAATATTAAGGTTACATGTGGCATTATTAAGGTTATATGAGTCATATTAAAGTATCTCACAAAAGGGAGTACACCCACACATTTTTGTCAATATTTTCACCTATGGGTGTATGTACTTGCTTGTCTTGCCTGCAGTTTAGACATTAATGTCTGCATGTCAGGTAATTTTAAGGGAGTAATACATTGACATTGTGATAGGACCCCCTCGAAAATTAGATGATGCATCTCAAGGGGACATCCTTTAAAACAACAAAAAAAACAAATACTAAGATCAGATGAGCTAGTTTGGAAATAAATAAAAGTAAAGTAAAAAAGTAGTAATTTTAGTGCCATTTTCTATATTATCCGGGTCGTCACAGCAAGTCATGTTTTTTTTTTCTTTTTTTTCTTTTTTAGAATTTGGTGCGCTGGTGCAGCTCATCACCCTGTAAGAACGGGGGTACCTGCTGGCAAAGGGACACCGCCTACAGCTGCGAGTGCCAGACCGGCTGGGCGGGCGTGTACTGCGACATACCGAGTGTCTCCTGCGAGGTAGCAGCCAAACAGAGAGGTAAAAAATCGGGCACATACAAATGTATAAAAAATGAGAGCACATTTCTTAAACATTCAGCAAAAATCAACATTTGCTTTAGTGGCCCACATAAAGCTTTATTATTTAGGCCGGATCAGGCCGCCGGCCCTTGAGAGTTTGATGCCTCTAAGCTGCAGTATTTGAGAAGTTATTTCGGCAGCTTAATGAAGTGTTGCCTCCACCAGTGAAAATACAACCCATTCTTTGCTGTTTTATGTAGACTCGTAGTTTTGTTTTGTTTTTTGTTTTGGGGGGATTTCGACCCAAGGCTCAACATGTAGCCACTCTCTAGCTTGCCCCTAATTGTTGTGGTGGTAATGGATGTTGTACTCTAGGGGGAAAAAGCTAAAAACAAGGTGAAAAGTTGCGTATTGTGTTGTTATTTACAGTCACACCTGGGGCCTGTTTTAAATTCACGTAAACGAAAGTACGATAATGTGTCCGATTTCCTCTTTCCAAAGGGGTGGACGTCGCCAACCTGTGCCGTAACTCAGGCCAGTGTCTGGATGCAGGAAACGTTCACCGCTGCCACTGCCAGGTGGGCTATACAGGAAGCTACTGTGAGGAGCAAGTGGATGAATGCACGCCCAACCCCTGCCAAAATGGAGCCACTTGTTTGGACTTTCTAGGAGGATATACTTGCAAGGTAAAAAAAATAAATCTGAATTTCAAGAAGTACAAGAAAATGTTATTTCAGCCATCTCACACCCAGAGAGATTTATCAAAAAATACAACACCTGTATCGGTTAGGCATGAAAGGGCAGAAGATGAACGAATTCGGACATTTACCTGGAAAACGCATCTCTGCTGACAAATCTTTCTACTTGAGAAATTTCTTCCAGAACCAATTAATTTAATAAGTAGAGGTACCATAATATAATATATATAATAATAATAACAATATATATAATAATAGTTCTATGGAGTCACTGTAACTACTGGGCCACATTTATAAACTGCATCCACCTACAGTAATGCTAATCTCCCCTCGACAAAAAAGCTCCGGAAAGAAAAACGCCAGGTAAACAAAAATCTTTGTGTTTCATGTCCGCCATCGATTTAACTCTTCCACCTCCTCCTCCTCCTCCTCCTCCTCCTCTTCTTCCTCTTCCTCCATCTTTGCGTCGCAGTGCTCGCCGGGCTTTGTGGGGACCAACTGTTCCGACGAGATCAATGAGTGCTTCTCCCAGCCGTGCCAGCACGGGGGCACCTGCATTGACCTGATCAATACCTACAAATGCTCCTGTCCCAGGGGAACGCAAGGTCAGAACACCCTTTCCCCCGAATCCTCTTCTCTGTGTCTCTTAATTAATTACACTTATGGTTGCGGATGTGTGGAACATTTTTTGTCCATTTTGGGAGAGTTTCGGGTAAATGTTCATGTTGAATGTTTGAAACATTCCAAATTGGAAACTTTCATGGATGTGCTTATGTGGCAAGCAAGGCTGTTATTTTTAATGAAAACTAATCAAATTATTCAGTTTGAAAAAGCATGTATTCTTTATCCTCTGCGTAAAATGACTGATATGACTGCAGAGTGCTGAATCACTTATAGTAGTTCAGTCAAAGTCTTTGTTTGTCTGAATGATTGCATGATATTGCCCCCCGGTGTTCACACACCAGCAGGAATGAATTAATCCTAATACACAAGCTATTTAATTCTTTACATTCACACCAGGCATCAACTGCGAGATCAATGTGGACGATTGCATGCCGCCGGCTGAACCGCTCACCAAAGAGCCCAAGTGTTTCAACCACGGCAGGTGCGTGGACGGCGTCGGAGGCTACCACTGCCTGTGCCCGCTGGGATACGTGGGCGAACGCTGCGAAGGCGACGTCAACGAGTGCCTCTCCAACCCGTGTGATCCGCGCGGCACGCACAGCTGCATCCAGCTGGCCAACAACTACCGCTGCGAGTGTCGTACCGGATTCACAGGTACATTTGAGTTAGTCCAGAGGTGGGCAAAGTGTGGTGTTGATCTTAAGCACGCCCTGTCGAGAGTTTCACATTGTCGATATCAATAATAATTTTATGACTCGACTATAGGTCAGCGGTGTGACGCCGTGTTTGATGGTTGCAAGGGGAAACCATGTCGCAACGGGGGGACCTGTGCTGTCGCCAGTAACACCCCGCACGGCTTCATATGCAAATGTCCTCCAGTAAGTGTGCACACATTCCCAGACGAAGGAAAGCACCTTTTAGATTTGTCAGTGTCAAACCTTGTACAGTATTTCATAGCTGGGCCTTCCGTGGGCAATTACCCGACTTAACTCGTAAAACCACCACGATCGCAATTACAGCGCTCCCATGCATATTTGCAGTTTGTTATTTGCGTTATGTGCTCAGGCCAAAGCCCTGTCTAATGTATGTCTTTGGTAGTATCTTGGTGCTGAGAAATTTATGTTTGAAGGGCACGGTGAAGTCACCAACAGGTTTTAAACCAAGACGGTATTCTTGGATAGTGATTCATGTGAAGAGCTACCAATTTGGTACAAACCTCTGAAATGAATTTCCTCAAATCATTGACTTTCAAGAGAGAGAGAGAGAGAGAGAGAGAGAGAGAGAGAGAGAGAGAGAGAGAGAGAGAGAGAGAGAGAGAGAGAGAGAGAGAGAGAGAGAGAGAGAGAGAGAGAGAGAGAGAGAGAGAGAGAGAGAGAGAGAGAGAGAGAGAGAGAGAGAGAGAGAGAGAGACTGGTTAGCACGTCCGTCCGCCTCACAGTGCAGAGGTCGTGGGTTTGAATCCTTCCTGTGGAGTTTGCGCTGCTAATAATGAATAGATTAGTTTGACATGGCAACACGCACGGGCTAAAATCTGATTGGAGAAACAAAATCTGACAAAGCAATGTTGCCAGGATATGAAGAAGCAATGAAGAGAATCGACTGTGGGGAAGAAATGAATTTTTGTTAGCATAATGAATCTCTTCCAAACAGGGATTCACTGGCTCCACATGTGAATACAACGGCCACGCTTGCGGCAGCCTCCAATGCCACAATGGCGGCACCTGCATCTCGGGCCAAAAAAGTCCCAAGTGTCTGTGCACGGCGTCCTTCACAGGGCCCGAGTGCCAGTACCCCAGCGACAGCCCGTGCAAATCCAATCCCTGTTACAACTCGGGCACGTGCGAGGACACGGTCAAAGCGCCGTACTATCGCTGCGTCTGCCCTGCCAACTTCAACGGCCTCTGGTGCCACATCCTGGACTACAGCTCCCCGGGCGGGCTGGGCCACGACGTGGCGCCGCTGCCACCGTCGGCAACAGACGAGGCCTGCGAGATCCCCCAGTGCGAGGAGCGCAAGCACAACCAGGTGTGTGACGTGCTGTGCAACAACCACGCATGCGGCTGGGACAACGGCGACTGCTCGCTCAACTTCAACGACCCGTGGAAGAACTGCTCGGCCTCGCTGCAGTGCTGGCGCTACTTCAATGATGGCAAGTGCGACTCGCAGTGCGACAACGCCGGGTGCCTCTATGATGGATTTGACTGCCAGAATCTGGAAGGACAATGCAAGTGAGTCATCTATTGATTCTGTTACAAAATGATCAACTTTAATGATCATGATTCCTCATCTAGTGTCCTGTTAAATGTAGCCCTAATCATATTTTATATATATATATATATATATATATATATATATATATATATATATATATATATATATATATATATATATATATATATATATATATATATATATATATATGTGTGTGTGTATGTATATATATATATATGTATGTATGTGTATATATGTATGTGTATATATATATGTGTGTGTGTGTATATATATATATATATATATATACACATATATATACATATGTATTTATTTATTTATTTTTATGTTGTTGTTTTTTAAAGGATACAAAGACATGGGTAGTTTCCAAAGAACATACACAAAAAGGTTCAGTAATCGGCTTATGGGTGAAATTTAATGATGAACCCAAAATGCACCCTAACTTTTACAGGCAGGGCTCAGGACTGCATCCAAAATGGTCGTATTTGTGTGCTGTGAGGACAAATTTCTCGCATTAATCAAGTGCATATGTCTTAATCCCCCCACCAACACTGGCACAGTGTGATGAAAAGTCTTCTTGATGCCCTCATACACGTTCAACTTAATGGTGTCTGTTCTGCAGCCCCCTGTACGACCAGTACTGCAAAGACCACTACGCGGACGGCCACTGCGACCAGGGCTGCAACAACGCAGAGTGCGAATGGGACGGCTTGGATTGCGCCCACAACATGCCCGAGAAGCTTGCCCTGGGCCAGCTGACGGTGGTGGTCCTCATCGTACCCGAGCAGCTCCTCAACAACTCGTTCGGCTTCCTGCGAGAGCTTAGCCGCGTCCTGCGCACCAATGTAGTGTTCCGGATGGACGCGCAGGGCGAGACAATGGTGTACCCCTATTATGGTAACGAGCAGGAGCTGAAGAAGTACAACGTCAAGCGCTCGGCGGACGCGTGGTTCGACATACCAGGCAAGGTACTGAATGTGGTCCGGAGGAACGTCGACGGGCCTCGTTGGAAAAAGCGGGAGCTGGATCACCTGCAGATAAAAGGGTGAGAAAGATTTTTGAAAGATTTCTGCAGAGGTGGCAGTGGAAAATAAAGCCCGACCGATTCACTCGTAATAAGTCATTGGGATTTCGATCACCTTTTTGAAGATGACGAACCCACTAAATGTATTTCCCGTGGCCCCGTAGCTCCATCGTACACTTGGAAGTTGACAACCGTCAGTGCGTCCAGCAGTCCAGCGAGTGCTTCCCGAGCACCACCGACGCCGCCGCCTTCCTCGGGGCGTTGGCCTCCAGCGGAAAACTGGACGTTCCCTACACCATTGAAGCCGTTTATAGTGAGTATATGTCAGCCTTAGCGGGGTCTGCAACCTGCGGCTCTGGAGCCTCATGTGGTTCTTTCATCCACCTGCTGTGACTCTCAGTGACTTTGGGAAATCAATGTTTCATTTTAAATTCCTTTGGTCATTTTTCAAATGTTATTCAAAATTTCAAGATTGGGGTATTGTTGAAACATTCAAATGAAATGTTTTGTTGCCAATGTAAGACACCCAGCACCAAGATTTATTTAACTGTGCGAAACCTAATACGTAAACCCTGGGTAAATTCAAAAAAGAAACATTTTCTGTGTGGGGGTTTTTTCTTGGTTTTTGGGGGATTTTTTTCACAATGGCTCTTTATTTCTTTTCTTTTTTCTTTTCACAATGGCTCTTTGAGTATTTGAGTTGAGATTGCTTCAATTGATGTTGAATGGGTATAATCGGGCCTCGTTCTGGAGTTTTCCGTACATGCTCGTACACGCACAGGTGGGACACGTGCATAAAATGGAAATATCCACGGTACCCGCCCACCTCCGGTCAGGTCCTAACCCTGCCGCTCTTTGATTGTGTATTTGTTATGCGGCCATGAACAAATGCAGCGCCGATCAATCAATCCTTTTTCCTGGCTGGTCTTAAATCCACTGGCTTCAGGCTCCAAAATGCTTAATTGCCGCAAATCAACTCAGAGCAGCTCTCTATCTGTTTTTTTTTTTTTCTTTCCTTTTTTTCATGCAGTCATGGCACGAGAGGGGCTGCTGCTGCAACCTTCACCTCGTTGGATGTAATACCGGGACTTAAGGCTGTAGGTTGGGGAGGGGAGTTTATCATTTCAAAATCATTAGTAGAGGGGGGGGGGGAAGAGAAGGGAAAAATTGATCGGGAGTGTGCTAGAAGTTGGGAGTCTTTGTTATCTGGAAAATCCTAATAAATCCTCCGTCTTTACAGCTTAAAGCGCGTGCAGTAATTTGAAGTTCATTAATCCCCCCCCCCCCCCACCCTCTCTCTCTCTTCTCTTAAAGAAGAAATGGTAAAGTTGTCTCCCGTTACCCTGAGTTGAAAAGGGAGTTAGGAGGGTGGTAGTGGTCTTTTTTTTTTTTTTTTTTAAATCACGCCCCATTCTTTGCAATTGTGATTATTACAGGATAGATAGTCGAAGCAAGAGTTAGTGACGCAGGCACTTCTGCTCCGTCCTCGGTCCCGTGACCATGCTGTGCCTTCTCCCGCCAGGCGGCGACGACCCACAGCCGCCGCAGGAACTCTACCCGCTCTACCTGGTGGTGGGTAGCCTGGCCATGCTGGCCCTCGTCGGCGTGGGCATGGTGGTCGCCCGCAAGCGCCGGCACGAGCACGGGCGCCTCTGGCTCCCCGAGGGCTTCAAGACCACCGAGCCCAGCAAGAAGAAAAGACGCGAGCCTGTCGGGGAGGATTCGGTGGGATTGAAGTAAGTTTCTTTTGGGGTGTATTTTTAAGGGTCAGGGGAAAGGCTACTTCAAATTTCGGGAAAGAGGCGAAATGCAGTTGCAGTAGACATGACGTGGATGTGGAATTTCTTCAATTGTAAAAGTCTCAGACTTGAAGTAGAAATGTTTTGAATCATTCCAGAAATGTGGACGGAGGAGGTGAATGCACAGAGTATCTCTTAAGTGGGCAATTTTATTTTGAACATTTGTGAATTTGGGGAATGTAATCAAGAGGTTTCATTCATTTCATTAATAGTTTAACATATGTCCTAAATGGGGTTAACATTTTGAAGTTAAAATCATATGAATTGCTCAAGACAGATGGAATTAGGAGGTGTATCAATTTTTGTGTGGAAATTATGGGGCGGCATCACTACGTGGTAGAGTCGCTTCCAACCCAGAGGTTGGGGTTCGGTCCCGGGCCACTGCAACCTTGTTGAAGTATCCTTGAGCAAGATGCTAAACCCCGAGTTGCTCCCGATGCCGTGTGATCAGTTGGTAAAAGTGTGAAGGGCTTTGAGTACCAAAGGTAGAAAAGCGCGATATAAATGACAGCCCATTCACCGGGGAGGCGTGTGATATATTTCCTAAGACAAGACAAGTATTTTGAAGTTTGAATAGTTGAAAGAGTAAAATGCCCTAAAAGCGGGGCAAAGAACAGGCTCTTCAGCATTAACGCTTGCGCTTTAATTGAAAAGCAAGTGGTGGCGTGTGGATTTGATCAATGCTTTTTTTTCCCCCTCCCACTATTAACGGAAGAAGTAATTTCACAGGAGTCTCTTCTTGTTCGTCACAGGCCGCTGAAAAACACCTCGGACATTTCGCTCATGGATGACGGCCATAACGACTGGGGAGAAGATGAGACCTCAGACGGCAAACGCTTCAGGGTAAAAAAATCAACACACACAAAAACAAATCTTTGAAAGTAATTTCTATGAAAATTATACAGACGACCTTATTATTTGTTGTACCTTCTTTATTATTATTATTTTTATAATAACCTCATGTCAAAAGATTTCTTCTTTTAATGTGTTGTCAAACATAAACTATACTCAAGAGGTGGCAAAATTACTCTCACACTGTATTTAAGTGGAGCTAAGGATCCTTTTCTTGAGAAAAGATAACTGGTTGTTTTTCTTTTCAATTTTCAGTTTTATATTTTTACCCTGATATCTTTATACTTTTAACATTTCTGTCAAAATACTTTAAAAAAATTTCTTCCAAGATTGTCATCAAAGTTTTTCTAGAAATTCTTTTCATATATTTTACACTAATGTTTTTGTATTTTTTTTGTCAAATTTTGTTTGGATTTTTTCCCAATATTTGTATTTTTTTGTCTTATGTTTTGTAATCTTGTCTGATTTCTTTTTACACATTTGTATTTTTTAATCTAATATTTCTTAGCGCTGCTAAACATTGTCATATAATTTTTTCTATATTTTTCCCACATCAAATAATCACTTTTGAACCCCACTTTATATATATATATTTTTTCCTCTCCACTCTCCAACAGTTTGACGAGCATGCCGTCCGGGACGCGGGCGAGCGCGCGGACAACCGGCAGTGGACTCAGCAGCACCTGGATGCGGCCGACCTGCGCGTCCCCTCTGTGGCACCCACACCCCCCCAGGGCGAGATTGACAGCGACTGTATGGACGTCAATGTGCGGGGGCCAGGTGGGTAACACGCAGCCTCTTTGGGTGGACAATCGAATGTCTAAGTCGAGGAATAGTAATTGTTGTACGTTGATGTTATTTATAATGTTTTTTTTTATTTTCACACACACACACACACACACACACACACACACACACGCTCACACTTTTTATCTCTTGTAGAAAAAAAAACATCCTATCAGGTTATTCTTTTTTTTTTTGTACATGTCGGATCTTATATTGTTTTTGATCCCATTGTTACATTATTACATGAGCAGCATAAACAATTATGATAAATGACCAGGCACGTGTCAAATGTAATTATGACGCCAGCACATGTGTATGTATATATATGTATGTATGTGTGTGTGTGTGTGTGTGTGTGTGTGTGTGTGTGTGTGTGTGTGTGTGTGTGTGTGTGTGTGTGTGTGTGTGTCTAGGTGTGTCTGTGTGTGTGTCTTGTGCTTTCTGTCATAGCAGAGAGCACATCACGTTGCCAGTGTGTGATTTGCGTTGGTGTGCACGTTGCTGCAGGCGAGGGATCTTCTTCAAAGGAGCCGGCGCCTGGGGGATTGTGAAGAGGGAGGCGGGGGAGGGCATTGATTCCTGATCATAGAAATCATTGCGCGCTAGTAATGGACCTCCATTTTCTAAACTAGGGATATCCAAACGTTTTTGACTGGAAGGAAGAGACACCTGGTAAAAAAAATATTTGAACATAAAGAAAAGATCACAGTATAGTGTTGTTATTTAAAAAAAAGTAGAAACAAAATCATCACATTTATACGGGGCTTTTTAGCACACTCAAAGATGCTTTATGGAGAAAAGGACAAACATCTAACATAAAATTCAACTTACCTAGTAAGTTACTAACTTGATATCAAAATCTAAAATAATGTTTGAAATATTGTGACATCAACGTGCAGTATGCCGGACTTGGGATACCCTTCTTCTATCCAATGGAGGGGTCAAATTCAAAAGGGCAATTTTGTTGCATGACGACAGAGCTGTCACAATCTCAGGTTTTTAGAATCAAATATAATTTCAACTTTTACATCAAATACTCAAGGAATTGGATTTACTCTGCTAGCGAAGCCAAAAATTTGATCGACCTATTTTTGTGGTCGACCTATTCAACTTGGTCGACGTTTTTTTCCCAGCCCGACATGCCCAATCCCCAGAATAGAAACTAGGACAAATCAAAGTAACGGGGTTAACAACTAGCCGGCGCACTTTTATTCGCCCCCGCTGGGATCGACCAAATCTGCGGGATCTGCGGCCCGTGATTCCTTTTGAAGAGGAGAAAAGCCCGTCCGAGTTGCCGCGGCGAGCCGCTTCGTTCAGTCAGATATTGAGGTTCGACTGCCCCCCCCCTCACACACACACCCTCCGCAGCTTAGCTTTTCTTCTGAAGCGGCGCCGAAGCATCCATCGGAATCCGTTATTCAATTTGTTTGTTGCTCTGTTTTGATGGGCCTCTGCTTTGAAGTGTACCCTGCTGTCTTCCGTCTTCTGCTGAGTCTTAACACCAATTCTTATTTTTTTATTTTTTTTAGCCGGTCCTGTTCGGCTACTTCGTCATACACTCATGATGGATCTGTATCTGGGAATGGCGAAACTGGCCAAGCTGTAACATAAGAACCAACCTTGTGCTTTTTTTCTTCTTTTTTTTTTTTGCCTGTGCCCACCTCAGATGGATTCACACCGCTAATGATCGCGTCGTGTAGCGGCGGTGGCCTGGAGACGGGCAATAGCGAGGAGGAGGAGGACGCCTCGGCCAACGTCATCAACGACTTCATCTATCAAGGCGCCAGCCTCCACAACCAGACGGACCGCACCGGCGAGACGGCGCTGCACCTGGCCGCCCGCTACGCCCGCTCTGACGCCGCCAAGCGGCTGCTGGAGGCCAGCGCCGATGCTAATATCCAGGACAACATGGGCCGGACCCCGCTGCATGCCGCCGTGGCAGCCGACGCCCAGGGGGTCTTCCAGGTCAGACGAGGGGTTTGTTGTGTCCCACTGGGATAGTGGAGAACAGGGGTGCTCAGACCTTTTGGGTCTAGGGGAGAATTTTATATATATATATTTATAACTATATGTACAGGCTTTATGCCCCTGGCAGGGTCACCCATGGCAAACAGGTCTTAGGTGAGGGACCAGACAAAGCACGGCTCAAAAACCCCTTATGATGGATAAAATAAATGGAACCCAGTTTCCCTTGCCCGGACGTGGGTCACCGGGCCTCCTCTGGAGCCAGGCCTGGGGTGGGGCTCGTTGGCGTGCGCCTGGTGGCCGGGCCTGCACCCATGGGGCCTGGCCGGGCTCAGCCCGAAGAGGCAACGTGGCTCCCCCTTCTCATGGGCTCACCACCCATGGGAGGGGCCAAAGGGGTCGGGTGCGATGTGAGTTGGGCGGCAGCCAAAGGCGGGGACCCTGGCGGTCCGATCCTCGGCTGCAGAAGCTAGCTCTGGGGACATGGAATGTCACCTCTCTTACAGGGAAGGAGCCCGAGCTGGTGGGTGAGGTTGAAAAGTTTCGACTGGATATAGTCGGACTTACCTCCACACACAGCCTGGGTTCTGGTACCAGCTCTCTCGAGAGGGGTTGGACTCTATTCCACTCTGGAGTTGCCCACGGTGAGAGGCGCAGAGCAGGTGTGGGCATACTCATTGCCCCCCGGCTCAGTGCCTGTACATTGGGGTTCACACCGGTAGACGAGAGGGTAGCCTCCCTCCGCCTTCGGGTGGGGGGACGGGTCCTGACTGTTGTTTGTGCATACGCACCCAACAGCAGTTCAGCGTACCCACCCTTTTTGGAGTCCTTGGAGGGTGTGCTAGAGAGTACTCCTGCTGGGGACTCCCTCGTTCTGCTGGGGGACTTCAATGCTCATGTGGGCAACGACAGTGAGACCTGGAGGGGCGTGATTGGGAGGAACGGCCCCCGATCAGAACTCGAGTGGTGTTTTGTTATTGGACTTCTGTGCTCGTCACGGATTGTCCATAACGAACACCTTGTTCAAGCATAAGGGTGTCCATATGCGCACTTGGCACCAGGACACCCTTGGTCGCAGTTCGATGATTGACTTTGTGGTTGTATCGTCGGATTTGCGGCGCATGTTTTGGACACTGGTGAAGAGAGGGGCGGAGCTGTCAACTGATCACCACCTGGTGGTGAGTGGGCTCCGATGGTGGGGGAGCGTTGAGGGGGTCCGTTTTGGTAGGGGAGAATTTTATATATATATATTTATAACTATATGTACAGTATTCCTACTTAAATAGAGCGTTTGCCACCTCTCCTGACAGAGGTAGGAAAAATGCACTTGTGCAAGGACACAAATACAAAAATATGCCAATAATACAAAATATTAGACAAAAATACAAAAAATATGTCAGCAGTTGTAAATACTAAAAACTACTCAAATATAAAAATCAGCAAGATTAGACCAAAAATACAAAAACAAGAGGGTGATGTGGAAAAAATTTGTATTTGACAACAATAAAAAATATTGGACTCAAATTACAACCGTAACAGATGGAATAATAAGCAAAACAATGGAAAATCATTTTTGAAATCAAGTATATGAAATATCCCAAAATACTTAAAGAATGAAATCTCAGAAATGAATGAATAAGCCTCGTGAAATATTTCCACAAACTACGTAATCCGCCGTTGTATCATGACTCAATTTTTGATCATGTGTCCAGATTCTCATAAGAAACCGTGCCACCGACCTGGACGCACGCATGCACGACGGCACCACCCCGCTCATCTTGGCTGCCAGGCTGGCGGTGGAGGGCATGGTAGACGAGCTCATCAACTGCCATGCCGACGTCAACGCCATTGATGATTTTGGTAAAAAAAAATTTTTTAATCCACCCGCATTAATTAATGAACGTGAGAGTTTTTGTTGCTTACGCTGTGCTCGTCCTCTCAGGCAAATCAGCGTTACACTGGGCCGCTGCTGTGAATAACGTGGCAGCTGCGATCATGCTGCTCAAGAGCGGCGCCAACAAGGACATGCAGAACAACAAGGTATCAAAACATAGTCAAGTACAACAGACATACTCGTGGTTCACTCTTTGACCCGCACAATCAAGAACCCTTGAAGCATAGCTTCCTGTGTCTTGTTGTCGTTTACCTCAGGAGGAGACGCCGCTGTTCCTGGCAGCCCGGGAAGGGAGCTACGAGACAGCCAAAGTCCTGCTGGACCACTTTGCCAACCGAGAGATAACGGACCACATGGACCGACTTCCCCGAGACATCGCCCAGGAGCGAATGCACCACGACATCGTCCGTTTGATGGACGAGTACAATCTGGTGCGGAGTCCCCCCATGCACGGAGGCGCCTGGGTACGGCTTTGTCGCCCCCGCTCTGCTCGCCTAACGGATACCTGGCCAGTATGAAGCAGCCACCGCCTCAGGGCCAGGGCCCGGGCGGTGGCAAGAAGGCTCGCAAACCGGCCGCAAAGGTCTGCAAGGACCCCAAAGAAATGAAATTGAAGAAGAAGAACTCCCAAGACGGGAAGCCGCCTGGTAGCTTGCTGGACAGCTCGGCCGTGCTGTCCCCGGTGGATTCGCTGGAGTCGCCTCGAGGCTACGGCTCGGACGCCGCATCTCCGCCCGTGATGACGCCGGCAGCGCTCGGCCACCTCCAAACCATGTCGGACCCGCACATGGGCGTCGGCCACATGGTCATGCCCAGCAAGCAGGAGCTGGCACGGATGCAGTTCGACCCGCTTCCCCCGCGCCTCACTCACATGCCCGTCTCGGGGTCTGGCGGCCCATGCGACTGGATGTCCAGGATGCAGTTTGGCGCCATGAGAGGGGGCGGTCAGCACGGGATGATGACCGTTGCCCACAACGGGCACCCTCAGGTGATGTCCTACACGGGCATTCCTGGTAACCGCCTCAATCCCATCATGCAGCAGATGCAGAATCTCCAGCAACTTCAGAACCAGAACTTTATCAATGCCGACCTGAGCCCCCCGGAGCTCCAACAGGGCACCATGCCCATCCGCACCATCCTGCCCCCGGAGGCCCAGATAATGTCCGCCACCCTGGGCGCGCAGTTCCTCACGCCACCCTCGCAGCACAGCTACTCAGGCCCCGTGGACGGTAACACCCCCAGCCATCAGGTCCAGGTGCCGGACCACCCCTTTCTGACACCCTCGCCGGGCTCGCCGGACCAGTGGTCCAGTTCCTCGCCGCACTCCAACATGTCGGACTGGTCAGAGGGCATCTCCAGTCCTCCCACCAGCATGCCGGCCCAGATGGGACACCTCCCGGAGCAGTTCAAGTGAAAAAGGGACTGGTCGCTCTGTATTTTATTTTATTGTTCTTTTTGTTTGTTTTTCACCTTTATACAACTTGGTTAAGAACTCAATGAGATTTACAATCTCTTTTTCAAGAATGACCTGTTATGTTTTTGTTTAAAAAAAAAAAACATGACAAAAGGGCAATTTACAATATTTTGTATGCTTTCATACCAGTCTTTCCCAACGTTTTATTGAGCCAAGGCATGTCTTTGATGTGAAATTTTAGGATGAACCTAAAAGGCATCTGTGCCATTCATGTAAGAATAACAGGGTCACCACAACTTAGCTCATGGTGGCCCCATAGGGTCAACATTGAAAAGTTCTTACCGGTTATCTGGGACCCTGAGGTGACCTTTTGTGAATATTGCAGGTCGACTTCTACTTTGAAAAATGGAAAGTTTGTGTATAAAGGTACTGAAACATTGAGCAGTATGACATGTCCATTCAGTAATTTAGCAAAGGTCAAATTAAGGTCATGTGTAAACTTTGTAGTGCATTTGAAGTTCTTCCTGAAATTTCACCTGAAAGCTCAAACCCCGAACTTTTTGGGAGTAGTGTACTTTAATTGTTTTTTTTTTTAATAAATAAGGAGATAATCATATAAATTTGGATAATTTCCCGTGGCACAGTCGTTTGGGAATCACCATTTTTTTACAAACAAAAGCACATGCCTTTCAGCCTTTTTTTTTTCATTTTTATTTATTAATGTCTTTATTTAAACATATTGCCTTGCCAATTTTGCTGGTAAATACTGTATATTCTTGTTCTGCGCTTTTCCCTTTCCATACATACACTGCTATTTATTTGTTCTCATTTTGGCTCCGTTTTATTCTTTGTAAAATCTTTGTTGATAAAGAAAATTGCATTTGAGGGGCATTCCACGGAGAATCTCCAGTGTTATGGGAATGTTTTGTTTTGTTTTGTTTTTGTAAACGTCTGACTGAACAAAATGCAAGACGAATATGTACAGTTTAGAGGCCATCTTGGAGATTGGCTGTGTTAGAACAGGCTTTATATTAAGTCCGGTGATCATCTGACAAATTGGCCCGTTTGGCCACTGAATGTTAAATTCTTGTTGTTAAGCAGGAGGGGGTCAAAGAAAAAGAAATTCCCTCCAATTAGTTGGAGCTTATGGCTGTGTTCCTCCATCTTGTAAATAGCTCCTGAATTTCCCTGTAAACAGGATTTTTCGAAGAAATCTCATGTCTTAAAGCAGAAAATAAATATATGTTTTAAAATATTTTGTTCCACAAAAAAATGGGTGAACATCCATTCTGTTGCTCACGTGCACCCTGGCATGTGTTTCGTTTTATAAAAAGATGTGACTGACAAATATTCAGTTCCCTTTCATTTTCAGTGTGTAAAAAAAGTTTCTTGGTATAATAAATGACACCTGTTTGTCTGGAAACTGTCTGGGATTTTTAATGAGCAAACAATGAATTATATAATTTAAAATCCAGTCCAACATTGATTAAAGGTGTCTTTTGTTTAGTTACATTTGAATGCAAGTTGGAACATGCCAGTCCAGTCTTTTATTAAGGTGTTTGGGTAGGTGAGAAAGTCAGAATTACGATAAATTAATAAATATATGTCTGAAAAACGCATGGAGACCAAAAACGCATGTAAAATGAAGACACTGAGTATGGTACTAAAGGCCACCAGTTTTCCGAACATTTATGTTGGGTATACTGTAAACAATTGTGAATTTAGTATGAAGCCTTGTGGAACACAATTCAAATGTATCGACAGGCACAAGTCAAAAAAATATTTGATTCAGAAAACATATATTTTTTGAAGAACACAAGATAAAATTGAATGAAAAATACTAAAATATTAAATAGACAATAAACAATTGTTTTTATGTGAATAAATACACAAATAGGATGAAATATAAACGAAATATGGAACAATAGTCATAGCAAAATGTCAGTATACATATTTGTATGAAAAACACATGTAGGTCATTAATACAAAACAAACTGACTGAGGAACGGTCTTTGTCCAACGTTACCATTTTTCACCTATAACAGCAAGTAATTATTACATTTCTGAAAAGTAAAGTATAATGTAAACACTGGGCCAAGTATGGAACCCAGTGGAACACCTTCACTATGTATCCACAGGGGGGTCCTCGGTTGACGATGATGTTCCATTGCCATGGTGGCGACAAAACCCAAATTTATGTAAGTGATAGACAGTTAACATGTACAGTATATTTCGTAAAGTCATTGTAATTATAAATTTATGAAAAACATGTAAAATACAGCATTATAGGCTATAAAACAAATTTAAAAAACAGTATGTAGGATGCTAACTGATCCTAGCTTTTGGTACTATGTGACCATTATGAATGTTTCGTTTCATTATTTAATACGCATTTAATACAGTAGTGTTTTACATTACTGTACTATCATTATTATTATCATTTTAACGGAAGTGGTTATTTATGTTATTAACTTATTACATAATCATTCAATATATAATATATAGTAATGATATTGCAGCAGTATTTATCTTACGTTAGGTTTTCGGAAAACAAAAAATAACATTTTAAGCAAGCGCGTTGTTGATGTGGCGAAAGTACGTCAAAATGACGCAGGCAGTTACGCTATTAGGCAAATGTTTTTCAAAGGGTTGCGTATGAGACCACAACTCCCATGATGCAACGCCGCCACCACTGTTACAGTTCAAAGTTCAACCGTGACAGTAAAAATAGACTCGCCTTGCTGTCAGTGAACCTCGTTGTTAGCGCTTCGTAAATCGGAGACTGGAGCGGGGGTCGCGGAAAAAAAGCTACTACCTCTGGCCGGGCCACGGAACGAGTTCGCCGGCCACCCAGTACCCGAAAATGTGCCTCAGCCAAAAGGTTTAGCCGTTAGCCGCCGCTAGCTGTGACACAACCGACTGCGAGCTTTGCTAGACAGCGAACCGGAGGAGGAGGAGGCGGCGGCGGTGGATGGCAGCGGTGGTGGAGGGGGCGCCTCATAAAATAACAACCGCTGCTGAACTAAAAGCCCAAAATATTTTTTTAGCCTGGAAAAAATAAAAAGCGGGGCCGCCATGTTCGTCCAGGAGGAGAAGATGTTCGCGGGTAAAATGTTGAAGATTCACATCTGCACCGTGGACGGCGCCGAGTGGCTGGAGGAGATCCCGGAAGACAGCACGGTGGAGAAACTCAAGGAGAAGTGCTTGAAACATGTGAGCTTTTCCCCCCTTTTTATGCTTGTTTCGTCTGCGAGTGTCAGTGTCAGCCAGGCCCTCGTATTTATAGTTAAGTTAATTTAAAGGGCGAGCCGGCTGTCTTGCTGGCTGTGGTTATTTTTAGCCTCGGCTGTCTTTCCTCACTCTCATCTCTCCTTCTCCGATGCTAGCAGCTAACTTTCCCTTTTTGGATGTGGCTATATTTATGACATTTGTTAATACACTCTAGTATTGAATTTTATTAGCCTTGCAGTTGGTATTGTGTGCTCTATGGTCATAACATTAGGGATCTAAACGTATGGAATCGTCATTGTCTCTGCAAAGTAATATTTGCACGCGGCGCGTGAGTGAGTGCGTGAGAGCGAGAGAGAATGTGGACGTCATTAAATCAAGCGCCGGTGTTGCTAAATGAAGAGTCTCTTGAAGAGTAGCAATAAAGTTGTCACTGACAGTACTGAGTGAACAGGACAATGAACATAGCTTTTCTTGTTGTTATAGATCGCGATGACGAATTCGCTTTTTAGGAAGGGTGGCAGGAAGGCAGGATGTAGGAAAGAAGCAAAAGAGGAAGGTTAGAAGCATATACAGTATGTGTTTAAGGGAGAAACGAAGTAAGGATGAATGGAAGAATGTAGGTAAGACGGAGGTTGTGTGTGTGTGTGTGGGGGGGGGACGAAAGGACACAAAAATGCTATGAAAGAGAACGGATAGAAGGAAGCAAGGATGTATGGAAGCAAGGGAGGAAAGAGGGGACAGCTGAAGGATGAAAGGAAGGGAGGAAAGAAGTATGTAAAGAAAGAAGGCTGGATGGAAAGAAACAAGGATGCAGAACAGCATTGGAGGAAAGGACAGAAAGATGGTGAAAAAAGCAAAAATGAAGGGATGGAACTTTTTTGTTGCAGTGTGTTCACGGAAATTTGGACGACCCCAAAACACTGACCCACCACAAGCTCATCCATGTTGCCACAGAGCGAGTGCTCAGCGACACCAAAACAGTGGCGGATGAAAGCCTCAAAGACAAAGGTAGCAAAAAGAAAAAGAGAAAATCAGAAGAATACAAAAAGAAATCAAAACGATGCTATTTTTATTTCTTTTAATGATTTCAGATGTTCTGCTGCTCATAAAGAAAAGGCCGCCGCCAACCCCTCCCAAGATGGCTGAGGTGTGCGCTGAAGAAAAGGTACGAAAAAAAGAGACAATATATTAATGAAAAGAAATACGAGACAACTCACACAAAAATACACCAAAATTATAACAAATTTAGAAAATAATAATGTGAGAAAAACAGCTACTAGTCTGAGGGACGCTGAATACGGTATTAAACAATAATTCCAAATTGAAACGGTAATGCAAACAGTCTGAAATGTGATTATGGCTCCTCTGTGAACATTTCAAGAAAACATTTGTAGCTACAGGAACGCTCCCGAAAACCTTTGGCCCCGCTTTTCTGTGTGGCAGAAAAAACAGGACAACAAGGCCCCGGACAAGGACGCTATCTTGAAGGCCACCGCCAGCCTAAGCACTCGCCACTCGGACCGCACCGTCACGCAGCACAACATCAGAGACGTAAGTCGTACTCATTCTTCCTTGTTGAGGCTGCCGAAAACAGCGCCGCGCATTTACAAATTCTCGACTTCCTGAAAGCACCCTGAATGCACCACGGAGGTTCCTGTGTGTTATTCTGCCCTCCGTGAGCATGCTTTAAGCTGTTTAATGCCACCCCAGTTGGCCTCCCGCAGAAGAACTGCCAAAGAAAAAGCTTAGCGTACACCCGGACTTCATTGTCGGCCGTTGTCCAGTTTCAGACGGAGCTCCGAAAGATCTTGGTGTCCCTCATCGAAGTGGCCCAGAAGCTTCTGGCCCTGAACCCTGATGCCGTGGAGCTTTTCAAAAAGGCCAACGGTAACACACTGCACCCCGATGAGGAGGGGGTGTATGATGGAGGGGTACTCTCCGATAATCCGTGACTGTGCTCTACCCGCAGACATGTTGGATGAGGATGAAGACGATCGCGTGGACGATGCGGCCCTCCAGCAACTCACCGAGATGGGCTTCCCCGAGAGTAGAGCTGTCAAAGCCCTCAGACTCAACCAGTGCGTCTCGCATCGCGATGAGTCTTTGTTTTTATTGCGTGTTCTTGCACTTCCACACATTTGCGCCACGGTGACGCTCTGCTTCTTTTTCACGCTTCTCGCTTTGCCTCCTGACATTGTGCGTGTTCTCCACACAGCATGTCGGTGACGCAGGCCATGGAATGGCTGATCGAGCACGTCGACGACCCCTCCGTGGACACGCCGCTGCCCAGTCAAGACGGCGCCGCCGCTGCTTCTTCCGCCGCTGCTGCTGCTGCTGCTACAGCCGGCGTCTCCGCTAACCCAAATTCCGCCACGGCCGGCCCGTCGGCTGCAGGCTCCTCCAGAACGCCGTCCTGCTCATCCGCCTTGCGACGCGGCCTGTCCGGCACGGATGAAAGCAACAGCGGCGGCAGCAATCGACAAGACGACCTCACGGAGATATTCAAGAGGATTCGCAGGAAAAGGGAATTCAGGCCCGACTCAAGAGTGTGTGCCCTTTTTTGTTATTTTCTCTCCATAGTTGAGCCACTTGCAGCGCTTCCCATTGAGCTGAGACTTGTGCTTTGCAGGCCGTGTTTGCCCTCATGGAGATGGGCTTCGAGGAGAAGCAGGTGATAGACGCTCTCAAAGTCAATAACAACCAGCAAGATGCAGCGGTAGGCACAGGTTACACGTTTTTGCATCGTTAAATTGCGTTGCGCACATTTACACACCTGTTTATGCAAATGTACGTTTTATATATGTATGTATGTGTAAACATGATATTTTTGAAAAATTACATTTTCCTTGTATTGTTCCATTTTACAAGATAAGAAAACCTTTATTGTATCACAATGGAGAAATTCGCAATCTACAGCAGCGAAATTTGGAGGGAAGAAAGTAGAAAAAAACATGAAGTATTTGCATGCACAAATATACATATTTTTTAATGACTTGACTTTAACAGCTTTTCATAACTTTTCTTTCTCAGAAAATGAAAAACGTTTTAACTTGTAATATTAAGGCCTTTCTTTGAAAAAGTTATTCATGAAAAAGCGCAATCCTTTCTCGTACAATTTTCTATTTTGTAATGTTGAATTTTTTTGTACTGGAACAACTTTTTTTATGTCTATTTTATTCCTAAAATTACTTTTTTGTTGTTTGACTTCCACCTTTTTTTTCTCCCTAACAATTGACTTTTTTCTTTGTAAAATAACTCTTTATTTTACTATTTTCATGCAATCTTAAAATGATAAAATTTCTCATAATATGAAAATTTCCATCGCATAAAATAAAGATAATGGGGTATTTCATTGGTGTGCAAACTCTTGGGCTTATGTCCAAAGCAACTCCCCTCCACTCGTCCGCAATCACCAATGAGTGGCGTGCGTGTGTGTTTTGTCTGTGGGTGTGTCACAGTGCGAGTGGCTGCTGGGAGATAAGAAGCCGTCTGCAGAGGACCTTGACAAAGGCATTGACACAAACAGTCCGCTCTTCCAGGCCATTTTGGAAAACCCTGTGGTCCAGTTAGGTTTAACCAACCCCAAGACTCTCCTTGGTAAGCACACGCGCACACACACACACACACACACACACACACACACACACACACACACACACACACACACACACACACACACACACACACTATTTGTGGAGGGTCTGAGACTTGCTGTGAGTAGCAGTGGGAGAGGGGGGAGAAGAGTTGACATCATCCCAAAGCACATGGATATTATTTCCAAGCCATACGCGCTGATGTGAATATTTAGGGATTAGCAGTGATCATAATAGCAGAAACTAGCAAGGTTAACTGCTCTTCTATTGGTAAAATGTAATGCTGCTCCACAGAACCACACAGACAGACGGACAAACAGGCAAGTCGAAAGGACTACGATGTGAATTGGCAGGTTGAAAGAGGAGACCCCAAAAACACAAATAGTCAACTTCAAGCTTGAAACGTGAATCAGGAGTAGGAAAGCCGACTCATCGGGTCAACCCCAAATAGACAAGAGAGTGAATTTTTTTTGGGGGGGGGGGGCTGGGTCTAACAATCAATCACAAGTACAGAAGCGAGGTTGTGTGACTTGACTTGGCAGGACTTTTACATCTTAAACTGAAGCTTAAGACGTGAGACTTTTTTATGTCGTTCCCATATATGGTCAGAGAGTAGGTCAAGTCGCAGATGGCGTAGTGTTACACTCGCCTGACTTGTGTGCGGGCCAGCCTGGGATCGGTTCCCGCTCAGTGACAATGTGGGTGTGAATGGTCGTTTGTCTTTATGTGTTTCCTGCGACTGGCTAGCGACCAGTTCAGGGTGTGGTCTGCCTCCTGCCTGAAGTCAGCAGGGATCGGCTCCCGCACCTCCCCGCGACCCTCTTCAGGATAAAGCGGTGTTGAAAATAGATAGATGGACGGAGTTGGTCAAATAGATGCGTTCGATTGACTACTAGCCTGGTCAAAAGAAAAAAATTGCTCGTGGGCTGGTGTGCCAATCAAGGGTTTGTTATAGATGACCTTAATTCATTGGCTGTCTTTCCTTGTTGCGCGTAGCTTTCGAGGACATGCTGGAGAACCCCCTGAACAGCACCCAGTGGATGAACGACCCCGAGACCGGCCCCGTCATGCTTCAAATATCCAGAATCTTCCAGACCCTCAATCGCACATAGAGGCGAACCACCGCCCACATCTGCCCCCCCCCACCCCCTTTACACGCGTGAATGTGGCAGGTGTGTGTGTGTGTGTGTGTGTGTGTGTGTTAGAGACGAGTATTGTTCACGCCAGAGGAAGTTGTACCTACAGTAAATATTCAGAACAGTAAAGTATACAAAAAAAAACTATTATTATTGCAGCGACGATACAAAGTTCTACTTACTAGGTTGTTTTTACATTTAACTAGAGCAATTTCGAGTTATTTTGCGATATCATTTTTTTTTGCCACAATCAAACGCGCATGTTCAGCGTTTACGACTCATTTTTGGCAATGTTTTTTCAGGGGGGATTTTCTTCTTTTAGCCCTCCTGTTATGCTATGGCTCGCATTTACAAAGGAATATTAGAGCCACTCTGAAAATGAAAAGAATAAATTTGGATGTTTTTGAGAGAGAGAAAAAGTTTCAGGATTAGATTTATCGAGGAATCCTATTTTTTTCTGAGAAAGGTGCTACAATTGAAGTTCAAGTCGTAATATTGTAATACCAAAGATGTATTTTCATCTCTTTTTAAGAGTCCAGACATTCAATCCCAGGTATTTATTTGCGAATATTTTTTTTCAAATGTTTTCAAAAGAAAGAATGCTCCAAAAATAGGGAATGAGTTAAAAGAATGAAAAGAACTTTGTGCTCCTATTGTGATGGTGTTAATCTAGAAATTTAGAATTTATCTCAAACGTGAGTCTTTATTCAAGCTATATTTTGATTTTAACCGCGAGTGGGGGTTTTCTTTCCTCAATGATTAGAAATTCAATTTGGAAAATATGTCTCGATTCTGATACCATTGCAATGTTAATAACAAACACTCTCCGACTTTTCTCCAAAACGTCTCTAGTCTCAAAATGTTGACTTTTTATCCCAAACGAACCACGTCACTCTCGTCATTTACTTTCGAAAATGGCTCTCAAATGTCCAACTTTTCTCCACTAGTAACTGATCTCGAAATTGCATCACTTTTATTCTTGTAATAGGACGCCGTCAACCTCAATTATTTTTGTGAGATGACATTGTTAATCTCAAATGGAAGTTGTTCTCAAATATAACTCGGATCCAAATATTTTTCGGATTAAAAACATACAGCTATTTTCATGAAAAGCCAACTTTTTCTCAAATACGACACCTGAGTCTCATAAGGGTGTGTCTGTATAAAATGTCAACAAAAATAAGATGTAAGATTTTGTGCCCCAGCGGTATTTTTGTATTTTTACATACTGTCTTTTTACCGTGTTTTTATTGGTTTCATGCAGAATGCAAAACAATGATGTGCAGTACAACACACCCAAAAGAACCATCTCACCATCCCTTTGTTGGTCCACTTCCCCGGCAAACAAAAAAAGTCATAAGGTTGACGTACAAACACACTGTAAAAAAAAAAAAAAAGAGTTGCAAATCTTGAATTTGCTAGCTCTTCCATAATAGAATGGCAAGCTTTTTTTTTTCAAGGCTTGGAGAGGAGCAAATGTTTAATTTATGAGTTTGCACACTTGAGAAAATGAGAATACGGTCTAATATTTAATATGCCCGACTCAATAAGAACTCTTGAGTTTCATAACAGGAGGGTTAAAGACACGAGCTTGCACAAAATGCTCACCCGGAACAAAAACGGCCTGCGTGACACGTCGCCCGTCTCGTCTGCCTTCCTGAGCAATCGCAAACAATGGTTAACCTGTAAACAACATTCTCGCCTTTTTTTTAGGAGTTGTGCGGCAAAATATTATTGGTACATTAAAAAGGACGGGCGGGGAAGCAATTGTAAAAGATCTTCAAGCCACAAATGCCCCCCCCCCCAATTGATGTGGTGGCCCCCTCTTGCTTTATGAGCTGTACAGGAGGCCTTTTGCCAACAGTTTTGAGTGTTTAAACAACTAGTCTCGATTTGGGGGGGGAGAAAGAAAAAAACGTAATGGTGTGACTTCTTTCTGCTCAGGGAACCTGAGGTTGTTTCATTTTTCTTTTTTGGTCATCTTTGTGCTAGCGTGACAACAGAAGAAAATGTCTTTAAGGAGTCGCGGTTTCTTCAATGCAATATAGACACTTAGTCACTTCAAGTTACGGTAACTTGGGCTTTCGGGTGAACATTTTCAGGATAAACCTAAAACGCACTCCAACCTTTACGAGTGGACGTCTTTAACTTGTGACTGCACACACCCAAGAACCTTTTTGAACTTGCTGTGCTCGAGCAAGGAGCCGAACAACAAAATTCATAACCAAGTGTTTAATCTGTAAATCACGTTTGACTTCCATGAACGTCCACGTGAACGACGTCCACGTGTACGCTTCTCTGGTGTCTCTTTGTCCCTGCTGATGACACAACATGTGGCCTCATCACCCTTTCAATGGAAAAAAAAAAACAGCCTAGTGTGCAAATGTTGTGGACATTTTCATTCAAAAGTTTACAAACTAAGTTGCCGTGTAAAGGTTTTATACCCCATTTTAGATTTATCCTGAAGTTACCCCCTCAAGTCCAACATTGACATTTTTGAGAGTAGTGTGTGCGTGTGTGTGTGTGTGTGTGTGTGTGTGTGTGTGTGCCACAATGGCAAAGGTTATTCTTATTTATACGGAAGCCAAACTGAAATGTGTTATTTATAACAAGCTCGTCTCTGAATGTGAACAAAAAATAATAAAAATAGAAAGGAAAATGATTCAATCGTCGCGTCAATCATCAAGCCCGCTTTGTCTCGTCTCATGCGACATCTTTATGGTCATTTGTTTGTTATTTCGGCGACCTATGCAATACGTTGGCACGCGTATGTCCACTCCGACACATCTGAATCCATTGATGCATCAAAGGCATTTTTATGGGGGGGTAAGGGAGGAGGGGGGGTGCCCTCTATGCTTGTGTGTTTCTGTCACAATGTGTTGTGGAAAACTATCAAACCCCCACTGGATTTTGTTTCCTTCAATCAACATAAACTTTGTATAAGGAAGAAATAAACAGAAAATGTGTAGTTTCGTGTTCACTTTTGGAAACATTTTCGAATTTGTACTTGTCACTGAAGTTTCCTTAATCTTGTGATGATCAGCAGCCTGCCCTAGCTGCGACCAATCACAATCTCGCCTACTGAGATAGGTCAACCACAAGATGGCCTCTTGTTACAGTTTGCTGTCTAAACTTTTAATGCCTCCCGGGGGGGTTTTTCATTATCAGAAACCACGAGAAATGAAACATTTAGGCAAGCACGCCTCGAGCTATTAGGAAAAACAATGTAACAATTTGGTAGGCGCTCTCTGAGGCCAAAATCAAACACAAGATGTTGTATGTCAACAACACCAAGGTTACTGTGTGACAAAGAAGTTTATTTGTTTTTTGTTTGTTTGAATTGTGCAGCTCCCTCAGGTTAACTTGCAAATGCATTTCAAACACGATAACAATACAAGCTCCCGGCTGGAGGTGAAAACCGTTAACATCCACAATCCCTAAGCAAATGTTTTAGTCATAAACAACACGGCCATACTCCCACTTTAAGACTTTTTTTTATCAAAAGTAATCCAAAAATACTCAAATAAGCAACTTTAATCTCTAATGTGACTTTTTTAAAAAACATAGTCTTCATCTCCAAAACGTTTTTTTTTTGATAAACTTATGCCACATATCATCCAAAATAATATGAAACTATTATTACAAACCTACATTAAAAAAAAAACAATACAATACATGCTGATTTATGTAACGCTTTCACAACAAAATTACACAATTGTATTTGAGTACAATTCAGAGTTTATGTACTTTTTGTGTGTGTGTGGTGGGGGGGTCTGGTGAAAGTAGTGGTAAAGTCCTGATTTGACTAGTAGAAATAAAAATGTACATGAGTACAATTCAGAGTCTCCTCTTTCTGCGGGGAAAAAAAAGACTGGTAAAAGTAGAACGACTAATTTGACTCATGGAAAAGAACAAAGGTGGACTGCTCAGTTTTGTACTCGAGTATATTTGAGAGTGTTTTTGTGCGTGGAAAAAGACTGGTAAAAGTAGATCTACTTATTTGGCTCCTTGAGTAAAAGTATAAAAGGTACGCTGAAATGCAGTTTTGTCCTTGAGGACAAGGAGTCTGCATTTTTAAGTTAAAAAAGATTGGGAAAAGTACTGATTCGATTCATTCTGGTAAAAAAACACAAAAGTTGGCACATTTCAGAGGCTAAATTGCAGCCTCTGAAATGTGCCAACTTTTGTGGTTACGTCCATTTTAGTTTGTACTTCAGGAAGACCAAGTACTGATTAAATTCCTTTAAATCAAACGACAACAAAAAAGCACAAACCCTACAATGTACTTTTGTACATAAGCATATTTTAAGTCTACTTTACTAAGACTGGTTAAGAAGAAGTTGTTATTTAATCTTTTACAAAAGTAAGGTGACAAGAGTTGGCCCGGTGGCCCAGTGTTCAGCGCCTTGACCTCACATTGCAGAGGTACCTGGTTCAATTCCAGCTCCAGCCTCACTGTGGAGTTTGCATGTTCTCCTTGGGCCTGTGTGGGCTTTCTCCGGGGACTCTGATTTCCTCCCACATTCCAAAAACATGCATGGCAGGCTGATTGAATGCCCTAAATTGTCCTTAGGTGTGAGCGTGGATGGTTGTTTTTTCTTCTGTGTGCTCTGTGATTGGCTGGTAACCGGTTCAGGGTGTCCCCTGCCTACTGCCCGAAGACAGCTGGGAAAGGCTCCAGCACCCCCGCGACCCTAATGAGGATAAAGCTGTTCGGAGAATGGATGGATGGAAAATGACAGTCTGGAGTGTGCTGACTGTTGGACATTTCAGAATTTTAAGAAATCGATTTAGTACTTCTATTAGAATTGCTTTTTACAAAAGTATCTGTACTTTTACGCAAGTACAGTGTGAATATGTTGCCAGCCACCAACATTGGTTATATTTGCATGGTGCCAATCAGCATTGCCTACGTCTCAAAGACAACAATCAAGGACATAGAGCAAAAAAGTGAAATTATGTCATCAGCCGATTCGAGGCAGCGGGGAGGGCCGGGGGCCTGAAAACGTCACGGTGACGCAAACAATAGGCGGGGTCATATATAAATCACCTCTGCGGCTCTTCCTGTCCGCACAGACAACTACGTTCTGTCAGCCCAGGGAGCTCCCTTCGCTCTTCTTCCTCTTTCCTCGGCCGGTTTGCCGTCTTCCAACTTCAGCCTTCTCAACCACCATGGCAGCGGTCAGGACTCTCAGGAAAGTGTGCCAGCACTCTCGTCATCAGCTGTGTCTCCTTCACACATCCGCCTCGAGGTGAGCACCGTCGCCTCCGCCATATCAACGACCGCGCTACCACGACTTACCGTGGCTTCCTTTTTCTTCCGCACCATCTCTGTCGTTGGAAATGATTGTTTCTTCCGTTTTTCATTGTTTAGGTTTTAGTATCAGCCAGTGGTTCGATTTGAGCCTCGAAAGCGGGAGTTTTTAAGTGACCAACTGAACGTTATCTCCTTGGTTTCATAATGCGCCCTCTAGCGTCACGCCGGTATTACAGCAGGTTGGATGATGAAATCCGCCCGAGCGTTTGCACCCTGTTGCAGTTTTGCAAGGAGGCCATATCGGCCCTTCAAACACACATGCCCCCCATTTTCAAAGTCATCTTCTTCACGTGCACAGTAATGAAGCACACTGCAACGTATTAAAAGGTTAGATGTCCCGTGCTGGTATTTAGTAGTTAATAGAATTAACTTCGACCTCGTGTCCAGCAGATGTCAAAAGTTAAGCTTGTGTGTGCATCATAAAATTTGATCTCCAGCGCATACTGTACTTGAAATAAAAATAAATTCTCGCGTCAGCATTAAGGGCAATATTAAGGGTCTTTTTTTTTTCCTCCTCAAAAAATGACTGTTTGCTTCCACAAAGCAAATGGAGGGTGGTGGTGACTAGAAATGCAATGTTCAGCACACCACGTATTTTAATTTGTTTTTCTAATGAATTTATTCGGAGAAAAAGGAAAAATTACACATTTCTCCCGTGTTAAATTTAATGGTTAGAAAAGAAGCCAGCAGTCAAGTTTTCGTGGCATTTTTGTTTAGTTGACACATTTCATTTTATTTGATGTATCAGTTCATCGTATTTATTGAAAACTGTTTTTCATGATTTGGGTTTTTTTTTTGTTCAAAATATTGCACAAAGATTTATAGGTTCACTTTTACTTTTTTTTTTTAAAATTAATTAAGAAGGGAAGCAATGTGGGTTTTAATTTAAAAAAACTTTGGTATTAATTTCAAAACAGTATTTCCAGTTTTCCCTTTATATAATTTACTACATACATTTTCATGTTCAAATATATTGTGAAGTAAAACCACAAGCAGATTAAAAAGTTCCATTTTCAAATGTAGGTGTGCTACTTTTCCTCCACAAAGTTGCTGTAATTGGCTCTGGCATCACAATAGCGCCGTTACATCACCACTGGATGCCTCATTACTTCTCAATTCCTTGCCGTTCTCCTCCCTCTGGTGTGTGGCTTCGGTTATGTAAGCGCAAAACTTGGCTCCGGTGATTGTTTGGCTTGCGGTAAGGTCACACAGTAAATTACACTATACTACAGCTGCTCCCTAGACTTTTTGTGAAGAACTTTTTTCCTTCCCCTCCCTTCCTTGCAACAGTCTCCACTTTGCTTCGCTGGCATGGTGATTGGTCTGGAGTTACTGCTCGGCTCCAGTGTGCCTGCGTGTGACTGTGTGTGTGTGTGTTCCTGTGTGAGAACATATGGCCCAGTCAGCTCTACGAGCGCCTAATTTTAGAGGCTACATGTGGTAGTGTGTGCCAGAGTATTCACTGTACCAGTAGGCAAAGAAATGCAACGCTGGATATCTGAAAATAGTGTTGTTTTGGCAGCTCCTATGTACAGTGGATATAAAAAGTCGACACACCCCTGTTGAAATGCCAAGTTGTCATCCCCTTTACTTGTCATTCAACCTCAAGCATGACTGAACGTGACTGAAAAGTCTGTAATGTGCATGCCAGGCCAGTAGTTGGCGACGTCTCGAGGAAAGATGACTTACCCAAATTGCTATTATCGTATGTGGAAAAAAAAATGCTAATCCAGTTTTATCACCATACTGTATGTTGTCATGTGAACTTCACATGGGCACAAGAGATGGACTGGTTTTGGTGAATGGTGGGCTTCCAATCAATCTTGTTGTCCGCATGTGTGCTCCTCAGGCAGGAGGCAGTGGTCATCTCAGGAAAGAAGCTGGCTCGCCAGATCCGGGACGAGGCGCGGTCCGACGTGGAAAAATGGATGTTGGCCGGACACCGGCGGCCTCACCTCAGCGTGATTCTGGTCGGCGACAACCCGGCCAGCCACTCGTACGTCCTCAACAAGACCCGATCGGCCGCTGACGTCGGTGAGGACACGTGCGGGCTGTGTACTCAAGATTTGCACCTATTGCGGGCGGGCGGGCCTGGAACGTATCTCAACATAATAAGAATCACGATAAATTCAGTGTATGCTGACTGAACTTTTGGACCATCTACCTCAGGAATCTCCAGCGAGACTATCCTTAAGCGCTCCGACATCAGCGAGGAAGAGCTGTTGGACCTCATTTTTAAGCTCAACACGGACCATCGCGTGGACGGCCTGCTGGTACAACTGCCTCTGCCGGGTGGGTACACGATAAACACAGTCGCAATATCAAGTACACTCGATGCCAAAACCTGTGCTTTCAGTACATATTTTGCGTATTTGCATTAAACTGGCAAAAAAAAAAAAAAAAGATGAAACAAGAGAGGTTAATGCTTGGTGTTTGTGGGCGTGCAGACCACATCGATGAGCGCGCCATCTGCAACGCCGTCGCCCCCACCAAGGACGTGGACGGCTTCCACGTGGTCAACGTGGGCCGCATGTGCCTGGATCAGTCCACCATGTTGCCCGCCACTCCCTGGGGGGTCATGGAGATCATCAAACGTACAGGTAAGCGCAATGCCGACCTCCAGCTAGGGCTGACGCTTTTTTTCCCTGCACTTTGGAGGGGACAGTGAGGATGTGTAGTTTATGAGTAAAGCATGAGATGGAATGGAGGTGTGGTTAGAGGAGGAAAGGAGATGTCATTGGGGCAAGAGGAATGGGGAGTGTACTTCAGAGGAGTCAGAATGAGGGGGAGGTGTCAAGAGGGTGTGGTTAGGAGGCCCGGGGCAAGGTGGTGTTCTAAGGAGAAGCGCTACTTCCTTGTATTAAACTTTGCCTTTGGAATCAAGCACACCACCAAACATTTTTGCGTTCTTGGCTGATCTTTCATAAAGAAAAAGTCGATGTCACGTTGTGATGGGTCTCCTCTAAAGAAAAGCATGTGTGTGTTGTGTATGCAGGCATTCCCACTGTGGGCAAGAATGTAGTGGTGGCGGGCCGCTCCAAGAATGTGGGCATGCCCATCGCCATGCTGCTGCACACGGACGGAAGGCACGAGAGACCAGGAGGTGAGCATCTCGCCGCCTCTTTCTTGAGATGTTTTGCCTTTTGTCGTAATACAGTGAAAGTCGACTGGTCCACAAGACTGCCGTCCTCTTATATTGATCTTTTGAGTAAATGCTAACATGTGCCAACAGGCGACGCCACCGTGACTATCTCCCACCGTTACACTCCCAAGGATCAACTCCGACATCACACTCAAATCGCGGACATCGTCATCGCTGCCGCAGGTGTGACAAAACTTCCTCCTTGTTGTGTAAGCCACATTGTGTTAATGGCATGAATATTCTAAGTGTCTTTTTTTTTTTGTTCTTATTTTGCCTCAGGAATTCCCAATCTCATAACCGCCGACATGATTAAAGAAGGCGCGGCCGTCATTGACGTGGGCATCAATCGGGTGCAGGACCCGGTCACCGGGAAGAGCAGGCTAGTTGGAGATGTGGATTTTGAAGGTAATTTTTAAAAAAATATGAAAATTAGGACCTCTTGACCCAAACAACATATTTTCTATCCCCCCCCCAAAGAAAAAAAAATTGCACCTACTCACAAAAAGGAGTTGGATGAAAGTGTAATGAGGAGACTTGTCAATATTTTTGCTTTACAAGGCAACCTAGAGGCACTTTTTTTACCCCATCACTACCAAATAGTGGATGCATATGAAAGCCAAAAGTGTCTTTTTTGTGTGCAATTGTCCATAGTGTACTTAATTTTATTTTATTTTCTGTGTTTGTCAGCTGTGCGACAGAAGGCGGGCTTCATCACGCCAGTGCCAGGCGGCGTGGGGCCCATGACGGTGGCTATGCTCATGAAGAACACTATCAAAGCGGCCAAGAACGTCCTGCTCTATCCTCCCGAGAGGATCCGCATGGCGGCCGCGTCCTAATTCGGGAAGCAATGAATCCCAAAACAAAAAACATTCCAACCCCCCCTCCCCCATGTTTTTTTTCTTTTTTCTATTATTATCTTGGCCTGGAAGTGTTTAAGGCGGATTTTTTTTTAAACCCCTTCCATGTGTTCAGCCACGTTTGTCTGTTACATCTACTCATGTGACAGAATTCAATTATGACTGGGCCTATTGTTTTCAACAGGATCACCAGAGATTGTTTATATTTATTGCTTCAGCAGTGTATGCGGTATTTAAGGAGCGCACGGTGGCGGCGTTCACCTCAAGAGCAGTGGTGCAGTGTTGATTAAAAAAAAAAGGGCTGACTCCATCAGGAGCGTGTTGACCAGTATTCAAAAGCTTTAAAAATTCACTAATGCCTTTGTGAAAGCTTGAATAAAGATTTGTGACGATTCTTCTCAGTCTCTGTTGTTTCCTTCTTTTAGTTAGTCTTCTTTTAATAAACAAATTGCCTCAACTGTTTTTGCAAACAACTACAAAAAGTAATTGATGTAAAAATATGAAGTTTCCCAACAGTTGCACAACACTGACCTACACGTTTAAAGAGGCAGTTACTACATTTCTTTGTCCTTGCTAATTGCTTTCTGGATAAATAACGGCTGAAATTGGGGCAGTTTGGTGTTGAAATATTTTGATAAAAAGGAAAGCAGGGCGTGTTGAGGTATAGTTGCTTTGCAGGAGGATCCATCAAAGTGTTGGGAGAAAAGGGGTAGAATGCAGTGCGTGTGTATGTGTGTGTGAGAGACAAGAGGCCTTTCGGCAGTAATTGAGACATTTTAAACGTATCTTTCATATTAAGGTGGGAACGAAAAGCAGCTGAAGGAATTGCCTGTCGGAAACAAATAGCTGGCGGACCAGCTATTAACATCCATGCAGTGGACAATCAACTCCTATAATGGGTCGTCATTATTTCGGTTGACATATCAAGACACTACATAAACGGAAATGGACCGAAGCAGATCCCCGAAAAGAAGCGGAAAAGTGGAGAAAAATGAGAAAGAAAAGAAACGACGAAGGTCTCCGTCCTCCTCTTCCTCATCGTCGTCTTCCAGCAGCAGAAGTCGGAGCAAATCGAAGAAAAAGTCGCACAAAAGTCAAGGTTAGTACCACACAAACGTGGCACAATGGTAACACAACACTTTTTATTTGGGGGGAACTGACTCTGTTCATGCCGTCAGGTGTAAAAACACAAAAGAAAAAGCGAAGACGAAGCTCCTCTTCATCTTCTTCCTCTTCCTCGTCCTCTTCGTCGTCGTCGTCTTCTCCGTCGTCTGGTGATGAAACGAAGAAAAAGAAGAAGAAGAAGAAGAAAGCCAAGAAAAAGTCAAAGAAGAAGCAGGCCAAGCTGAAAAAGCGGCGCAAGAAGGAGAAGAAAGCCAAGAAACTGAAGAAGAGGAAAGTGGAGGAGGAGAAGAAGACGACGAAGGTGGACGATATACAGAAGAGGCTGATGCAGCTCGCTGAGCCGCCGAGCATCCCTCCACCCAAACCTTCCTCCTCGCTGGAGCTTTGGCAGAGCGACGAAGGCGGTGTCGAGCTCGGCCCAGGTGACCTGCAACAACGCAACTAAATCATTTGATCCGGGAGAGCACTCATTTGTTGCTAGGGGGGAATCAAGGAGCGCAGGCATTTGCTCAAAGTATGGCAATTGTTGGTTGTTAGGCAGAATTTCTGGGAGCATAATCATTTGTTCAAGGGAGCGCAGTTATTAGTCTTGTGGCAAAATTCAAGGACGAAAATGATTTTTCTTTTATTGGAACGGAATTATTGGTTGGGATCATTGGGTTCAGGAAGAAATCGTTTTGTTGCTAGGTAGAATTCAAGGAGCTCAATGGTAAGTCTCTTGTGTATTGGTTTGTGATGTGAGCAGTGATGACGGATGAGCAGAAGTCCCGGCTGGCCACCAGGAGGCCTCTGACCAAGGAGGAATATGACGCCCGGCAGAGCGTCATCCGTAGAGTGGTCGATCCCGAAACGGGGCGCACCAGGTGAGGCGTTAGCTGTTGTGTTGTTCTTTTTAGCCTCTGAAGTAAAACTACAAGAAGGTGATGTGCACTCCTTCAGATTAGTGCGAGGTGAGGGTGAAATCATCGAGGAGATCGTCAGCAAGGACAAACACAAAGACATCAACAAGGTAATACACAAGAATATACAAAACATGCTTCAAAAATACCACAGTTAGAAATTACATCTCTTTTTGTTTGTGATTGTGATTTTTTTTGGGCGGGGTGGGTGTTGTTTTTTTTTTTTTTGTCCATGTAGCAAGCCACCAAGGGAGACGGCAGCTCCTTCCAGAGAATGCTGGGGCTCAACAGATAGGCACCGAGGCTACGCTTGGGCACACTTGGAGATAAAAAGCTCACGGAAGATGTCTATATATTTTAGATAAAAGTCATACTTTTTTTCCAGATTGAAAAAACAAAATTAAGAATAAAAAAAACATGCAGTGTGACAAAAAAGTTTTAGTTTGAAGTCATATATTTTAAAAAAGTCACTTAGATAAGTTTAGTTAGCTCAAAAGTCGGACATTTTCAAGAAAAATCGGAATAATTTTTTTCCGCTGAATATTTTTGAGAAGTTGAATGTTTTTGCGGAAAAAAAGGCCAACGTTTTCAAGATAAAATGTTTTTAATAAAGTCGAATATTTTCAAGGGAAAAAAAGTGTTTTCATGAAAAGGTGTACCCTGGAAAAAAAAGTTACGTTTTTTTAGAGGAACGGCAAACACCTTCGAGCAAGAAGTCCCAATGTTTGCAGGAAAAAGTCCATTTTTTTGTTGAAGAATTATGTTTTCATGAAAACGTTTTTTTTTAAGTAGGTTTTTTTGTGGGGCTGGGACTACAAGAGAAAACAATGCAACTTAACAAGTAAACAAAAGTTGTATATCTTCACCTGAAGTATTAGATGTTTTATTTGAAAAAAAAAAAGATTATTATTTTTGGAAAAAGTTTAGTATTTTTTCTGTCTATTGGGCATCTGCAGCAGGACACTTCTTCATTCTCTTGATTATACATATCACTTTTTTAAACTAATTATCCTTCCTTACTAATAATTAGTTCAAATTGTATTTAGTTTGCTTTTGCTAATGAGGTAAATACTAAAATCTGGTTTAAACTGTGCCTGATCTTGTGACTGTTCTTTTCACATCCAAAACATTTTCAAATCATGTTTCTTGTCTTGTAATATACATTTAGGTGAGTGTGGATAGAGGACAAAATATGACATAATGTATTTCTGTTGTTTATACACTGAAAAAAAGGAATAGTGTATACTTTAAGCCGTTTACCCATCAACACATACGTCCCGGTTTTATTTATTTTTGACGCCAATGGTCGCGAATTCAGTGGAAAGTCCTTCCGCTCCGAACGCAGCCAGGAATAGCCCCCTCTGCTGGCTAATAGATTACCAACACATACCTGGGAACCTTTGGCAAGTATTCGTTTCTGCGGTTTCCGGTCTGAAGGACACCACATCCTGAATTTGACGTAAGTTGTGCCAAAACTAAAATATGTACCGTTTTATTGTGTACTTGTATCGCTAACACAAGGATATAGCGTGCCTTTATAGCAAGTATTTTAGAATATTTTTTATTTGTTGAAGTTTGATGTTAGTTTGCTAGAGTCGGCTACAATGGCTGAAAACAATGCTGTATCGCGAAAACAATGCTGTATCTCGAATGGCTTCGTTTCAATACTCGGGCCTTTTATTTTACAAACTGCCACTTTGCAGTCATTCTAAAGACAATATGTTCAGTTACCAACAGGATTTCTTTGGATTCTTTTCTGTAGCACTAAAGATGAACGCAGCCTCCATCGACACAGAGCCCGCATGGACCAGGGCTCCTTGTGTGGACGGTGACGGGAGCTGATGAACACAGGTGAAAAGAAGTACATATCTGCTTGTTTGTCACGTTTATGGATGCAACTGTGTACGCATTGCTCGCGTTATGTAATGTTCCCTACCAGCTGTTCAACCCTTTCTACACAATTTATGGGATTGCTTTGGATAAAAGAGAATGAATTTCAGCAAATTTATTTTGCTAAAATGGACTGTCACCCCCCACCCCCTGCAAGGAAAACCAAGCGGATATACAAGAACAGGGATAAGATTTAGTGGAAGTTAAATTGTCAAAATTAATCATACGAAAAATGAAGTTCCCCTGTACTTCTTGCCTCTCATGAGTCAGAGGTTGTATGTGTTATTTAATGTCCCACCATATAAAATGGCTGGCTGGGCACGTTCTTTTGTTCCCTATTAGCGGTCATTTTGATTCTGAAGTCCTCCAGATATTTGAAATATTTTAGATATTATTTAATAGCAGTGTCGAGAATGAAATTGTATAGGTTTTTAGAGGGCAAATGTTTTTGAGAGTGTCATTTCCAACAAGTCAAATATTTTCAAAAGAAGTCATTTGTTTTCATGAAGTCGTACATTTTTGAGAAAAATTAAAACGAGAAAAAAGCGATACATTTACAAGAAAAAAAAGTCCAAATATAGTTTTTGTGAAAGCCAGTTTTAGAAAATTCATATATATTATATATATATATATATATATATATATATATATATATATATTAGAGCTGTCAAACGATTAAAAATTTTAATCTAATTAAAAACTCAACTGTCATAATTAACTCAAATTAACTAAAAATTAATCATGATTGCTCACTCATTTTTTATCGTTTCTGAATTTCCTTTTATATTTTTTGTCCTATTTTCCCCCATTTTAATGCTCTCATCAACATGGAATCATGAATCAGTTTTCTATGTGCAAAATGCAAATATTTACTGAAATAACAATTTTGATTTTCAATTTTACATGAACATTTTTCACTTGGAGCAGTTATTCACACATTATCTCTCACACAATATTACTGTCCATCAACAACAGTGAAAACAATATTTTGTCACACAACAGCTGCTTGAACAGCTCTTTTAGGGAATCAAAACAGCGCAATATAACATTATAAAGTGCACATCTAAGGTAAACTAGTACTCGGCCTATAATGGATTTAAGCCATGGTTGCATACTTCGTTTTCTCAAATTTGCTTTGAACACAGCAGTCAGGCTATGCTGATTCTGTTGGTCCTTGGTCTCTACGGTTTTGTGTCGACATCATTTCGGATTCTTGTAATGGAGGCTCTCGCTGGCAATCAGTAATGGTTGTTCAGTTAGGGATTGTCGGTCAGCATGGAAGGATCTCTGTTCTGTACTTTTGGATCATTTATTGGAGCACTTTGCAGCAGAAGTAGGAGTAGTAGTAGTTGTAACAGAAGTATCAGAAGCAGGTAATAACCTAAACTACACATAAATGCAGTAAAAATTAATATATCTATCTTTCTGCATCGCAATGTAAATATGTATATAATTGACATTAATGAATACCTTTATCTAACAATACGTTTAATAAATAATGTAATCAACCCTGATTTCACTATGTATCATTATCGTCATCATTATTCATTGTTTTAAACGTAAGAAACCATTCAACACAAACAGAAAGTCGAATCGAACAAAAGAACTACAAGTCCCAATACTCAATCCCGGAAGTGGAGCGCCGGCATGAACATATCAAGTCGAATCGAACAAAAGAACTACAAGTCCCAAAGGTCCAACCCGGAAGTGGAGCGCCGGCATATTTACCCCAGCTCCAACGCAATTTACTTCGTTTAAACGTCAGATTGCAGACGGACAAACATGACAACTATGCAAAAATGAGCTAAATAAAGACAGCCCTGTTCTAGCAACATTTTAGCCCACGTTGTTTAAATTGCCGATTGCGAACGGTAACTGACTGTGATTGCATAGCGATGCGGCAACCAAAGCAACCGATCATGACCGAATCTAAAAGCTAACTTTACACATCTGACTTGATAAGAAGCACTCGCGCAGCTTAACATTGAGCCATGCCGACGACGAAGCGAGTGTATTCACTCACGAAACAAAACGCTATTTATACATCGCGCGAACGTCACCTGTCAGTGGCAGCCCCGCCCCTCTTAAAGCGCCAGGTCAATCCAACAGGAGTCGTTCAGCAAATTTGTTCTTCGTCGTGTCATCCATTTTCTTCGTTTTGAAATTATCCATAGCTGTCTGTCTGAGACAAGGGGGCGGAGTAGAACGTCAGCTGTGCGCTTGGCCATTAAGTGGTATTTCAGACTCGACGTGCTATGATGATAGCTCGGTTTACGACTGCAAAACATACAGGTAACTTTGGTCTTGTCAGTGGAACAGTCTGGCAACTTTTTAAAAGTAAACTTTCCATTCATGAGCTATTTAAGTATCCGTTTTCAGTGTCTCGCGCTGCCGTGGCTGGCAAAACAAACGTGCGTGGACCCGCGCAGCGCGCTTGATGTTTTGTTTCTGGTTTATTTATAGAGCAACGTAACATCGGCTGTGACGTATCCGCGTTAATCTCGCGAGAAAAATTTTGATCCCGATAAAATTCATTTAAATTAATCCCGATATAAACGCGCTAAACTGACAGCTCTAATATATATATATATATCTCTCTATATATATATATATATATATATATATATATATATATATATATATATATATATATATATACATAAAACGTTACTGGACAAAGAGTTGATGGCATTTTTGAGAAAAAGTTGGACTATTTTAAAGATAAATCATACATTTTGCAAAATTTATATTTTCGTGAATAGTTTGACCGTTGCACATTCTAGCAAAAAGCGTATTTTAGAGAAAAAAAGTGTGATATTTCAAGAAAAAAAAGCCCAGAATATTTGCAAGTGTATTTTTCAGAAAATAAGAGATTTTTATCCAACCCCTCACAAAATAATCCAACATTCCATGTCCAAGTATTTTTGACATCGTGTTGTGTCATCGCAATACAGTACAGCAACTTTCATTCAAATCAAAATCTGCTTGGTTACATTTTGCAATTTTTGGGGGTGATTTGGCAAGAAATGACCTCTTTTTAAGGGGGAAAAAAGGTCCTATTAACAAGAAAAAAAGTAGTACATTTTCTTACAGGAAAAGCATCATTTTGGGGAAAAATGTCTCTTTTGAGAAGAAACTTTTCCCTTTTTTGAGGAAAAAGGTAAAACATTTTCAGACGTAGTCAGACATGAACAAAAAAGTCCTCCACCTTTTTAGAAAAAGTTGGTTTGCTTTGCATCCCATCATTTTTTTTTTGTGTGTGTATTTAGAAGTGTGCGTAACTACCAATACACACAAATTGGCTTGGCGTCCAAATACTTTTGTCCATATGCACCGCGAACTCGGCCAAAGCCCCTTTGGGCCGTTCCTCACTTTCACTTGCTCTGGTGTGTGTTAAATATTGCACATTTTCCCTGGGCATGTTGGTCCATTGCTGACACTCCTGGACGTCCCTCGTCATCACTGTTCTTCTTCTTGTCAACGTCAGCTTTTTTTTTTTTTTTTTTTTATGTGGACATGACATTTTGTACACTCCCTTACAAACACACTCATCACCTCACGCACGATGTGCGGGACAAAGTCATTTCCCAGAGTTCCCAAATAGCTTTCCGCAAAGATTACAAATAAAATAAGAATAAATAGAACACGAGTGTGATTGGCAAGAAAACAATGGTCGTCATATCATCATCATAAGGATGCCGAACTAAAAACAAATTTAAATATTGTGCCAGGCCACAATATAAAACAAGCCAAGAATGGAAAGAGAAAAAAAGAAGAAATATGATTTTGCTCCACTGAAACCAACATAAAATTCCAAAAGTGAAGAATAAAGAAGACGCGTCCGAGTGGAGCAGAAAGCACTCGTGCATACCAAGAGTCGGCGTATTTATCATTGATATCACAAGAATCATGTACAAACATTTGTGGCTGGAGGCGCCCGTACACACTACGCGGTTCCCGCTCGACTTTTGACAACTTTGGCACATTCGCGAGTTCGGCGACTCGTCAAACACTTCCCGCAGCGGATGTTGAAGAAAAGTCCCATCTTTTCCACAAAAATAGGATAACCTTTTTCCAAGTGGTGGTTTTGGAGAGAGGAAAAGAAAGGATATTTTGAAGGTCGCAATCTTACCGGGTTAAAAGTGAGGTCTGCTGTACTTTCAAGAAAATTCAAATTTCAAGATTTTCGAGAAGAAAAGCTCGTGTTGGAGAAACAACATCAAGCTGTAAATTATCCCCAGGAAAAAAAAAAATCCAATACTTGCGCAAGTTTTTCAGGACTGTTTTTGAGAGAAACGTCAGACTTTTTCAAGATAGTCATGTTCTGAAATTAAACTTGCATATTTTCTGGGAAAAAAAGTTCTATCTTTCAGAAAACCTGTCATTTTACGAGAATAAAGCTGCAATTTTATAACATTAGTTGTACACTGTGTCCGGAAAAGCCAATATTTTTGATCAAAAGTCATGATCTTGCAAGATTGTTTTGTATTCTTGATTTAAAAAAGTAACTTCTTGAGATTGCTTCTTCCTTCTTTTTTTTTTTATTAGAAAAAAATTAGATCAAACTGTTTTTGAGACATACATTTTTAAAATGGTCTTCAAAATCAACAAGTCTTATGACTCCAAAATTTAAAAAAAAAAAACAGTTTTGCATTAAAAAGCAGCCTTTCCTTCCCAAACTTTTTGTTTGAAAAGCTACTTTCCCCCCCCTGGAAAATAGATTCTCATAACGTTAAAACAGAATTCTCATATGGTGTGATTTTTGTGTGTCAGTGAAGCCCAAATACTGACAGTGGAAATAAAACGTGAGCAGTTTGCTGTGCAGTTCAAGGGTCCTTAATTTCCAAGAAGTGACAGGGATTTTTGTGGGGGCCGCATGGGTGGAAATGGACACAAAATCCTTTTTTTCTCTGAATCCATCCCACATGAAGTCTGTGTTGTGCTTGCAAGTTTGGAGCAAAACTTTACAGCACTTTGGACCCGGTGGGATCCCAAAAGGAGGTTGGGGATCCATGATTGAAGTGCAGAACCTGAAAAGAGTACAGTAATTCGCCGCATGCTTGCCAATGCTCCCATCATTTGCCGAAAAAGTCACGTGTGATATTTTTGTGCTCTTCCTAGATGACGTCACAAAAATGGCGGCGAGGAAGCGGTGAAACAGCCCAGAGACGAACGAGCTTTGTCTGGTCGGGAGGAGCCGAGTTGAGCCTGCTTTTGCCGTATGTACACAAATCATTTCCTCACACCCTTTAATTTGGGGCGGGGGGTTAAAATATGGTGGGAAATGCGTTTTTTCTGGTATATTTACCATTTCAATACAGTCACCCCCCCCCAAAAAAAAACCCCACAAGTAAATGACGCCCCCACCCCCCCAAAAAACCCCAACCAGAATTGCCTTTAGATGCTACAAGATGGCGCCATGGCAAGCATACATCCACATTTAGCCACAAATAAAAAGTACAGACGGCTCATGTTCAAGTAATGACAGCGAAAAATATTTCACAACTACAGTTATTACCGTCAATGTATAATTCATATGATTATAATTCATATGTCAATGTCTTTATTTTACAGTTCGAGTTGCAAGAAAAATTATGAACTCTTTGGAATGACCGAGATTTCTGCATAAATAAATTGGATTTGGAAAGAGGGATGTTGATGATATCCTTGATTGTGTGGTCTGACTTGAAGCAGACTGCGTTTGTCTATTGTGACTTCGATGAAGATCACAACACATTTTGTGACTTAATTTATGCGTTCCAAAGGGTTCACATACTTTTTCTTGCAGCTGTATTCATTTTGCCTCTGTCTCTTTTTTTTTTCCTCAGTGCGTTTTGTAATTTTTGGGGGGAGGGGGCCGGTGGTCCTTGCCACAAACGCAAGATCTTCCTTTGGCGGAGATTTGGCGCCACCGTGTGGCGTTTTAGAAAGAGTACAAAAACGGTGAAAATAGAGAATAATGAATTAGAGGGTTGGCTCCATCTCAAAAATATCTGCGATGAGGAGAATTTGCTCTCACACTATACGGTGAACCCCCAGGAAATCATGATTGTAGATCATGATTTATGGGGTTTTACAGTGGACAGGCAAGTCCAAATTTCGAGATGCATGTGTAGCACCACGTCGTGCGACAACATGCCAGGCGGCACTGAGCTCCAATGGAAGACGTGCAGCCAATTTAAAAGCAAGAAGGCAGAGAAGGTCCCCAATCCCGAAGCCATTGTTCCCACAGAGCAGAGTGAATACATGCTTGTATTGTTGGACCTCCGTTTGTATGTGTTGCTGCTCCGCATGTGTTCACATTGCAATTGTTTTAAGGTTTATGATTACGCTGTATGCGTGCGTGCATGTATATATCTCTATCTCTATATAGATCAATCAATCTGTCTCTCTCAGATCTATGTGTCTCAGTTAGCTTGTCGCTGGGATTTTGCATTATATGTTAGCATTGAGCTAATGGATTTGGTTTGGAGCGACATTTCGGTGGTTACTTCTACAGTACAAATCCTCTCGTTTCAGGTGTGTTTCAGAGTGAACGTCAGCTGGAAGTGACAAACAGCCCGAAACAAGCACACTTGAGCTTATTTGGGGAACCGTGCAAACAAGTGAGTCTTCGTTTGGTTTACTTTAAAGTGATGTAATATGTTGACTCTCGTTTTTTTGTGGGGATGGGGGGCAAGAAAATAGGCACTAAGGAATACTTTCATAAGCGTGGCTTTAAGTTGGAAAGTTTTAATGAGTTGAAATGATTCTTAAGTGTGCGGAAGGACTAAAATCAAATAAAAAAAAGTTTGTAATGTATCCCTGTGAGAAACGAGTGTTCAATGTAAAGGCAATTTTTTTGGGGGGGCGGGGTGGCGTCAATTACTGGCCTTTTTTGTTTTGTTTTTTTCTTCAGGCGTCCTTATCTGTATAGCCGCCTCCTCATTTGGGGCTGAGGAGCCCGGCCTCCATTTTGGTGCTGCTGCTGCGCCCCCAGCAACCCGCCGTGATGCTCATGCTGCGCTGCGCGGCCCCCTGGCCGTGGCCGTGGGCGGTTCCGCGCTCGCCGTCCGACTGGCTCTGCGTGCGCTCGGGGCGGCAGTGGATGGCGCCCACGCCGCCTGCCGTGGGCGAGCTGGGCGCGGGCTGCGAGGAGATGGTGCGCAGCAGGTGGTTGCGTTTGCGCAGGAAGTCGCTGTTGGCGCCAAGGCCGAAGCTGCCTTTGCGCAGGACCATGCGGGTGCTGCCGGACTTGGCCGGGCGCGAGCGGTGGTTGTGTTCCAGCTGGGACAGGTGTGACGCGTAGCCCTCCGTGATGAACTGTCGGCACGAAAAATATCTGGTCACGCAAGTCGCGGGACGCCAGTCTTCCTCGCACAATAGAAGTACACGCAAGACAATTTTGTCATGCACATGCGGAAGAGGATTGTTAACCTCACAGTGTAGTCGCCTAAACCGGTGGTCTCCAACCACCGCGCCGGCATGCGGCCACCGCAGGGAGCGCAAATGAAAGCATCAAAAAACTGAACAGTACTTTCAGTTTATTATCTGAAGCTGAAAAAGATTTTATTTTGAAAAGTGACCGGACCCCAGTGTCAAGATAGGACTTTAAGTACCGCTAATACAGTACACGCAAGTTGCCGCCCCAAAAGACCCGTTTTTGTGTCGCTTGTATGATTCATGCACTTTGTATTTGTTCTGTGGCGTCTTGTTGATGTTTCAGAATGACCATATTAAACCTTTTGTTGTCAGGGTTGTAAAATAACTTTTTTTTTGAACACGGGTTAATGTTGCCGGTGACATTCCTAAAGTTATCAGCCAATCAAATTTTGGCCACCCCTCCCCTTTATTTTAGCTTGGCCTTTTTGATCGACCGCCACGGGGCAGGTGCCGCTTTAGACCCTAGTGTGAAATGCAACCATTCGGACTCCCGCAGGGCGGGGTTGGGAACTCGACAGCCATATCCTCAACTTTACTAACTTTACTCATGATAAACAGTTGATTTATTATTATTATTATTATTATTGACTTATCGCACAGCGGAAATGAACAGCGGGCTAACGGAACTGCGTTGCGTACGTACGTACCTGACACTGGTGCTGCATCTTCTTGGAGGGTCGACCAACAATGAAGATCTGCGATGGATGCAGGTTGATGGAGGTGTACACGGAGATGTCTTTGCTGGACCCGTAGCCGGCAAATATCCTCATGTTAGCCTGACAGCAGAAGAAGACGGGCGCAGAACATGAATATTCGCTACGGTCCCCCAAGTGTACGTCATAACTCGACATCAAAGAGCCATTCTGACCTCGGTCAAGGCCTTGAGGAAGTTGGCCTTGTGTCGGAGCGGGTCGTGCACCAGGCCGTCGCAAAAGGACACGATGCCGTGCGGGAAGTTGTGCTGCGACAACCAGGCGACCACTCTCTGCTTCTGCATGTCCGGTCGTCCCGTCACGTAGATGATCAGGTAGCCCAAATCCTGCCAGTGCCTGCAAACGACACCTTCTCATTCACGGGTCGCCGTAAAAAAATAAAAAAAAAAAATAGTGCAACAGAAGCCATTTACCTGACGACGTCCACGGCACCCGCCCGCACTTTGGGGTCGCTGCCCATGATGGACACGCTGGCGGCGAAGGAGCCGTCGATGCTGAACACCACAAACTCGGTGCCGCGAGGGATCACCGTCAGGTAGCTGTCTGCAAACGTGTGGTCGCCCCTAAAAACATCAACTTGGATGAGCCGCAAGATCGAAGCGTCCGATCCTGATGCCTGCTTTGCCTCTGGAAAGTATTCGCAGAGCTTCACCCTTTCCAAAACATCCACCAAAATTAAACCCAATGTGACGTCAGTTTCAGTCAGAAAATGGCCGCCACGATGACGGACAAAAAAAAAAACGGGCCAATTTTACGACTTCATTCATTTTCCACAAACGTGATACTCATCAGAATGCCACGATTAGACTAGTGGCGCAACATGGAACATTATATTGCACAAAGAAAAATAATTCGTTGACTTATATTTATCTTTTCCCCCCAAAACATTCAACTTTCTTCTCGTACTGTATATATTTTTCAAAAAGTGGTGCTTATCTACAGCCACATACCTGACCACCATTTTGACAGGGTAGACACCGACACCCAGACGTTTGTCATCGGGGATGAGAAAGGAGACGCGGCCGCTGCTGTTGGTCACCTCTGTGCTGAAGTAAACCCATTCTCCCGACGGGGGCTGCGTCATGATGTGCAGGTCCACCTGCGGGCGCCACACACATTCAGCGCGCGCACAAAAACGCGCTCGCGCGTCACGGCCGAGACGAGTGGGCTGACCTTCTCGCCAGCCAGAGTGACCATGTCCAGGGGGCCGTACATGAAGCGACCGGTCACCGTCTGCTGGCTGTCCTCGGTGAACACGGCATCGTTGACCCGGTGGTTCGCCGTCACGTTCTGCCAAAGTACGTCGATTAACCGATTGAACGAGCGAGCGACTTTGCTATTCGCTTGCTTTGCTCTATTTGGAAATGCTTTGCACATTGAGTTGCCTTGTCTGATATCCAACCATTAGCTGAACCGTTTTATCCTCACGAAGGTCGCAGGTGTGCCGGTGTGGGACACCCTGAACTGGTTGCCAGCCAATCGCAGGGCACACAGAGACAAACGACCATTCACACTCGCAATCACACCTCCGGACAATGACATGGCGTTCGATTCACCTAGCGTGCATGTTTTTGGAATGTGGGAGGAAACCAGAGTACCCGGAGAAAATCCACATACAAACTCTACACAGGGAGGCTGGGGCCCGGAATCGAACCCTCGACCTCGTTACTGTGAGGCGGACACGCGAACCATTTACTCCAACGTGCCGCCTGTTTTTTCGTGAAAGGTGCTTTGGAAAGAACGTTGCCTTGCCTTATGTAAAGGGCGGCATTCTCAAGTCACGTGGGCATTTCCTGCGGTTTTTGAAACGGTTCTGCGCAGCGAGACGAGAGCAGCCCAGCGTACCCTGATCTTGACGTGAGTCCTCTTGCGCAGCCACTTGTCGCGAGGTTTGGACGGCGTGAACTCGGACACTTCTTTGCCGTCGAGCTCGAGGATGCTGGAGTTGTCGTGCCTCATAACCTGCGGCACACATTTGGATCACCGCCTTTGGGTTGCGTCGGGTTGGCACTGAGCAGCGACAACCGGCGGTAAGCAACAGAATCCGTTTGAGACTGATTTGGGACGGGGACGGGGGGGCTATCAAGATTTCGGTCAAATTGTAAAAACTTTGTAGGAAATGTCGACGGGTGACTATGAGACGCCGACGCAATCTCACCTGTCTGAGCAGGAAGGACACCACGTCGGTGGATTCCCAGTAGGATGCGTGGAAGAGATGCGGCAGCGCCACCGTGGGGAAGGCGGTCAGCGCGTCGGGGCAGTAGAGGGCAAAGTCCATGCGCTTGGTGCCCCACCAGCGAGCTGCAACTGGGACGGACGGACGGGCGGGCGCGCAATGAGTCGCGGACACACACACAAGTGCTCGGTCAACAACATCCATCATTTGACAAGAGACCAAAGCCAAAGCCATCGGCACCAATCCCAGCAGCGGGTGCGGATCTACAGGAAGAGTTTGGTGCAGGTTAAAAGAAATAAAACCCAAAGAAAAACCACCAGAGACAAGAGGAAGGTTAGTTGATTGAGGAGAAGATGGAGAGTAATTCCTGATACCGGAGAAGCGCCCTTGAGCCTCGCGGGGTCTCGGTGCAATACCTTGGTCCACCTCCGCCTGGGAGTCCAGTGAGACCAGATCGCATATAGCACTGTGCAGCCCGGGAGACATGCAGCAGTCGGAGCCTAGACTTTGACTGTCGCACAACATTGCGTCCCCGTCCTTCTCCTCGGCGGGTTCTTTGAGTTTCTTGCGGGATTTGGGGGGGCTTTTCAAGAAGAATTTGTTTTGGGAGGACAGGGCCAGCTCCGACAAAAGGCCGGATCGCTTGGACCCGCTAAGCGCGTCTCTTTGGGCTGGAAGGAAAAGAAGCATGTCAAAAAGAAAAACATCGGCGCTGCAGCGTGTCCATCTGGAAGAAAACCTCAAGACCATTCTTGTTACAAGACACGCATGTGCGGTGTGTGTGTGTGCGGGTGTAAGTGGGTGTAGACAATCAGATGTAAAAGACAACAAAAGGACTCTGCTCGGTCCCCAGGATGCATTGCAGCATTGGGAGAAAATGCCAAGTTGCATTTCACACTCAAGACAGCGAGACACACAAGAGACACAGGGGGCGCTCTCCAGTGAACCTCTGCCTGCTCTGACCGGGCCTGGACTGTGCGGGCGGGCGGGCGGGCGGGGCTCTTGGTGTCTACCTGCCTAAAGCAGTGCGTGCTCTTGTCAGGGAAGAGTGTGTGAGCGTACGTGCGTGTGTGTGTGCGTGCGTGTGTGAGACCACGGATGTCGTTGGGCGAACACTTACTGTTGGCTATGTTGCCGGCAGTGTAACTGTCTGCCATTCCTGACACCTGGCTGGCAATGCTGACCTCACTGGCGCGCCGCTGGCCCCGGGAGAAGGGGCCCGTGATGGGGGATGAGGGGTACGAACTGTCCATGAAGACACCACCATGAGACTGAACAACATCCGCTATTGAGCCGAAACAAGGGAAGATTCCCGTTAGACAAGAGAGAGACGAGGGTAAGGGGCGCCGGGGGGGTTGGGGTGGGGGGGTCACGTGACGGGTTCAGAGGCCAACCTGCGATTTTGGTTATGGCCAAGATCATCTCCCGATGGCCTCTGAAGCTTCACTCAAAGCATGTCCACAAAACACATGATGCACACAACCACACATCACAAGAAGCCAATGTGCTGGGGGGGGTGGGGGGGGGGGGGCACAAAACATCACAGGAGAGATGTTCCGCACTAAAAACCCAACGTTCGAGACGGATTCGGTCATGAAGCAGACGTGCGCACGTCACAACCACCAAAATGTGATGGCCATGGCGAGAAACGAGACGCGAACGCGGCATCTAAAGGTTGCAGAAATGTCAGCGCAACTGCTTATTAATTCATCGGTACGGCGAAATAAAATGACGGCTGGCTAACTAACTCGCAGTTCCAACAGCTTCAGGCTTGCCGCAAGGGAAAAATGACAACGCCTGGCGTTCCGAACGGCTCGGATGCGCGCGATAGACGATGGTCTCTCGCTCTCTTTTTTTTGGAACTATCGACAACATGGCGCAATTCATTGTCGAAAAAAGAGTCGGATGACCCCCCCCGGGCGCCGTAGCGCCGTTATCATAATACAATGAGAAGGCAACGTATAACATTAAAGAGAGTTTGGATATTGGAAAGACTGTTAGCAATCGGCACGGGCTGATTAGCAGATGATTTGGTGAATAACTGCTCAAACCGCGATCGCCGCTAATGTGCTTTTCTTCCCGAGGGAACTTCTAAGCAGGGCGCGATATGATCGGCGACTTGCAGAGATCGCTTCCTCTTTGACGTTAATGACGAGAGGACGGCGGCTATTTTTTGTTCCCTGCTTCTGGGCCGAGAGGGGAGGGGCGAGCAGTTACTCACACAGGAGGCGAGGGAGGAAACTGCCACTAAAATATGTTGCTCGACAACAGCGGCGGAACGCGGACAGAGGGAGACGAGCGAGGATGAGGGGAGGTGAGGAGGGATGCGACGGGAGCGGCTACACACACTCGGGCGTGGCGGGCGTGGCCTTGAGGGCGCCCTCCTGCCAGTTTAGCACCGGCACGGGGATGCACGTCTCACTGATGGTCTCCTGACAGCGAAGGGACGCGGGCGGCCCGCTATCGAGTAGCAGCGGAGCGTTGCTCTGGACTGTCTCCACTACAGAGGCCGAGTTAAGGGGGGAGGGGGGAGGGAGGGGGGTGAGAGAAGAGGAAGGAAGAGAGGACAAGGAAGACACAAAAACATATGAAGCAAGAACAAGAGACAAGAGAAAAGAGAGCCAAGCCCTGAGTGGAGCCCGCGTTTTCGGAACTGTCTTGGATTTAAATGACAGCCAACGCTCAAGAAAAACGGAAGAGCGGAGCGTTGCGAACACCCAGAGGAAGCCGAGATCAAGACGGTGCACCACTTGAACAAAACGGGGCTCATTTCTCAATGTTTTACTATTAACACAAGTTACGTGTACGTACTTCTAGGACGGGTGGAGCCGAGAGAAAGGGGGTGGAGTTCCGAGGTCAGTGGATTAGGGTTGGGGGGTTTAATTACGAAGTAGGGGGAATTGGATTTGGGCCTTAGGGATCGTGTTTGAGTTCTAAGGCTCGAGTTAGGGTTTATGGTTTGGGGTTTTAGTTCTGAGGGCAGGGTTGGAGTTGAAGGGAACCGCAGGTGATGGAATCAGAGTTCAAGTGCAAGTTAGTGCGAAGGTTCGCCGTTCCGAATTGGAATTGCGGCTCTAACCGTCAAATTCAATCAAGCTGACCACGACCTGAGACCTCACATATATTGGGTGGGGGGGGGGAAGACTACTAAATTCTCATTTCGACATCGATCACCAACCATGAACCCCTTGCAGGACTGTGACCCCCATTTGACTTGGGGGAAATAAGACAGGACGACATCCACACGTGACAACGCGCTATATTTGTGGGGGGGCGCCGGCATGCGGCGCCGTGAAAGACGCGTTGGCGGCGGGACTCACCCAGCAGAGTCGAGTTTCCGTCCCCCAGAGGGAAGCGTTGGTAGCGGGGCACGTTGAAGGGAGGCAAGAGGTGGAACTTCCTCTCCAGAAGGGGCTCCAGGCGCGAGGCGGAAGGATCGGCCGGATGGAACAAGTTGTAGACCTGCTGACAGGCAGGCCGCAGCTGGGCCACTACGGGGGGGGGGAAGCAGCGGCTTTTTGGATTTTCGCCATTCACTTTATGAATTTTTGACGACTAAATCCCAGCACATTTCGTGTTTCGGGAGCTGAATTTTCAAAACAATTCCACAGAGCCCGACCAAACCCCCCACCCCACCCCACGCGCATTCCCTTGGATGAGAAGAGCGCGACGGCGTACCGTCCAGCATGGGGATGACCGTCTTCCTGAGGGCCAGCACCAGACCCAGCGGCGACCCGAAGAGGAAAAAGTCGGAGACTTCAAAGTCCAGCTTGCCCAGGGCGCCCATCGAGCATCATGCTGCTGCTCGACCTGCGCGATGTCCCGTCGCCCCGCAGGATGCTGGCGTGCAAGCTGCAAGGACAAGCGCGAGGCGGGGCCCAGAGAGAGAGATGAATCGCGTTCCAAGACGAGTTATCGTGACGTCATTTATTTGGAGGCACCGCGAGGGTGGACTCTTGTTTGTTTTTTGGCTGCCCAGTAACTGGTGTCGAGCAAGTCTGATGAAGTGATAGATCTCAAGTTAGAGACAAGCTTTGTGAGTTGGGGAGGAGCCACGGTCGGAAGTGGAAGGTCGACAAACAGAATTCCGGTGGCATTTTCTTTCATCATTTGGGAGCCGCCTATGATTTTTATTTATTTCGGTCGCGAGTCGGAAATGATATTAAACTGGTTCTGGATCATCGTTTGTGGCATCGTTTAAATCAGGGGTGTCAAACTCAAATTTTGGTCGAGATTTTAGAAAAGATCATGCAAGTTGACGGGCTTGATTTGCTTCCGCGGGCCACAATAAATGACAAGGCGGGCCAGATGTGGCCCCCGGGGCCTTGAGTTTGACACCTGTAGTTTAAACCGTTCAGTTAAAACGATTTTTTGGTTTTGCGTGTGTGAATAAACCAACTGAAAAAAAAAAAATGCCCAGAGCGGTTACCTGGACAAGAACGCCTGGTGCTGCTTGATGGTGTCCGGCTCGTAGGTGGACGAGTCACTTCTCTTGCGCTGCAGCTGCTGCTTCTTGCTCTCGTCGCCGCAGATGCTTCGCGGGATGTCGATGTTGCTGCGGCTCAGGTGGCGGCTGCCCTCCAGGGTGGGCGAAGCCGACCCCTGCCCGCAGTTGATAATGGTGCACGGCGACAGGAGGTCCTGGTCCTGCCGGGGGGGGGTCACGTTAAAAAAAAAAAAAAAAAAATCTGCTCAGTGAGCGGATATCGAGAGGTTTGTGAGGTATGGTATCGATCACCTGTACACTGACAAGACTGCCCCTGCGGCTGCTGTTCTGGCTTTCGTTGACTGTCTGGTTACTGCTGCACAGAGCGTCGAACCCAAGTATTCCTCCCACGCAGTCCCCGATGAGGCAGACCTTTAGAGATCGGGAATGACATCAAACCAGAACCGGAATGTCCCCATCTATAATCTCAGCCGACATTCCGGTGCAAGAAGAGCAGAGGACAACAAACGGACCTGGCCGGAGAAGGCGGCCCCATCCAGAGACTTGATGAAATCGGCGTAGACCTGATTGGCTCTGACGATGACGGCGGCCACGGCTTCCTGGTACTGAGGCGCAGACGTGGCCAGCAGAGGAAGAGCCGCCAGCGGGATGTGATCTTGGCTGCTGGACAGGCAGCCTTCGTCGTAGCCGTACGGGCTCAGGCTGTTGCGCAAGACCCGACAACGCGCCGTCAGCACACTTGAGCTCATCATACGCTGTTGATTGCTCAGAATTGCAACGTGTGGGCGTCTTTTTAGCTCATGCCCAAAGTGCGGATGCACAACAAAAAAATGGACCAAAAATCAAACTCCGTTTGGTCAAGACGGCGCACGGTGACGCTAACTTACTTGGACACCAGCGAGAAGGCCTCGGCGCAGATGGCAGGACACGGGACGAGGCGGACGGCCAGGCGGCCCAACGCCGCCGGGTAGTGGACGCGCATGACGGAATCGAACGCGGCGCCGATGGTGTTGACGTCGGCTTGCTTGCCGCTCTGCTCGCCGCCGCCCGTGTCCAGGATGTTGCCGCCGTGCAGGACCAGGATGAGCACGTGGATCTTGGAGGGCTGCAGGCACTGCTCGGACGAGCTCTCCTGCGGATTGGAGACCCCGTGGTGAGCGACAACCCCAAAAGATCTTGTGCTTTCATCTCGAATCTTTCCAGGGCGTTTCTGTGCTCTCTCTCGCCCCCTTCTGGAGAGCATGTAATGGTGCAGAATGGATCTCTTTCCCGTTTCATCCAAAATCGAGAGGAGATAATACCGTGCTTTAATGCGGACGCTTCCGATTTCAGCGAGCTCTTCACAAGTTGACAATTGGGCCACAGGAGGCAGCGAACTGCATTACAAACGGAAATATTGTTACATTTTCATGTAGTTAAAAGATCAAAACACAAGAGGGCTCATTGAAATCGAAAGAGTCAGCATTAAAGCACGGCATGATGCCAGATGGGGTTATTTTTCCTTCCCAATTAAAAGCGAGACCAACTCCCCCCTCCAAAAATGGGAAGAGACCATCCGACAGACATCCCGGCATGCTTTAATGCAGACTCTTTGAATTTCAGGGAGCTCGTCATATTTCGCTGAGAGGCAGCAAAATAATTCCTGTCTCATGTTGTCAAATGGTCAAAACTCTGAGAGCTCACCGAAATCGAAACAGTCTGCATTGAAGCCTCTCATTTCGCCAGCATTTATTGTTAATCTTGTCTTTTAAATTTCTTGTATTTCAAATTGTCTATGAATTTGCTTTTTATAAGGAGACACTTTTTTTTGCTTTTGCCTACAGGGAGCTTAATCGTGCACATTCATACACACCTCCATGAATTTCAGAAAATTCATCCAAAATTCACCCCCAAAAAAACCTACATTTCTGGCAATCTCTGGAAGACTACGCGTGCAATGGAATTTGTAGCAGGCTGCAGCTTCTCTGGTGGAGGGTCAATAAAGTCTATCGAGTAATGACGGCCCTGACAAGGTTGTAAACAGAAAAAAAAAACGGGATACGGGAGCTGAACAAGGAGAACAGGATGGGGGCTGTGGGGGGCGCGAATTGGCTTCGGAAGGAGGCGGGGGTAGCCAGGACTTGGGGTTTCAGTGGGAAACTCCGGGGCTGGGCTCACAGGGGACCGCGCGTGAGCTACTTACGGACTGGTGCCGTGTTACTGTGATGGTGGGAATGGGAGCGCTATCGGCTGGGACCCTAACGGAGGCTCGCATCTGAACACAAAAGGACAAGAAGCTCAGGGCTGGACTGGACGGAAAGCCCTTTGGGTGTGTGTACTCCATGTCCTTGATACTCATCTCAAGGTCCGTGTACACGTACATTCTTTTTCCTCACGAGTGACAATTCAGCGCACGAGTTGAACGACTGTCTTTTTACATCTTTGTTTCTCTGACATAAGAGTGACCTTTGGCCGACCTAATGTGCAATTAAATCTTACAATAAACTTAATTGTGCAGAAACAACAACACCATAATTAGGTCCAACTAGTAGACGTGTGGCGTGCGCTAGTAGCTTCCCGAATCCTGTCAGGAGCTCCAAAATGCCCACTAGCATCTTCGTCTCACCAGTCAAGACGGAGTTGTTGGAAACTACTAAGGGAAGGTTGTCCTACCAGTGGGCAGAAATGTCATCCGCCAGTGGAAAGGAAAAAAAAAAAACATCCAAAAACTCAGCCATTCTGCCAGTGCACTGAATTGTCTTACGAGAATCAGAAAAGATTATTTTGAGGGCAAAGAGTGTACTAGTATCCTCAAAATGCTTCATGAAAAACCATTTGAGCATTCATACCAGATCATTAGAATCCAGTTTAGGGTCCCTGTACTAGTATGCTCTTTGTCCTTACTAGTAGGATATTTTGGGGTTACAAGTAGGACAACTACGAGTGAGGGAAAACTGCACTGGTTGACAAACTTGCAGGCCAGTGACATGACAAAGTTGTATAGCATGTTATTAGTCGTACTAGTAGCATTCAGATGGCAACTAGTGCAGCTTTGCTTCAATGGAGTTGTCCCACGAGCATGCAAACGTTATCCTGTTAATGTGCAGAAAACTACTAGTGGGCATTTTGGTGCGACTGTGAGGGCCCAGGAGGCTGCTAGTGCAGCACAGAAATTTACCAGGAATGTGTACTCGAAGGACAAACTACTATTGCACTGAATTGTTTCACTAGAGAGAATAGAGCGTACTAGTATCTTAAGATGAAAATCAAGGATATCGAATAGACGCTCCAACTGCTTTTTAGAGGACAGAGAAGGCCCCCCTGAATCGTCCGCTGGAAATTTGGGGATTCCATCCAGAAGTGCGCTTATGGACATGTACCTCATCTAGTCTTTCCCCGCCGGCTGCCCTGGCGTAGTCCACTTCTATGTCCTTGAAGAGCTCGCCTGCAAAGACGGCCAACAAAGCGGTCACGGCCACGGCCAGGCCGTCCTTACTGATTGTCTCACCGCATCGTCGTTTTCCTCGTCATACCGGACGTCTCTTCCATGTCGGAAGCCTCGATTTTGTCCATGAGGTCGTTGGAATTCCACTTGGCGATTTGCTTGGGTAAGACATCCTCGCTGTCAGAGAAATCTTCTGCAACACACACACGCACGCAAATATAAACCTCATTTAGTTACACTAGAATGCACAGAAGCCAGCATTCGCTTATTCAAGTCAGGGAAATGAAATCATAAAATGGATCACATGCATTGAGTGTCATTTTGAACTGCAGTTGCACTATCACGCCACAGTCACGGAGTGGCGCTGTTTGCAAAAGGCACTCCTCGAACTTTCAAACAAGACAAAGAGTAAGTATTTCTTTTGTAACCGAGCACACCTGACGTATGACGCTGACGTTAGCGATGCATGTGAATGAGCAGAACGGTACCGCCTCGGCCTCCATTTGGGCCAGGAAAAATTTTGTGAAGCGCACGTACTCGTTCGGGTCACGGATGAGCTGAGCCAAAGTGACATAGTACATTTCTGACTACATCACGTGACCATTGACGACGATAATATGAAATACTTTTTCAGTCTCATTGTTTTAATACCAACCAACTAGGCCTACAACGTGGAGAGCTACATTCATGTTTAAGGGTTACTAAGGTGCAAAACGTTGGAGATCTGGTTTATCGAATTTATACACACGCCTGCACAATCTGAAGAGATCCAACAAAAGAACTATATCGTAAATTCCGTCTTTACAGACAATGGTGCGCTGTTTTTTTAAATGGTATAAAATATTGGAGAGAATTGACTCGCCGTCATCGAGACAATTTCATGGTTTGACTTGTGAGCAAAAGTTTCGAGATCCAAATGCTCTACGGTGGCGGCCAACTTGAATCACTTCACAACAGTTTGGCAACTCTTCAAAAAAAGCTGCTCATTGCCGCTTGCAGTTTGTTTCATGTCAAACTACGCATAACAGAGACAATAATGTTTAATGCATATATTCTTTATCCTCTGTGATGAACAACTAGTGACCGTCTCCATGTATATTCGCTTAGTCTAGTTCGCTAGTGTTATATTGCCCCAAGGTGCATACACGAGGAGGAGCAGCACAATCTCTATTGAATTGAGGCAAAATTTATGACCTTATAAATATCATAACCTCACTAGTGAGCATGAATTATCTTTTTTAACGGCAGGTTTTCAGATACAGCTCTTATATTGGATCTCAATAGTGTTCCTTAAGTTATGTAAAACTGTTTGTCCGTTATGTTCTACTGCCTACTCGCATTGACAAACACAAAGGAGACAGGCAAACAAACGGGATACAGGAGTCACTTTTCATTGGAATTTTATTTCCTACTGAGTCATGCCCTTGATTCGCAAATAATCTACCTATAGCGCAGTCATTTCCAAAATGACATCTTTGCTGTCAAGCAGAACCCAATGACTATTTTTGAATGGGACGCCACACCATCTTGCTTGAGTTACCAAGCAGAATATATTATTTTAGTATGATGCCTTCCATTGCTAACATACTGTGTACAGTTGTGCCGCAGCATTAAAACAACACCGCCACAAAAGCATATTCAATGGCCATTTTAAGTCGCAAAAAAAATTAAAAAACAATTGCTAATTCATTATGACTTTGTCGTTGATTGAATAAGAGATAATGTGGGGATAGACCTATAGTAAAACTTTATGGGGCAGAAGGCGGGGGCATTGACCATATTTTGACATCGAGGGTTTACGCCCGACAGCAATGATGTCCGCATAGGCTTAGTAAGGCCTATCCGCATTGGGCATAGTTAAGGATGTCTATGCCCAAACATTCATGTATGATTCCAAGGTGCTCTTAATATGAATTTAAGAGACGGACGCACCTCCTTCTTGCCCCTCAGTGTAAATCATAAACACACTGAACTGCAGATAAAACAGAAAACTAAAATGTATGTAAACAATTGTCATTGCGAGAAAAACACAAACATAAGGACATTTTTATTGCTCGCTGGGGTGTATCATGAGAGTGATTTATGAACTTCTGACACTCCAAACAGCCACTCCACCAGAGTCCTGGAACAAAGTCATCCGGCGCGGTGGAAGGGCGTAGGAGTGGATAGAGGGGAGCAGGAGGAGGAGGAGGTTTATTTCAACTGCAGCCCAAAGCATGCTGGGTATCTGGGAAGCTTAAGAACTGATCTGTGGTTAGAAAGATGCATGTAGAGTCAGCTTCCTGGAAAAAGGCTTGCATGAAAACACATCCATGTATAGACAGTGGCGCGCTTTTCTTTTCTAGGAGGTCCAATAAAAAGACCAGTGGAAAGAGTGACAATGACCACATTTAGCTCACAATTCTTCATCACGATGGGGGGGGGGGGGGACAAAAGTAGCTTTTAAATGACTTACTCGAGGGAGGGCGGAGGGATGCAGGGAGGAAGAACCTAAGGATGGACTGAAGAAAGGGGGCTAAGGAAGGTAGGGTTGCTCGAATGATGGGTGCAAGAAAGGGAGCCAGCCAGGAAGGAAAGAAGGGAGGAAGAATGGGCTGAAAGATGGATGACGGAAGGATGGGTGGGAGGATGATGGATGGAAGGATATGTGGAAGGAAGAAGGGGAAGGGATTGAGAGGTGGACACGAGGAAGGAAGGAAGGATTGCTGGAAGGAGTCAAGATGGGATGAAAGGGAGAAAGAAAGGGTGGAAGGAAAGATGGATGGAAAGCAAGAAGGGAGGAGGAAGGATGGAACGTCAAAGGAAGTGAGTGTGGCTGAGAAACAGATTGAAGGAAAGAAAAGGATGGACAGAAGGAAAAAAGTATGGCAGATAGGAAGGAAGGATGGAATCTATGGTCACTTCTGGCCCCCTTTCAAATGCAATGTACTACTGCCCCCGACAAGCCTTGCAGGGTACCACGTCGAACTTTTGAATTAGCTTATTCACTAACAGCCTCGTTAAAATGGTTCTTGCACGTCTACTGCCGTCAATGGCAGAGAACGAGTTGAAGAAGCCTGCTCCGATCTGGTCAAAATGCGCCAACCTTCCTCTTAGTGCCTTACCGTGAGCGTCGAAGAACTCTTCGTCCGAGCTGTCGTCCGAGTCCCGCGCGATACTCTGCATCCTCCACTCCGAGATGCTGTGTCGGGACGGGCTGACTGCCAAGGCATAAAAGATTGGACATTATAATCAACCCCCGTTTATCCAGGGGGGGGGATGTGCCAGACGAAAACCCACCATTTTGAGAGGCCATACCAACTGATCAAAGTCATTTCATCGCTCTCACGTGCTTTAATTAAATTCAGTGAAACATACTTGTGGGGGGGGGGGGATACCAATATAGATTTTAAGTTGTTCAGCTGTCAGCTATCATTTCACTGCTTTTTACTGATATTTTCAAATTTCACCCTTTCAGTGGCGGTATCCAGGCAGATAACACAATTTGGGGCACGACAAACCCAATTCAAGACATTGCGGGGGACCACTGCGTCGCAGGGGACATTTTGAGTTTTTCGTCTTAACACATTTTCCCCAAACGAGCACAAAGAAATATTGCACCAGCGGCTTCCACTCCTACACACATGGTGTTATATAAACATGCACGACTCTCATGCGCACAGCTCCCGGGGCAGTCGGACCGCACGCTGCGTCAAAGAGAGGAAATTGGCCGCTCTGCTCCATCATGGCGGGGAGGTTACAGCTGGAGCTGCTCTGGAATGTCACGCTACTTCTAATAATAGGCCTGCGAGGAACCACCGGTAGTGTGTGTGTGCGCGCTTGTGAATCTGGGCATAGATAGCAGGAAGCCCCCTCCCCCAGCCTCATTGGACGGGGTCTGGTGAGCTGCTGTTGTGCTGTGCTAAAAATAGCCCAGTAGTAGGCCAACAGGTTGCACACGGTTATGTAATACAGTGAAGCCCCGCCCATTTGTTGTTTATTCCTTCAACCATTTTTTTTCTGCAGAAATATATCAATGTTGTTTTGGACTAAGTCTAAAAATAAAATGTATTTAAAATGAATTTCATAAATGAATGACCACATATTAATATTATTAAATGTTAAATTTTAAAAATCACATGCAAGACTTTCTTAGGCTCCTTGGACTCGCTCCCTCCAGGCCTTGCCAAAAAGACGATGTCTACGAGTCACGGTGGAACGCGAGAAGGGACTCACCTCCTCGTTTTGAGGAGCGGGAGGAGCGCGAGGAGGTGGACCACTGCTTGGTGAGCACGCCGCGGGGCTGCAGCGTGTTGGTAGGAGTGGCGCTCACCGTCACCTCCGCCTCCGCCGCCTCCTTCGCCTCCTGCTCCTTGACGGGAGGCGGCGTGTCGCCGTTGGCCTCGGTGGCCTCCTCTACCAGGCAGAACTGCGCCATCTTCCTGGCCAGGGTCAGCTGGGTCTCCAGCTCCAGCTGCCTGATGTCCTCCATGGTCAGACCGTACCACTCGTCTTGCCAGCACCAGGCCTGCCGGTGGGCGCGTACCATTACCTTTCTTAGTCCTACGAGAACGGAATGCAATGCAAGTTCGTGGTCACTGGAGAATGCAATTTCTGTAGAAATTGTGTGGAACTCTTGTGGATTCGATTGAGTTGAACAATTTAAAGTTGGAACAGTTTGAACCGGTCGAGAAATGTGGAAGGAAGAAATGTAGAAACGCAACACACCAACGTCATGGATGAATCTCTCAATCTTGGACTGCATGCCCCAGTAGCGAAATTCCACCTTGCACAGCTTGTAAGCGCACATGACAGGCGTCCTGCTCGGGTTGTTGTTGTACTCTTCTATCCAGTCGTCCAGCAGGGGGCCGCGCTGGGTCTTGGCCGACTTGTATAGCCGAGGGTCCTCCTCGGCCTTGTACTCGTGGGGAGCGATGGGGTCCGTCACGATGTCAATGGGGTCTGACGTTTAAAAAAAAGGTTACAAAAAAAAGGGTTTTGAAAACGCCCTTAAATACATCTAATTCAATACTACTTTACAATATTTACAATATTACTTAAAAATAATAAAACAATAAAAATAATCAACAATATTCAATGCTATATATTTTTCAAATATATTTCATACATACATTTGTAAATACCCAAATAATTAAAAATATACACCTTTTAACACCAAAATAAACACTGAATACATCTTTTAAAAACATACTTTCGGGATGAGAATAGCTATAGTTTTTTTTCAAATGTAATTTTAAGCACATTATCTTTTCAAATATCCTTTAAATAAACATTTGTAAATGATACCTTCCATAAAGGTTTTAAAAATGTTTTTAGTGAGAAATACAAATAAAAACATAAAATAATTTCAATACTTTTTGATAGATAGAATAGAAATCAGCAATAAAAAAAAGAATGCCATTGAAATGATCTCATTTGCTGAATTACCGTAGAAATGTAAAATTTTTCTTCTCATAGCATGAAATATTTTATAAGCACCCCACAAATCAAAACAAACATCAATGGGACGACTGCTGATATGAGCACCCAAAAAAAAGCATTGTAGTAGCACCAGTTGGCCACAAGTGGGCCTCAGCAGCACCTCATGTGGAAAACAGAGTTAGCGATTTGATTTGAAGTCAATATCGCCCATCCCTATGCAGCATCAGTGCAGAAGATGCAGCATGCAAAGTGTTTGTTGACAGGGAAATGATTTCCGGCCTTACCGACGGTCCTCTGCCTCTTGTCGGCGGCCGACATGTTGAAAACGTCCGGCTGGTTGCCAGTGTCGCTCATGTAGTACGTCTCGATGTCGATGGAGAACTTCTCCACGAAGGGACACGTGTATCTAAAAGGACCATGCAGGGTACAATAAGGTGCTTCAAGCCGCAGTTTCAGACTCAAATAGTCCATCCCACATGCTGCAATCACAGCTAAACACTTTTTTTTCCAAACATTATTATAAAAATGTGTGTGTGTGTGTGTGTATATATATATATATTTTTTTAATGTATAAATACACACACACATAAACACACACACACACACACACACACACAAAACCTTTTTTAATATTAGGACGATTTTCTTGAAAATATCTACCTTTATTCTTGGAAGATTAAAAAAAAACATTCTTCTTGTAATCTTACCCATTTTTTCCTTAAAGGCGTTTATTAACCCTTATAGGAAATATTTTCTCAAAAATATATGATTTTCCTCCCAAATATTTGTATCTAATACATGTACATTTAAAGAAAACTATTGATCAAAAGTATGAGCTATATGAGTGATCGGTATCGATGAAAACTACTCGTATCGGTCCGGGGGGAAAAAAATTGTATCGAACATCCCTACTCGTAAGATTTCTTTTTTTGCTCAACGATACATTTCTTTTTGAAATTTTTTTTTATATTGATATATAAAATTTACGCTTTATTTTGAAAAAAACCTTTCTCATCATATTCTCAAAAATAACCAACTTTACTCTCGGACGGTTATGATGGACTTTCTCAGAGCTCAAATAAATATGCATTAAAAAATAATACAGTAATTCTTGTAAGATTATGACTTTTTGTCTTTACTGACATAACATTAAGATTTTTTTCTCATCTCAAAGTGTAAATATCTTTTCAGCATGGACCTCGTCGAATAGAATCTTTCATGAATCAGCGCATTAAATCCAAAAATCGTCGCTTTCCTGACACTTTGGATTTGGGAATATGTTGTGAATCTCAACATTTGATTGCCGCTCAAGATCTCACCGCGTGCGCGTGTAAGGGTAGGCGTTCCACGACTCCTCTTCGACCCTCAGCGCCGCTTTGGGCAGGATGGAGCGGAACCAGCTGGGAATGTGCATGCCGATGTGGTAAACTTTGTGCGTGTACTGGCCCGTCCCGCCCGGTCCGTCCGTGTACGGTTTGTTTTTTAGGATCTCCACGCCGCTGCCCTCGCCGCAGCTCTCCTCGCGGCTCTTTTTCTGCCACAAGAAAAAAAAAAAAAAACATGGAAAATGAAACCTTAACAGTCAGAAACTTTCCAAGAGATTTCCAGTACTATATATATCAAAATTAAACAAAAGCTAAATGAAAACTAATGTATTTTGCAGAAACATTTTTTGTTTTTGGGTTTTTTTTACTCCCACCTTGGTCACCAAATATGGTTCCAATCTACATTAATTCTCACTTCTGGTTCCAAGCACTAAACAGAGGGCAAGGAACACGTTTACAACATGCAGTCAATTTTGAGCTCCCACTTCTGTCATCAAATGTGGCTCCCAGCCCCCGACTAAAAGCCAATTATTTGTGCAAACCCATTTTTTGTTTTGAAGTTTCTGGTGTGATTTATGATACGTGTAAAGTGAACTCAAAACAAAACAGACAATTTGGGAGAAATCTCACTTGTGTCATCCACTATGGTTCCAAGTCCCATAAAGCGGTTGTCATTGAAGAAGTGGTCTCCAAATATTATTTGGACATTTTTAATATCAGGGAACGCTTTGAAAACATCCAGTGCATTTGGATCGTACTTCCGCCACCAAATACGGTTTTGTCGCCCTAAAAAAAACGAGGAGCAGTTTCCGGGCCGTGTGAGCAGCGCCGCATCTGCGTTGCTGTAGAGAGCATGGCCTGCGGCTAATAAATGAGCTGTCATCGCCAATGAGGTCTGCTACGCCGGACGCTGAGTGTTCTCCTCCTCCTGCAGACTGGACTGATTCATCGCGTGGCCTCTCCTCTGCTTTCCCTTGCCTAAATTGGCTGCAGGAATCGAGTCCGGCAAATGACCCGCTATTTGCTGCGGCGATAAATCCAGTGCAATGTTTGCAATGGTTTTTTTTTTAAAGAAATGATGCCGGTGAACTCGCCCCAGAGCAAAAAATATTGGGAAAAAAAACAAGCAAGCTGTTTATTGACTGCTAAAATATACAATTAAACTAACCAGCAAAAAGTGGCCAATTTTTGGCTGTTTTTTTTTCCCTTAAAGCTATTCAAAGAGCTAATATTGAGCTGTAGTCATAACCCTTTAAGCAACGGATATTGGAGCACAAATGTTAAGCAACGCAAGCAAACAGAAAAGGTAAAAATACTAATATGCATGTATTCCTTATCCTCTGCGAAGAACGAGTTAATTCAATTTACTATGGAGTTTTGACCTGCTCCATATGTATGTCTGTGTTACACTCCTCCCGGGTGGGCACGGGATGTACACCAGAAGGATCAGCACAATGTCGATTGACCTGTAGCAAAATGTGGCAAAAATTATTTAATGGTAAAAAAAATAAATATTTGCAGGGAAGCTGGAACGGATTAATGGCATTTCCATTCTTTTGAATGGGGAAAGATGCCTAAATATGAATTGTATTTCTGGGGAAGCAAATTTCAGAAGGGGGTTAAAAAAATATATACCGGTATATCTAAATGTGATCTGATTGTCACTTGCAATTTCAAATTGGAAGTTGAATTTTTGTGATTTTATTTGAAGGCCATAAGGCGCAGCCCTCCAAACCCGTTTCCACTCTTGTGCTTCCACTGTGAAGCCTGCGTCACATTTTGGCCAATCTCCCATCACTAACTAAAACAGCGTCACCTCCGCAAAAGGCTTCTGCTGTAAGTGTCAGGGAGTCACATCCTGTGGCTTGTATTTATTTATTTTTGGGTGCAATTGAGTTCATGCAGTTTCCTGATTGAGATGCAGAGACGCGGCGGCAGGCATATTTCATTTCTCACCCGAACCCGACGGCGGCGAGGATGAATTCAAAATGAGTCGTCACGCGTGACGAAAGTGGGAAGGAGGGACTTGCAAATGTGTGGCGCATTATGAAGTGGAAAATACGACAACGGAGACCCCGCACTGGTGAACAGGTCAAGCTGTACACCCAAAAGAGAATCAGGCAAGAATTCCCACACATTGGTGTTAATTTTGGAACTTAACCCACGCGATAAACGCGTGACCACTGCATCGGAAACGATATGCCGCATTTTTTTATTAATATTTTTTATTTAAAATTTACATAATCTATCCATCGGGAGGTGCCGGAGCCTATCCCAGCTGTCTTCGGGCAGTAGGCGGGGGACACCCTGAACCGACGAACAACCATCCACGCTCACACTCGCACCTAGGGACAATTTAGAGCGTCCAATCAGCCTGTCATGCATGTTTTTGGAATGTGGGAGGAAACCGGAGTACCCGGAGAAAACCCAGGCAGGCCCGGGGAGAACATGCAAACTCCACAAAGGGAGGCCGGAGCCGGAATCGAACACTGCGCACCTCTGCACTGTGAGGTCGACGTGCTGCCCTTGACATAATTCAAAACAAGGCCCATTATTTCTTCAGCAAGATAAATCGAAAATAGATGAAGACGGGTGAAAACAACAAAAGCAAATATTACAGGACCAGCGGTAATGTAAATGCTCTGCAGCCAAATGTGAGCCAAACCTCCCCAATTTCCCTCCCACCTTCCTCTCTCTTCCGTTTTTTTTTTTTGCCATCAACCCCTCCTGACCGCTGGCACGCTGCTGCTGCTGATGTCATGGTTGCCAAGGAGACGGCAGCCTCCCATCAACGAGGCGGTGCAGGTCAGGGGGAAAGGTAACTACGGGCCACTGGCGTTAACCGCTCCCCTCCTTTGCATGCACGACGTATTGGCATGCAAAACATCAGGGGGGGAGGCGGGGTGGTGAAATACAGAAAACCTCGAATCGTTTTGTTTTTTTTGCAGACATGAGTATGGGCGCCGACTGCTTTTGGGGTTTATGACTCATTTTGCCGACCGGCTGCATTTTGTCAAGTTGTCGTCGTGACGCTTCAGAGAGTCAAAAGTGTGTAACATTTTCTTAACCCTAATTGAAGCAGATCAACTCTTGTATACAAATTGATGGTTCATTTGGGGTTATTTGAGGATAAGACTAATTTATAAGAGCAAAACATCGATGCCGTACAATGAATCAGGTATGTAACACTGAGTAATTTTTGCTTGTGTTTGTTAAAAAAAAAAAAAAAGTCTGGGAGGAGCACCTTCGAAAAAAAAACTAATTGCACATTAAATCGCAGTGGGGAAAAAAATACATTTATTTTTCAAAACGGATCAGTGCTTATATGCATCTATTTTTTTCTGTCTAGTGGTTCTCCATGGTCTTTCTTGCCTGGGGCCTCTGAGAGGGTCTCGAAACGCCTCAGACTAGCGGGAATGACCATACACAGCGGATGGAAATCAAAATCTCTCAAAGGTAAAAAGGGGAGACAGTCGAGTAAAGTACAGCTGCTGTTAAATAATGCAGAATGTTCTGACGAGTCGGCCTTTCTCCTGTGTGTGTGTGTGTGTGTGTGTGTGTGTGTGTCTGTGCGTCTGTGTGTTCAGCGGATCAGCTTGCAGCATCACTCGATTAAAATAAATCCTCCGGCAAGTGCGCACCGAATGAGGAGATTTTTTATTTTTTCAAGTTTAAAAATCAAGGTTTATGTTGCATATCAAAATCGGAGGTAATTTGGGGCCTTTTCCAGCTCGGAGAACCTCGGACATCACGAAAGCTGCCATTGCAAATATGTCCCTATTCCCTTGTGATCAAAATTGTACCACCTCCTAAAAATCTTGACATGCAAGCGATTTTTGACTCTGGTGATGCAGACGTGGGGTAAATATATTCCATCTCGTAACCTCACCCTAGCGGCCTAGCCTGTGACGGGTGTAAACCGGTGGCGGGCTCTGCATTCGTTATCTGGGCCCTTTCAGTGTAGACTTGCCGGACTGACTGTGTTACCGCTATTATGTCGCAATGATAGATGCCATTAATACGAATTAAAAATGCAAGATTAAGAGCGACAACTTTACATCATGTGGAGCACTTCATCGTCAAGATGGATTTCGTAACATAATGAAAAGCGAAATAAATTGAATTAAATGCAAAACAGATGAAGTGTGAATTTGTATATATATTATATATATATACACACACACACACACACACAAACACACACACACACACACACAGTGGTGCCTCAAGATACAAGCGACCTGACTTACGAGTTTTTGGTTTTTAAAGAGGCCTCAAGCTGTGTATTGCCCCTCCCAGTCAACGTTTACTGTCAAACTAAACACCAAACTAAGAGAATTTTGCATGTGTGATTAAAACAGCTGCATAACTTGAAAGCAAATTTGCGCAGCTTAATGCTAACACATATCAGGAAACACCATTGGCAGGCTAGTGAATAGCATCGCTGTCACAGCGTCATAAGTAGGGCCCGAAACAATGTGGATTTTTTTTTTTGGCTGATGCTGATATGTGGCAGAAAAAAAACCTGTTAACCAATTGAACAGCCAATTATTAAGAAAATATTATTTTTGGGTCCCTTAATGCTTAGAACAATAAAGCTATGAATTGCAGGCAGAATATTTTACAATATTTTGTCTTTGTTTTTTTAATTTATTTTAAATATATTTTAAATATGGGAATTGGCATCGGCCTTAAAAAATAAAATAATAAAAATACAAAAATCCATCTTGGTCAGGCCCTGCCTTCTGATCGTCTTTACGCCTTGCTGACCTTGACCACCAACCACATGGCGCCTCACCTGAATCATATAGAGCTGGGCGATTCGGTACTCCTCCACACTCATGGGCATGGGGATGCGGTACTCCTTGATAAGCATGGTGGAGGGAGGGGTGGGGCTGGAAAAGGGGGGGCTGAGGTGAAGAGTGACAGGGTAGGGGGGGTGGAAAGGGAGAAAGGGAAGAGGAGAAACTCCGCTTTCCTACGAGCGATGCGTCAAATCAGCCACTCTGACGTCCTCATGGATGGCTCCTGTTAGCGGGGGGAGGGGGAAGAGATTTAGATTCCATCAGAAAAAGTTTGAAAATGCTCAAATTGCCGAAGCCCCCCAAAATAACACAGCTCACAGTGAGCTGAACACCGTGTACGCTCTCCTCCATCCGGCATCTCCTGTTCGAGTAAGTCCTTCCCTTCATAAACTTCTCTACTTATACACAGGGTCGATGCTTTGTGTGTGTGTGTGTGTGTGTGTGTGTGGTCCTGACAAGCGTTCCCCGGACCTTGGGCTCCATCCGTCACATGGGGGGGCTCACTCAGCAATAAGAGGGATTAGAGTTTTAGTGGGGAGCATTGCGTAATGATCTCTGAGCCCCCCCGCCCCTTTCCACCACCACCCTCACACCCCCAGAAACAATTGCAGAAATATCCGCCTCGAAACAAGCCCGCGCGTTGCACAAGGCGAGGGCGGTGGTGCGTGTCCATATGCAACGTGTGGGTGGGAGTTCAGCTGGATGAACAGTGGAAATAAAAAGTCTACACACCCCTTTTCCAGTTTCCAGGGTTATGTGATTATTTAAAAAATGTAGGGACGAGATAAATCCATTCCAAACTTTTTTCCAAATGAATCACTTGTAAGGCTGTGTTAATATTACCTCTACTCGCCTTAAATAGGAGTCGCACCTGACACCATTTGAGTGCTTTGGGCTAACCCCAAATCAACTTCAGCTGTTCTAGTAGGTGTTTATGGCTGGGTTTTTTTTTTTGAGGGGCGGGGGGGATCTATCAGAAGCCAGAAGATTTTGCACTAAGACTGGCTGCTATTTTAAACTGTTCATAATTCCTTCCACCTTGACCAAGGCCGCCCAGGAAGAGCAAACAAAAAGAATAGCAAATATTTAACAATGTGCAAAAAGCTGAAGTATTTTCTTTCCATCTATTTCCATCAAATATCGCAAGCCAAGTTGACAAAGCAATGCTTACAAAGTCTAAAAACCCGTTTTCAAATGTGTAGAGAGTGAATGTCAACAGTCATCAGAAATGCAAGAGCGACGTGCTGAAAAGGAGACTTGAGCACGGTAACAAAGCGTTTGTACCTGTGCAGGTTTACCACTTTTTTTTTTGTGCAGCCGAGCACATATGAAGTTAGAAAGAGCGACCCACGCGTCCAAATGTGACTGGCGAGCATTGCATAAGCTTAACGTCCACTCATTCCTCAGCACGTTTCTCTGGCGTACGGCCCGTAATCGCTGCGGCCTCACAAATCGCCCCACCGTGTTATTTATCCCGCAAACAAAGGCCTGCTTTGGTGGCAGCACCTGGAGTTGCACGAGTGGAGAGGGGGGATCAGGAGGGGGGGGGGGGGTCTCTCTTATGCGTATGAGCGGATGCCCCAACACCACTTAAGCCTGCGGGCACATGCAGAAAAGCAACAATTACCTAATGGACTGCGGTGGCGGCTTGAGATGGGAGTTTAAGTCGTTCCGTGGCCACACTTTTGTGGCTAATCCCCTTCCCTCATCGGCTAACCGGAGTTTCTCAAGAAAAAGTTTCCTTTGGTTAAATACGCAAAGTGCAATTGTATTTATTAAACATTTATTTTGACAGAATATTTCAACCGGGGGGTGGTAATATTAAACATCTTGAAACATTTTTATTGGTTCACACTGTACTGTACCTTGTTTCTTTTTTTTTTAATTGTATAAGCCAAGGTTAAAAAATAAAAAATATTAAAATGTTAAACTTAAAAAATTAAGGTCAAAGGGACTTTTAATCGGCCCAAAGCTAAAGTAGGGAGGATTAATTCGTTGGGAACTAGTACCTGTACATACGCACTTTTTAAAAATGATACGACATAATCATTTAGAGCAAACACATTTTTCAGACTCTCAAGCTCAAGGCGGTAAACCCTCGGGGAGCATCCCGAGTTGGCGCCGCACACAACACATGCAGACAAGCGAGCGCCTACCTAACTGCCTACTGTAGCCTGCTTTTTTTAGGAAGTACATCATCAGCGCTTTGCAGCAGGAGAAAAAAAAAAAACACACGCACACAAATCAGAGCAGGACACGACGTTTTTTTGACGAAAATAACTTCCCACTCGGGAAAAGCTGGAATCAAAGTAGGCTAGCGGAAGAGGCCGCAAGGAAAGCCCACGGCACCAAAACCCGAGAGGTCTCAGAACCGAGGAGCCTGAATTTAGCGGGCAAGGTCGCAGGGGAGCCCAAACCCTCATTGTTAACTTTCTTACCGAAATGCAATCTGATCCCCCATCTTAATATAAACTTGCGCAATCCTTTTCAATTTGGACCACAGTGAACTAGCTTAGGAGTTTTGTTTTTTTCGAAGGTACTGTTTCGGTTCTGGGATTCAAGCACGGTATGGTGTGAGTACACGCTAATCAATGCACTTCACACCAAGCGACAGAAATATTTCAACACAAACATTGCATCAATACCTGGAGACAATATAACTAAACTCTTGAGCACATATTCTTTATCCTCTGCAAGGAATGACTAATTACTGCAATTTATTAAAAAGCTGTGACTGTCTCCGTGTACCTCTATCTGACTAATGTACAGCTGCCCCCCCAAGTGGCCAAGGTACATACTCCAAAGAGCAGCACCATGTTCAATGAATTGAAGCAAAAAAAAGTGGCAAAAACGGTTCATTGTTTACATTTTTTTAATAATGGCAACTCTGTATACTTTTATAAGGTACTGTACAATATTATAATGTGCAACTGTTTTTTTTTTTTAATTAAAATTTGGGGTGAGTCTAGAACGGATTTACGGCATCTTTCATGCATAAAGCCGATACGGATTTTTTTGATGAGGAAAAAGTATTTTTTTTTCCTCCCTGGTGAAAGAGGAGAATTAACTCTTAGGGACTTTGTATGATTAAACAGTATTTAGTCAGTGTTGCAAGATGCTCCAAAATGGCTGGCAAGATGGGCAACTCTGCTTCGCTGTAAAATGAGTTGATTGGAGCAAGCTAAAAAGCAGGAAGGAGTCATATTTGTTATTTTGTTGCCTGCTGGTCCTCATATGGAGCTAATACATTCCATGTCAATTATTTTTGTGGGGCCCCAAGGTAGAACTCGTGGTCCAGATTTTCACAACTAATGCACATCATCCATACATCTAATCTTCTTTTACAGCAGCACAACAAGCCACGACAAAGAAGGCGGTCCTGTGTAAATCCGTTTCTCCTGCTTTCCGTTAGAGCCCGATACAGATGCAAGACCTGGAAGAATCCAGTGTGTGAGCGCCAAGCCTGACCCAGAAAAAAAAAAAAAAAAAAAAATCACTCACACACCAAACACAGTGGGTAAAAATAGCTCCGTCACAATAATCCGGGCATACGCAAGCAGAGCGCCTGACGTTGTTTGCTAGGAGAATATGCTGGTCCAGTTCTAAAAATAGCCTCCCCTGGAGGCAGTGACGCAAGAGCAGTGCAAAAAAAAAAAAAAAAAAGCAGGAGGCAAGGATCCCGTTGGCACTCCACGATGGATGGCCGTGAGCACGGTGCTGCAATTGCTCGCTTCATTTGGGGCATCTTGGAAATGCTGCCGATATGCACACGCACACACACACACATATATTTATATATATATATATATATATATATATATATATATATATATATATACACACACATATATTCATACACATTTATATATATACATACATATATACACATACACACACACATTTACATATGTATATATAAATATATATACACACATATATGTACATAAACGTATACACAGACACATACACTTATATATATCAATATACGGCCATCTGACATCCCTGCTTAGACAGGCAGCGGGAAAAAAGTCAGTGTGCCGAAAATACACATGGATCGCTTTCACACGGAGTTCCCTCCGCATGACAAGCGGGGACAACGCGGGCCACAGCGGCCCGATGCCAAGACAAGATGAGACGACACCGGTCGCGGCCCGACACAACAACTGACCATCGGGTTGATGAGCTTATCCAGTCGTTGGGTTAAAATGTCAAAGGGCTTACGATAATACCGTGTGTGTGTGTGTGTGTGTGTGTGTGCATACACAATTGTTGGCCTAACACAAATAGACTAGATGGCAATGGACATTTGAAACATTTTTCTTGCAAATTTAAAAATAACATTTTCATTGACAAATTCTGATTTCACTCCCCCCATAGGAATTAAAATTTTTCCAGATAAAATGACATAAAATGTTTACTTTTTCGAAGTCAAATTACAGCACTTTTTCCAGTTTCATTTCTCTCCCCCCCAGGAAAAATAACATTTTTTTTTTAAACATTATGTCAAAGTACATGCGGAATTGTATTTACAATATCAAAGCTTATCTTTTTTTTCCTTTTTAAATAAAAAATGTCATTGTAAAAGCTGTTATTTGCAGATCAAATTTTTAACTTGTTCCTCCCACAAGAACTGAATTTCTTGTCCCTGACAAAAATTAAGACTTTTTCCGTGCAAAAGCCATCTATTTCAAATGTTAAAGTACATTTATTCGCAACGTATTCAAAAGAAGGAGCAACCTCGACAGTTGTCCAAAATTTGCATCCGGTATCATGACCGTTTTGCTGTTTGGGGCTTTTTTATGACACTGAACTTTTTTTAAAAAGGTTTTTAAAAAAAAAAACGTTACATTTGCCAAAGGGTCTGCGAAAATGGAATGAAGTGTGTCTAAAGACTTTTGTTAACACTTTCTCTCTACAATAGGACAGCAACTGGGATTGTTTTAACACTTGTCCCCTTTCGAGGAGGTTTGCGACAAAGACGCTAGTTTGACGCTGTACCGCACAGAAGGGGTGGGGCAGAGGTGGGAGGGGTTGGGGGCAGAAGAAGAACAGAAAGAATTTGAAGAAGACGAAGGAGAAGCTTGTGGGATGTGCAACCTGCCCTTGTTCTTTAGTCATCGTTGCAGTACGAAGGGGATGGATGAGCTAAAAATACCCCCACACCCTCTGAGCATCTCCATTGTGTTCCACCTCCTCCTCCACCTCATCTTCTTCTTCTTCCTCCTCATCTTCCTCCTACTGTAAGACTTAAAAACAGCTCTGGTGGGTAGCCAGCTAAAATGTGGACAACTTCTGCTCCCACGAGATGCCGAATGCCGTGTAGACGATACCGTTTCGCACGCCGGCCAAGCTAACGTCGCGCAAGGACACCTTTCGCGGGATTGAGGCAGCATTTCATTAAAAAAAAAAAAACGGACGTCACCAATCAACTAGCACAACCCCCAGTATCGTTTTCTTCTTGTGCTTCATCGGCCTCGCTGCAAAAGGGGGCAGGTCGGCTACCGCGCTTTCACCCCGCGTCCAAAATTAGATGCCCTTTTATGCAAATGACACGAGGATTAATCAGTTACGAGACGGGGTTGAACAAGGATCTCTCACATCGCGCAGCCCTTACATAACTCGCTGGGGGGTTCGGGGGGGGGGGGGTCCGATAAAGGAAAAGCGAGGCTAGCGCTGTCATTTGGAGCGGACCATTAGTTCACTCATCCAGCGCAGAGGCCCAGAGGAAATGCTTTTTGTCGCCTTTTTTACTTTCCCTTCAAACGTCACAATCCAACCTCGTGTGTGTGTGTGTGTGTCGCCTGAGAGCGATGCCTGCTCATTAGACGGTGCCGGGTGATTAAAAACTGGTGTCAGGGGAGACTTTTGCTTTGTTTGTTTTGGTTTTTTAGAACTTTGAAAAAATAAACACAGGAGAGGACCTTGAAAGAAAGAAAAAAAAAACAAAAACAATCGCATAATAAATCGCAATCGCAATATTAGGGGGGGTGGGGTGGGGGGGTGATTCCTGAATAGATTATTTTCTACATTTTCTGCCCTTTCCAAAATGTTGCCATTGTTTCGGGAGCCAGGACAGATAAATGGCATTTTAATTCATTTCAATGGGAAAATTCGGATTTGATATCCAAGTAAATCGAGTCACAATAATGATCCTCACGGAATGAAATCAACTCCGAAGTAAAGGCAGCGGCGTGCATCCACTTCACGCTTGTTCGCTGATCTTCTTGGAGTAACCACCAAACGCAATCTGCCAACCTCACGAGGCGAAATGTTAACGCCCGAGGCCGAAACGCATCCTCCTTCGCTGCCCCTGTAGCCGCTCCATCATTGCTTGAAGGGGAGGGGAGGGCGGACGGAGTTGCCATGGAGACGCCGAGGGGGGCTCGCCGGCTGCTTATTGGAGCCGAGAGTGACGATGGAAAGCGGCGCTCGCCAGCACAAACGAGGATCGGATTCTGATTCTCGCTGCTGCTGTAGCACGGAAACATTACGCAAACCCCCCCCCCCCAAAAAAAATTTTTTTTTTTAAATGACGCTTCGGTACAGTCGTGTACTTGGTTTTCTTTTGTGCAAACAGGAGCACATTTCATGGTAAAACAAATGCAAATCTTACAATAAAATATATCCTGACACATTTTTAACATCATTAATGTTTTCTTTTTAGGAAAGCGCCATTTTAGTAGTCTCCTTTTTTGTTTTGGGAAAATGTAACGGAGGCAGGCGCGGCGAATAACTGCTCAGCACGTCCGCCTCACAGTGCAAAGGTGCAGGGTTCAATTTAGGCCTTTCTGTGTGGAGTTTGCATGTTCTCCCCGTGCCTGTGTGGGTTTTCTCCGGGTATTCCAGTTTCCTCCCACATGCCAATTTTTTAGGAAAGACAATGGTTTGTCTCTTTTAGGAACTTAATTACTTGAATGGTTGATTTCTAATTACATTTTTAAAAACTGTAATTGAAAAATGATCCAAATAATTATAATAATAATTCAATATCTCCAGCAATTTGCTAGCTATAAATTGTCCAACAAAAGAAAAGTCAATATTTATTGATATAAAACATTTCATTTTAGGAAAGTGCAGCACCAACCGTCTTCTTTTTGGCAAACAAACCATTTAAATGACTCATTTAAAAAAATAATGACCAAATAAAAACCTGCTAGAAAGATGAATCAGATATTATTTAATATCTCAAAATATTTTCTCGTTAGAAAAGGGCGTTCGGAATACTTGTCTTCTTTTTTTTTTTTTTTTTTAACTGACACTAATAATGAGGTGAAACAGGTACCTGAAGAACAAGTACAGGTACACTAATTAAGTATTTGTACTTGGCTATTTCCACCACTGTCAGTGACACACAACAGACACGAGACTAAATTCTGTCGGGTTAAAAGTTTAAAGAAGTATTGCAATACCTAAACAAAAAATGTTGAAAAAGTTCATAACACGATGAGAATAAAGTTGTATTTTTCTGATATATATATTTTAGATAAGTCATTATTAAGGCATGTGAGAGTACATTTCAGCCAAAACAGTAAAAGCCACCTGCAATCTTTATCATGTTTTCAGTTGTTTTGCAGTTCCATTTGAAAGCGTGCCATTTTTATCTCATATGAACCCCAGAGGGAAACGTTCTTCCGCTTTTGACACCCACATGTTTTTTCCTTGGTTGTTGTCAAATTGCTGTACCTCGCCACCCGTCAAACGCCATCAAGTACACGATATCGCGTATCCTGCCACGCTTGCGATTGAAAACTATCAATGAATGAGTCATCCAGGGACGGGGGGGGGGTCGAAATAAATGCACTCAAGACCCTCGGCTGGCTTATAGTCAAAATACCACTGACGCTCTTGAGCACGAAACACAGAGCTCTTCCTGAAATGTTTTTTTTAATAAATAAATAAAAACAGCATACTTTTTTTTTTAAAAAGGATCGACCTTTACGTGGCGGATCGATACTGAAATCACGATTAATAAGCACGACTATTCACTGAGTTCAAAACTTGGAAATGTGTGAATGAAAAAAAAAAAAAACCTTATAAAGCATGAAAGGGAACTTGTGAGTGATTCCCACCACAGTCTCTCTCTCTCTCTGTGTCTCTCTCGCTCGCACTCTTGCTGACCATAAAAGGCCATTTGTCCTTTTCTCGCGTTGAGGTCATGTTCTCCTTTTATGTGGAAAAACAGGCCTTTTTTTTTTCATCACCTTTTCTTATCGAAGGACGAAGCCTATGAAAGCGGCAATCACTCCGTCACGCATGTGTACACGCTCACACTTTAAACAGTTGGGTCTGAAAACCTTTTCACAAACGTAACACAGACTTCCCAGCATAAGTACGAGTGCGGTGGTGAGGGGGGAAACATGGGGAGGCAGGTGGGGGGCTATTTTTAGCCCACGTCAAAGTCAGGTGTTCGGTGGAAAAGAAAAAAAAGAGGAAGGGATTTTACTGCTGTTTCAATTCATATCCCCATGCGATAAATGAGGGGGGGTTCATTATATCCGAAAAACAAGGAAATCATTTGTTGTTTTCCCAAATTTGTGTGATAAGGTAGAGAAATGTGGTTTGTACTCACAAAAAGCTTAGCTTTGCAAACAACGCACTTTGGTTGAGGTGAGCCGATCCGTCATCGAACAGGATGTCGGACTTGATCCAAACACATTCAGTAGTCCGTTGACGACCTTTGAACTCCTTGTCACTTGCAGCAAAAAAAAAAAAAAAAAGGTAAATGAATGAGGAGGAAAAGCAGCCCCTCCCTTCACAACAAGCATATACGTACATGGAGGTCACAGGAAGGGGGTGGGGGTTCTATAAAAGAAAATGCAGGAGACGTGACGTAGGTTCCACATCCCACATTATTTGAAAAGGCATCAAGATGAGCGTTTGGTCCAAAGAAGCTGGCGAACCAGCCAGCTCGCGTTGTAAATCGGTGCAAAATGGTGCTTCATTTTTCTCGATTTTCTGTTTCAAGTCTCTTTCCAAAATAGACTCCATTTTTTCTAATGACACATGGAACACCCCATAATGGGGAAAAAAGGCTAAGAGTCACTTTTTTTGCATTTTGTTAGCAACCTTGAACTTTGAGCATGCCTGGCTTCTTGCTCCGACGGGTGCAGCAGGTACAACACTGCGCGAAAGGTGACCAGAATAGTGGCGCCATATAGCTGGCGTCTTGCGAGCAGGTGGGCTCTATTTGAGGATAAAACTTGTTAAAGCGCCCCGCGGTGCTGCCAGTGCCAATAAAAATCTATTGACTGTCAAACAAGTGACGCAAAGAAGGTGTGAATTTCTGCCTCCGGGCTTATTAGCTATGGAAGGGGATGGGGGGAAAAAAAAAATTACACTACACGGCCCAAGATAACATGAAGGCGTCTTGCTTCATCCGATAAAGTTGGAACCCGCTGAACAACATTTACCAGTGAGACCAATTACAATTAGGACCAGTATGGATCCACTCTTCAGAAAATATGTTGAGTCATATTTAATCATTGTTAACAGGCTGCGCAAGTGTAAAAAGAAGACGGAAAATAAATGAATAAAAGTGTCTCTGATTATGCAGGATTATGCATCTTGGCCACTGAACGACACATTTGACTAGTTTATCCACAGGTAGGCCGGGTTAATATGAGTGTGATATATATACACACACACACACACACACACACACACACACACACACACACACACACACACACACACACACACACACACTCCGAGTCGTACATCATCAGGAGCAAACATGTCAACATGTGACACAATTCATAAGAAGTAGACAGAGAAGATCTCCTACAAGCTAATTCTCCAAGTCACGGTTGTCACTATCAAAGAGCAAGGAGAATATATAAGTTTATATAAGACATTTATCCTTAAAGTCCATATAGTATGCAGGAGGAGTAAAACAATTTTAAAGGTGTTTTTTTGTTGCTGTTTTTTTTCAACATGGTGTCTCAAAATGGTGCTTTTCACCTTTGGTGGCTGAGCCCGGATCGCACCTCAGCTTCAATAAGTAGGGCTTTCATTGTACTTCTTCTCCTGTCACGTTCTTCCGAGAGGTTTGCACTTGCATTGAGTGGGTGGGATGGAAAAAGATGCAGGAGAGGTTTCCAAAATAGCAAAAGGCAATCTGCTCCCATCCAGGAGCCAAGACGAGGTTGAGCCGCAACAAGCCGCAAAAAAACCCCACAAAAACCCTGCAGCACCATAGCATGACTTCATCAACTTAAAGAAAATGGTTCTCACTCCGTGTTGAATAAAAATGAAAAAAAGACTGCACTGACACAGAAGACCTCCCATTTGAACTGAAATTGACAGAATCTCATGTTTTTTTCTTTTAAGTCTTTTTTTTTAATGTGGATTTATTAGGACTAGTCTTGCAAATTGCAAGTTGTTGCATGTCCAATTTGAAAAACATGAATATTGTATTTTCATAATGTTTGTTCTGATACCAATATTGCAATATCGCAATCGGTGCGGCATTTAATATCATTAAATTAATACAAATACAAATTATTAGATACAAATTCATCCATCCAATATCTAGACCACTTTTATCCTCATGAGGGTCGCGGGGGGTTGCTGGAGGCTAAATGGAACCCTGCACCTCTGCGCTGTCAGGCCGGCGTGATAACGAGTCGACCACTGTGCCGCCCAGCATACAAATCGAACGCGTTTTTTGCCAAGAGGTGTTGAATTGATTCTCATACAATGAGAACTTATTCCCTTGTACGATTACAAAAATATTCTTACAATATATTTAAACTTTGTTCTTTACGGTGTTATAATTGCGACTTTTTCCCCCCCTCGTAAAAACTACAAACGACAGAGTGGCTTGAAAACTAATTACACTCATAACTGTAGGGGGAGCTCTGAAGCAAAAAGAAAATTGCAAATAGGCCTTTACTGTCCTCCTAGGATTAAACGATTAATCTACTGTGGCACTGACTTGATTAAAAGATTTTTGTGTTTGCATTGCGGTAGGCCACGCCCTGTGTGTGTGTGTGTGTGTGTGTGTGTGTATGTGCATGCGTGTGAGCAGCTCCTCGGGCAAAAGTGTTACGCCCCTTTCTAAAAACTGGTTCGGCAAAAACAAAATTATTTAAAAAGGTGGTTTAAAACATTAAAGGCTTCCGAAAGGGTTATGACGACGATGAAAGAGGAAGTCTGGGTTATGACCGTATGAAATCACGCACGTCTCCGTGTCCAGATCGTGTCATTTTTGAGGCGGCGGGATGTGCACAGATAAGATGACGATCTCGCCGCGCCGCATTTCTTGATTTGTGTAAGTGCGAGTCACGTCTTGTCCTGATGTAACTGTAAGTAACTGATTTGGGCTCAGCCTTTATGTGGACAAAAACAACAGAGAGTCACATGCCACATCACGTCTGCTGGGTCAGCCTCAGAAATTACGAGGCTATAGGTAGCGACAGGGAGTAACCGAGTACAAATACTTTTGTTACTCAAGTACATTTGTCCAGTATCTCAATTTAGGAACAGTCTGGGTACGACCGGTGTGTTCAAATACTCATTACTTAAAAGAGTAATTAAACCGACCGTGGTACTGATGCTATTCGTTAGCCCATCTGTGGCATTTAAAATTGTTAACATTAAGCCAAGAACCATGACTGTGGATGCTATGACAAACTACGACTTCTCACCCATGTTGTATGCTTAAAATGGTGTGAAAATCATGGATATAATTGACGATGACTACAACAATCAATTCTAAAGATAGATTTTTATCAAATTTGCATGCAAACATAACTCCTGACCATCTCTGGCTATCATGTAAGTCTTCCACTGATGTTGAATGATTCAGTTTACTGTCTATATCGTAAATGGATTAGTGGACTGCACCATCTAAATTGTGGGCCAATGTCTTGTGGTAAAATGAAGGAAATATAATTATGAAATGGCGAATGGTTCACGCGTCCGCCTCACCGTGCAGAGGTGCAGGGTTCGATTCTAGGCCTCGTCCTTCCTGTGTGGAGTTTGCATGTTCTCCCCGTGCCTGTGTGGGTTTTCTCCAGGTACTTCGGTTTCCTCCCACATTCCAAAAACATGCATGGCAGGTTAATGGAACGCGCTAAATTGTGAACACGAATGGTTGTGGATCTATGTATGCCGGGCGATTGGCTGGAAATCAGTTCAGGGTGTACCCCGCCCACTGCCCGAAGACAGCTGGGATAGGCTCCAGCACGTCCGCGACCCCCGTTAGGATAAATAGATTGGAATTGAGAAATAGTACCACATTGGCCCCTGGTCCAATGGGCATCTGCCTTGTATGCCACAGAGCCAGTCCAGCATTGCAACCTCCCAAACGGCTGCTTTTTGTAAAGTGACTCAAATTCACTGCCACACATCAAACAAAACCTATAAGATGGAAAGATGACAGTTCACTCGTATCTCGAGGCACCGTTGTTTAACCTTATTACTCTCAAATTGTATGAATCAACCCCTGTTCACTATTGTAGCTGAATGTGCTCGCTTCCTATTAAATACAAATCTATACATGGGTAAAAAGACACGTCAGGTTGGCAATGGGAAATACACCAAAGATCAATAATCACAATTCTTGACAGACAGGGAGGGCGACGTACCAAATGAAATGAAATGTCGTTTCGGTGCCCCATGAAGCGTGGACCGGCTGAGGTAATCAGTTAAGGCTGCGAATGATTGACTGCATGAGCACTTCCTGGTTTCTGGTTGAGAACAACTCGCTGACACAGCATGAGTGTGAACATGGCGGAAGGAAGCAGGTACAAAAGTTATCAACGTTAGAATTAATGTATTTTAAAAAGGCGGGGGGTGAACGAGAGTAAACCCACAGAGCACTTAGTTACCTAGCAACATGGCGGCCATGTCAAAAATTCTCATCACATACCTGCGATGTACCTCGGCATTGGGAAGGAGGAAGCCCAGTTCATCCACCCGTAGAGCGGGCGGCGGGTGGAGTCCTCTTTGAGTCAGCGGGACTCAGCGGCAGCCGCCCACCCGGTGAGGTCCATGAGATCGAAACGAGTGTATCCCCGCCAAAAAAAAAAGTCCCGATTTCCTTGACAACGACGCGGACCACAGATGACGCGGACCACAAAACATCATGCCGTCGTTATCAGCACATCCTCGGCGTGTGTTTACGCCGTAAGCGCGGTCCACCCCGGCGAGGTTTGTTGCCACTCAGGCCCGCATATTTGGCAACGAGAGCAACTGCACGACACCCCGCCACTAAAAAAGGCCAAAGTTAGCTCACCGGCGACGTCCACAAAAACGCCCTTAAATCTGCCCGTTTGGCGGGACTCGCCGGACCAGGGGCTGCGACGCCTATCCCGGTGTGGGCAGCTCAGGCCAACCGGCGGGGGAAACAACGAGGACGAAGAACGGACGCCAGCACCGCCATCGTTAAGTTGTCACTCAGCAAGTCTGAAGCGCAACGAGACTTCACAGTCCCTGAGCAGCGCGTCACGCCGAGACACGCTAAGACGCACGAGTGACATGATACACCGCTGGAGATCCGGTTAGCCTTTCGAAATAAAGGCATTGCAACTACGGTACGGTATTCAGGGTGGGACTAGTAGGAAATAGGGTGGAAAGAAGGAAGGTAGGATATGGGTGGAAGGAAGCATGGTTGGTTTGAAAGAAGGGAAGGAAAGAAACAAGGCCCGGAGATGGAAACAAGGGGGGAAAGATGCAGGATACAAAGGGAAGGATAGATGGAAGCCAGAAGGAAGGAAGGAAGATGAGGAAAGTAAGAATTAAGGAACGAAAAACAAAGGAATTAAGGAAGGAATAGACGTTGGAAAAGTGAGAAAGCAAGGTAGGCGGGATGAGCGGAAGCCAGAGTGGTTATATGAAGGGAGGAAAATAAAATTAAGGAAGTAAAGGGGATAGGTTGGAGGATAAATGGCGGCATTCAAGAAAAGAAATAAGAATAGAAGGGAAAAAACCATGGCTGTATGAAAAGAAGAAAGGAAAGAAGGGCGAGGAAGGAGGGAAGGAAGCAAAAAGGAACAATGGATGGAAGGAAGGACAAATGGGATGAATTACGGAGGCCACGAAGGAATTTTAAAGTTGGGATGTTGAAAGAAAGGAGGGAAGAAGAGAATTAAGAAAGGGAATTAATATGATGACTTGAAGGAAGGATGAGGGACTGTTTAAGAAATGGAATGAAGGGATGGAAGAATATAATGAAAGCAAGATGAAAGATTAGGGAAGGAGGATTGAAGGATGAAAAAAACGTTCTGTTAGTATATGATATACTGTACAGTATACAGTACTAATTTAACCCGTCTCGTTTGAAGCAAGCAGAATAGCGCTTCCTGCTGGTCCAAGGCAAATTACACCACCTTATCGTTGATTATCAAATTGGACGCTTTTAATAAGCAATAGCTATTTTGGCTTTTGTTTTTGAAAATGCTTAGCTTTAGTACAGTTTTGTATTAATTTGGGGTTTTTTGTGTTATTACTATTTTTTGTCGGGTGCAAGATTAAAAAAAAGTTTAGACAAACGAAGGACATTTTCAAAGTTAAATTATACTTGGTTTTAATATTTTTAATTGACATTGCAGTTTATTTTTTTACACGTTTTTCACTGATTTTCTGATTTTTGTAAGAGGCATATGTTACAAAAATCCACAAAATATAGAAACTAGACTCTTCATTTTTTTTTTGCAAATCATCACATTTATGAACATTTACAATAATCCCACACTGTAGTAAAATAAGTACTGTACTAGTCCCAAAGAACAACAAATTAATCATTTAGTTCTTGTTGGTTGAGGTTGTGGGTTTTCACTGTTGACACAAGCGATCAAGTTTCGAATGCACCTTACTTGTGCATACTAAATAATGGGTTAAATACGTCATGGAGAGATTGCTATTTTCTGAGGCTGACATGGGGTTTCCTGATGGACTATTTTTAGTCCACCAGAGGAGACGACAGGAAGCGCGGTCCTGTACAACCACGGTGCTTTTTTTAATGGAAAAATATTGAAATAGAGCACCTAAAAAAATCGTTGTTGAAAGTGCTATATATAAATGAAAATCAATCATAAAACAATAAAGTTACTTAAAAATACAAAAATATGATCACTAGCTGAAAAAATAAACTATTATTTTGAATACATTTTGTTTACATTTAGCTTCTCTAAATTTGACTTCAGTTATTAACATTTCTGTTATTAAACCGTATTACTTTTGAATCTCTGAAAAGTTTCACGTGAAAAAAATATACAGTATTGTTAAATTCACACAGCAGAAAGTGCAGTTTAATCCTTGTCCACTAGAGAGCGACAGAGTTTACAAAATGTGTTTTGCCCGCGAGGAAGACCAGCCGGTGGAGTAATTTTTTTAAGCGTAGAAGAAGATTTGACGAACCGCAGTCAAATGTAAACACAATGTAAAAGACACGTAAACAACAAGTCATAGCTCATTTATCGACATTTAATTTCTTTGGACATCCTTGAAAGTATGTCGAGGCTTTCCCTGTTCGTTCGCTCCATTTACAATGGCCTAGCTAGTGGAGTGCCACGGAACAGCTCCCCCGGGGTCTCCTCGGTGGTGAAGCCGCCCCCCGGTGCACCTACGCGGGTCGCGGTCGCTGGAAAGAAGGACCTGGTCGACCTCGTCCACCTGGAGGAAGACGAACTGGAGGAGCAGTTCGTAAGGGGCTCCGGACCCGGGGCAGGCCACCAACAAGACCAGCAACTGCGTGGTTCTGAAACACATCCCCTCTGGGATTGTCGTCAAGGTTAATTGTTGCTATTGAACTCTTGAGTCATTAGTGTTCTTTCCCTTCCTGTTTCTCTATGTATTTTTATTTTGATGATTCAAGAATGTACACACACGTAAACATTTGTTCAAATACAAGCCCGTTAGTGTCTTAAATTCCTGAATTCCACATGTGCTGTTTTGGGAAAAAAGTATCTGTTGACGTCATTATTTGCCCTTGCAGTGTCATCAAACTAGATCAGTGGACATCAATCGAAAGCGAGCGCGAGAAATAATGCAGCAAAAACTGGATGTTTTCTACAAAGGAGAGCACAGCGACATCCTGGTAAGAAAGAAAGAGGCTGAGGTCAAGAAGCAAGACAAACGCAGGAGAGTCAAAGAGAATCTGGAGAGGAAGAGACTGTTCAAAGAAGGCCTCCAAGCCCAGACCACTCCAGGGAAGGACACTGTTTGAAATCAACAGGGCCACTTGAAGCATTAGGGATTTTTTTGCCTTCACAAGAATGCTAAAAAATTATGAAAACCCTGTCTTGATTTCTTTTCTTTTTATGTGTGGTTTTTTCAGATTAAAGAACTGAATCAAACAAAAAACATTTGCATCACAGCGCTGCTATTTTATATGTACAGTACAATATTTTGCAGTGAATTTTCTAATATTTTGGTTAGATTGATTATCAACTGATAATTGCCTTGATTATACCAACTACTGTTTACTATCGTCTAGAAAAGTTTTAATACATAGACCAAAGTTCCAAGTTAGCGTACTTACTATTTGACAAGAGCCGGAAATACAGCCAATGAGAGAGCAGTATAGACGCAGATGACCCCGCCTATGTGAAGCAAGTTAACCAATTAGAGAGGCCCGTGGGTTTTTAAATTCGAACACGTTTACACTGCACGCACACAAACACGGGTGATTTGTATGCGTGTGTCGACGGTCGCCGCAACAATAAACAAGTTAAACACGGAGGAATATATTAAATTCACCATCCATCATGTCGGACATGTAGTCGCAAAATTGACATGGCAAAAGGTAACCAAATTTTTTTTTGTTTGGTTTATGTGGGCGTTAGATATTGTACTCCAAAAAGCAGCCACTACACGGGTTAAATGCGTAACAAAACTAATGGATTGTATGTTTGCAGGGAAGAAACAAGTGCAAAGGACGGACAAAAAGCTGGAAAACGTTTTTGTCGGCAAATTCACCTCGGAGGAGACGAAAGAAAACCGTCCCGTGGCTCGCAAAGAGGTTTGTTGATGGCTACGCGGCACAAAGTAGTCCCGCCTCAGCGGCCTCTGTGTGTGTGTGTGTGTGTGTGTGTGTGTGTGTGTGTGTGTGTGTGTGTGTGTGTGTGTCTTTACAGGTTCCCGAATGTTATCGAATGGGGATACCAAAAACAATTAGATTAAGTAGAACTAAGCCAAAATACGCCCCTCAACATAAACCGTAGAATCCATGTTGTGTGCCTTTAGTGGGCGTGGCCTAACGAATGATGTCAGTGCCCCACCCCTCCACTCCAACTTCATGTGATTAGATCTGTGTGAGCATCTGCGCCTTGCTAGTGTTCTCATTTTGTATTATGTTTGACTGTAATGCATTACAGTCAACAAAATTCAAAGTGTCCCTTGCATACTGCCATTTTTCCATAAGCGGCTCTCAAAGGGACACAATTTTGGTATCCCTGCTCTAACACTTTTTTTGTCCCTGCGTGTACAGTATTTGCAAGTAATCATTAACCACCTTTGCAGCCAGATTGCACGAAAAAAGCACATCGGAGCGTTCTTCTGAGTCCACCTTGTCCGAAAAAGGCCATATCGCCTCTAAGCGACACTTCCAGCATGCTCATTCAAGACGGAAATGACACGGACGTCAGTTGCGTGGCCAGGGCGCACAAAGGTGAGGAAGCAGCCGCGTCAGCATTGCATGTAGCAGCACAACAGAGGGCTAAATGCTGACTGCTGTCATTCTAGACTTCTCAAATGAAACGCAGCCCGAGTTGCGTGAAACCAAGGTCGCCAATCAACCGCGGCAAAAGGAAGTGACGCCGCATGCAAACGTGGCCCAGGCGGACGAGCACAAACTTCCGACACCCAAACCTCAAAGTCGGAATCCTCGCAAAGGGAAAAAGTGCGTTGAGAAGCAATAATTCCACCACTAGCGAGAAGCAACGCATAATCATACTGTATTATCTTCCCTATAGGGCGGAGTGTAACGCTTCGCAAAACAGGAAGGTCACAGACTTCTTCCCAATCAGGAGGAGTAACAGGAAAACTCAAGCAGAGTTGAAGGTTAGTTTGTCATCAATTGCTAGTCATAGTCATTCAACCTTGGGACCTTTTCTGCCTCTTCTCGCTGTTGATTATTCCGCATATCTTTCATTAGTCCCAAATGCTGCCTGGCATGGACGCAAGAACCAATAATTCTTTCATTTGTCTTAGTCCCTACCTCCCTGCCTTACTTTCCCGTGTCCTCTGCTCACCCCTCCCCTCTCTGCTTAACCAAGAAGGGCGGAGGAGGGGCTGCTGGCCTCTCGTTATTTTCAAAGAGTGGCTCATTTAGTGATCTCTGCAAACAGCCAATCATATTGTGCTCTTAGAAAAAAAAAAGAAGAAGAGCACATTACCGATGAGAGACACCAAACTATTTGTTCGCATGATTTGTTTTCAGAATGAAGAGCACAAACACTTGGATGACCTGATCAAGAAAGGCATCGAAGAAGGAATGCAGGTAATGACTGCGGTGCAACGTATGCCTATTTTAGTATTCTCAAGCCAACGTGTCCGCGTCTCCTGTGACATTTGGGAGGTGTTATCTTTCATACATTCCTAAGTGTATAACCCCCCTCCCAAAAAAATCAACATTTCCCAATAGTGTTAGTTGCAGTACGGTATTCACAATTGGTCGCCTTTTATTTAGTAATCTAATTTAAACAGTGGAAATGGAATTTGTTCGGATTTAGAAGAAAAACAACATTCTCACGGGAGAAAATGTGTTCCGGGGCTAAACAATGGCCCTCCTGTTGAGAGTGAAACAAGTGTAAAGCTCATCACCGCTAACAATGGAAAACTAAACGGTTTTAAATGCGTGAATAACAAAGTCATAAAAGGTGACTCACAAGTGCAAAAACTAGTTCAATTGCTTGGTGATTACATTTTTTTTTCTCCTGTTTTTGTCCACAGGTGAGGGTGATCGAAGGCAAAGGCCGCGGCGTGTTCGCCGAGCGACTCTTCAAGAAGGGCGACTTTGTGGTGGAGTACCACGGCGACTTGCTGGAGCTGGCCGAGGCCAAGCGGCGAGAGGCCCGCTACGCCCAAGACCCCCAGATGGGCTGCTACATGTACTACTTTCAGTACCGGGCCAAGACCTACTGGTGGGTCTGCTCTCCCTTGTACGGCTACCTTCGTTTGTTTGTGCGGTCTTAAACCAACGAACACGCAGGTCCCCGTGATAGGGTTCGCTCAGAACACGTGATTCTTCAAGCAGTGTCGGGCATTCACCATTTTAACCTGTTTTGTGACGACCGCTCTGCAGCGTGGACGCCACGAGCGAGACGAGCCGCCTGGGCCGCCTCCTCAACCACAGCAAGGCCGGCAACTGCCAGACCAAGCTGCATGCCATTGACGGCTCGCCTCACCTCATCCTGGTGGCGTCCAGGGACATCGAGGCCGACGAGGAGCTGCTGTACGACTACGGCGACCGCAGCAAGGACGCCATCTCGGCTCACCCTTGGCTTAAGCATTAAAACTGACAAAACAAGTCCACCCAGCCCTCGCAAAAAAAACCAATTGTGAAGCTTCACTGTTTTAAAAAGATGATATGGATGACTAGTCCTGACAATTTTTTTTAAGGACGTACAAAAAATGATTTTAAACTAACTTGCATTTTTTTTTACAATTTTAATCATGCTCCTTGTACATTTTTCCTGCTGTATAATATTTTATCTTGGAGTGAACGTTACACATTGTCTACTGTTGTGACATTTGCCAGCCTTGTAAATGATGAGCCGCGCCGCGCCCGATAAGACACGATGAGCTGAAATGAATTTCAGGAATGAATGCATCAAAGTGACACGAGGAGATGAATGTTTACTTTGTAGCACATGGGGGGGCGGGGGGGAATCACATTTTCTACCGTCAAGATAAACATTCCAGGGTATCAAAGCGCGAGCTTGTAAGGAATTCGGTTTACAAAAGTGCAAATGACAAAATACTTTTCAGATTACTTGATCATCAGTGAAAATCACTGACTGGACGCTTCACCGGGTACACCTTGGAAGTGCATCACAAGACGAAGCCAGCGTGGTTTGAGCTTCATGTGTTTATTTGCTCTGCATGTTAATTCATATTAACCTAATGTGCACTTCCCCCCCACCCCCAATTCATCCTCCACTGAACTAATGTCCATTCTTGTAAACAGTCTTCAATAAACCTAATATGCGTGGGTTTTTTAAACATTACTATTTGCCGTCTAAATGAATTTCATGAACAGTCGAAATGAAATGTGTTTTTTTTTTTTTACTGGAGACCATTTTGTCATCAATGAACGTAAATGGACATTTTCACCAGTGTCCCAATAAACCTAACTTCTGTGTTTTTGTGAACATCTGAGACCAATTGAGTTGTCAATGAGCCCGTTTCCACAAAATGAACACACTTATTTTCTTATTAGTGTCCGTGATTACATACCGTAAACATCAATATCTGCTGCGTTTTAAACAGCAGACCCAGACAATTGAGTGTCGAATGAGCCAAATGCATTTGAGTCACCACCATTTTTTTTATACATTAACACAAATTTGAGTCTTTAATAATCAAGCAACCATTTCAGTTTAATCTGTTCCGTGAGCATCCTTGTACCTCAAATCAGTTCCCCCCATTGAAATGAATGAACATGCCATTAATCTGTTCCAGACTACCAAAACAACAGCCAACAATTTTATAGTTTGTTTTCCCCCGTTGAGGAAAAACAGTATTCTATAATTATTGTACTTTATAAAAACATCGTAATGGCATAATTTTGAAAAGTATCAACCGTTTTTTGGTCACACTTTGCGTCAACTAAATGGCCTTTGTGCTGCTGCCCACCGTGGCCAGATGGGAGCAGTAAAAGACAGCCAGATATCGTTTTTTAACGGACGTCTGTAGCGTAGAGCCATCGCTGTTCCTCTCAAAGGATAAAGAATAATATGATGGTGAGTACCGTTAAATTGAATGTCTGGTCGGTTGCTTACAACGGTTATAATACGCATGTCCCATGACGTGTTAGCAGGGGGTGCAAAGCTAGCAGAAACTAATTAAAGACTAAGCCGTGTGTTTGTTTTTAATACACGTCTAATTCTGTTTGATGTTTAGTCTGACAGTAAACTTCAACTGGGACTGGCATCAAACAAATTGAGTCCTCTGGGTTGTTTTTTTTTACTTTTTGAAGAATTGCTCGCCATTTGCCAAAGTGCTCCTTCTGGTCAAGTGAGTCCAGTGCCATCATATAGCGCTCGTATTTCAGATTCACGGCCCTTGCGTCTCAAGGCAATACTGATCAGCTCTTGTAGAAGATGCAGGTGTACCTAATGATTTGTCCCACAAGCAGAACTAAAACCTTTGTTGTACATTTACGATAAAGGCAATGTGTTCACTTTACAAGAGTACAAAAAATATATATAAAAGTGGTTATGGAAACCTTGCATATAATCCAGTCTCGCCAGGGTCTTCTTTGTCTTACTTCCGTCGAAATGAAAACCTAGCGACAGGGGGAAAAAAAACAAGTTTGTGTGGGAAAGCATTCGGGCATTGGAGGGAAAAGTGCACCGGAGAAACTCCAGTGAGTCAACATCTCGTATTGGTCACAAGTATGTGATTAGGCTCAGGATGAGTGAGCGCACCCTGATGCATCGCATGGTGTCATGTGCTGTCGCTTCACGGCAAACACATCCGTTTGCTTCACGCCTCGTCGTTTTTGGGAAGCCGACTGACTTATTATTGTGGTGAGTGGTGGGCTATGATCAATGATCGACTTTCTGAGTGCTCTCCGTGCAAAGTGCACGCACTTTTTAATGGATCTGATACATGAGCTATTTCATCAGAATAGCCTGCTCATAACTGAACACTTAGACGACGGCGTAAATTGCGAGTTGAACAGCTTGCCAGGCGATGCAACTGCACATGTGGCGCATCAAATACAAAAAATCAAAAATCTATAACTCAGACCATTATTACGATGACGTTATCATTATGTTATGTTTTTCACAGGTTAAGCACTCACAGTTTTCCAATGGTGGTCTTCTCCCCTTTTGCATCGTTGATCGCGGCCGCTCCGTTCTGGGCTGGCGCGTCCAGGTCCACTTCCACCATGGCCGATTTGCCCTGTGGAAGAATCCCACTGCACAAACACAAATGAATCCCACGTGAGCCATTTCCATGCCAAACTGTTACGAGAGGACACTTCAACACGTGAGGGTGAACAATAAAAAGCAGAGCGGGCCGCTTTACAACATGGGCGGTATGATGAAATTATCGGTGCGCAATGACGTTTACCTCTTGTAGAGCTGAAGCTCCTCTTGGGCCACCAGGAGCTGGGCCTTCAGCTGGTTCCTCTCCTGCAGGACTTCCTTCAGCTCCTGCATGGTGAAGCGAGGCCTGTTGGGGTCGCTCAGGTCCACAACCATCTGATTGGCTCCCACCGCTTGCTTCAACGACAACAACATTAACGTCATGAAGATACTCAACTCACAAATGGGATCTTTTTTTAATCAGAAGATGGGTGAAAAAAACATTGGTCAATCCATGAGTAGCTCATTTTAAATATGCTGTACTCTAATGTCCTTGCATGTGGGCAAGGAGAGCCTTAATCGCTGATGGCCTCTTAGCCTTTCACCGTCTGTGACATAAAGTCAAACACACAAATATTCAGGGAACACTCATGAGAAACTGGAGGCCACAACTCACCCCCTCATGCTCCCACGAAGACTAACCAATGCAACTCAAGTGCCACACGTCACTTCCAAGGCCCCCCAAATCTTCACAATAATACATTCTACGTGCCCCCCACTAGTCTTAACGTTGTATTCTTATTTCATTCACGGAATGAGAATCAAGCACATTCATCCATCGATTTTCATCAATGTCAGGGCACAGCCATTTTCTCTTGTACCGCCCCCTGCTGTCGATTGAAAGTGAGGTCCAGTGCCCTCCGTTGCACTGCAACTGTCACGACTCTCCTGTATTCTGGGTTTGAGCACGATAGATCAGGATGCTGATCGAAGTCAACAACGTATCCTCATATTTAGGCAGTCAACTCCACACCAATTAACTTTGGAAACAACTCTTAAATCGTACTCCCGTCATTTATTTTCCACGGGTGACTGCCTCACCGTTCCCTGGCCGGTGGAGCTTTCCGTGACGACGCGGTCCAATTCGCTCTTGAGGTTGTCCCGCTCCATTTTCAGCTCCTCCAGGGACAAGTTGTACTTGTTGACCATCGTCTCGAACATCTCCAGCACGCGGACTATGCGAAACTGGAGGTCGGACACCTCTTCGCCCGTACGGCTGATCCTCAACAAGTCTCGCCCGACGACGTACGAGATGTCGTACACGTCCTCCACAGTCAGCTCGAAGGCGTCCTTTTCGAACGCCAATGCGGGCGACGACTCCTCGTGGAAGTCCATGCTCAGAAGGGGGCGAACTAGAAGTGCCCGTTCGTTATCTTCGTCGCTCCTCTACGTTGTTTATGGCAGTAGCGGGTGACTTCTTCCAGAGGAGCAGCACTTCCCCCATGACGCGTCCGCCAATGGCGAGGGCTACCCTGGCGGCAGAGGAGGGCTAGTATCTTAGCTACAGGTGAGAGACCACAAAGAGTAACGAGCGTAGTTGAGATGATTCCTCCCCATTCCTCCACTCTCCAGAGAACTAAATTCGAAGTTTACCGTTGGTAATAGTGGCTAAACAGTCGCTTTTCGTACTGTTTCACCACATAAAGAGGTCGAGTTTGGAAATGAATTGGTACTGCTTTGAATTCTAAACCCCCTTCGGAGTGTGCTCTGACTAATGCGTCAATGCTAAAGGCGTTAGAAGCCCGCTAGAAGCAAAATGGGTAACCAATAGCATGCCGAAGGCTGGAACGTCAAGCAGATGACGCGCCGGGTCTGTCTTCGAGCTCGTCCATCTTTTTTCTCCGATCACCATGGCAACCAGGGACTCCAAACACGCAAAAACGCTGAGTTCACTTGCGCCAAGCAGTACATTTTGTGAACAACAGAAAGCTACCCAATTGCTATGAAAAGTGCGTGAAAGGGCTGCTGCCAGTGTTGGGCAAGCTACTGTACTTGGAAAATGTAGCCAGCGAAGCTACAAACTATTCTACATGAAATGTATCTTAACTACTCTTTAAGTTACCCACTGACAAATGTATACTGTAGTAAATAAATTAGCAAAGTGACAAAAGTAAAAACTACAGTGAAGCTACTTCTATAAGAAAAACGTTATTGTAAAAAAGTGCAAGCAGCTGGGATCATGAATGGATGAACAATTGCATTCTTACAGTATAAATGAACACTTAATTCCAACATCTTTGGATAATCATGCATCTTACTATCACGTTTTTTTTTTTTAATTGTGAAATTAGCATTTAACTTAACCCTGTGACTGTTAAAACACGAAAATAGACAACAAATGAAAAATTAAAGCTTTATTACAACATTAAAGCACCTGAAATTTGTACAGCGGATTTGGCTGACTGCATCTCGTCAACAAATGTGTCAAATTGGCTCGACTTGAGCGTGGCTAGCACATCTTACACCACTGGTGCTCATTAACGTTGTTATATATTATTTTAGTTGCTGTTCTTTAAATGAGCCACAGAGAGCTAGAATGGGATAACGCTATATTTGTTACTCTATGGGCAAGAGTCCATAATTGCACTTGGCACTTTCTCGGATTCATCACTGCAGAGACTCGTAAAAGACGTAGTAGTAAGTAGTGCTTTTGCTTGGGTGCCACTACATTTGCACCTGAGTAACCAGTACATTATTTATTATCTTTGCTGAATTATTGATCAATTTGATGGATGTGTGGAATACACCAAAAGAGAAAAACATATGCCCAAAAAAAAGGACTCGGAAGAGATAGATATAAATTCCCCAGATTTGATTGTAGCCATAATATGACAAAAATTGAGTTGGCCCATTCTACTTCTCAGTGGCTCACACATAAATATATTTGTAACAAGTAATATGCAAGTAGTGTTGTCTCTTCAATAAATTAAGTATTGAAAAATTGCCTGTACATCTGTTGGCATCTTCCCACATGTTGGCATGTAATTGCAAATCCAAAGCAAATACAAGGCTCAAAAGCATCGGATTAAGCCCAACACCCCTGAACTGTTTGTGAGCAGCGTAATTTAAAAAGTCATACAGAGGAAACGAGGCGTCTGATTGGCAACAACGTTGGGTCATCAGCGATTAAACCGGCGGCAACCATGGGCATGATGGCGGTGAAGATCCTGGAAAGGAAAAGCAGGGGATCGTCTTCCAATGCACAAATGCTTTTTTTTTTTCTGGGGAGATATGTGAACGTGTTACACTCACAGGCGGCGTATTCCAGATTCAGGCTGATCTGTGGAGGGCAGCGACGTCGATGAAGATGAAGCACCAAGGAAGGAGCTGACATCCTCCTCTAAGTCCTCACTGGAGACGGGCAACAGAGTGAACAAACATTTTCAGTCTTCTCGTCATGTTGACAAAATAATTTCAGTGTTGAAAATTCAAAGTGGTTTGATGCGAAAGGATTTTTGGCTTTTCATGGAACGGTGAGCTACCTCTGAAGATGAAGACTAATCTCTACCTAATCCATCTGTCATCTTCTTCAGATGAGAAGTTATAAAAATTATATGTAGTAAAATTCATTTTTGCCTTGATTATTTGAAAAAAAAAAAAAAAGACCTTTTGTAATAGGCCAGCTCTTCCTCCAGGAGGAACACTTGAGCCTTGAGTTGGTTTCGCTCCTGCAGGACGTCACGGAGCTCCTGCAGAGTGAAGTGAGGAGCTTCTGACTCTTCCTCCTCCTTCTCAGGCACTTTTTCCTGCGGATGAAACAACACGCATGAAATACTGTGAATACCAATGTTACACAAAAAGAATAATTATTATTATTATTGTCGTCTTTGTTAGTTATGATGGTGTCTGTCTTACCGGTAAGAAGACAGACTTGTCTACGTCCTGCTGACTTGTGTTTCCGTCTCGGTCTGCTAAGCTGCTGAGGAGGTTCGGAATGTTCTCCGAGTAGTCGGGATCTCCTCCGCACTCGACCCATACCGAGTCCGCCATGACACAGTCGGAGGCCTCAAGGTGGGACACGGAGGAAAAACGTCAAAACTAGAGGGACTCTTGCACACTCTAACCACAGCTCAAGCATAAGACTCAGAAAAAATATTAGATGAAAATGAAAATATTAGATGAAAATGAAAATTGACAAAAATCGCAAAAATCAAGTCTTTGAAAATATTACTAAAATAATAGCATAAAAGATGATGAGAAAATGGAAAAGTATTAGACAAAATATTTGACAACAAATACAAGGAAATTAATCTATTAGACAAAAGATGAAATGAAAAATGCAAACAGAGTCAGAAAGAAAAATAATCAGTGGTCTTGTTGTGGCGCATATCGCAGCGGACGGTAGAATCCGAAAAACACCGACTTCTCAAACAAACACCAAAATACGGTCGCAACTATAGTTAGAATCAAGCCATCGAGAACTACCTTAAACCTGACAAAAATGGAGTTAGCCCACTATTGTTCTCAGTGGCTCCATTTTAAAGAGACGAATGGAATGTTAATGTGGTTGTCCAGGAAACTTTTCTCTCACCTGTGGAGACGTCTTGGGCGGCAATGGAAAGCTCTCCTCCATCTTGGCCACCTCCCTCTCCAGTTCCCACTCCTGCCGCTCCTTCCTCAACTGTCTCAACTCCTGCCGCAGGTCGTCCATTTCGCGCCGACGGGCCTGCGCTTCCGCCTCCAGCTCGGCCCGCTGCCGCATGGCCGCCTTGCTGTGCAGCTCCATCGTCCCAAGCTTGTGACGGAGGTCCTGATTGATGCGGATCAGGCGGTGCTGCTGCATCTGGAACTGAATGGACAACAAACTGTCGCAAGGAGGCTGAAGAAACTGCAGTGGATGTAAACGAATGACCAATTCAAATGAAAATCGGTCGGCTTCTTGTGTCATTTCATGCATGGGGTCTTGGGACTTTTTTGGGGACTTATTTGTGATGGACATGTCTACCAAAGTTGATGTTGCCAAGTAAAACTGGGTTTGGGGACTGAACCCTTCAACATAATTAATCGGAGCGTAAAATTACTATTCATTGAGAGACTTTTTTTTTCAGTCTATTCATAGACATGCCTTCCCAAATTTAATTTGCCAAAGCTGATTTAAAAAAGGAAAAAAAAAAGAGGACCTTTAAAATGACCCTAAAATGTCCACTTCACATCAAAACGGCTGTCATCTCAGGCAAGTGTTCTGGAGACTTTTTTGTAAGTCTGCGAAGACACTCACCGCCTCGATGTCATCGTTTTTTAGCGTCAGCTCATGGTCTTTGGCCTGGATTTCGTGCCTCTGCGTCTCGATCAACCTGTTGAGTCTTGTCATCACTTGCTTTTCCTTCTCCGCCATTCCTGTGAGGATGCATTATATTTACCCATAGGACAGGAGGAAATATAGCTTTGCACTGTTTGCGCGCGTCGGTAAATATAGCTGCCGTCAACATGACAACAGCGTCTTCAAAAATAACCTCCTGTGCTAGCTTGCGTCTGCCACATTTGGCCGTTTATGTTTTGCCATCAACGAGCAAGCAGAAATTGTGCGTTCCCACGTGACTGAATGTATAGTGACACTAACAGCAACACCCACCCTCATCTTGCTGGCACGAGTCCTGATCTTCGACGGGGGCTCTGCTCAAAGCTCGGCTGGACAGCAACTTTTTGTTCTCCGCCTGAAGCTGAGCCATCTGCGAGAGGAGATCCTCAACCTCGGCTCTCCACACGTCTTCCACCTGCTCCAGCGCCTGACAAGTACAAAAAGAACCACAATATATTGTGGTGGGGCGTTTAAAAATAGGTGAATATACGGGTCACCGTCTTAGCGCGGACCTGGTGGTGCTTTCTCTCCTGCGCCGTCCTGTCGCTGCGCTCCTGCCGCAGTCGGAGCAGCTCCCGCCGCAGCTCGTCGGCCTCCTGTCCGCCGGCGGCGGCGTCTACGCGACGGCCCACCAGCGTCTCCAGGAGCTCCAGGACTCGAACCACCTTGGGGACTACGCCGGCCAGAGTCTCGCAGCCGAAGCGCTCGATGGTCCGTTCGAACTCCTGCGCCAGGGCCGCGGCGATGTCGTACACGTCCAACACGGTCATGTCGGACCAGGGCTTCTCCAGCGCAGACATGATATAACGTGTAGCGCGACCAAAACCAAAGCCTCGGAACTCTTCCTATTCCTCCACGGAACGGTCGTGTCACATTTTAAATTGGTAACGTGAAGGACCGCGACGAGGGCTCGACGACGAGGGACTAATTTTGGTCGAGTTTGTTGACAGATTCAACTTTAACTTTTGACGATGCATTCATGGTTCGCGACAAAGCTCGTATTTCTCAGACATTGTCGATTCTGCCTCTCTATTAATTTCAACGACTTCCGGGCAAAAGCCACTGTAGAATGTTACGTCTGTAGAATGTATAGCACGGGACTGTGTTGTCTTCAGAACAACAGTATTCTTGCAACTATAGTATCTTTATCAAAAATTGGAACGTGAGTAGGACATTTTACAACAGCTTCTGAATGCAGCAGCGTATGCCTGGCAAACTGGCCGGAGAAACGTGTCAGAATCGGATTTCAGTCGCTTCGTGAAAAGATCTACAAATGCGTCGCCGTTGGCAGTATTAACGGATCAATGTTGTTTATAGATAATGAAATACAGTTGATTATTTAACGTATTAAAATATTACCCTATAGTAAACACTTTCATGAAAAAAGTCTTGTGAATTAAAATCATGTGTAAAAATACACAAAATTATCACTAGATTTCACTGGGGCAAATTTTAAAACAAAAAAAGGTTCCCTTTCAAAATTTATTTTTATTATTTGAAATGAATGTAAAACTTTAAATTAAAACTAAAAATTAGTCATCAAAACCTACTTCGAAAGTTATGGGTGTGTTGTGTGGGGAGACATTTTAGTAGCAGAAATATGGAAAAAAATATATTTACGGTAACCAAATATTGTCGAAAAAGTTAATGGCTGGTTTTAAATTGTCCCCCAAAAAGCCAAGTCATTGAATTAAACATTTATTTAATTTGTTGGACATTTACACTTGGGATAACGACAAACACCATGATCTTTTCTAAAATATTTCCAACTAGATCTGGGTGTTTATATAAAGACAGTAGAAGAGCATAAAGTGATGCAATAATAATAAGTACCCTGTAAGAAAAACTCCCAGTGCTAAACAGCCACATTCATCCTCGAAGAAGCGACTACATGTGATTGGCGTGTAGAGTACGTATCCATTCCAGATGAGCTGTATACATAATTCTTGCTGGGACTTGCTGTACAAGCGTATGGCTTTACATGAATTATTATTAATAATTATTATGATCAATATTAATAAAACACTTCTGTGCAGTACATTCCAAAGGCCTCTGAGTTAACATAGCTTTGCAGATGAGATGACACTGTCTTCACAGTGAGGGCAACGCAGAAGGTTTGTCAACAAAAAAAAAACGTTTAGATAAGATGACTTGTTATTCTCAAAGCGGCATCTAGAATTTTTGCCAGGTTGCAAAACCCTTAAAGGCGGGGAAAAAATGTTGAATGGGTTGCGCCAAATGCTAAACTAAAACAACAGATAAACCGCTGTTGTATGTAGGGAGTCATGAAAAGGAATATGCAGCTTCTGGTCCATTTTAGCAAAAGGAAATGACCGATACAAGAGCAGGATTGTCAGCAAGCAACCTAAATGTTAAATTTTCTCCCTCTTTTTCCTTTAAGGCATTTTACGTTCTACGATGACGTCACTTCTTTGTGCTTCCTCTTTCACTTGAACTGTAAAAAGAAAAGAGTGAAGTTACTTTGAACAAAAAAAGAAACAAGTGATTTAAGAATAGAGATTAAAAATAAACAATTCAAAAACATATATGAATATATAAATAAAAACAAAATAACTAACAATAAGCCAATTAAAAAAAAACATGAACATATTAATCAAATTAAAACAGTACAAACACCAAAGGGTGTCCACCAACGTTCCAAAACCTCAAAGTACTGTGGTTGCCGTGGCTACCACAAAGCCACTCTTGTCCTCCTCCGATATTTGTGGGTCATTTCCAAAGACTTACCGGAGACTTGAGCAGGACGTTAGGCTTCTGGGCCAGCGCGGGCTTCTTCATAAGTGTCGGCTTGTTGAACTTGGGCGACATGGACACCAACGAGGAGGAGTCGGAGTCGCCGTTGCCGTCGGCCATCTGGAGCTGGTCCAGGGGCACGCCGGCCAGAGTGTAATGCTTCTTCCTCAGCTCGCCCAAACGCAGACGCTCGTTATCGAGCTGAGACTCCAGCTCCAGCACCTTCACCTGCAGAAACATTGGCACATTCAAACCAACAGGGGGCCTCAGTGAGTACTGAAGTTGCACTCAGAAAAATGGAGCCCAAATTGTCCTTCTGGCGTCATTTCCTTAGCATGCAATTGCAAACTACTTTTTCCTGTGCACTTTTTTTTTTACATCCTCCTCAGTGGAATAGGCTTCGTTTAACAAAACAAAAACAAAAATGAAGGAAAAGACATTTCAGGCAGTAACAAGATATGTACCGGTAGTTGTTTTGGTGGTTGCTACATGACCAAACATGCTTCAAAGCGATGAAGCCATGATAAATACGAGGCCCACAATTCACCCAATGCCATACATTACCTGCGACTCCATTTCTTCCTTTTTCAACTTGATGAGCGACATCCCAGAGAAGTCCATGGGATCTGCACACGACACACAACACAATGAATGACCCATCGGCTCGAGGCTCAACACGCGGCTGCCGAAGTAAACGCCCGGCAGAGCGGGCGTACCCTTGTCATCCAGGTCCTCTTGTCCCGTCCTGGTGGAGCCCACCACCTTGGCGGCCATTTCGTTGACCAGGCGAGAGGCCTGCTGGAGCACCGTCAGCCTCTTGCTGTGACGGTCCGCTTTCACCTGAAAACATGCTCGAAATAGTCAACGGGAGCCGATCAATCGGATTCTGAAGAGGAGACATGCAAAAAACACACACACCCAAAACATTTGTCAAACAGCTCCTGTGTCTAGCCCTTACCTTGGAGGCGGCAACCAGTTGCGCAGTGCTGGCAGCGATCTCGTGGGAGCAGACGATCAACTCTTCATATTTGCCCGTGTGCAGCACCACCTTGTCAGCAGACTCTCTGTTGGCGGCCGGTGAAATACAGCCAGTTGGTTCTCTCAGCTCATCGAGAGAACACGTTGTCGAGCGGAACTTACACCATCTCCGTGGCCCCCCAGCCCACGGCCTTGGCCGCAGAGATCAGTCCCTCGGTCCAGCGAGAGTTCTTGGCGTAGAACTCCTTGATGGAGGCCGCGCCCTGAACAAAAGCAAACGTGTTTTTTTTTTTTGGATGGAGAAACGCGTTGCTTCAAGGACGACGCCACTCACCCTGCCGCCCTCCACGATCTCCTTCTGCAATTCCGTGGAGGCAAGGACCAGCATGCGGATAGCCTACAACACGGGACGCAAACGACAACACACATTTCAGGATGGCAAAAATAAAAAAAAAATAAAAATGAGGACGAGTACAAGGACGTCAAAGTCAAGCATACCTTCATGAGGTCTGTGCAACTGTTGAGGATCCTGAAAGAAAAAAGTAGACGCCATGATGAGGCACCAATGTTGCGATTCATGCCGTCACAGTAAATATTAGTAGAAAATATAAATTCTCGCGGTGATTATGTAGTAAAAGGCACTGCCAACACAATTTGGACAATGTTTATGTCTTGTTAAGGACATCTAAATTGTTGTGTTAAGGTACCCCAAAAATAATTCATTATATATTTTTTTAATCAGCTGATTAATTAGTAATCAGAATTTTATTGTGCCAAATAGAGTGGGCGGAGCCAAAATGAAACAAAAATGGTGGCGATGTTTGTGTTAGATTCCAATTGAACAAACCTTTCATTGACCTCCAGTTTGATTCCCGACGTATCCTTGCGCGCCTGATTCATCACTTCCTGCAATCGCAAGGATACACGTACAGTATTTAGGAACAAACAACCACACGCAGGCGCAAGGGATCCCACACACAACAAAGCCGTCACATCCAAGGAGTAACACACACACATGCAACAATCCAGAGACACCCATGCAGACCCCTCCGCCCACCCCCCCAAAAAATAAAATGGACACGAATGAACCCAACCAACACACAAACACGTGGGCCACGCACACACCCGAGAATCCCCCGCTAAGCACACACACTCCTACTACTTCACTCTAGGTAGCAGCGCGACTCACATCAATCCTGCGGACGGCCTCCTCGATGGCCGCAGAGGTGGCGGCCATTTCCTTGTCGACCAGATCTCCCAGCTCATCCTGGCGGACGTCCATGCCTTTGGGTCGCAGCTCCTACACGCAGCAACACAATTTTGGTTCACGCGCGTTGGCTCATCATCGGATGCTTACGCCGCCATGCCATGCCGGCTTACCTGGCCGAGGCCCAGGATCTTGTGGATGATGACTTGAATAGAGGCTGGGTCGGCCCTGAGCAGCGTGCCCTTGGACTTGAGCTCCTTCAAGTACAGCAGAGACTGAGTGGCGCAGCTTCTGCAGTTCTCCGTCAGTCCTGTAGGTGGGGCAATGTCTCATTGGTCATTTCCCATCCACCATCCACCTCCTCAATTGCTTATCCTCGCTTCTGCTTCATTGAAAACGAACTCAACATTTCAGCACATTTAGTCAGATAACATGACCAGAATGAGGAGAATTTTCCAGTATTTGTCGCTTATTGATCATTTTCACATGTAGAGAGGACAAAAATACAGAAGAAAGCAAGTGGGTCCACGCAGCAAATTAACTCGGTGCCTAAAAGGTGAGGCAATGTCTCCGACCCACTCATTCGATCTCAAATCACAGGCGCTGTCGGGGTCTTAAAGACGGTCGGATCACATAAATCTCGAGCAACTCTCCACAAAAACACTGCAGGCTTGCTTGCTAGACTACATCACAAAGCATTCTGTACTGACGCAAGAACGCGAAGTGATGTAATTTATAAGATGATGTGATTTTCATCACCATAGCGGTTTCACGCCGAGTGTTAAAGGTCGCCCCCCCATGAGGGAGGTTGACAGCGCATCCAATAATTGCGTGTTGCTTACGATCCGCGTGGTCGGTGGGCGCCATGTGCGCGGTGGCGCTGCCATTGACGATGGTGTCGGCGGCCGCGTGGGAGAAGTGAGTCAGCGACTTCAGCAGCGCTCCGGCGTCTGGATGAAAGCAAGAGCACAATGTGGCGTCAGCGGCGCTACGATTCCACCTCTCGATGAGACGTTTACCTTTCATGTCTTTGGCGTAGTCCGCTTGGCCTTTTTTCATTTTATCAATGGAGCTCAGCGCCACCTCTGCTCGACTGATTAGGTAATCTGTGTTTGAAAGACAAAAATAAGTTTCATTTATTCAAAAGTACAGTACGCAGCGGCTGTTTCCGGCGTTGAGGGGGCCACTATTTGGCCTCAAGACGACTTTTCTATTAGAGAGGGTTTGACACCATCTTTTGACGTTTCAAGAAGAGCACCAAAGTTGCGGATAGAGAGGGAGGTTGACTGAAGTCGATCAGAGGGTAGCGGCGTGACCTGGGGAGCTGGTGCAACGGATATGGAGGGGATCGTCCAGCTTGGCGACGGCATCTTGGATGATGTTCTCAGCTTCTGTGACGGTGCCCTGCAGCAAGGCAAACTGCTCGTCCAGGAGCTTCTGTTTCAGCAGTTCCTCCTGTCTGGCCTGCGTGAAGGCAAAACAAAAGTCCGCAAGTATTCGATTATTCATTCAAGAGTCCTGTACATCAGTGTTTTTCAACCGCTTTGCCGCGGCACACTGGTGTGCCGTGAGACATTGTCAGGTGTGCCGCGGTAAAATATCCAATTTGTATCGCCCAGAAAGTAATCATGTAGTACCCTCCCATACCGCTAGGGGGCAGTAACAGCTAGCCAATTGCCTTGCGTTTCGACCACTAGAGACAAGCGAATTTGTGCCGCATGAATGCAGGACGACAGTGAAACAATAAATATGGAAGATTATAAAATACGTTTTTCTTTGTGTTCATTGATTCCAATTCAAGCTGTTATAACGTCATTCTTCAATGTTAAAAACGGTTATAGTAACAATACAGTATAACACGTTCTAAGCTGTTTTTTTTTTCACATTTTCAGCTAGTGGCGTGCCGCGAGATTTTTTTCAATGAAAGAAGTGTGCCTTGGCTCAAAAAAGTTTGAAAAACACTGCTGTACATAATATTGAGCCCATACAAAATCATGTTTTGTCTGGTCTATGTATCCTGACCTTCTCCTGTAGTCTGGCCTGCAGTTCACTGAGCTCCTTGCTGCTCTTGTCTTTCTCCTGCTGCACCGTGGACTGCTGCAACTGCGCGCTCTGGCGTACGGACGAAAGCTCGGCCTCCTTCTCGCTCACCGAGCGCATCAGACGCTCCTTCTCCGCCTGCAGGGCGACCATGGTGCCGCTGACCTGAGCTGAACTCTGCAAGAGAACGACAAATCTTTAATCGTAATACAGAGAACACTAACAGTTGAATTTGTTTCGGGGCCAATCCTGCTGCAAATAATGAAAATGTGCGAGTAATTGACACACTAAATGTTTTTTTTTTTTAAATTGCATATCCAGTTGAGGTTGATGTCAAAAGTGGCCAGCATAGCATTGAAAAGCAGGAGGATCATAAAGCATCAACACCATGCAACTAGCTTGTACACAATCAAACCGATGTTCCATAAATGACTGAATTTAGTAGTTAAGTTCACTTCTCGAGGCTCATCAAATGTAAGCCAGCACAAATTGATGTGACATCACAGATGGACAAAAATGTGTACTAGCACGTTCCGCAAATGCTAAGACATTAAAAATACAACAAAAAAAACCTCCCCATTGCATTGCTAAAGTTGTAAACAGAGAGTTTGCATTGAAAAGTGTTCTCCGAAAACCCGCCGTGGCGCCAAGGTCAAGATAGCAACTCACCATCTCGCTGCTCTGCAGGGTGGCCTTGATGCGCGTTATTTCCGCCATCTTCTCCGACAGCTCTCTTCTCAGCTTCTCCATCTCAAACTTCTGCTCCTCCATCTACAACACAACGTTTTTCGCTTGACGAGGAAACCGAACGGCGACGCTGCCAAGGGGCTTCGGCGACGACGGAACCCACCGACCTTCATGTCGGCTTCCTGCCTTATCCGATCCACCTCGAATGCCAGCTGCTGTTTGGTCCTCGCCACCTCCTCCTGAGTCTGCTGCGTGGCAGACAGCATCTTCACCGTGTCGGCGCTCTGTCGGCAATGGCGCACGGTGAGCGATTGTGACGTCGGCTCCCCGGTCGTTGAAAATCCCGCAAGGGCGTTTGTTGATGCGATGCATCTCTACAGAGCGCTAACTTTGTATGTCAAGGAGGAGTCAAGTTTCGAACGGGCTGTTGGTGTACAGTTCGTCGAGTCTTCACCATATGCGCGCACATTTCAGTTGATTAGTCATTTATTTATTTGTAATCATCTCAACACTGTGTTTTTACAACACTTTCATTTACGTCGCGTAGACTTTTTAAAAAAAAATTTTGTGGCGCGCCTACCTTGCGAAGTAGTTCGGCATGACTGGCCACCAGCTCTGTGTGCTTCTCTTTCAGCTTAGTGTAGCGTTGCTCTGTGGCCTGGGCTCTCTCTGCACAAACACACACGAGCCATCCCTAAATACACTCTAGTGTATTTTTAAAAATCACCCAGAAGACAAATATCGCCATTTTTTTTCCCCCCGAGTGGTGTAATACACATCCAGAGTAGTGAAAGTCTTACGATCCGCCTCGATGAAGGTGCTCTGCAGGCTCTCGTGCTCGGCGATGCGGCGGCGGGCCGCCTCCAGGGCCATGCGCAGCTGCTCGTTTTCCACCAGCGCGCGTTGCTTCTGAGACCGCTGCTCCTCCAACTCCGCCTCCAGGCTGTTGATCTGCGACTTGAGCTGCGTGATGTAGCGCTGGGCCTGGAGGAGGGTGAGAAATAATCAAGAAAACATCACTGGACTAGCATTTACGCCGGCGGTCCGTGGGGGCTTTGTCAGCAAATTTGGGTTCACCGTTCATGCCGATTTTTACGTGATTTTTTTTATTATTATTTTTTGAATAGGTTTCTAGAGTCGACATGCAAGTCCAAATTTAGAGCTGCGTGCCTTCAGTGTAGTGAGGTCACCCGAAGGGATGCAGAGTAATTAACAGCAAGAAGAAGAGGCAGCGAAATGAGAACATTTAAGAGAAATAAGATCGGGGCTCTGACTAATTCGAACTCCTTTGGCATCGTGGGAAGGTGCATTATGAATCATTATTTTTTATTTATTTATTTATTTGTTGTTACTTCTATTGCTGTAGGCGGGGACCACTGGTTTAAATGAATCAGAGGAAGCATGACACACATGCTCGCCACATTCCACAAAGGGGGAAGAGATATTTTGCATCCGCCCAACAGGTGCCCCAAACAAAAGGGGCGGTGTCAGTCACGACAGCGCTTCTCACCTCCGCTTTCACCTTCTCCAGCTCGGCTCGCAGCAGCTCCAGATCCCGCTTGAGGCTCTCAATCTGAAGATCCCTGTCGCATCACAACAACAACAACAACCTTTGAAACAATTGTCATGTGTAATCAACGAGTGAGTCACCATGTTGGATGTCAGGGGGCTAAAAAGGAAGTCAAGTTTTAGACTGGAGCCAAGAGAATAAAATGTAATGCCACAGTAAATAACAGGAATAAATCCAATTACAACCACATCTCATAAGATTTTTTATGGGATTTCTCAACGTGACATGAGCAGAAAAATCATCACAGCATTCGCTCAATATCTGGAAAAAACTACTTTCCTGAAAATGATGACTATTTTTCTTTGAATATAACAGCTTTTTCTCAGAAAAACAAATGTCATGTCTACATTAGTTTTTACAAAATCAACTTTTTTTTTGCCAAAATATTTTTTTTCCTATTTTTGACCTGTTGTGTACAATGAGGCTGCAGTGGATTCCATTTTTTCTGCATGCGAAACACGTATCGATTTTATTTAAATAATCTTGTCATTTTTGTTGTTGTTGTTGTTTATTTGTTTTAACAGTAAGCGAGATCTTGACATGGAAATATAGCCTGGCCCTCAGTTTGGACTCCTGTATGGCAGTCATTCCAAACAAGTGTGCCAAGGAGCTCTCAGGTGTGCTGTGGACACATTTCCAATTTTATTTAATTGGCATTCAAATCGGATCACGTTTCTTTATCTGTCCATGTCAGCAACGTATAGTGACAGGTAGAACAATTAAATGCTCTTCCACTAGATGGCACCAGTGTATCCACCATTTGTGACATTTGTTTTTCGGCTTGCCGTGAAATGTGTGAAATATATTCCTCCGCCCGGCGATTGAAGCGTGATTACCGACTAAATTAACGGTGGCTTCATTTGCCCGTGTGCTGGAAGACAACCCATATCCTAAACTAAAACGGAACACGTCATAGATCACAAGTGTGACTTGGCACCTGTCGTCGAAGCCTCCGTTGGGCGGTCCGAAGGCCTGATCAAAGATGTCGGGTTGCGGCCCGGTTTGCGTGCTCGCGGCGTCGCTGACGTCAATGAGCGACTCGGGTTCATCGTCGTCGTCGTCGCCGTCGTACTCGTCGGGGATGACCACCACCAGCTTGACGTGCTTGGCCAGTGAGGCCGCATGCAGGAAGTTGGGCGGTGACTGACGACCGGAAGACAAAATGAACATGTTTGGCATGTGTTGATCAAAATTGGCCAAAGTACTCACACTTTATATTGAAGTAAAACTTCAGATGACTAAATTCGAGGCAGAAACTCACTTCACAACAAATAGCAGTTTAATTCATTTAAAAAAGAGGTTTCAAGCTGTATAATGCCACGACCCGTTGACGTTTACTGTTAAACAAATACCAGAAAAAAAAAAAGCAAACGAGTATGTAGTTCATTACTTGCCGCCACTGCTAGAAATAAATATCTGATGCGTTCACTGGTATTTTAAGACTTTCCAGTTAGATGACTCGTGGCATTAGGAGAAATATGTGCGCTGTCCACCGTGTGAGTAAACAACGACAACATCTTACATCAGGCAGTCTGGGGATCTGGATGAGTCTCTTGAAGTAGAGCATCTCTCTGGCTCTGTTGAAGAAAGTCTTGAGGCTGTGGGGCGCAAAAGCAGAAAACAGGGACGCCACCATCACCCGTCAATCATTATTGTGATCATACAAGGTGGAGTTCTGCAAAAAATAATTGCCAAACGTGGCAACAGAAGTTTGGGAAGCACTGTGCTGTTTTGATAGAGTTTTCCTACATGGAGCCTATTTCATTTTGCTAACCTAATCATTCATTCATATTTCAAAACGATCCTCTCGTATTTCACAGCGTCACACATGAGGTGAATTGTCAGACTACAATGAGGTTAGAGGGGGGGGTGGGGGTTGCATCGTTGTCGACTGGCTTATGTTGCACACTTTCCTTTGTGCGTGACAGTCACTTGACACCACTTGCAGCCCGAAGGACACGGCCGAACCTCCAATATGTACCTCTGGAACTGGTCCCGGAAGCGATCCCGGTGTCCTTGTAAAGTGTCAGCAGGGAGACCTGAAATCCACCAAAGGATACATTCATCGATTACGCGGAAGCCCGGGCGATTTAAACGGCTACATCGGCGTGTCCTTACATGCGTGCAGCTTGAACAGCAGCTTGACCATGAAGTGATAGAGTTGACTGCAGTCCTGGATGACCTGGATCAGCGGCGCCAGGCGACACTGGCCCGACGTGAGCGTGGAGATGGCGATGGACGAGTTGAGCTGCCGCAGCACTGAGGGGGACGGCGGTACACACATGTACTTATTTAAACCCCAATCGAGTCACGCACGGAAAGTAACAGTCGCATGATGAATTGTCAATCGTCAGTCATGCTAACCGTTAGCCAAATTGGCCGTCATAATATTTTCCAAATAAGCAATCAAAACTGACAAAGAACTGAAAAATAATTAATTGGGGAGTGGAAACCAAGAGCAAAATGTATTTTCAATAAGTCACCTTACAAAAAAGATCATTTAATTGTCCAATAAGCACCTGCGGCGACGTAATCTGTCTTTTGTGACACATTTCATTTAAAAGCCGTGTGAGCTCAAGAAAATCAACTGGATTGACATCAAATGAGATTGCGTGAATTCATATAAATTATGCTTAAACATTTTTTTGAGATTCCCTAAAAAAAGTGTGGAATTTTGAACATTTCCAGGACAGTCTCGACAACGAGTGTTCAAGTTGTTAGTTGTGACAAGATCCTGGGCGTCTCCCATTACAACTGAATAGGAGGAAACCAATTTAATGTCCTCTAATTGGCTGGCATTTCCTCATCAGATGCAACTCATTTAGGGGAAAATGAAGTCGGAAATAAGTTCAAAGGAGGCCACATGACGGAAACTCCCTTCCTCATTAAATGGGGGGGGGTAGACTTCATTTTGGGTGGCGTCACAAAACGACTGACCTGAAACCGCATATCTCGTGTTTTAAATGGGGTCGGATTTTTACCTGTCTCAGCCAACTTCAACTCCACATCCATGTAATCAAACAACTCCACGGTGAGCTGGAAGCTGCCGGGGGGACAATTTGAGAGGCTCGTTACGAGAGAGAGGACGCACACAGAGGATGCGAAGCGAATCAACAAAGCTAAATTTACAAGCCAGGCGTTTAGAATATTAAACGGACTCACACGTTGTTGATGTCCGTCCCGGCTGTGCGCTCCAGCACTTCATCGGTGGCCTCCAAATTGGTGGGGATTTCAGTGTGCTGACAAAAAAAAAAAAAGGAGAGATGGGGATAGCGTGGTCAATTTCAGCGTCATGCCGGGCGGGTCACGTGAGCCGGGACGCCCCCTTCACCTTGTTGTGAAACTTCATTTTGGTGCATAGCAGCTTGGAATAGAGCGCAACCAGCTGACCGTATCGATCATGAATATTGCCCTGGGAGAAAAAAATACAATGGAAGCATTTCAAAATGACAGTAATTCCACATTTATTTCAAAAGACAGATTGCAGACCCAAACTGTGGTAGGTGACACACCCCGTGAGAGTATATCATAATATTTGGCCCTCCGACACACATTAGAACCTTATGAAAACTAACCAAATATTTATCAACGGCAACAAAATGGGAGGCTATCGTACAACACCAATTGGGGGGGTGAGAGACTCTTGGTTGAAAAGTTCTCCAAATAAGAACCCCATCGTGTTTGTGCCAAGCTATTTGTCACTCCCAAATAAAGTTGACTAAAACTGACACGAAAGACTAACAGAAATGAGTATTGATGTAACAATCGAACTTTAAAGCAACTTCTGCTTCAAGACATGCGCAGCAGCAACACATACAGCGCATACAGTGAAATTCCTCTACAACGAAACCTACATGGGCAAAAATACCCCCTAGTGTGAAAAAATCTTCATGCATTAACACCATTCCCACTTTCCTGCCCACCATACAACGAAAAAAACAACCTTTTGCGTTATACGAAATCTTTTTCTCTGCTCTTGCCTCGCGACGAGATTTGCGACAACGAAGTCTAATCCAACAGCGACCTCTACTGCTTTGTTCGGAAATGGCAACTTTGTTGGGCACTTGAAATGTCTGAAAAGTATCGCGTTGAAATGCCTCACACTCTGGAGTAGCCGTGCCGCATTATGTCACATCGGGATTAAAAGTCTGAATGTTTTTTGACAAGGCATAGTCACACAAAAAAAAACAAATAAAATTACATTAAAAATACGATGCGCTGTGTGCTACGAAGGTAAGCGACTGCAGAATAATGTTCATATTAAGCTGCTACATCAGGTCATCATTTTATAAATCGCATCACTCGCTGCACCCGATTCACACGTTCAATTCCAGCATGTTGGATCATTTGAAACAACATTTTTACAGGTCTGACCAAAAAACAATCAGACCGCTGCACCCGGTCCAGAATGCTATTGCTCGACTTCTTACTACATCGTGCGGGTCATAAAATCTCGACACCGGCTTCCTGTGAGTCAAAGAATCCATTTTGAATTTACTGTTGGTCTACAAAGCTCTGAATGGTCTTGGATCTAAATATATTTTAGACCTTTTAGGTCCCAGAGACTTCCCGACCTCTTAGGCTAATTGAGCATTTCCAGAACAAGCTCTCAAAGTGAAGCAGTAATTTGTTTGCATGCTACTCGTTTTCCATGTTTAAAAGTGACCCGGCTCGACGTCTAGACATCTTCTCATTGACTGCTTTCAATGATTATTCCGTCCGTTGCGTCTTTAAAGCACTTGGATCGATTTTCCTCGCGTATGAACGCCGCTACACAAATCAACTTTCCTCGCCTACCACGAGACAAACGCACTCACCCAAAGCTGGCCGAGTTCCACAATCGAACTGAAATGTCTCAAGCAGTCTTGTAACACCTGTGAAGGAACGCCAAAGACACTTCAGTATTTAACAACATGTTTTTTTTTTTGTGTGTGTGTGTGTTTTCAATGACGAGTCACAAAACCCGATCTTACATTGCGATGGCCGTCGCGCAGGACTTTGTGCAGCACGTGGCAGAACTTCCAGCTGAGGATGGAGTTGCTGGCCAGGGGGAAGCCCAGGGCGTAGGACCAGAAGGTGTAGGCCCCCTTCTCCCGGTGAGTGCCCAGGATGATACCTGAAGGGTTCTCTGTTAAGGAGGCGTAAACCATGACAGAGAAAGACTCGACTGTACAGGGCACTGGTGGACTCCTGACATACACAACTTATTGGTTATTATGACCTTTCTTCCTTCTGGGGGGAGGGGGGGGCAAGGATACGTCGTGCATGCTTCTCTTTCACAGGCGTTTCGGTGGAGTTGATGGCTTTGCTGATGCTGCTTAGCTTGAAGAGGAAAGAGAAAAAAAAGCTCATACAATTGCACAAAACGTTGACCCGCTGAGCTTGAACACAGCCGCATTTTTCTCACGTGACTTCATCCCTGCCGGATCGGCTTCGAAAACGACGGCGCCGACCATCGTCAACGCTCATCTAAAGAACGTTTGGTCGGTCGGAAGAAGAGGAGACTCGCGATTGTTGGCCAAGATATTTTGCCATTGTTGACGAGAGCTGATTGCAACTGCTGAAAATGCAGATTTGCGGAGATGTCGAGTCATACAGACCAGATGCCCGTGTCGGGAGACAAGATCTTTCAAGCATTGTGTGGCGAATGAGCCACCCGAGACTGCGCGCCCTTCCGTAACCGGTCCGGCGGGACAGACAAGTGTCGAGCATGAAAATTGCGGCGCAAGGGAAGGAAGAGACGCGCCAGATTTTGCCTTTGAGATCATTTAGATCACAGCTTTGTGGATGATCTAAAAAATGCGTGGCGGATGGCGGTACGCCGCCAGAATGAGCGGTGCTCCAATTGGTTAACGGTCGAGTTATGCGTCCATTGGACGGAAAACTGGTTTGAATTTAAAAGATGCAAGTGCGTGAGATGGAATCGATTGGGTTCGTTCTCTCAAGAACGGTATGGGAATCACCCTTGATTGGCGAAACATTTACAGTGGCTGGCAAGCTCCTTCATATGCATGTCAAGGGAGGGGAGACCCATTGCATTGCGCCCTCTTGAACGAGGCCATCGCATCTTGAATCGTAATCCCACTTCATCCAACCTTATCGCACCAAAGTTGAAGAAAGATGGCTCTAAACAAGTTGCACCTGATGAGCTCATTCCCATCGTTCCTCATCGTCATCATTGCAAAATGCTTGTTGCTATGATGATCAAGGAAGGAGGAGAAAAAAAAACCGCAGATGAGAGCACACTTTAGCCGGCTGAGATAATTAGTTGCTAACCATCATTTTATTTTTATATTTTGTTCCTGGACTTAAGTTGGACCTTCAGCCTATATGTGTGTGTGTGTGTGTGTGTGTGTGTGTGTGTGTGTGTGTGCGTGCGTGTGCAAACACAGTCACAGCTACACTAGTGTGGTATTATATAAACCCCTTATCCAGTCAAGGCACTAATCCACACGTGGCTTTAATCTCTGGTTTTCATTTAACCTCCCCACACCCAGCCCCCAAATGTTCATCCTTAATTTTTTTTTTTTTTTAATCATTCCCATTTCTGCGTGCAGTTTTGGAGCAAACTGTATCCAACATCAGCGAGTTCTTGCAAAATGAAAGCTCCCCAAAGAGTGGACTATCATGTTCACTTTTTGTAGGTTTCCACGTGTCCCAATACGTTGGGCAAGGGGTTCTCAAACTTCTTGAGGACCACCTCAAAATATTCAAGCCTATTGAACAACCACCATCTCATAAGATTGTTTTTTTTTTTTTTTTAATGTCCATCCGTCTATCCATTCTTTTTCTAATCCGCTTATCCTCATGAGGTTTGCGGGTGTGCTGGAGCATATCGCAGGTGTCTTCGGGCAGTCGGCGGGTGACACCCTGAACCGGTTGCCAGTCAATCGCAGGGCGCACAGAGACGAACAACCATCCGCGCTCACATTCACACCTCGGGACAATTTGGAGTGGTCCATTAACCTGCCGTGCATGTTCTTGGGAATGCGGGAGGAAACCGGAGCACCCGGAGAAAGCCCACGCAGGCCCGGGGAGAACATGCAAACTCCACACAGTGAGGCCGGAGCTGGAATTGCAACGATTTCGAACAATTTATGAGTCAATAACTTTCAAGGTGATGCTCCACAGTTTCGAGCTTTCGGGGTCTCAAGTTAAAACTGGGGCATGTCTCGGAGACTTCAGAGAGAGAGAGAGAGAGAGACTCTTACGGAAACCAAGCAGGGAAACATACGTCCTGAATTTCAAGCCAATGTCCAAGACAGACCAAAGCTGCAGATAGAAGAAAACCGGGCTCAAGTCTTGAACGTTAGACATGTTCTTGGTTCTCATAAAAATGACTGTAAACTTGACTGTATTCCATCTTGATCTCGGAACTGATGCTGTTTTCATTGACGTGAAAACTTCTCTCCTGTTCACTGAGCTGAGGAGAAACTCGAAACCGTCTCAAATCTGCAGTGGCGAGAAAACGCCATGCGCCTGCAGGGAGGCAGATTTATGTGATGATGTCACGGCCATCTCGGGGACTTCAACTGAACCGAAGCCAAGAGGGCGGAAGGAGAAAATGGGATGCCTTCTTGGCGGACCAGTCCTCACATTGTTCGCCTGATGGCGTTATCATTGCCAAAGTAATTATGAAATCAAAAGAAGAATAGCAAAGTGCTTGCAGGCAGGACAAAAATGTGTGTGGGTTTTTTTCCCCTTGTTTTCAAAAAAACATCCAAATAGGACTTAGGAAATCATAACTATATGCAAGTATGGTTTAACTAACGACATTTATTGGTAATTATTTTGTGGACCCCCAAATTCTTGAGGTCCAGGAACCCCAATTTGAGAAAGACCCGCTTTAGTCCCCCGAAGTGCATCGCGAACAGAGGAGCTCCTGTGGCAGCGAGTTGGCAACGAGAGGGTAAATACAACAAGAGATCCTTCCACCCCCGCGGTGACGCAAACCCAACGAACTGTCGTGCTTGCTCGTTTCGCAGGCGGGCGCTGCGACAATGAGGGGCTTGTTGGTTAGGGGGGGGGGGAGAAAAAGAGGATGAATGGTCGGGTTGCACGTCGGGGAGGAGCTGCTGTGTGTGTGAGTGGGGAGGGGTGGGGGTGCTCTTGGCACACAGAGCCTGGCTCGACAGATGGCCACCGAGCAGCGAAGCCACGGGTGAAACTCGAGTTGGAGAATGATTTCGACCAGTTGGAGAGCTGAAGACAAAAGTGAAAGCGCCTAGAGTAGGATAAACCTTGTTCAAATCATTCAAGCGTGCCACACTGCGGCGTCACTCACCAGAATGTCAAGTTGCACTGACTGCATGGCTCGGAATAACAAACCTCACCCGATCTACTGATCTGGAAAGCCACGCTGTTTTGCGGAAAATCTGCCCTTTGCATCGGCTGTTTTATTGCACTGTGATGCCCTTGCAGGTGGGAAAGGAGAGCCGCAGTCGCCGAGGTGATTTTCGGCCATTTACGGATGAAAAATACTACGAGGATAGCGCAGCGCACGTTCGATCAACAACGTCAGCCAGGATAAAACAAACAATGAGCACCCCCTCATGCAGGAGCTGCTGTCAGCCACAGCTCACGCCCAGAGACTCACGCGCAGACTTGCCGTAGCTTGACCCAAATATAGTCTCTCTCTCTCTCTATTGTGGGTGGATAACAGTCACACTCAACACACTCAAGTTGACATTGCAGTTGACATTTTCAATCACAAAGGCTGCATTTCTTTAGGGATGGGGTGTCTCCTTTTTTTCTAGTCGGTAGGCTTTAATTTTTACTGTTGTAATCCTCCTCATGACGTAAACATTCCAGCGGCTGCCATGGTGCATCAATCCGGAGCACCCGCAAATCCTCGGAGCAGCCGAGAGGGGACGCGAGAAGGTGGGAAAGCCTCAACTAATCTGCAGCCACCAAGGGCCCGCCAGAAGGTGGGCTGCCAGCTTGCATTATGGTTGCCACGTACGCGACCTGCGCTGCTTCCAACCCGGCCGGGTGCGCCTCGTCCCCCTGTGACTCGACAGCAGCGAGTCCGCGTGCAAGCCATGCGGGTGTTCGGTTCAGAGTCGGGAACGCTTCTTAAATATTTAAAACTGCTGCTGCCCGGTTGGATGAAAATGTGCGATTGTGTCGTTTGTTACCAGCTTAAAATCAAACACATCAGCAGGGGGGCGGGCTAACCAACAGCTCGGAATGTCGTCTGCTACAATGAGATCAAAGTCGAGTCAAATCAATTAACTTAATTGACAGTTTTTCAGCCCTTTACGGCAGTCCTCAACCCTTTTTTGCACCACGTACCGGTTTCACATTCAAGTTGTCTTTTTGTTATGGTACATAAAATAATTACTCACTTCTCAGAAACTTTAAAAGGGCCGATCACATTTAGGGATGCAACTAGCGATTTATTTGATAATCGGTTGATCGATGAGACGGATAGACATTTTTTTTTTTTTGCAAAAACGTTGATATTGTTTTTCAAAGTAAAAGCATTACTGCAAATGTCTTTTAAAAAAACTACAGTAATCTGAGAATATTTACTGTAGGGAGGCTGAAATTCCAAGGATTTGGATAACTCTCTAATCTCGAAACGATTTATCGATTGTGAAAAATGATTCGATTAATTTGATAATCAATTAGTTCCCAATTAATCGTTGCAGCTCGAATCACAATATCATGAAATTGCTCTACAACCTTGAAGAATCAACAACATGAGATTCTTTTTTAACTGATATTTTAAAGTTTGGAATTGGAGAAACATTTGTAACAGGTTTATTGGACTTGGGAATGTCTTTATATCTAAATGAGCTTCTTGAGTGATGTCGTTTTGGAGACATACTGTAGATGTTTAACTTTGAAGGGTATCTTTAATAAGCGCAAAAGGTTGTTAGCCTAATTAGGAGTCTTAAGACAAATCAGTTTTTTGTTCTGGTCTTTTTCCAATCATACCAGTGAAGTGAAGATCACATTTTTGGTTGATTTTATATGGAACGATCCCTGCGTGCCAGGTGATACACTGGCAATCAGTCCAGGTTGTACTTCGTCTGTACCCCAAGTCAGCTGGGATTTAGCACCACCATCCTACCCCGAAATAAAATTCATGAATGAATTGCTCTTCATGGGGACGGCGACATTTCCGTATTGTACTTCTGAAGATATTTATTTGTCATTCTTGTGTCTAATGTGTGTTTTCAGTCATATAGGCACATGTTTTGGAAACAACACGGCATCCTAAAAGTGCACACTGGTCTGCTCATGTTATGCGTTGACACAAAACCACCGCGGCGGAGAAAGTGTCCACACAAACAGCGGCTTTAACTCAACACATTGCCCCCTTTAATTAATAGCAGAAGGCTAAAGACATTAAAAGTGCTGCTCTCGACTGTACTCCCACTCAAACATTCTCTGTTTATCTACCTTCACCCCCCCCACCCCCCATCGCCTCACCTCATGGGTACTCACTCAGGCAACAACAGCAAAGGAAAGCAAACACTATGTATACACACCCACTCTCTCTCTCTCATATATATATATATATATATATATATATATATATATATATATATATATATATATATATATGATGTGTGTGTGTGTGTGTGTGTGTGTGTGTGTGTGTGTGTGTGTGTGTGTGTGTGTGAGAGATGCTTCACCTTCACATGAGTGAAGAGCAGTGCTGCAGTGGAGCTCGACTGCATGAATCAGCAACTTGATCACAAGACAAGTTAGGCTAGCTCCCGCACACTAGTCAGCGGTGTCTTGATTTGAAGTTTAATTCGTTCACACTCGCATCTCATCTTTGCCTCTTGAAATGACTGGAAGTGCCATTAATTTGTTGCAGCCCCACACGCATGCGGGTACACACAAAGACGGTTATCTGCTACACGGTTAGCTGCAGAAAGATTTGTATTATAGCGGAGGATAAAGAATATATGCCTGCGTCTATCGTATCCTCACGACGCGGTGTATGCATGTGTTGCTTTGCGACAGTGTGTTCAAATATTTGTTGGGTCAACGGTGATAACTAGGGATGTTCGATACCACTCCAGACCGATACGAGTACTGAACCTTTGAGGACTCACAGATAGAGTAGGCGCAGGCCGGTGACGACATCTTCATCGTTGCTGTGATTGGTCAAAATAAAACTGTGGTAGGCGTGCACAAATTGCCACATCAGCAACACATCAGTATTGTGCTGAATGTCAGCCCCCCATCCCCGCCCTACCCCAGCATGTTGTCATAACCTTGCCTATTCTTTTCTCTTGCACTAATATGCATCTTATTTTTTTTTTTGATTCCTACTATCTCACAACCAGTGTCAACTCGACCTCATCGAGGAAAGTAAAAACATAAAAGTCATTCCTTCAGTAACAACAAACTCTCGAGTACAGTATAGGCCAAAGATCAGAGCTGCTTGCTGTAGCATATCAAGAAACTGCGACAAATGTAGTGGAGGGAGGAAGAGAAGGAGGAGATCTGGCCAAACAGGACCATCTAGATCAGCACTATGATAGTGTCAAGATGTGTCTGCTTTCCGTTCAAATTTTGATTTGAGTTTCAAAAATGCCATGAACTCATGGGCCACTCCAAAGTGTGACAACAGTAACAAGCTACTTTATCTCATTTGCAACCAGAACCATTCTGACATACGTTGACATAAGAATGGATTTATTTGAACTACTTTGGAAAATATTTTTTTTCATTTTGGGTCCTTAAAAAAAAAAAAAAAATTAAAAAAACAACGAAAGCCCAAAAAAGTAAAGTAAAAGAAAATTAAAACACAGACAGACTTTCTTTTTTGACAAATAAAAATAATCACACGTGAGACAGCCACTTGAGGTTAATGCAAACAGTTTAGCCTTTCGTTTTAGCCATTTTAGCATTTACATATCTCCATTTTTAGTTCAATTATTCCTACAAAGTGTATGTAATATTACTGTAGGTCACTTAAATGGTGCACTCAAATGTTGGAAAATAAAATCTTTGCATAGTAACATTCTATAATTAAAATGTATAGTGTACAACATAAGTTACATGAAAATCAGAATCAAATAAAATGTATATATTGTATACAAACCTATCTTAAATAAATGAAAACATACGTAAATGTTAAATATAACTAAACATTTAATTTAGTGATTCTTTGCATACCACTAGAGGGAGCACCTTTCCCACTACAGGTACTGTCAACCACTAGCACCTTTACCACTACTGTAGTGTCATTTATTTCACACTCTTAAATAACTGAATTAGAAAACAATTTCCCTTCCATTTTGGGCTACTTGGCATACATTTTCCCTCAAGTTTGGAACAATTAAGAAACTGGGTAAATGTCAATTTTTGGACATGCAAAAGAAATGTTTGCCTTCCATTTTGAGTCACTTAAAACGCAGGTGAGCCATTTTCAGTTACTAAAAAACATGAGTGAGCCCTCCTTTTGTCAATTAGAAGACAAATTTGTGGGCATTTTGAGCAAATTTTGCGCTCCACTTCTTGTCAATTAAGATGCAGACGATACCTCCATTTTGAGTTAAGGAAAGCACAGGTGAGCCTTCCACTTCAGGTAAAATATAATGCAAATAAACCCTCCATTTTGGTTCTGTTTAAAAGATTGTTTGACTTAATTAAAACACAGGTGAACCTCTCATTTGGGCGTACTGTAATTGGAAAACAAGGTTATTGTGGACAACTGGGGGAGAGAGAGCTAGCGCGACCGCAAACACAGACACAGACTTTATTTCAAAAAGCAAATAAACAGACAAATGTCGTCTTTACCTGTCGCTTGTCGAATTGTTCCCTCTCGGCTCCTAGACTAGCCTCAGTCCGCCTAGTTTTAACCTTCGACGAGATGGTGTTCATCCTGCACTTCCGATGCGGACTCAAACGTCCCGAATCCCCATAAAAAAAATTAACAAGGGCGCAAGGAGAGGTTCGCCTCGCTGTTCTTTGTCGTCGTCGTCGTCGTCTTCTTTAGCGATGACCAAACATTCCCAATCCGCCTCTGCGGTGATGAAACGCGGCCAAAAGGAGGAAGCGTAGCCGGTCTGCCTTGTTCAGTGTACGGATGATCCTCCCCCTCCAAAAGGTGGACGAGCCCATCATGACGTCATTTGCCTCCCACGTGCCACCGCTGCTTTGCATTTCTTGACTTTTTTCTATTTTGATATTTTGTTCTTTTAGTCCTTTAAGTTTGAACTACACCGGTATTTTGCATTAAAATATATTTAGGTTATTTTTTGAAATTTCGTCCCGCAGCATTGTATACTTGCGCGACTGGCGATGACGTCACACACGTCTAATTTCGGGCAGTTTGTAATATTTGTCTATATTACGGAAACCAACCACAAACTACAGCGATGTACCTAACTTTATTTTGTCAAAACATATTTGTAGTTCATTATGAAAACTTGAAAAACAACAATATTCGAGGGTCTGGTTTTGAATCTTAACTCAAACATGCACAGGAGCTTCATTGAAGGCTACATTTCCCATTCGTGTGTGATTGGCCTTTTGTCTATACAGTACAGTATGTCCCATGTAAATGGCCGATGAATAATACCCCAAGGTGTAAATCAAATTACTCCTCCCTAGCTTTGAGCTCAACAAATTTGAGAACCCCTTGATTCGAGTGCACAAGTGTACCTAATGAAGGGAGCCATAAGAGCCTTGTCTGTAGTGAACACGTCAGACTTGAATTTCACGTTCCTCAGCGATGGGGTGGAGCAGCCGGCATGGCATGCAGCTTGTTCCTGGCTGGACGCGGGTCAAGGAAGTGAGCGCGCGAACACACACACACACACACACACACGCGCACGCGCGCACTGTGTCAACACAGGTCCCAACTGGCTTTGTCACATTTTTCCCAGCAAACTAACTGCAGCAGTGTGTGACAGACAGACCGGTGCTAAATGATGACGCCTCAATGGATAATGGTTATTTTTAGACGGCTTGGAGATCGGCCCTTGGGCAATCAAGTTGCTTTTAAGTTGCTGCCAAATGTCTTGAAAATGAATGTGCATCACTTTAATTGTTCTGAACGCGATGCAGTTGCAATGCAATTAACTTGGGGCACAAATAGAAGCTTGCCACAGTGGATAAACAACGAAGCGCTGTTCAGGGCAGAACGTCATGGAGGTGAACAGGATTTTGTTTTTGTTACAGCGTAATACTGCCACCTAGTGGCACATTACAGGTACTGCTAGAATAAAGAAGATGCGTCATATAGTGGTATTTATATGGTATTGTTGGGTATGTAATAAAAATAAAATAAAGTACAAATGAACTGAATGCACTTTTTTTGGGGGGGGGTTCTTGGCAAGCTTCTCCGTCATTTTCGTGCTAGTCAACAGCCTTTATGATCGCAGCTACATGGCATTTCGGTTCTCCTTAAGTGATATTTCGTTCATTGCATTGGACCGAGTAGCCAGATATTTTCCGGGGTCACAGGAGGGTCCAATTAAGCAATGTTTTCTCGGGACTGCCTCTAGGTGTCAGCATTGGTCTTTATGGGTTCGCTTCCTGGCAGTGGCGGACAAAGCACAGTGGATGGACGTTGGGGAAAAACATGTCACCAGGTGGTGGAGTAGTCGTTGAGGACGGAACTTTTGCGTAACTTGATGCCCATCAATAACCCCAGGATGCGCCTTCCAACAAACCCTACTTTCAAACCCAAACCTTGGTTTAAACCCTCTTTTGAAACCTCGCACCATTTGAAATGCTTTGAAATGAATAACATCACTTCTGCCGTGCGATTATTGCTGCTTGATTGTTGTTGTGTTTAATCATTACGTGCCAAATAGCCAACGATAAATCGATTGGGTAATCAGGAAAATGTTAATGCAAAATGAATTTTTTTAATCTGATTGATAGAATAATGCATTTGAAAAAAATGTGATCGATTGACAGCCCTCGTTGGTCCTGCTGTCATGATTGCGTGATGTCGTGAAGTGTAATTTAGTAAATTATTGTTTTAGGGCTGTTATTTTGAGATTTATGATGATTTATAAGCATAAAATTCTAATTATCACGTGTTAACATTTGAAACTTTTCAAATACTTTAATGCCAAATACGGCCTAGATTCACGGATTTAATACCTTTAAAGACCGCATTTGATCTCAGGCCACTGTAATTGCTGTTCTATTTAAAGAGATGAAGTTGAGAATGACAAAATCTGAAAAAATCCCCACTTTCCTTTCAAGTGCATTAACCCAGCTAAAATGGTACAGTACTCACAAAACGGAAGTGAGCTGGACAAAAATGATCTCTTCACTTCAATTGCACTTTCCTTCCAATCTGTCAGATCATTTTCACACTTTAGGTCATTACCAGGGTTATGACAGTTTGGGATTTTTCCTCGTAGTTTGTTTTTATTTCGTTTTTGACTTCTGTTTTTTTCCCAAATGTTCTTAGTTTTAAACAGTTTTAGAGCAAGTACATTTTTTGTGTGAAAAAGCTACGTTTTAGATTAGATTTTAATAGTTTTAGTAAATATTTTTTTGCTATATGTAGTATTTGTGAAATGCAAGCTTAAAAAAAGGCACTCATAGTGTGCAGTAAATGACAAATTCTCAGACAGCTGTTTGACCTTTCTTTTTCTGTACGGATGTAAATAAATACAATTAGAATGAACCTCGAAAGCTCATGTACAATATTAATTGACAAAGATTTTTAAATAAGGACACTTTCACTATAATTATTCGTTTTAGAAACGTAAAATGCAGTTTCTATTTTTAAAAGCATTTTTTATTTCATTTCATTCAAATTTGTCAAATTTGGTTATTTCGTTGACACACGGCCCAGTGAATTTGGTGTACGGTCAATTGTCATTCACATGGATCACTGTGTTTGTGTAAATTAGTCACACGGTCAACTTGTATTTGGCATACGGTCACCGTATTTGACATATGGGTCCCTGTATTTGCTGTGCAGGTGCACCGCATTTGGGATATTCTCTTTATTTGACATACTGGCCATTTCACCGTATTTGAAGACGGTCGGTCCGTGCTGTGCAGACATCGCCTTTGAAATACGCTGCACTGTTGATTTAGTATTCGACAACATGATGAGTATCTTCCATTGGCCAGCTGGACCGAGGTGTCTTTTAAAGCTGTGTGGTTTTTTTTTCTGATCTGTGATACATGAACTCCATTGCACTTTCCGTCCAATCTCTCATTGCGTTTTCACACACCGCGATGAGAGCTTAGTCATCGCATGACACCAGAAAGCAGAAGCAACGGGGGGCTTCCTGTGCAGGGTGACACCAAAGTGACTAAAAGAGAGGCCAAACATTTCTCTCGAAAGAACGCGCACGTTTGGCTTCTCAGTGCTTTTCATTTCCTCCGCCGACATGCACTGCAACTTCACCACGACGCTACTGGTCCGGACGCTTCCCACCCTCCTGTCCGTGGAGTTCATCCTAGGGGCCGTGAGCAATGGGCTGGCCCTGTGGATCTTCTGCTTCCACCTGCGGCCCTGGAAAAGCAGCACGGTGCTGCTCTTCAACCTGGCCGTTGCAGATTTCCTGCTCAACATGATCCTGCCCTTCCGCGCCAGCTACTACAGCTCGGGCGTCAAGTGGCGCTTCGGCGAGACGCTGTGCAACGTGTCACAGTTCATGCTGGCGCTCAACCGCACCGGGAGCACCCTCTTCCTCATGGCCATCGCCGTGGATCGCTACATCCGCGTGGTGCACCCGCACAGCCGCGTCAACTCCCTGAGTCCCTCCAAGGCCACGTGCGGCGCCGCCGCACTGTGGTTGGTCACCGTGTGCCTGACGGCCAATGCCCTCAGCCTGCAGAACTTCCGCTCAGACTACTGCGAGAGCTTCCTGGTGGAGACCTCGGCCAAGGGCAACCGGCTGTGGCACAAGTTCAACTTTCTGTTCTCCTGCTGGGTGCCGCTGCTGGTGATTCTCTTCTGCACGGCGCGCATCGTAGCCCAACTGCGGGGGCGGCAGATGAGCCAGCACGGCAAGATTAAGAAGGCGTTGTGGTTCATCACCGTGGTGGTGGTGCTTTTCGCCATCTGCTTTCTGCCCAGTAACATCACGCAGCTGCTCATCTGGATCAAAACACAGGAGGCCATCAAGACCCTGCCCGAGTCGGAGGTGTGCGACGCCATGGACGGCCTCACCGTGGTCTTCTACATGACGGTCAGCCTGACTTATCTCAACAGTGCCCTGGACCCGGTGGTCTACTACTTCTCCAGCCCCACCTTCAAGAACATCTGCAGGAAGTCCCTGAACCTGCCCCTTGGGGAGACCACTGAAAGCACAGAGAAGAGGACCCGGGAGACCGGATCGCACTCCTGCAGCCAGATTTAGCGGCGTCATTCCCAGAAAAAAAATGTTTCTTTCGGGGCGGGCAAATTTACTACTCGGTAGGGACAAAGCATTGCCGAATCTGTAATCCGGCTCGCTGCACATTAACATGAACGGGAGACCTGTAATATACATTGCATTAATTTAGCCCCCAAACGTGTGCTTTATAATGTACACATTTTAAAAACCTTTTATCTCATTTGTGAAGTGAATTCCAAGATAGATTTCTAAACGTTTGAAGATAATGGCTGAAAACGTGTAAAGACCGAGAATGATAAATGACTCACTTGTGGAAATAACACGTTAAACTGTTTTTCACCATTTTCAGTTTCCCTGATTTTGGGGGGATGGGGGGCAAAAGCAGTGCTCAGTGACGCACACGGCAAGCGTCCTCTGTCCCCCGCTTTGTAGGAACGCAAGGCCCATCTATCTTTTCCTTCAGTGCATAGGTTATCATTATTAGGCACAGTAATAAGAACTATTTGCTGACTGGCACCTCTCGTCCCGCATGGGATATATTCCAGACACCAGAGGCTTGACGCACATATATTTTCGGGGCTCAAACATTTTGGGATGTTGGGCATAAAGAAAACGGAGCATTTATTTTCATCAGGATGTGGTTTTCACGCATTCAGCGCGTAGCATTTGAAGGCGGAGACAACGGCATGATTTTTGCACAATTTTGAAGCCGCATTTGAGATATTTGGCAATTTTTTTTAACCTTCAAATTTGGCAGGGCTGTTCAGAATACTCTGCTTTGCAGTGAATCAAATTACGAGATGTTTACTTTCCCCTCACAGGGTCTTAAAATTGTTCATTCATTTTTCAAGAAAGAAATGTATAAAACTGAATAATAAACTATGCTACAAATAGATGTATCATTTATTAAACATATTGCATTCATTGTTGATTATAATAGTCATATTTGTTGTGTTGATTTAAGTTTTCTCTCAAAGTGGTTTGCAACACTGTATTTTATTTGTACCTAGTATCAGCCATTCATCAAATAATAATAAATAAATAATCATCCAGAACAAGACATGAATACAAACACATCATGTTGTAAATTACTGCATTAAACAATGATTTAATTATAAAGTGATAAGAAAGATAATCATGAGTAAGTTGTATTTGTTACACAATTTTTTCACTTTGAATGAAGTTTATAAAAATCTTATCTCATTATGAAATGTGCAACCTAAACCAAATGTATTGCAAAAAAAAGTACATTTTTGTTTTTTTTTTTGAATGAACATCTACAAATGACCTGGCCGATCCAGTCTATTTTATAAATCAAACGTAGCCTTTGCGCAAAAATGTTTGCCCGCCCTGGTCGACTGACTTTTCCCTCCACTTTCACTGCTTCTGCAAAAAAAAAAAAAAAAAAACCTCCAACTTTACAAGCACGGAAACGCAATAAAGAACACGTCGTCGCCTCCAGCTGTGTTGTTTCATCACACTGAAATCACTCAAGAGATGGCAGCTACACACTTCCTCTTTAAGTGTGGGCTCGCACCTTCAAAAATGCTGCATTTCAGGGAAAACAAAATAAGCAATTCTCAGAATAAAGCTCGCTTGCACTCAAGATGCTAATACTTCAATGAAATAACAAAAGCCGCCCTTCACCAGTAAAAAAAAAAAAAGCACCACAAATACCTTTGCATTTTTGTTGACTGTCAATTTCTTTTACATTTAAAAAAAAAAACAAGCCACTTTGTGTTCAAATTCAGACTTCAATCATTTTAATGAGCACGAGCATTTGCATAATGCCTCACGTAAAAATGACTTTCTAAATGGGCAGCAGAGTAGCAGCCTCACAGTTCTCAGGTTTTGGGTTCAAATTTCAGCATTGGCGTTTTCATGTTCTGACATTGTGACTTGAGTGGCCTAAAATAATGATCACCTTTCTACCAGAGCCACACTCCAAGAATCATAGTATCCAACACCATTCTTAACAATGGGAACATTTATTTGAACAGGAAACAAAGATAAAATTACAAAATTACAATGGCAGTAACGTTGAGCAGAAAGTCTCATTTCATCAAACGTTGTGCAAGGTAAGAAGGTCCTGGAAGGGGAAAAGCATTCCACACCAAAATGGCTGTCTGAGCGAAAGTCAATGAATGGCAATTTTTTTTTGGGGGTGGGGGGATTAATTTTATGATTTATCATTAATAATTGTTACCTGGAGGCCTGCGTTTGTGGCATCGTTGTGCTCTTGGTTTTTCATGTACTCCTCAGCCAGCCAGCGGGCGTCATCTCGACTGAGGAGCAGATCAAATCATAAAAAGTGTAACTTTCAAGATGAAGGCGCTTTTAATACTGTGTTGTATGGAAAATGCTTTTCCTATCGGGTCTTAAGAGACTCGTGTGATTCTAATAATCGGACACAAAAGAAGTAGGAAGGCTAGCTAGAGGAGAGACTGATAATGAGATCAAAAAGCAGTCGGTAGTAATAATTTGGTCTAATAGTAGTCGTTCAGTCTGAAGAGACACAAATGAGACAAGACTTGATCAGTATGTCACATTTAAAATAGACGGATAAGATTAATAATCACACCCGAATAGCTCGGGTCCGAAGAGACGTGCGAGAAGAATTGATCAGACTCATCAGCAGAACAGATCCAAAAGCAGCAGATCAGGTCTGAAGAGATGCAAATGAGACGAAAAAATAGACTCAAGCTTTAGACTCGGCTTGAAGGGGGGGAAAAAAAAAATTCTGACCTAAAAGTTGGTCTGCTCTGAAAAGAAACGAGGTAAGGCTACAAACTTCTGCTTTTGGGTCTGAAAAGACGACTTATTTGTTGCAAAATATTCCCATCTGAACGTAATGTTTAAAGCACCATTCACCAAGTGTCTGGTGTGGCTTCACACACTGTAAGCAGATGACGCAATCATAAAAGAGGAAATTTCTTATTGAGCAATACGCACGACAGCTGTTGTCACAGCAAATGTGACAAGCAACACCCTGAGGCCGAACGAAAACAGACTTACCGGTTGTGGTTGATCAGATGATTGATCAGGTCCTTCACTTGGTCCGGTTGGCCGCTGGTCACCATCAACTTCTTCATGTGCGTGAAGTGATTGGTCTTCACGAGCTTGACATGTTGACCGTGTTGAGTCATGTACGTCAACACGGTCTCCCTGATCTGAAAGGTCAGAAGACATGATCGAGTTATCCCCCCCCCTACATATTCCTGATTCACCAATTCTCCTAGTCATGTTTTTCCTTTATTCGCTGAAAAACTCGCCTATCAACATTTTTGTGCTTTCTAAAAACAAAAAGGGGACAGAAAATCCTTCACAAAATAATGAAGAATTTGTGTCAAGGAAGTCGAGTGGAACTTTGACTTCAGAGTCAGGAGTAATTAAGGTACTCGAGTGCCCTCGCAAGGACCTCAAACACGCTGACAAAGGGGCCAACTCGATGCCAACTCTTGACAATCACACAACAAGCCACGCCCCTTAAAGGCACACATTCAACACTCAAACACTGCGGTACATGCACTAATTACAATATACTGTAAACGTTTCTTAACATGCTCTTTTGTACAATACATATTTATATTAATTTCGTTTTAAAAAATAATCATATTTCATTTCATTGTGGGAAAAAAAATTATTCACTGTACCAGTAAATTGGGTTCTGAGGTTGGGTCACGGAACATATTTAACTTTAAATTTCTTCATGTCAGGTCAGAGGAAGCCTGACATGAAAAATACTGGGCCTTTTTCCCCAAATCAAATCATCTTTAAGTCATTTCTTTGGAAGGGCAATGCTGGAATAGGACTTTTAAATACTATTCAACTTGTTTTCGGATTTACTCTTTGGAATATTCATATAGACCAGTGGTGAGCAACTTTTTTGGGTGAGAGGTGGGCGGGGGGGTTTGGCTATCGACTGAACAGCTGGATCTCGATGATGTATTCTGAATGTTAGCAGCTAAATAACAATAATGCTCTTATCGGCATGTCTTCGCCGTGTGAGAATCTTCTCGCCATCGGACACAGGTTCACAGCTTTTCGTTTCCTCTTTCACAGCTTTACTCAATCAGGAGATGAATTTGCACAAACCACCAATGTTCAACAAAAACAACACTTGTTGCTCGGCAACAGTAAGTTCCTTGAAGGGATGAAAATAAAATTCAATCAAGATGATCATATTGAGGCAACAACTCACCTGTGAGGGAATTCCAGCAAACTCTCCCGTATTCATGAGCTCCTCTTCCTGCTCCAGTACAGTGAGTGGGTCGTGCACAGAAAGAAAGCCCTGCAAGCACCAAGTGGCAATTTCACCAGTCGGGATTGATTGGTCAGATTCACGGCAAAATTCCATGGTCAGGTCTGGTGAGACTTTGAATAAGACCGTAAAATAGGTCACGCATGAAGATACTTTGTTGAGACGAAAAATCAGAGCCCAGAGAGACACAAGCGAGACTTTAATAAGACCCCAAATCAGTAAGTTAGGTCTGAAGAGAGGTGAATCTAATATTGATTTATATTTGTATATATTGTGGGTTTTGTTATTTCCGTGTGCAGTGCTGCCCCCCCCCCACCTCCTCCTTAGCACCGCATGCAACAGACCAAACCTGTAACTACATCATAATATGCAATGTCTGCACCATCCATTTGAAATAATGTTCTGTTTGTAAATAATAAAGGGATGGAAATTTGGGTTGTCTTTTTTTTTTTTACTCTGATGATTCAATTCATCACACACAAAAAAAACTGACGGATGAATTGATTCTTAAAATACTTAGTGAGCAACTCAAAAATGTAAAAATGCTCAGCTAATCCATATGACAGGTATCGTAATCTGCATCGGCCGACTTCACTCATGGATGATCAGAGTCGGAATCAACAGCATAAAACACCCTTATTATTATTATTATTACTTGTACTTGGCATGTTCACCTGAACCTGTTGATCTTTTTTGCTGGCACAAGGGATGAGCAAGAGTGTTCCAAGAGCAAAGGCCAACAGATGGAATTGGGCGAAGCCTTTGGCGATTCCTATCAAGTCCATGCTTAACAAAAGCGGACACCTGGGGGATGAAAGCAAAACAAATCGGCAAATCCAAGTCGACCTCCTCGCGGTATGTATACAGTCCATATAAAGACAAGAAGAGGGTGTACTTTAGAAGGAGAACAAAGTTCCTGGAGAATGTTGCTTGTTGATCCGCACTCAACGGTAAAGAAGCTGAAACCAATACAGGGATTATGTACATTACTATGTTAGCGCTCTACTCGCAAAGTAGCAGATGTCTGAAAGTTGCTCCTCTACATCAGACCGTCTATGTCAATCAGACCGTTTATGTCATTTTGCATTATATGTTAGTATTATGGTTGCGGATTTTTTTTTCTTCAATGAAATAACATGTTTGGTTGAACATTTTTGTGCTTACATTATACAATGTTTGGAGAACTATGCAAGCAAGCCTTTTCACTTCCTCAAAGTGATGTTATATGAAAGTCTCCTATTTTTAGACAGCGAGAAAATGAGAAGCGGCATTCAGGAATTCTTTAAAAGTGTTTTTTTTTTCAAGTGGAAGTGGTGAAACCATATCAAGATTATTTTCTTTCCATGGTCTCTGGAAGGCAAGCCCCTGTGATAAATGAGGGTCAACTGTACTAACAGTGATATGAACCAAACTATATGACGTCATGAAATGAATACCTGAGACAAAAGGTGCGAGTAGCAGACTCTTCCAGGCCCTGGAGAAACTCGAAATCTGGAGAGACGAGAGAGCAAAAACCCATGAAATCTGTCAGATGTTGTTGATATTGATTATTAATTTTATTTATTTTAAACACTACCTCCCACAGGGCCGGCACTGCAACAGCTGCCTCCAGTACCTTCTGGAGATCACCAATCTGAGGAGAGAGGGAACAATTTTAGTTTCCTGCACATTCACATTCGCACAGGGCCTATGAGCAGTGTGCGATGGTGTTAAAATTATTATTTTTAAGAGAATTTCCTCAAATAATAGACAACTCATTTGGGTCTGAGGAGAGACAGGTGAAATGAATAATCTGACCAAAAAATAGTTGGTTGAGTCTGAAAATACGTGACGATAAAATTGTTAATTGGGAGTGAAACGCAAGTGAGTTCTGAGGGCAGAAAGTGGGACCGGAAGCGAAAGAGAGAAAAATGTGACACTTGTCATATGAGCTGAGAGAAGAAAGTTGGATCAACAGTAAAGAGACAAGATAGACACACACATAGTAAGGTCATTCCAAAGTAGCGGATTGGATCTGAATTGACACAGATGATCAAATCCAAAAGCAGGAGGTGTTAAGACACAAAGGTCAGACTAAAAATTCTACCCAAAAATCGTAAATAAGGTCTAAAGGGACACAAGGAGAGATGTGAGACTATCAGACCAAAAATTCGAAACGCTTTCCGAAACGTGAATATCCTGACCAAGTTGAAGCAGAGCATTTTCTGAAGAAGACCGTTCCACAGCTGAGGGTCATAAACCTTGTACTCCAGGCACAGGTCTGCCACCAAGCACAGCGCCTGAAAACACAGAACCTTACTTACTACCCTCAGTGCCAGAATCCCCAAGCGCAGGGCGAAGCAGGCTTTGGAGCTCAAGGGCCACCTTTTCAGAGCAAGCAGAAAGTACCTGCGGCTCGTGGCTGTGATTCTTCCACAGTCCTTTGATCAGGCCCTCTTTGGGGCTGCTGAGGAATGACTGCACCGTGTAGGGAACGTTCAGCGCCTCCAGCCGCGACACAAAGATGTAGCATTTCAGGTGGTTGCTGCAAATACATCATTTTTAAGATGAAACCAAGAATTTTGTTGCACTGTGCGTAAATGTCATCCAGCATTCCCAAAATGAAAAAAGAAGTGAATCGGCATACTCCAGTTCCGCCCTGGGGATCTTCAACTGGGCCTCCAGGGTGTCGGCATCGGCGAGACGGACGAGGCAAAGGAGCGCTCGGGTTCGATGGCATAAGGTGAGACGAGGGCCGGATTTGCTGAGAGGCTACGAGCGGGAGAGCGTAAGATCGTAGACAGCACTTACGTGGATGCGTTTGTCCCACCGCAATGAAGGACTCACCCAGGTCTCAGCAGACAGGATGGAGCTGAGGAGGCACACGGCATTGGCTGTGGGTTGAGACTGCAGCATGTGCACCACCCTGATAGCAACAAAGAGGTTGGCAATGGTTAATCTTACAAGAGGCAGGTGTCTTTACAGTATGAGTATTTTTTTAAACAATGCTTCATTTCAAATGTTATTGAAATCGTTCATTTCCTAAATAGAAAACAAATTACGGATATTGCATTTTTCCTAAAAAGAAAAGATTTATGCTTTAATATTAGATGCCCCCATTTTAAATGAAATTGGGGTTTTCATGAAAAGAAAGAAGAAACTACCGACGCTGCAATTTCCTCAAAAGATTTAATCTGTCTGATTAATGTTTTTTAAGACACGCATAACTTTGTTCATTAGAGAATTTTGCTTTATAGAGAATCTACTCATCGGAGGTTGGACCCTTTTTTCAAAATGTTGTTAATTTTACAAGTATTTAAAATCGTTCATTTCATCTGAAGAAGACAAACTATTGATATTGCACGTACCGAAAAAGAAAATATTTAGGGTGATTATCTTGTATGAAATAGTTGTTTTGTTTCATTTGAAATGTAATTCAAATCCTGACTTATTAAAGACTCTATTGATGATGCGCTTTGCTAAAGAGAAACGATTTATGGTGGCCAGCAAATGCAATTTTAGGTGCATACAGAAGGAAACCTACCTCATTAAGTCTGGGTCATCGTTGAAGTTCCTGACACATTCCTTGTGGCTCATATCCTTTTGAGGGACAAGTTGAAAATGGCGGACAAGGAAGAAAAAAAGCATGTCACGGCAAAGCATTGAGCATGTACAGTTTGTCAGATGAAGGGAAACGAACCTTTGCCAATACAGAACCCGTCTTACAGATCCATTTTTCCAGCAGCATGTTGTGGACTTTCAAAAGATCCATTTGGTTGATGGCGACAATTTCCCTCACCACAGCGTGTATGTCTGAAACACGGACGCCATTAAAATCATTCTTTTCCCAAAAAGAATTTACCTATTGACAGTGCACTTTCCTGAAAAGGAAAGATTTAACACTACAGGTATTTAATAATGGTACGAAACATCTAGTTTTTATTGTACGGTATGCATTGTCTACTCAGAAAAAAAAAAGACAAATTATTGCTGACACACACACCAGGATATGTTTGGCATCCAGAGTCCCTGAAGCGTCGTTCCACGCTGCTGTGCTCGTAGAGGACTGCAATGAGTTTGTCCGGAGCGCCGCTGAGCTTGAGGTACTCAGGTGTGTTGAACTGAGTGGGCACCAGGGCGCCTTCCGTGGCCGAGCGCACAAACTGGAACTGCAGCTTGCACAGAAAGGCCTCCCCTCGGATCCGCTGCGCATCCTGCCGGTTCCCAAAACCATCAAACTTTGAGATCGAAATGTAGCAAAAAACTCAAATCTGACATTTTATTCTAAGCCAATATCGCACGGTGCTTTTGTGAACAAATACGTACATCGAGGTTTGGATCACCGAGCCATGTTTTCCCAATGGCCAAGCAAAAGCGAAGTGACTGCGTCTTCTCATAGCCTGCAGGCCACATAAGAGTGCATCTGCAAGCTGAACAACGCTGACACATCACATGCTGGAGTCAAACCTGATGGCAGCTCCTGGGTGATCTTGTGGGCGGTCGCAACCGCCCATTCCTGGTTCTTGATGCTGCAGATGTACGTCATGACGGTGACGGCAACTTTCTGGATCTCCTTCTTGTTACCTGGAGTCTGAGCCCTTCTCATTTGCTCCAGGACGAGGGGTTTCATCTTTGTATTGAAGATTTGGTTAACTGCCAACATGTAGAGCTTGTCCAGGCTCACCTGGCGTGAGAGAGAGGGCGTTATGTTTATTTGTTGTATTTATTTTTTTCTACACACACGACTGAGTTTGTGGCTAGTTTTTAGACTCATCCGCAGTACCTTCATCAGTTTGCTGATTAGAAGAAGAGTTGGGAAGGTTTCCTCACTGAGCTCCGGAGCTTAACATACATGAAAGAGAGACTTTAGCAGAATGTATAAACAGTGTTCCGTCGCTTTAACTATTATGGTTTGGTTTGTGGAACAAATCTACTTTATACTTGTCTGTTGTGGAAACCCATGCAACACTGCAGAAAAACTGTTTTATGGTGATTCTCGTCTATGGGTTTCGACAGCTTTTTACGTTACAATAAATTCTGCACAATTCAAAAATGATTTTTTATCGCGGGCCACATTGTAGTTATGTTCATGTTATGTTTAGTTATGCAAGTCTGTCGTTTCACTCAGCACTTTTCCTGATTCACTGGGTTGCAATCAATAAATTGGCGTTCAGACGTCGCTAAAAAACATTCAAAGTAAAGTAGCGCTTTAGCTTGGCTGGCCGATTACCGGTAATCGGTCTGCCCCTACACAACACTCCATGGTGAACACGTTTTTTTTTTACCACATGTATGTATTCATCATAAATGCTACCACAGCAATTTTTTTAAACTTGTGTTAGTTTCCTTGTGCAGCTAAACCACAGGTGACTCACATATGATCTTCCAGTAGTGTTTGTCCTGCAAGAGCAGGTGGAAAGGCAACCTGACGGCATCCAGGGGGCTGGGTGGCAGGCTGTTCTCCAGAATGAATGTGTGCTCCACGTCCGAGGGGGGAGCCAGACGTTTGTAGGACTTCAAGTGCTGCAGCAGGCCAACTGCCTGCGCACCACATGATGAGGAATCATCTCATTGTTGGGATTTTTCACAATTTTTATCCTTCATTACGCTTGTCGTCATTGAAGAAGCGAGTAAGCCGGAGTCTTTTAGCAATTGACGAGTGGATATACATTCCACAAAAATAAACTAATAAATCAATAAATGGTGGGAACACAGTAGGTGACCAACAAAAAAAAAAAAAAAAAGCAGGGTAGCACGATAGTGTTTTGTTGATTTACCTGGCTGGCAGAAAAGCCGGCAACATTTTCATCAGCAGCCAGTAAGAGCTTCAGCACCACCTCGATCCTCTCGTAGTTGTATGGACTGAGCTGAGTGACAAAAAAGTGAAGTGATGGAGACATATAAGCACATGAAACATTATGAAGAGAATAGCAGCACCCACTAAAATAGTCAAAGTATGAATATATTTTCAATTGTGGAGGCATCCCTTCATCAGCGAAGCATTGAAATACAATTTTGTGTGAGTATATCACATGCAGCGGACACAATAGCCGCACCCAAATATAACCGGTGAGATCATTGTATGCGCCACCATGAATATTTAAATGAAAATATATGCTGTTTTGCATGCTCTGTATCTGTTGCTGCATACTGTGTATGTATTGCTGCATAGTGTGTTGATTTGTACTGTAATTACGTCAGCCTCTGTGGTGTCTGGCTGAACATTTTTCTGTTTACATTTTTAAAAAGTTAATTCTCGATTGTTATATGCATCTGTTTTACCGTAGACTTCAACTGGAAAAAACAGCTTGAAGCAAGCAAGCTCTCTATCTTATTTGAGGAACTGTGGGCAAGAAAATAAATACAAGTGTGCTTTAGGAACTTTTCATGTGTTTAAAGTGTGTGAGAGGGAGACAATTGCCGAAAAAAATAAAGTATTGCTTCAAGTTACCTATCGCAAGTGGTCTAGAACGTAATATCCCCCACAATAAACAGGAGTTCACTGTATTTCCAGACCTTAAAAATGGCAGCGGACAGACTGCTGATGAGCTGCTGAGTTTGGCTCAACTTGGGGATGATGCCCAGGACCCGCTCCATTGTGTCTGCATAGCACATGGCTTGTGCGTGGCTCGTGTCTGCCTCCTCCTCCTCTTCCTCTTGGAGCAGAAGTACGGTGGTAACGTACTGATTGATGACATTGTCGCTGTCCAGACCGTACGTGCTGAAGATTAGAAGGAGGAAGAGTTGCTAATGGGGAAACCAAAGCTTACTGAACACGAGGGTGGATATTTTATAGACCTGCAGTACTGGAGGATAATCTCGGGAGTGATCCTCTTGTTCTTTACCAGAACAGGGATCAATGTGCTCTTCAACTCCGGTGGCTGGTGAAACACAGGCAGGATGGAGATCTGCAAAAGACACAAAGATGTCCAACCGTTCAGAACCTCTGACCTCTGTACTTTGAGGTGGGCGTGCTAACCAGTTGGCCACCGTGAAGGTTTCACCGTACCTCTAGTTTGGCGAGCTTGATGCCCCATTCGGCATCTGTGATGACGGACAGAAACTTGTTCTTTTCATCAACGTGATTGTACATGCTGCAAAGCTCAACCCCGATCCTGGCCACGGCCTGAAAGACAGATGGAAATCATGACAAGTGTGATCACCGTTACAGTCAACAGCAATAACCGCTGTTGTGAAAATACACATTTGGACAAACCAAGATTTTCTCATAGTTTTCCAAGGTGCTGTCGATAAACTTCCACAGGATCTTGAAGACCTCTTCCTTTGAGAGAAGCGTGCACAGCCCGATGGCCAAATCGCAATCCACCATCCTCCAGTTGAACACCTACAGTACATCAAAGACAGAAGTTTAGGCGGGGGTCGGGGGGGCTTTGGTCACAAAGTTTGCAGTGCTCTGATTTAGACTAATGGAAAATCAGGTATATCAGCAGTGGGGCTCTCACTTTATTGAGCAGAGCCAAGGCAATGGATTTCAGGGACGAGGTGGTGATCTTGCGCAAGTCGTTCAGTGACACGTTGTACTTTCTCAGCTCTTGTGCGTCGTAAAGCTAGAAAAAGCGGCAAAGGGATGATCACGAGCCAAGTCGCTGAGTAGGTATAGGTAAGAAGAAAGGTCGGGAAGGAGGTGGGGGGTCGGCATGGATCAAGTAATTAAGTAGGTATAGTAGATAAGGAAGCATGTTGGTAGGTAGGTGGGTAACTAAGTAAATACGGTAGATACGTAGAGGCTTATTATGTACCGCAGTCAGGGCCCTACCTGTGCACTAATCTTGGGGTCCATGACGTTGGCGGTGACGTGCTGCAAGCAGCTGCCATACGAGTTGACCAGCACCCTAAGGGCCAACTCCTGCTGACTGCACTCCTGCAACATCTGCAACATGCTGAGCAGAGGACTCAGCAGGGGCCGCAGGTAGTTGGAACCTGCACCGAGGACCAAACCAAGGTTTCGAGTCAAGTGGAATGGCGGTCTGGTATCATCATGACACATTTACAGACATACTGAAAATGGGGACGTTGACGATACTCACCATCTTTAAATGAGCAGTGAGAGAGACAGGAACAGTCGAGGGGGTACAGTTTGATCTCTGCAATCACGGGAACAAGCAACAGCACTCAATAAATGCAAAGCGAACCCCTCGTTTGATGCCACTCCCAGAGGTTGACTGTCAAACTAACCATAATACAAGGAGAATTTCATTTAAAACAACAACATAGCTTGGCCTTACATACATTGTAACAAAAATTATGTCATTATTTAATTCCGTTTAATTATGTTATTATTGAATGGTTTCATAAAGTACAATATTACATTTTTTTTAAGAGGGCTAGAATGAATTAATAGCATTTTCATTCATTTCAACATAAAGATCATTTGAGCTATGCGTGTTTTGAGTTCCAAGTGTGGTCACTGAACCGATCAAACTTGCATGTCAAAGCACGCTTCGATTTACCTTGAGAGACGGGTATCAAGCAGTCAGTGATTTCATATTGTACAGGTAGCACAGAAATCGGGTCCAAAACAATGCAGTCTTCATGAAAGACATCTTGGAAACACCACTGAGAATACTGATCTTGCAATGTCTCTCTGGCCAAATCCTGTGACCAACAAATCATATGTGTTATTCTATCATGCACAAATATTCATTTCTCTTATCGAATTAAAGTAGACATATTGTTAGGTTAATAGCATACTTGACAAAATAATTTTTAACTTACCGTTACCAAATCAAGAACACAACTTCGGCAACTATGTTGTTCAGCTCATGATGTTAGGGTAGGAATTTCTTCAGAGTTTAAAACAATTCCCGGCGTCTAATTGTAATAAATAAATAAATAAATAGAACGATGCTGACCTTGGCTATGAAGCCGTAGTTGTCTGATAACTGGCACTGGTGGTAGATGTCCATGGCGAGCCGTGTGGACCTGCAAAGCTCCAAACAATCTAGCAGCAAGTCTGTAATCATGGTAATGAGGCATATGACAAACAATTAACATAAGATAAGATAAGATAAGATAACCTTTATTTGTCCCACACTGGGGAAATTTGCAGTCTACAGCAGCGAAATTGTGGGAGGAAATAAAGTGTTTCATTGCACAAAATAAATGTTTCAGAAAAGAACTGTACACAGTTCAATATAAGTGCAATATAAATAAAGCATTAGCATTATTAGGTGGTATTTGTAGAATAATATATAAGTAATATAATAATGTCATCAAATGTAACAAGAGGAGTCGAAATTATATCTTTTGGAGTACATTTCGAGTTTAAACTATGAATGTAGGGAATCCCAAAACATTTGTGGGGGACCAAGGGGGGAGGGCTATGCTTAACTTATTTTAGACAAGTCCAAGTGTTTACCTGGGTGGCACACGGTGATGGCCTGGCAGGTGAGGTGGTAGATGACGGCCGGCAGGTCGGTGTCCTCTGGTAGCACCATGGGCATGTCGGCTTCCAGCATGTGGCAAAGCGTGTTGGCGGCGGTGAACAGCACCTTGCCTGTGCCCGTGTTGTTGTGGTGTTCATAGAGCTCGCTGAAGGCAAATGCGACACGAGAAACAGGGAGCTAAAATAATGCTGAAACATAGAGTTTGTTTAAAAAAAAACAAAAAAAAAAAACCAGATCAGCCTTACCTGAGGATCGGCAGGGCTTTCTGGACATCGCCCGTCCCCAAAGCTCGCAAGGCCAGGTCGGACCAGAGCTCCTGCTCGCTGTGCTGCAGCAACCGACCCAGACGACGCAGGCCGGCTTCGGTCGAGACGGTTGTGGATGGCCGATGGCCGCGTGTGCGCTCGTGTGCCTCGATGTGATGCTCCCGGATTTGTTTCTGGATCTCCCGGTCTTCATAATTGGCAGGGGTGAAGAAGATATCGAAATCTTCCTGAAGAACAGGCAAGAGCACGGTGATGAATAATCAAAAAGGAGGTGGTATTGTCACAATTGGTGTGCGGCCTTCACCTGCAGATGGGCGATGGCCTTGAACATGTGGAGCTCGTTTTCGCACTCCATGCTTTTAAGAGCGTCATCTACAGTTGACGTGGAAAAAAAAGGTGTGATGAAACATGTATACACTCGTACATTCTTTTCATTCCTTCGTACATAACTCTAAGTCTCCGTAGAATGTCACTGCCAGGCACAAGTCTATGCCCACATTTTTTCCCCCCACAAACTGATCATACCATGATGACATGTAAATGTAACACTCTGCACTTTTTCTGCGGACTGCTTTCAATTCTGCGGAGAGCTTTGAAATCCGCGGCAAATTTCGTGACGGCGGAATCGCGGATTCCTGCGGGGACAAGCCGCATAATCTGAATGGTAAAATTCACAACGCTTGAAAATAATTCCGATTCCAAGGACGTCAACTTCAATGTCTTTCTGGGACTCTTCCAGTGTCTCTTCATGTCTGTTACAACCTGCTCAAGGCGATGCCATTGTGGCATTATAAGAAAAAATGGTACTTACGTTTGTGTACGACTTGCTGGTATTTCATTACCTCCACCATCACTTGAGCAATAACCATCTTCTCTTTCTTGTGCTAGTACAGACAAGCAAATTGGCTAAATTTCTCTCTGGATGGATGGATGGATGTATTGTTATCTTTCAGAGTGGAGAATCAATGTATTTATTTATTTCAAATTTTTGCTATTTGCAGGTCTTGGTCACTAAACGCAGCAAATAGATACTGTTCACTGTATGTTCTGGAATCTTAACTCACGTCATCAGACAAGTGGTCTTTGTCCTCCAGCTTCAGCCTGGCCCATGATGTGAGACGCTCCAAAACGCAGGTGACCTCTTCACATGGCAAATTCTTCAACATGGTGACACACGCATCGCTCTGCCCACAAAAGAAAAAAATGTTTTGGCATCGAAGCAAATAAACAACCAAAAAGAAACACTAGGGAAACACTAACCTGGCCTTGGCTAATCAGCCGGATGAGATACAAGTAGTTGATTTGCGACGTTGGAAGTTTGTACGCTTCTGCTAGAGCCAAGGCGTCCTGCAGGCATGTTGGAGAGTCCTGCTTCAAGATGTACCGAACTACCGCCTGCAAAACATAAGGTGGAAACTAAAAATCAATTCAGTGCGACCCTACTATGCTGCAGGGGCGAAAAGGGGGCGGGGAGAATACATTTGCAATGTGTTTTAGCAAGTTTAGCCGTGTTGAAAAGTGTGAGCAACGCAAAAGTGCCCCACCATTTTTTAAATTTTTGCCCGGTCTACAGCTCACTGATTTTCATTAATGTGCCCCCAGCAAAAAAAAAATGAAGTTCATTCCATGTTACCATAATTTGATTCGGGCTTGAGTGGGTGTAACTGCGGATCCCATAGCCCCGCAGAAGTTTGCAGATTTCCATCAGACGGTAGCGCTCCTTTAAAAGCTCCTGCCTGTGTTGGAGCCATAAATCAGGCAAATGCAACAGTGATGGATTTTCAAATAACAATCATGAAGTTATGGTTAAATTTGTATTAAATGCCCATCCCGAGAGAGGGTAGCGATGACATACTTTGGTCCATCCATCTCCAGGTATTGCTGAACCAGCTCCTCCACTACAGAGCTCCAGGGGAAGACAGCTTTCTGCATGATCTCCAAAACCGCATCCACCTTGAGCTGAGGGAATAGTTCACACAGGAAATATATTACGTATTGGATATTTTTTGCTGCTCGGAGCTTAAAAATTTTCAACGATTCATTTTTAAGACAGCATTAAAATCGGTCACGCATACACACACACACACACACACACGCACACACACTTTATTGTATACATTATTTACAGTTATTTATTTGGGAATTCCCAATACTGTATTGGAGAACTTATTGCTAGCAGTTTTTGTTTCATTTGATCCAATGTGAACCCATCCGTCACCTTGAAAACAAATTATGTTCCCAAGTTTGCGCAACGAATTATGATATAATACTATTCAAATATAATCATTATACATCTATGCATGATTGGCTGGTTGAGGGTATCCCCCGCCTACTGCCCGAAGACGGCTAGGATTGGCTCCAGCACCCCCCGCGACCCATGTGAGGATAAAAGCAGATCGGAAAATGGATGGATGGATGGATGGCTATATCTCTGCATTATTAAAGGTGATGAAAGGAAACCACTGCTAACCTGGATGACTGTTAAGAAGGTTGAATGGCTAATTTAAATATTTCCTCATAAATTCACCTACAGTTAATGAAGGTTTTATGAGGGTGACAGATTGAGCCAAGCTCAAGTTCCCCAAATAGTGAACTTGTTTGCGTCACGTGACTTACATCCATATCCGCCATGCATCCCAGCACCGCCACTGCTTTGGCTTCCCATGGCGTGAAAAGCGTTGTGGTTTGGGAGCTGCAACGTTCCAGCATATCCTAGTATAAAAGAAAACAGATGATAGTACGTACTGTACTTGATAAGAGGCCGGGTTGTGCTGGTGTTTTACCTTGATGTACTGCAGAAGAAGTTCATCCAAAGGAATGCCATGTTCCTCAGCATAAGGCAGGATGTTGTTTTCCACTGTGGCGGCGACCAATTCCGGAGCTGCCACTTTGTCCAGCATGAGGAACGTCACACTACGTACCTTTCCCTGATGGTTACATTCGATACATTTTTACAGGAACAAAGAAATTCAGCAGACGCAGTACACTTCAGAAGGCAGACAACTGTGACCCCACCCCGGGTGTGTGAGCAGTACATTACTATAATTGGCGTATCGAACGCAAACCTTCTCAAAGAGCGAAAGTGAAAGTCTGCAGTTGTATTTTGTGTGGAGGTCCAGCAACTGACGCAGGTTCGACACCAGGGTCCTTAGGTCCTCCACTTCTTCCGAGCCATAATTTGCATCCTGAGAAAAGGAACGCAAAAGAACAGATGATGTGATGATGTGTACGGCTAAGAGCAGGGGTGGGCAAAGTGTGGCCACTCCTTTCACCGAGCTTTTACTTGACAAAGAGCCCCGGAATATTTGATTCGTTAATTTAGCAGTCCTTCTAAAATGAGTGAATCAAAATGTGTTTCATTCATTTGCCTCATTAAACATGTTCATTTAATGTGAACAATACAAGAAAAAATATAAGTTAATATTTGACTAAATAACAACAGCAATAATCATTCTGAATTTTTTTTACGAAGTACACATTCAATTTGTATTTTGAATATATTTCATTAAAGAATTGGTTATTTGGTTAATTGGAAACAATACAGTATTAGAAAAAATTGTGACGTAAACAATTTTCCCCATACTAAAATTGTTCATTTATTTTACAAATGAATTGCTTCACGTATGGTATAATGATGAAATGTGAGAAAAAAGTTTGTATGCGCTGTGATAGAGTGGAAAAAACAAACTCACAGATTTCATCCATGACCATAAAGACGGCAGTCCGAGCTCTGCCAGGGTCAGTCCGTTTTGTGGCCAAGTGCCCTGGAAAACGTGATATTTATTTCCAAATCCGGACTACGAGGATGAGATTGGATGGAAAACTTGTGCCTCTACCTTTTCCATCAGCTCCAGATTGCGTGCGCGCTGCTCAATCCATTTCGCCAGGATTTTCTGAAGGCAAGAAAAAAACTTTTTAGCACATTTTTTTTTCCTGTTCTATGTGTGAGGAGGTATACTACCTGTCCTGGTGGGAGCACTCTACGGACAAATGGAAGAAACACAGTCTTAAACCAGGGACACAGGTCTCGGGATGGCAGATCCTCTGGAATGGCGTCTAGGACGGCTTCAAGGCTGCTCTCATCAAAACTTCCTGCAATCTGGCCCTTTAAAAACAAAACAAAACCACAAATCATACAACACAAAACATCTTTATTTATACAGCGCTTGCACAACAGATGCAGCTGTCACAAAGCGTTTTAGAGAACAATCATATCTCACCGTTCGCAGTATCATCTTATCGAATAATTGTTGAATAGACGCCATGCACTAATCAGTATGACTTTAAAATAGGCAGCTTCATTTCTGGAAGAGTATGAAGTTGTTGGGTTTTTTTTGTTTAACTGTACAAATTCTATCTCGACTGTATACAGCTTTAGTCTTCTTGTAAGATTACATTTGTTCTCAAAACTACTTGGACTTTCTTTTCCGAATAAATGACTCATTCTCAAAGAATGGCAACATTTTTCTCAAAAATCTAAGAATTTTTTCAAAAATTCTCACCCAATCTGCATACATATTTTATGGAGTTATAAGACAATATGAAATTTGAACTTTTTCTCAAAAATACTCTCAACATTAGATGGTTTTTTTTCCTCCTCTCTAAAATAGACAACTATTTTATTTTTCTTGAAACTAAATGCCTTTGTACATGAAAAATATATATTTTTTAACTATACAACTTATTTAAAAAAATATACATTACTCTCACAAGAAGTTTTTTTCCTCAAAACTAATCACACATTTTAAATCTACACATTTTCTCTCAATTAAAAAAAAAAAATCGAACATATTCCTTTATCTTTCTCCCATTACCTCATATTTCAGCCAAAGGAGTTGAGCGCTGCACATGTCTCCATCTCGCAGGTAACTCAGAATATCTCCCAACAGGTCCGTACAGTTCAGGAACTCAATCCAGGCGATGCCGCTGTGTTTAACGAAAACGTACAACAATCACTACAGAACCTCAATGCTGTCGATGTTGCCAGAAAACGCAAGAGCCTACTTGAATTTGTCCTGGCCGTGAAGGCTGCAGAAGGTCGCCAGTCTGGCCAAGGCCTCGTGGATCTGCAAGGAGGAGGAACGCGCGGCGGCGTGGCTCAACATCTTCTCCGCCGTGTCGAAGCTCGGCCACGGAGCCTTGATGCAGTAATCCACCACAAACTTCTCATCCTGGACCACATGTGACAAATACTTTGTTACTATACTACTTTTTGGGGGGTTACTCAAGGATTTATTTTTCTGAAGAATTTTTACCCTTGCTCACAAGAATTAAAAACCTTCACTTTCTACTGTAACAATGCTGCTCATCTCGTAAGCGGAACATGTCAGAGCGAGCATATGCTATGACTTTTTTCATCCATTTTTCTCCACTGAATGGTACTCACCGCGATCTTCATCAGGTTAATTCTGGCCTCCTCCACAAGTTCGGACCATTCATCTTGTGTGTGGCCACCCACTGACGCCGAGGCCAGCTGCTCCAACACAAAGGCCAGCTTCACCTTGTAAACGAGCTGAACAGAAACCAGCAGTTTCAATTTGTGCAGTGTTTTCCCGCCAAGGCACATATTTTTTACAAGGAAAAACACATCACAAAAGCTCTGTATGCAAGTTATTTGGATATGACAAACACTAAAGGACAAAGTATTATATTTCATATTATTCACTGTAAATATATATGTTGTTTGTTTTTTTTGAATAGAAAATTGGGAGTGCAAGCTACGGCTCCTTCCAAACACACACTTCCAAGGATAAACACCTGCAAAATGTAGGAAGCTTTCAAAATGGCAAACGTACCTCTAAATCCAGTTCAAATAGAGCAGCGATCTTTTCAGCCTCATCAAATTTGTGTTTGTGAAGAAGTCTGCTGAGCCTGGTGGAAGAGAACTCAAAGTGAGCCATAATTGAATTAATCAAAGGTAAAATACAGCATCCCCCAAAAATATAATTTAACCTACCTGTTCTCAGGCAAAGCCTCTGTCAGGCAGCGGACAATGAGGCAGGAAACACACTCTCCTTGACTGCTCCAGCCAAAAATGGAGATAAAGCACAGTATCAAGTAGCAATAGCCACACTATTGGCGAGTGAATATCATGCTGGCTCACGAGAAAACAATTACCTTTCTGAGGTGGTACGAATCCCCTCCAAGAAATAAATGGTGTCCTGAAACAGAAGGCATAACATAATGACAAGTAAAGATATGAGTAGCGGGTCTCTTTTTTGCTCACCCCTATTACAAAAGAAGGAGCGGCCTTCACAAAAAGAGAAGAACATACATAGGAAATTACTTGAAGCAGTAGAACTTCAGCCTACATCATTTACTTTCCCCCCAAAAGGTTCCTATGAATAATTTGGGCTGTACAAACAGTTGGTTTTCATAAAGTCGAATGTTTGAGAGCAGGTCACATTCAAAATTGCGATCCCTCACCATGCTTATTTTTGTCTGGACCAGGCAGGACACTGAGAAGACGTCCAGGCAGTAGCAAACGGTCATGGACGGCAAACATCGGATCCTGAGCGAGTTGATCTAAAAATATAAGCAAGTATATTTTCATGATGAGCAAGTTGAGCAATGCAAAGGCTTGAATGTTGAACTGACACGGACGCTACCTGACTCTTGTCTTGCTTCTCCAGGGTGATCATCTTCACGCTGCCCTCCGCTTGACTGGAATCAACAGCACAGAGTTGACATGGCCGCCGTAGGAAAATAAATATCTACATAACTTTTGGCAGTAGTGTTCTTTGTATGATTGGGGTTAAAACGACTGGATCACATTTTACCCTTCCACCAAGGCCGCAGAGCCGCAATCGGTGATTATTTCAAAGTCGAGAAGAGCGACATTCGGCCAGACGTGAACCATGACCAGGAAATCCACATCCCAAAGACTCAAGACTTCCTGAAAAACACAAGGTAAGGAGACAAGATTTTTTTTTTTTTTTTTAAGATTTAAAGCAGTTCTTAAGTGTCCAAATGAAATGTCGGTGACATCATCAAAATTAGTTTCGGAATAATCAAAGTGGAAATAATCATCTTGAAGCCTCTTTTTTGACAATCTGCCAAACTGCTGCTTGCTGTGAAATTCGCTCACTCCATAGGTAGCATTTAAATTTATGTACATAAACTCACCTCTGTGTCGAGAATGTACAGAAGATTTCCAATCACCACCATTTTCTTGACACCTTTAAAGTAGAAAAACAGAACTTTTTTTTTCATCGATACGTTTTATTCTGAGTTCAACAATAACCATTTGGACACTTGACATCATTGTCAAATTGGTGTAGAATGTCAACGTTTCATGTTAATATTTTGCCCTTTTCCTCACCTGTTATCAAACTACGTTCCATGGAGTGAGCGAGGCACATCTTGGACTGAAGAGGGTCGATGGTCCAGTGACTAACTGTGTGCTCTCCGTCTCCCTGCCGAATTCCAACAGCGTTAAGTGGTGACATATTGGCCAAGCCTGTCACAGGTCTAGCTTGTAGATAGTGCCTCTCGTCACGGCCAGCCACTGGGGGCTTTTAACCGATGGACTTTTGAGGCTCAAACAAATAGTGATGTGAAGGCATATGCTGGACGTACAAATGCATTTGACTGACAGCTCAAGGTTGAGCGAGGCATGTTTTCAATGCATTCAGCAGACTCATACATAGCGTTTAACAGAACGCGTCAACTTTTTTGAATTTCAAAGCCCCATCTAATAAGCTTGGCGATTTTTTTCCGAACTGCCAGTACTGTCAACTTTAGCAAACTTAAGCAAACTCTACTAATCTCTACGAAATATACGTACGATGCACTCACCCCGATCAATAAATGGATTTCAGTGGCCAAAGTGAAGGTGACTGCGTCGCTGCAGCCTTCGTTATGGTAAATCTCGGTGGAGCAGAAGTCGATCTTGATGACTCTCTGAAGCTGCATGCACCGACCCAAAAAGTTGTTTTTGCTTCATTAATTATGCAGCCACATGAAAAGAGAAAGGCCTTTACTCACCTCTTTTAAAGTGGACAGGTCCATATTTTCAATTGCTGGGACAAAAAGAAAAGTATTACTTTACATGAGACAGAAAATTAGACTAACTTTGACATTATAAACATTGCCGCGTATACCTGTTTTGATCCTGGCCAAATTAAGGTTGGTGATGTGAAAAAATCCATCCTTTATGACCAGAAACACATGGTACAGGCCTGGAGAGAAACAAATGGGAGTAAAACTGAGGGGGGTGGGAAATATTTCAAATTGTGTTTGGTATCAGGAGAAACAAGGCAAATAGTGCGGTGGAGATCCTTGCTAAAACACTTTCCCCAGTTTTAGGAAGTTTGCTTTTTACCCTGTGACGCCTTGTTTTCCTCTGTGGTGAGAGCACGATACGTTTTCTTGTCGCCACTGCTTGGTTTGACGACCAAAGCCTGTCGAAAAAACAACACATGAGTGAAAGCCAACATGCCGTTTCAAGGAGAAATATTATGCTTTTTTTTCACAATTCAAACAGTTAAGTGATATAATAATGTATATAATACAGCAGAAGAAGAAAATGCTATGTTGAATTTACTTCAAGTAGCTGCACAAAATAAAAGCCAGAATATTTGACTTTACAATAACAGAGAGAAAATCTGCAAAAATCTGATGATTTTTTGTATTATCTGTCTACATGTGTTGCTCTACCGTTTGTCAAGTCAAGTCAAGTCAACTGTATTTATAGAGCACTTTCAAACAGCCATCGCTTTGTAGTTTAAAGCGTTATAACTAAGCTAATAAAAAGCCACCTTTCTATGGCCACTTTGAATTCATAATGATATGCAACAACGTGGAGGGGAAAAAAAGGCATACTTTGGTGAGGAGTATTCTCTTGTGTGGAACAAAGATCAAGTGCAGGTTGCCATTTCTTTCGCACACAAGCACAAATTGTCTGTCCAGGCACACATCGACGGCGTCCACGTCACTTTCTATGGAACAGGAAAACATTGGGGTTTTTTTGTTATTGGGTTTTTTGTTTTTTGAGAAAGCATAGCGCAAACAAATACATAAGACCAAAATGTCTTTTGAAATGCAAAGACCTTCGAAGTCACCCAGAGTCACGGGATGGGTGTTCAAGGACGGCGGTAGCACAGTATAAGAAAATTCATTAATAGAATAACAGCATGAAGACACCTTGTGCAAATGCAACAAAAATAGTCCAGCAAATGAAATACACCCTTCATTTCATTTTTGCATCAAAACAAAAATCTGATGTGACTTTCAGTGAATTTCATACCAAAGTGAAGCAGCAGCAGAAGGGTTTGGTAGTTTTGGTCGAAGAGGACGACTGTTTTGTCAGCGACAAGAATACTCCAGTTGCATCCACTGATGGAATAAATATGTGGGTCTGACTGCACCTGCAAGGGGAAATAAGATTTGTATTACATCCATGAAGGGGTTCAGCGTCTCACTACCGCCACGATAATAAACCGGGTTTAATCAGAGGGTTCTCAGTTTACAAATGACATTCCATGTTTCAAGCAACATTGTCTTTCAATAGTTTTATTTCATATTCATGGTCGGCGGGGACAGGGAGACTCTGCCACTTGCCACGAAGTAAAACCGCCTATGGTAGTAATCGCATTGGAAACGTCGTCGTCGTAAGAATGCCAAATCGTCGTAAACCGAGGATCCGCTGACCTGTCCGGTATTTTACCTCGCTCGAGGACACCTTGACCAGTGTGTCCACCTGGTACAAGTTACTGCCGTTCTCCTCTGGTGAAGCACCGCCAAAGCGGACAGTGCTCGAATCCTCGTTGACCAAAAGCTCCACGTCGTTCCACATCGCGGCTTCTTTGGGGAGCTAACAAACAATGAGCAGTATTGTGTGTTGACTAGAAAATCTCATGTTTCTGCCATGATAGTTTCAGCTTCCATCTTTCTCGTAGTTTGACTGGCTAATTCATAAAGATGGACCGAGCGAATAGGGTTCGCTAATAAAACTGTGGCTTTGTAATAACTATACAATTAACGGCGATAGCATTTAGTCTCACCTTTCTTCAGAAATTAATAAGGATCATAACTGACGTCGAAGCAACTTGCAGCCATTAACTTTAGAAATTGGCGGGCAGTGAAACTGTCGGAAAAATGCTCTAAACCAGGTCTTTCAGGTATATATTTCTCCTGGGACTTATGCAAAAACTTCTGATACATGCAAACACAAAATATCCAAAGCCTGATTTTAAACTTTATATGTCATCAATCACTCTTAGCAAGCCATTTACCTTAGTGGTTGTTAAGTGGCTGCTGTGGATAGAGAATAGCTTTTGCCTGAAAAACAAAAATCAGGGTTTTTTAAAAAACTGTCGAATCGGTCTTGCCCTATGAGCTGTGCGCATGTGTGCTCGAAACAAAGATGCAGAAAGAGCAAGATGTATGCTGTATACAGTATCGAAAAAGGAAAAGCAAAGCGCGAGCCACATCGGTGATCAGTGGCCATGATTGCAAACCTTGAAACAGAGATATAAAGGGAGCAAGATAGATTACGCCTCAGCGGAAGGCTAGATAGATAGATAGATAGATAGATAGATAGATAGATAGATAGATAGATAGATAGATAGATAGATAGATAGATAGATAGATAGATAGATAGATAGATAGATAGATAGATAGATAGATAGATAGATAGATAGATAGATAGATAGATAGATAGATAGATAGATAGATAGATAGATAGATAGATAGATAGATAGATAGATAGATAGATAGATAGATAGATAGATCTGTGAAAAGTCACAAAGGCCAGCTATGACCAAATTATGATTTTCAGAATAAAGTATCCACGCAACACAATCAACAAATATTCTCATTTTACCTTACATTTTCATAGTAACACAAATGTTAATTTATATTTTATTGGATTTAATGACAGTTAAACTTGATTTTGTCCGTTTAACTTCAAAATTTAAGATACAATTTATTTTAATTTGAAATGATTGGACAATGAGTTTGGTATGACAGTAACTAAGCAACGATAGCGACTCCGTAACATTAAGTTGGCTACCATTTCTGAAGCTGTGTGGTAATTTATTAATATTTATTTAATAATATTATCATTTAATATTGCTCCCTCGAGAAACATCTCAATTCAATTAATAATTGAACCTTTATGACGAGGAACGTGGTCATTCTCTGCGTCGCAGCTGTAATGCATTTCAACTCTCAGGGGGATACATATAATTTTGTAATTTAACTGATCGTAATTAATGTATTGATTAAGAGTCAATGCCTTTTCTTTTTGGAATCCACAGATTCGCCACTTTCTGGTAAGGAACAATGGCGGTGAAATAATAACAATAATAATAATAACTATATTCACTAATTCTATATTACAGTTTACGATTGAGAACCACTGGTCTGCACAATTTAATTAAAACGCTTCATCAAACGACTAACACCATAAGGTGGTGATTCTGCGAATTCTGTAAATCATTTTCAGTCATTTCTCAGTGTCTAGTGTAGAGCATCAACACCCCAGCAAATTTTCTCTTTCTCTGATGACTTCTCACCACTTTTGTCTGACAGGCAAAATGTCTGAAAGTGACATTGACAAACTAAGGCGAAGCAGGGAGTCTCTAGTCTACACTGCAACCAGAGAAACCCTTTTCGCACAGGAGACCACACACAGCAAAACACATGCATTGGTAAGTAAATATGTTACTGAATTCAGTGAGACCTTGACTTCCAAATGCCCCAATTTACAAGTTTTTCAAGTTATGATCTGTCATTTGGTCAATTTTTATTTGCTTGGAGAAAAAAAAGGAGCAACTTTGGGACTATAATGCCCTTGCATGTGGGCAAGAAGATATACGGGCATCAAGGCACTTTCTGCTGTTTTTTTGAATAGGCAAAACTGTCATACCCTGTTGGGGATAAGCGGTTTGGATAATGGACGAATAGAAGAATGTACTTGGTCTAAAACACGAGTACATGGAGAAAGAACTGAACTAGTTCGTCAAGGTTCCACTGAAATAAAAAATATTGACATTTTGAATGTGCTGCTCAAATCCACCCATCATTTAGTCACTTGATTGGGTCTCTGGAGTGAATTCCTCCCTTCCCGTGTACATTCTGCAAGACCACAGTCAACTGGTGTTCCTCTATGCCGGAGCTCACGTCGGGATCCTTTACAACCACACCACCAACTCCCAGCACTTACTCCAGGTAATAATAAACAAAAATAGAACTTAACAAAAACACATCCCAAAAAGTAAGTTGATTTGATATTTCTCAGGGTCACTGCTCCCCCATTTCATGCATGTGCGTCAGCGAAGACCGACGCTGGATCGGGACAGCGGATCAGAACAAGAAAAGCACTGTCATACTGTGGGATTCATATTCTGGGTACGACATACCCAAAACATACTCATTTGTTTTCAACACATTTAAATTAAATAAACCAAGCTTTTTTAACGTCTTCCTGTTCTCACTCTCTTAAATGGGAGGGTATCATATAACATCACTTTGAGGAAATAACACTCACTCGTACAGGGGCAAATGGATCCTCATGATTTGAAAAAAAGAATCTAATTGGAATGTTCAACCAAATCTGATTATTCTGTCGAACAAATGCTTCGACCTTAGCAAACAAACAATGAGAAATGCCATAAACAGGATAATGGAAAATAGCATAGATTTTTATGGTATTAAAAATGATCAAACGACTCCTACACATGCACATTCACAGGTATACATTTGTTCTACTCTGGGTTCACAACGATGGTTAGTGAAGTTGAGTCTGCCTCTTCTTCTTCCACTTTGTGATGCTGCATGTCTTCTAGTTAATAGTTTCAGGGTTTTTAAAAATATTTTTTCATTTCATCTTGACTTTTGTTCTTTAAATTCAGTTTGTTTTTATTAGTTTCTAAAGCGGGTTTTGTTAAGTTCAATTTTTTTCGGAAATGCTTCCTTTTAGTTTTTATTAGCTTTAGGCTTAGTTTTAGCATTAGTTTTATATATTTATTTATTTGTTTGTTTATTTGTTCATTTTATTTTTATTTTTTTTGTATGGTAATGCCTTATTTGTTTATTTATTTCTTTGTTTATTTGTTTATTTATTTATTTGTATGGTAATGCCACGAGTCCTTAAAAAAAAAAGTGGTTTCAAACAGCCCTAATATGATATGTTTGGAACGTTTCAGCATTCCCGTGCACACTTTGTTCGACTGCCATCCCAACGGGGGGGTCATCGCCATGGCGTTTTCAGGGGACTCCAAACAGCTAGTGACGCTCGGGAATGAGAGAGCTCAAGTGAGTAAAAGTCGTCGCCCTCCATCTCTTCCGGTGGATCGGGTGGATGTAGTGGACCCGTAGCTTTGGACTTTCGGTGATCACAGTGCCGTTTCTAACAGTGTGTGTGTTTCTGGGATTGGACCAACGACTGCCATGAACCGCTCTGGCTCACAGAGCTCCGGCCTGAATATGGTTATCAAGTAAGTCCACTTGAAGTTTTTGCATTCGGGTGAATAACATATAAAAAAAAAAAAAAATCTCCACTATTGACTTGTTTGGCAGAATTACATCATTTTTAACCCAAACAACAGCACTCAGTTGCTGAGCAGCAGTGAGAGCCAAGTGTTGTTTTACAGCACGGTGAGTAGTGGCACCTTTGATCTGGTCCATCATAGAATTAAAAAAAAAAATTGAATAATGGAAGGGGTCTGGCCACGGGAGAACATATAAATTCAAACCGCAGTTTCTGTTTTTTTCAGGCACAAGGAACTTTGCAATATGTTCCACTCAAGATTATTAAGGTAATTGTTTACGCTGTGCCACTTTGTTCTTGTGGTTGTTGTTTACGATATCATGCCCGTTCTTTTTTTCTCCAGATATATAAAAAGTCTCTCCACGGTGAATTTTACTTTCTGAATCAGTGCTCTCCAGCGTTCAAATTGTATTCACATTTGTTTTTAATAACTTGACTTTTAAATATATTCATTTGTTCGTCTGTATTTTGGATATAAAATTGAATATTTACTCCCAATTATTAGAATTTGGTAGGATTTCCCTCTATATTATTTGTATGAAATGTAAAATTTGCATTCTGATTTTGTTTTTCTTTTATCGATATGTAATCTCTTTTCCCTCAATCTATATACAGTAAAATGTTTATTTTCAGATCTTTATTTGGATTACATTCGCATCTTGTATTGTTTTTTTTTCTGTAATCATAAATCGGTTTTATTTCAATTCTATTTGCGATGTATTTGTCATTGGTTTGTCCGTGTTTCATCCCCGTCAGCTGGGCGATGCGGCCACCCTGGAACTCAACCTATCCCTCTTCCCCAATTCCACGCCCGAGTACTGCGAAATCCACAAACTGGCAGGCGGGCCTCTGAGCCCGTCCGTTTTCCACTGGCGAGAATTCCGAATCCTCACCCCGTCGAGAGCGGGCGTCATCATGGTCTGGGACCTCACGCAGGACCTGGACTCCAACCAAAGGCTGAGCCGGGACCATGTGAAGATCATCTCTCTGCAGGAGCATCCCATCACTGTGCTCGCTGTGGTAGACAAGTATGTCCCCATCTTTGTACTTGATACGCGCGCACATCTGGATTTGTATTGATTACTCCGCCACTTTTTTGTCTTCCTAAAACTTCCACATTTCTCAACCAATCTAGTTTATGAATTTGAACGTTACGGCTACCCTTGTATTATTTTTTTAAGACACACTAAAAATGTCAGAGCAAGAAACATTCTATTTTATTGGATTTACTTTCCATTCTCACGTTAGTATTTTGTTCATTGTTACCACAGCTAATGTTAGCATGTTAGCATTTGAGAAGTTCTCATTAGTAATAGGATGTAAATGCAGGCCAAGATGCGGGACCGTCACAAAAACCGCATTCTCCAGTTGCCTTTTGTTTCTTTCGCATGACAGCTGCATCGTGACCGGAGACACGCGGGGCCACGTCAATTTTTACGATGAAAACATGCTGCTCCTGACCTGGTTCACCCAATTGAACCTGGACCCCATTGTCTCCATTTCCTTTTCTAAAGAGTTTGAAAGAGAGTATCTGGAAGACGGCACCTTGGATACCAAGCCGCTACTTGGCAGGTAAATGCCCTCTTCAGGTCAAGCAGCTCAGAAACCAAACGACATCGCAATAGCACAAGCTCGTCATCTTGTCCGGTCACTCATTTCACATGTCAGTCGCTCATGTCAAATGTAAGATCGTCTGTTGTCGAATTGCACATGTATTCACCTCTCATCGAATGGCTAGTTCCACATCATCTACTCTGTATCATCTCATTTCATATTTGGCATATCTCATCTCCTCACTTCTCAGTCCTCGTTCCACTTACATCCATCATCTGATCTCTCGCACTCAGCTCTCATTTCATTTCTCATCCCAAAATGGAATCTCATCCCCATCTCATCTGGTGCAATTACTTTCTCATTTTTCACATTTTCCACACCCGATTTGACGTTTAAAAAAAATCTGTCATTTGAGATTTTAAATCCTTTCATTCTCCCTTTTATCATATTTAATTTCATCTGTCATATCTTTTATGGATTAAATAATTGGAGAAGAAACTATTTTACATTTTTTTTAGCTCATCTACAAATGACCAGATCCATCTGTCCCCTTAAAGCAAACCCCCTCCACCCCCAAAAAAGTGCCTTATGTAACATTGCATCTATAATCTCATTTGTAATATAATCTCACACAATTTTATCTCAGATGTTATTTTGGCGAATATTTTCTCACGCTGGGCAGAAACTTTGTGGTGTCCTCGTCGACCTCCGCCGTTGTCCACGTGAATATGGAGAGAAGCACGTGGCGGGTCCTGCTGCAGGAGAACTGCGACCCCCTCCACGCCGTGGCCTGCCATCCCAAACAGCCCGCCGTGGTCATGGGCAACTGCAGCGGCAGCTTAAAAGTCTGGGACTACCGGCAGAAGCGGATCGTCTGCAGGACGGTCTTGGAGAAAGAAAAAGAAATCCGCTGTGTCACCATTGACCCTCAAGGTGAGTACGGAAAGCCCTTTGAGCATTTATTCCATCTCCTTGATGTTCATATTATGATCAATGTACTAATACAATTCAGCCTACTAGTAGAAAAGGGCTCAGTAGTATTTTTCCCCGCTCTACTCCAAAAACACTTGGGTCAAAAATAACTAACAGTTGATGCCTTTAAAATGATGCCATTTGCACAGACAAAAAAATAATTGAGAAAAACATCACTTGCGTTGTAATTTGAAATCCGGTTTGAAAGATGGATTTGAATTGAACCCTGACACATTTTCTTCCCGAGCAGGACGCTACCTGGCCGTCGGTTTTGCAAGCGGAGCCGTCCACTTTCTGGATGCCAACACTTTACAAAGCGACCCCAAGGAGTGTTTCGATTACCCCCCAGACAGCATCAGCCACATGAGCTTTTCGCATGACTCCAGATACCTTGCCACTGCAGTAAGTTGCCTCGTTTTTGGGCATCTATCCACACACACACACACACACACACACACACACACACACACACAATAAGTGAAGTTGTCCCTCTCAGGATGTGGGGAAGGCGGTGACGTTATTTCGCATGCAGCAGCCTCAGTGGATCTACTTGGGCAGGTACCGCTCGCACTACAAACCCATTACGGACCTCCTGTTTGGGGTGCACCAGGACAGCTCCAAGCCCAGACTGTTCACGCTGGGTGTGGATCGCCTGCTGGTTAGTCTGCAATTGTTTGATCAAATTTGGGAAAGAATGAATGACAATCTCTTCGGAAAAAGGCACAATTTGTCGGTTTATGTTATTGAATAATTGACCACAGTTGGCAGCCGGTACAGACCATGTCGACTTTTCCCTGCTGGGATGAACAGGTGGAGTACGACGTGGAGAGCAGTGACGTAGGGCAGGTGGTCATCCTGAGTTCCAAGCGCCTTGAGCAGAGTGCGGTGCCCAAGTGCATGACCTGGTACCCGCCACTGAGCTCCGAGGAGTTTTTGGTGGTCGCCTCGGACCAATACAAGATGAAGCTTTTCAACAGCATGTCCAAGACATGCAGGTAACAAACATAAGGACAATTTTTTTTTGTTCCCAGAGCAATTGAATCACTGCTTTGTACTAAGATTAAGATAAAATGATACTTTTTTCCCCTTGATTCTCCAGAAAGGAAAATTAAAAAATTTCCCTGTAAGAAAAAAAAAGGTTTCGGCCGGTTTACGGCGACCAGATGTGTTGCGGCACTAAAAACAGGAACACTTTTGTCCAATGGATTCCAACAGAAAGACCCTCCTCGGGCCGACGTACGGAAGCCCCGTTAAGAAAATTGGGATTCTACCGACGTCCGAAAATAACGAGAGCGGCTCGCATTACATGGCGTACGTCACAGAGGACAAGGTCGGTCCACTTAGCGTACCTGCTTTATTTTTCATGACGCAAGACCGAGTGAGAGGTGACCCGCTCGTGCTTCCTCCAGGTCGGCCTGCAGATCCTGCCTCTGGACGGCAACCCTTACAAGTCCCAAGCGGTGGTCTGCCATCCCACCGGCGTGTCTGCGTTCGCCTACTCCCACGACGGATTGTTTGTTTTCACCGCAGGTGGTCCCGACTGCACTGTCCTGTCGTGGCAGATAAGCTACAGGTAAACTTTGCATGGAAGTTGAAAAAACTTTGAGAGAAATTTCAGGATGTTCTCGGAGGGAAGCGGGAGGCTTCGAGAATCAAGAGGGCCATCAGGAAGTTGCAACAGAGAGACTGGATGAGTCACAGAAAGGCACGGAAGTGGACATCATTGGCTTGTTTCTTCACTTCGTCATCATATGTGGTGGTATCCCCCCAAGCCCCTCCCCCAAAAAAGCCACAAGAAGCACCCCAAAAATTTTTTGTTCAACACATTGAGTTCCTCGTCTGAGATGGACAAACTTATTACTAAAATATGAGAAACACACCTTAGCATTTTATGATCCGACTCTCCTATCAGATCTCTGGACTGTGTGTGTATGTCTACTGAAAGTTGTGGCCTGGTGAGTTGCTGCACAATATGAACTTTGAGCGTGTTGTGGCTTTTTTTGGTGAGCACAGTGCCCTGGAGGGAGCAGCAGCCTTGGGAGGAAAGGAGCTGGAGCCATATTACACACTTTTAGAGGGAGGCAGGAATGGAGAATTCTACAGGGTGAGTGCAAAATGTCACCATGAAGTTGCTTTGGGGTGAAACCAGTAAAGCAGACTAACTTGCAATATAATTTGACATATCCATCAAAATTGATCTTGTCTCTCTGTGATGATCTGTACTGTAGGAAATTGAAGACTTTTTCTATTACTGCCAAATTCATAATCAAGGCCTGGAATCCATGGAAACACGACAGCTGTCTCCCAAAATTCCGCTGACGGAATTGCCTTCCCTCATGCGGGCTTTGGCCTACTTTCCTACGGAAGAAGAGGTACGCTGTGCATTTTACGTTTCCTAATATTGTCCAACCTACAAATACATGTACAGCGCCGGTCAAAAAGTAAGGACCACTGCAGTACTGTAGAGGACTCTCACCTATCGTGGCCGGGTCTGGAAGGTATTCCCGCAACCAACAGGGATCACTGTCTTATTTTGAGCAGGTTGAAGACATGCTAAACGAGGTGAAGTTGGGCCAGTACACGGAAACGGGAGAGTACATCACGGACATCAACCTGGCGGAGCTGATCAAACTCTACATCAACCACCGGCCAGCTTTTGGCATCTCGGCCGAGGAGCTGGTCACGGCCTTTGAGGTCCTCGGCGAGCCCGGCGGACCCGCAGGGAAGCCCGTTCTGGATAGAGACCGCATGCTGGAGCTCCTGCAGGTCCGAGGTAGACAGGACACATTTCTGAAATTGCCCCTTGCCACAATATGTTTGCTTCTCCGCCAAATTCAATGTCCTCCACACTTTTTTGAATGGATTTGACGGAATTAAACAGGGGAAGCCATGTCAGAGGATGAGCTGGCAGAGTGTTTCACTGGACTGTTAGGCCTGTTTGAAGTGAAAGAAGATGAAAATCCTGAGGCTGATTTCTTTAAAACTGACAGTATGTACACCTACTACTGCCGTTACACTATTTAAAACTTTCACATGTAATATTACCTTTTATTTTATTTATTTTTTTTATTTAGATGTGAGCCAAGAATACACACTGGAGAGTGTGATCCCAGAGAAGATATCCATAGAGATATTTACACATCACATCCTGGGCCTCCCTCCATCCTCATCACCATCACTGACACCCAAGAAAGGACATAAAGGATCAGAGCAACAGCTTGATTATGACTGAATGTGAAGTCCAATTATATATAGATAACTATTATTATTTATCATTATTACACAAGTAAAAATAAGAATTTAATTCTGCATAGGTACACATACACAATGTGTGTGTGTGTGTGTGTGTGTGTGTGTGTGTGTGTGTGTGTGTGTGTGTGTGTGTGTGTGATCATATATAATGCATTACTCATACCATATCATTTGCCTACTTCATGGGTCAATTTGACCCACCGCGTCATTAGTCATCAAAAGGAATGAATAAACACATGCCACAATGCAAGAAATTTTGTTTTGTGTTAATAATTTATTGGGAAATCCAAGAAATGGCAGTGTAAGCTTCCCTTCCCCTCCCATAGTTATTAAATTAACAGAGATGAAATATTTATCCAAAATAAGGTATGTACATGAGAATGTTACTTGCAGGAACTATAGTGGGAATGAGCAATATCTGGATAGAAATTAATTGTACATTTACTACCTCTGCACCTCATAAATACCCCATAAATAATACAGTACAAATAATAAAATAAAAATACACGATAAAAAGAAATCCATTAGAATAAATTGTATTTAACTTTTGTATATGATTTGTAAAATGTCTTACGGGTAAATTTGAACCTCAACGTTATCGATAAAGTAATAAAGAAAGCATAAGCAGGTCATAATCAAATTCACGTGAAGATTAACGCGTGGAAGTATTATCTCGTCCGGAGTGTGGGTGGGGTGGTTGAGGTTCGCACACGTCCTTATCAGAAGGGCGGGTCTCCCAACGGACCAATCAGAAACCTTCTGACCCAAGACACTTCCTGTTTTAAGGTTAGACGAGCCCGCCTCTCTTTTATATCAGCCAGCGGTGGACCAATAAGCAAATGCAAGACGAACACGTACCAATCAAAAATCTTGTGTCCCATCGAGTCGATGACGACATGCTGCCAGCCCTCCATTGGAGGGGCAGTCGCTTTGGTGTCAGCTGGTTTGGAGTCAACTTGTACACAAACTAGATCAAAAGAATTTCGGGGGCAACAAACTGGCAACAAAAAATAAAATAAAAATAACTCGACCGGGGGGGACACTCGTTGTACCTTGGCCAAGTCTCATGACGGCAGTAGTGTAATAACAATCCCTCCCGGGCTAACTGGCTAGCTGGTTAGCCATTTGTTCGCAGTCATGGCTTCTCGGCAGCTGAGTTCCAGGCAGCGGGAGAGGAAACTACAGCGGGACGACGACGACGACGACGACGACTCGGAAGCCGAGGAAACGAGCCCGAGCCGCAGCCCCAGCCCGAACCTTAGCCGGGGTCCGCGTAGGTCGCAGATCATCCACAGCGGGCACTTCATGGTATCCTCGCCGCACAGCGAGCACCCGCCGAAGAAAGGCTACGACTTCGACACCGTCAACAAACAGACCTGTCAAACGTATCACTTCGGCAAGGCTAGCACGTCTCACATCTCGATCGACGCCTCGCTCACCAAACTCTTCGAGTGCATGACGCTGGCCTACAGGTATGGCACTGGGAGCGAATAGCCAAGAATAATTACCGAGTACTGTATTGTAATGAAGTGGGGTTTTCCATTTACCTTCACCTGAGTACTGTATTTATTTTCACGACGACTTTTCAGTCAACTTTTTTTTTCTTCCTGGAGATGGTAGTAAGTGGCATTCGGTGTGCCTTGCAGAATCACCATTTTTGGAGTCAGCTATTTCGCCGTTTTTGTGCTCATGACTAAAAAAAAACCCTGCGGCGTTACAACCCGCTAAGTAACGGATATGACATCAAGACATGTAAACGACATGTAAACAGAAAATGCATAGCATCTATCCTTTATCCTCTGTGGAAAACGACTAATGCACTTAAAGGGAAAGTCAACCCCAAAATTATTTACAGTTATATGTTCCATGCGCCTCCACTCGTTAAAACACAGGATTCTGGTTAATATTGTGTTTCTGGAATATGAGTTAATCAGCAAAATCCACCTGTGTCTCCCTGCCCCCATTGAAGTATGAATTTACATAAAAGGAAAACTTGTGATGAACCACAATGCATTTTGCTGGGGCATTTGATCAGTAAAAATGAAGCCAAATAAATTTGACCTAATTTCTTCATAGCAGAACAGTGTTGAAAGCCCCCCGGGTCTGTTCACTGGCACCTTCATGTGACTTTCTTATGGACCACTTCTTTCAAACAGAATCGTGCTTTTTTTCTCTTTTGAGTAAACAGGAACACATTTAAGTGCAAACTGCAAGCAGTAAATACTCTCTCAACAAAAAGAAAGATTCTCTATGAGGAGTAATGTATCCAATAAAAACAACAACGATATTCATCAATATTTAGTTCTATACTGTTAACCTTTTATGCATTATTTGCTGAAAAATTCCCATATTTGCTGCATTTGTGCTCTTTGCAAAATGCCTTGAGCTGTCAGAAGATGGTGCCAAAACCTTTTCTAGTCGAAAAGTAGCCCTACTATAAACGCTCTTTGTTTTATGGTATATTTACGGGTTTAACTATTAATATAGGCAATGATAAACTTTTGGGCCATCAAAAACAAAAATCGATCTGTCAATTATCTAAGATAAGAATGAAGAAAGGAAATAAAGTACGGAATGAAAACGAGTCACCTCTGTAAACAAAAAAAGCAGCGCTTTTATTGTTTACAGAGGTGACACGTGGTGACTGTTGAGCGCGCGGGAACTGTTCCGCTTCACTTCATGACATTTCCACACATGCTTTTCCACAATTCACCTTTGGTCCAGATTTTCCTTTCTAAAAAAATGAAGGAAGAAAACCCGAGTGGTTAGTGTGTGAACGTGTTATATAAAGGTGACTTGTCATCAAGAAATTAAGATGTTTCTATTTATGGATGACAGACGAGGATTCCCTCTGACTTTTGCAACCGGCTCGGACTTGCTGTCATGACTAATAATAGAGCAGGGAAGTACTACCAGGGAGGCTTGTTCTTGTTGGTCTTTACTTCGTTGAACTTTGCTCCACTTATTTGACAAACCTTTTTTTAATGCTTTTAATCCAAGGTGGAAAAGGGACGATTGACAGGAAAAAAGGGGTTCAACTGGGAGTTGAGCGTAAATCTTTTTTTATTGATATAGTGAGTGAGAAGAGAAGGGCAATTTCCAACGAATGAATAACCTTTTGGAGGGCTTCAACATGCTCGAGAAGTCACAATTTCGCCAAATGTACTTTACCCTAAAACACTAGGAAAACCTCAAGTAATAGATGCCCCGTTTATTTTATTTTTTAAATTATCCATCCATCCATTTTTCGATCCGCTTTATCCTCACAAGGGTCGCGGGGGGTGCCAGAGCATATCCCAGCCATCTTCAGGCAATAGGCAGGGGACACCTTGAACCGGTCGGCAGCCAATCGCAGGGTGCACAGAGACAAACACCCATCCACGCTGACACTCACACCTCAGGACAATTTGGGGTGTTCAATCAGCCTGCCATGCATGTTTTTGGAATGTGGGAGGAAACCGGAGTACCCGGAGAAAACCCACACAGGCACGGGGAGAACATGCAAACTCCACACGGGAAGGCCGGAGCCAGTGAACTCACGACCACTGCACTGTGAGGTCGACGCGCTAACCAGTCGACCACCGGGCCGCCTTTTAAAATGATTAATTAATTAATAAAATTTTGGGGGAACTGTTCAAATAGTTGAAATGCAACTCAACTTATAGTTTGCCTGAAAAGGAAGTCAGGCATTTTTTGGTTTAAAGCAGCTGTTTAGGTGCTAACTGCATATCATTGAAATCAGCATCGGGACGACATCAGAGCGATCCGATTGGATGCTTATTTGCTGGGCTCCCCCGCACGTGTCCTACTCAAGCCTCGGTGATCCGGCCCGCCACACCATTTTTTGGGGTGTGTTTCCCATGAAAGTAGATCAACTGTTGACTTCATGTTTCTTGCAGAACCGATTTGTGGTTTTCCTTTTTCCCGAAAATGTGCTCGAAATTTACACTTTTTGCTGCCAGCCTTTACATTTGGTTGTCACGATTTTCCATGACTTCTGATTTGAAACTTAATTAGTTAAAAAAAACAAACATGGCTCTAATTCTAACATTTTGGGGAAATTGTGGATGCCTAATAAAAAAATGAAAGCCTTCTGAGAAAAACCCGAACTGTGACGTGGCCAACGATGAAAACTTGTTGGACGCAAGATGTCAGCCCCTGAAATTTAAACCAAATGCTCAATGCTGTTTTCTTTCCACAGCGGTAAACTGGTGTCTCCCAAATGGAAAAACTTCAAAGGTCTGAAGCTGCTGTGGAGGGACAAGATCCGTCTCAACAACGCCATCTGGAGGGCCTGGTACATGCAGTGTAAGACTTCCAACGCTGACTATCAGTAATACGGTGATACCTCAACTTAAGAGTGACAATGTGGGAATTTCTTGACATACAAGCCAACTTGCTTAGCTGATTTTAAACAATCACCACCCACTTGTGTGCTGGATCCGATGGTGGGGGAAGATGCGGGAACATGTTGGGAACAGTTCTTCTTATCGCAAAGAAATTTGGAACGTGTTCAAATTTGACGGCGACAAGAAAAAAAAACCCTGCCACTGTTAAAACTGTGTGCGTATGTCTGGCAGACATCTTTGCAACTTTTTGCAACCTCGAACGCACTGTGTCGAAAACCCCCCCAACATTCGCTCCTTCTTTGCTGATCAATTTTCATTCACTTCATTGAGGGACAATTGAGCCCACATTCAAGTGTTTTGATTTGCGAGCGCAGTCACAGAACAAATGACACTCGTACGTCAAGGGACCACCACTGTACGTTGGCTTTTTACAAGTTGGAGCGACTCAAGTTGAGTTTTGTTCAACCTGCAGATGTGGAGAGAAGACAAAATCCCGTTTGTCATTTTGTGACCCCTCTGGATGGAAACATAGACCTGGAAGCGCATCGCTCTTCAGAGGTGACCGTTTAAAAATGAAATCTATCGATTGATCTGCCGACTTCATATCCTATGTCGTGTCGTTTTGACTCCCAGATGATCACCACAGAGGGCAAATGCTGGAAGAGAAGAATAGAAATAGTCATCAGAGAGTATCACAAGTGGAGGACCTACTTCAAGAAAAGAGTTGAGCTTGTGTTCCGATCACTTTTTTTTTTTTTTTTGGGATTGGTCTTATAGCACCGTTCATTTTACTGACTGTCCCTTCAGTTGCAGAAGCACAAGGATGATGACCTGTCAAGTTTGCTCAAGGTATGTAGAGGTTTTTTTTTTGTGTCAGTCAGGCATGCAGCTTGTCAATGCACCCACACATTTTCATACTTTAAAAAAATAATTCAGAAAATAATCATGTTGCCAAGTAGCCTTGGAGATAAAAACTCCACACACCCCTGTTCACCCGCTAGTTTTTTTGCGACACAAAAAGAACGAGACAGATAAATAATTTCCAAAATAGTTTTCCACCTTTATTGTGACTATTGACTTGTACAACTCAATTGCGGGGAAAAAAAAAAAATCTGAACTATTTTCAAGAGGACGAGTTGAAATAGCCAGCTTGGAAAATACCTTTTCGACGGGGTGTGTAGACTTTTTATAACATTTTACATTAATTATGTAAGAGTGTTTTCCAGCAATAAAAACAAAGGATTGGGTTTACGACAGAGGTTTCGAGCCAAGTTTAGCGTCTCAAATTTGAATTTCATGCTCGTTTTAGGCTTTCAAACACGTGTAAAACCTCAAGCCAGAGCTCAGTTTCAATCGATAAATATACAAATCAAAGTATTCTGCAGTGTGTGTTGTTTGTGTGTGTGCGTGCGTGTGTGTGCGTGCGTGTGTGTGTGTGTGTGTGTGTGTGATTGTCTACCCCACTTGTTGGCTGCAATGGACCCCGCATGCTCGTGTGATTAACCGGCTTGATGCTTGCATTTGTAACACCTTAAAGGGACCCAAGGAGCAGTTAGCGCTGTTTGGGGAAGTCTCTCCAGACATGCTCCGTGCTTGCTTTTGTCAGGATGAAGAGAGCGAGGCCCCGGTACCCATGGAGCTGGAGAGCCTCTTCGACATGGAGGTGCTGATGTCCGAGGTGTCTGACACGCTCTTCTCCACCTTGGTCTCGCACCAGACCACCGCCTGGCCCAACCCCAAAGAGAACGGTGAGGATGGCTGCCATTGCCAAGTTGCTTTGGAACGATTGATGGAAAAGAGGCAAATTCTTTGCGGATTACCGTGACCTGGATGACTGTGAATCTCTGCAGACAGGAAGAAAAAAAAATGGAGTGAGCCCATTTTTTGAATGAATAGTTATGCCATAGGTTAAAATGATTTATGTAATTTTGCATTTAGGTTTTATTTTCTTATTTCGAGTCTAGGGAAGTCTTTAAAATAATAGTTAGGGTGTCAAATTATGGGTTCGAGACAGGCTTTGGGTTTTTACGTCTCGTTTCTGGGTTGAAATAATGATCAGAGGTTTAAAGCCAGTTTGAGTGTTTCATTCGCCGAGACATCATTTAGGGCGAACGGTTAACCGCAATTATTGTCCTTCAGTATTGCGATTTTTGCAAGGTTATTTTATTTATTTATTTTCCACTTACGAAAAAACTTGCAGTCTTGTAAGCGTTCACTACCAACAACTTCGCAAAATACTACCAAACAAGTGTGACGTAACCACAAGTCGGTCGGCAAGTCATAAATCGGATTGCAACATTATGGCAAACAAATCTGTGGCTCGATCAGTTCTAATTTTCATGTTACATCAATCCATCTTTGGTTATATTTTCAAATCGGGTTTGAGGCCTGCTTCATCATTTTAAGACATGATAAGTGGAACCATGATGGTAAGACTGCGGCAATGTTTTCATAGGAGGCTTGTTTACCTTTCACAGCTCATGCGGTGAATGCAGACATGATCCAACCGGGTCTCATGCAGTTGCAGCCCAATCTGGACTTCTCTTTCGATCCACTACAAGGTAGCGGCCGAATTGTTTGCCATGGTCTCTTTTTCAGGGGGAAAATCCTGCGCAAAGATTCCAACACAGCAGGATTAAAGGAGTGTGAAAGGAGACGTGCACCATTGGAAAATGTGAAAACTCTGACCTGTGGTGCTATTGTAGGAATAGAATAGATTGGGTCCTGGCACACATCTCATCATCCATCCTCATCACACATTAATCGTGCGCACTTAAAGAAATCACGCACTGGTGTTCCAGTAACTTCTCTCGACACTAGTTTCCTTAACCTAGTAACCCAGAGAGTAGACGATGATTGACTTACTTTTTAAATTTTTATTTTTTACTAACCGCTTGCTAACATAGACTCTTGTTTCCAGACTTATTTCACAGTTTCCGCCCGCCCGTCTTCCTCCCCGTTTCCCCACCGCACCATCAGTCACCCCCCTGCCCAGCAGCAGCTCTCCGTCGCAGGTAAACACGGAGCGCGGCGCCTTTAACGCACCACAAGCAGCGAGTGTTAAGATTTTGTGACCCTCCCTGCCCCCGTCTCCTTGCCTCTTTTTCTGTCCTTTACAAGTAGTGACACAAATCCACATAACATAGTAATCGTACTAAACTGAATGATGGCACACGACCGGTTGAATTTTGCCCCTGAATTTGAAATGTCGAGATAGAAATAAGCACCTCTTGGCCTTTAAATGTCAATAGTATGGGTGTGTACTCAAACTTTATTTTTGGCGGTGTTGTTAACCTTTAAGCAACTGGCATCGGAATACAAAGCAGCAGGTCACCAATGGTGGAAATAGGCATAGATTATTTATCCCTTGCAAAGAACAACTAATATGTACCGAGAAGCCTAGAGAGCCGCTGAACCTCGATTGTATCTCTTAGAGTGCCCTCGAGTGGCCAAGGCGTGCATGCGAGAATAATCGGCAAAAGTGTGAGATTTTTTTTTTTTACATTTCCATATATTAATATTGCGTTTCTGGAATATGAATTAAGCAGTAAAATCCACCCATTTTTGTCTTTCTCAGTACGTGGCCATTTTGCCACTCGCTTGCGACTGAAAATGACATCACAGTTTCTTCTAAGAAACTGTGATGTCATTTTCAGTTGACAGAAAGTTTGCAAATTGCCCCCCGTGAAAGACAAAAATGTGTGGACTTTGCTGCTTCAATCATATTACATATTTCACAGTTAATAAGAACGACGTGCTTAGACGAGCGGAGGTGAATAGAACATGTAAAAACATGTTGCCTCCCCCCGAATTAAAGAGCACTTTTAAACTTTAAATATGTACTTTTTTTCATAGCACTGGAGAACTGTCTAATTTTCCTTTTCTTTGGTCCTCATTTGTACCGTCGAACTTTTACGGCAATGAAAGCAAATGACAGATCGTCTTTTTTTTTTTTAATACAAGGCAAAGCGGAGGTGGATAGAAGCAAGAGTCAAAGCGGACGTGAAAAAAATACCACCAATTGAGCCTGTTCGCTGCCTGGCGTGACCCACAAACAATACGTCGCGGCAAATAAACGAATTTGATTGCATGGTTCGGTTTTTTTGTCTTGCCATGCAGAAAGACGGTGGTTGTGGCTTGCCCGACTAAACCACTGCACTCCCACAAAGATCCACCAATGATCAGTGCGCCATCTATTGGAGAAACGCGGGCATTGCCGGGACAAGATGAAATGATTGATTTAGATTATTATTTTTTTAGTTGGAACAACAAAGTTCGACAGGCCACTTTTCGAGGGCTGGCCCTGTCCCTATTCCCCGCGAGCAGCCGGGGTTTACTGTATTGTGTTTTTGTACACTACAGTGCTATTTTTTTAAACATCCCAAAATGTCCACTTTTATCAGGGGAAGGTCTTGAACAAATGAATGGCATTTCAGTTCGTCTCAACGAGGTCAATTGATTTGATAAAATTGAGTTGCAATTAAAAATTCACCTCTCAAGTCAAGGTTCCACTGCGCATGTGTTTTGTCACCAGGGCCAGTTATTGTCATCCATGCAGCTCACGGATAGCCAAATCCCGTCTCCCATGACCAGTGCCACCAGTGGGACCAGTGCCGGTACCATTGAGGACAACTACTTGCCTCTTTATCCGGGGCAGGTGGGGCTCAGCGACCACCCCGATGCCTCCCCCCACGATGCCCTGGTGTCCCAATGCCTGCCGGTAGCGGTGGCACCCATGGTCCCCTCTACCTTGGATCCCACAGCGGCCTTGGGCGAAACCTCGCCGGCTGCCAATTCCGCGTGCACGCATCCCTCGCCGCCCGCCCCCCGGCTGTCGTCGCTGGTTCCGCTGTTAGCCGCCCCTAAGCCGCCGCCGCCTCACACCTTCGCCCGCCCTCGACACCTCCAGCCGACCAACGCCAACAAAAAACGAGACTTGAAGAAGATTTCCCCTGCTAACCCGATTGCACCACAGCAGCTCTTCATCACAGGTATGGGTGCAAGAATCACTTTTTAAACCGGAGTTTTGCAAACGTTTTGGGTCCAGGGAGACATTTTATTGTTTTTATTTTTTTACAAGGACCTCTCATATTCATCCAACCATCCATTATCCAATTTGCTTGTCCTCACGAGGGCGTTTATTTATTTATTTTTTGCTTTGTTTGACTTGCTGTCCTCGAACAAGGAACTGAATGGGGTGAAAAATCACCAGCGTTTGTTCCGCTTGCAGGTTATTTCTGATGGGCCCAAGTTTGCGAAGCACTGTTTTAAACAACAGTTACGGCATTTCAATACTGTTTGTAGTGTACACAAATCTGAAGACAACTCACTGCCATCCCTCCCTCTCTCAGGCGTCATCCCAGCAATGAAAAGTGACGTGACTTCATCTCCCAGTGTGCTGATCACACATTGTGGCGTGGTACGTTCTCAACATCGTCTCTAGACACCTTATTAGGTACGCCTGCGTACAATATGAATGGCGAGTGTTTTATTTTATCGCCAAAAATCAAGTAGAACTCGGTCGTTTGCTTTGGGCGGAGGTGGCTACTCTTACGTGCTTACACTCTCCACTTAATTACGCAATTGTGTGGAAAATGAAAGTAGCCATTCAACTCTTGTAATTAAGTTTGACTGACATTTTGTGAAGCAAAAATGAATGTCTAATTTTCAATTGTACAGCATGCGATACCCGTTTTGCTAAGTTTGCGCAAATTGAAAGAAAAGCTTCGCACACAAAATAGCTTCCTCGTGACTTATTTAACACGCATCATGCTCATAGTGAGGGAACGTTTGGATGCGTGTGCCCTGCTTTGATTGCTGCCTTTTGGTGTGCGTCAGGCTGGCGGATTCTCTGTCGTACCTCAAAGCCAAAAGTCTCCTCAGTGTATTGTCCCCTCTGAGAACTCGTTTTCCTCCAGCCATCGAAACCAGGAGACCTCCTGTGGTGTCGGTGAGAGTTTGTTGTGACTCGCTAAAGCCAAATTTCACAAAAGCACGCGATTTCCGACAGTGGTGGTGTTATGTTTTTTTTCCTCTCTCTCCTCTCTTTAGTTCAAGGCCAGGCAAAATCCGGCCAAGGCTCCCCTTGCGCTTTAGATCAAGTTCCAAGTCCACAGTCCCTGATCAGCAGCAGCACAACACCTCAGGTAGAACATGAGTGCAATCCGAAATTGGCTTCATTTGGTGTTATTGTTTCAAACTTTTAACTGTTGTCTATTGTACCGTATTTGAGAGGATTCATTTTCCCACCTGCTACCTCCAACGGCAGGCCACCAGAAAGTAAAATGACGATGACTGATATTTTTATATTTTTCCTAAAACATTGATGACTTTTTTCCAGAATATTTTTGTATTTGTAATATTTAGATTTTTAAAAATGTCTTTACATTTTTATTCATATTTTTGTCTTTGTAAATTTAGATTTAAAAAAAAAATATTTACATTGACAGTATTCATTTTTTCACTTGAATCTTTGTACTGCTTATCCTCACTCGAGTCACGGGTGTCTTGAATAATCCCACGATCTGTGAATGAAGGCCGATGTGATAACCACTCGGCCTAATTTCTTGGTATTTTTAATTTTATGTTTTTGTAGATTGTTTTGTTTAATTTTCTTTTTATTATTTATATAATATTTTTTTATATACATTTGGTTGCAATATTCCTGTATTTCTTCCCCAGTATTTTCATATTATTTTTTACAAATATTTGTGTGTATATGTCCAGATAGGCAGATAGCGAGTACTGTATGAGGTGTTAAACCCGAGATTCATCTCAGGACATGGCGCAATGCCCAAAGCATATTCGCGAGTACGGGAACTTTTCTTTGTTGACTTCCTCCACGCATTCCACGTCTGTGCGTGCCATTTACCGGTACATAAGCAAAGTCTTGAGGGGGAATCCCAGGAAAATGCCATTCTTTAGTAAATATCATATTTCATGTCTCCGATTGTTACTTTTTCCACCGCTCCTATTCACAACAGCAAACCACCAGAGAAAAACATGTTAATTTTCTTGAAATATTTTGTATATCTTAGTATTTTTCATCCAACATTTTTGTCTCATATTTTGTATTACCATCTCTCTGCTGTATTATTTTTCTTCTATTTTTTCCACTTGATGATTTACATATGACTTATTTTGTTGATATTCTTGATTTTTGTTTTGCCCCATTATCTATTAGATTTCTTTCCCAATGTTATTTTTTTCATTTGTGTACTTGCCTAATATTTCTTATTTTGTCGTCTTCTGCCACACATTCCTCGTAGTACCTCCCGTGTACCTCGAACAATGGCTTAGCGGGGTGGGGAGAAGCTTTGACCATAGCGTCTTTTATCATCAGATTGAAAGGGACTTGTGTGTTTTCAGATTCCAAGGAGAGCACGCATCGCCGAGCAGAAGCGACGATCAAATATAAACCACTGCTTCAAAGCGCTCGGCGGCCTGGTTCCCACTCTCAACAACTCCCCGGCCAATGTGTGTACAATTTACATTTTTAATTATGAGTCAGTAAAACAAAACATCGTCTATGTAAACTTGTGGTTTCAACTGCACATAGTCCAAATTCCATCCCCTCCTTTCCCTTCTGCCATTTGGAATTGCTTGGTGTGTACACAGATCAGTATTGCAGTCACAATGCAAAAGACGGTGGAACACGTCGAGAAGCTCAAGCAAGAGAGGGAGCAAATGCAAGAAGACATCAGGAATCTGCAGGAGGAGATCACGAGCCTCAAGGCCTCCATTAAGTATGTTCATGATTGATATCTATCTATATATCTATATATATATAGATATATCTATATATATTATATACACAGTCAAACCTCAGTTTTTGAACGTCTCGGTTCTCAACCAATTCGGTTTTCAACCAAAGAATTGCGAGGTTTTTATGCATCGGATGACAAACAGATTTCGGTTCTCGAACGAACTGAGCGCACTTGAATGCACCATTTGACTCCTCTCGCCTTCCTTACACGAGGAAGTGACGCGATTCCTCTTGTCGCTTTCCATTGTGAGCAGACGTGTTCAGTGAACTTTTTTTTTTTAAAGCGTGGTTTCGGTTTTCAAACAGCCTTCTGGAACGGATTATGGACGAAAACCGAGGTTTGACTGTACTTCAAGATGTTCTCTCTCTATCTCTATCTCACGACTGTCTGTGTCCTATGTGTTGTGTTGTGTTGGGTTATTTTTGACTTCAAGATGGCGCCGCGAGAGTGGCTGCCTTTCCAGCAGCTCCTATATTTTGTTGTTCTCCTTCTTCCTTTCATAACTTTGCTGCTGTGAATTGGGAATTTCTCCATTGCGAGACTAATAAAGGTTTTCTTATCTTATCTCAATATCAAGGGAAAATACGCTTGTTAAAACGTTCAATGGAGGGGGAAATCAAGAAAACCCCAACGACAAAACATCCTGTGAGATGTAGGCAACGCCTCCTTTATGGCGTTTGATTTGTGCCACCATGACAAGCACGCAAGAGGAAATTTTGAGCCCCGACCCGTCGTAACTCTTTGTGCGTGTGGCGTACGGACGCTGAATGAACGCGTGGCTTACTGGTTGTTCAAATAAATTAGCCTATGCCTCAGTGCAACTCTTGCAAAAAGATTTTAGCGTGCGAAACAACACGATTAAACACTTGCGGGTGGGAGTTCCCTGTCGTCGTTGGCCTGACGGGGGTCGTTCCTTGTGTGTTTTGTCAACCGCAGCCTGTGTCACGATCAGATGCCAGCCACGGGAGCGCAGGTCACGCAGCGACGCTTTGACCACATGCAGCACAGGTTCACGGAGTACGTCAAGCTGCGTTCCCGGCAAGACTGGAAGTTCTGGATTGTATCCTCTTTATCGTCGTTTGTGTTTACAGGTGGCGAGCGTACAAGTCACATTGTCTCGGTCCGTAATTAAGATGCTTCTTTGTGTGTGTGGGGAAATTTACTGTGGTCGGAAGGAATCCTCGGTGGAACAGTTGCACATCATCATCATCACCACCACCTGGCTTCGGTTTTGGGCTCCACAAGAATGTTGCGGAAGATGGAGCCGCTTTCAAAGACCTGCTTCGCTCTCCCTTGAATCAAGTGACCTCAGTAACGCCCAACATGCTTTTAGGCACAATATGCTGCAATTTAGGCGCCTAACTCGAAATTTGGACTAGCATGTGTTCTGCACAAATAACCAAATAAAGATCTGCGATACCGCGGGGGTGTCCACGATGAGCCGTGTTAAAAGAAAAGTTGGTGGGGTGGCTTGACGGCATCGCCACACAATACCAAACCGAGCCTTGACGTCACGCACCTCAGTTCAGCGTCATCATCAAGCCTCTCTTCGAATCCTTCAACAAGATGGTGTCGACGGCGAGCGGAACGGAGCTTTGCAAGACCACGCTGGAGTGGCTCGAACGTCACTGCTCCCTGGTCGCTCTCCGGCCCAGTGAGTGATTGAGCGAACAAAAATTGCACTCATTTTCACATGATCTGTCAAGAAACAAACAAAAAAAAAAAGTATGTGGTAGCGAATGTACGCTAAAAGCTGGATGGAAATATTTTGGTAGCACGGTGAGCAAGCGGCCGTCGCGGTTGCAGAAGAACGATGACCTGCTTTTGGCACGACGTCAAGCTTGTTTAGTTAAATGAACGGAAATGAATGTCAGTGTCATGTTTGACTTTGTAGGCCACGTGGAGATTCTTGTTGTTTAAGTTGGGGGGTTATTTTAGATTGTGGATGTGAAATTGCCCCCTCCACCCCAAAAAATATATATACAGTATTTGACCAAACATTGACTATAAATTATTTCCTCTAAGGCAGTGGACTGAAGTTGAAAAAGCGATTTAAAAATGATATTTTTTCAATTTGTTGCTGTAAAGCACATCTTGATTTTTTGTTGTTGTTGTATAAAAGTTACATTGAAAGTCGGGATATTTGGATTATCATATTATCATAGTGTTTTTGGTGGCGGGTGAAAGTAACCGATGACAGGAAGTTGGATAAAGTGTCGTATGTTTGTATCTAGTCGGTGAACCTGTGTGTGTGTGTGTGTGTGTGTGTCAGTGGTCAGCAGCAGCCTTTGCCAGTTAAGCACCAGCACGTCCATCCTCAGTGACCCTTCCCGCTTGCCCGAAGAAGCCATCCAGGCCCTGAGGCACGCCGACGTGGAGCCTTGCTCTCAGGCCATCTGATGACGATCCTCTTACTCCTCCTCATCATCATCATCATCATGGAGGACTGAACTCATCTTCGTCTTTTCACACCCCGAGGGCTCCGTTTTTGTTCCCAGCTCCGGTCGAGTGGGAAATGCAGTCTCACTGTGCTCGTGGGCGGAGTTTTCTTTTTATTTGGCCTTTTTGTTGAGGTGCGCAGTTTGAAATGGATGTTTGCGCCGTTGTGGGACTGAACATAGCCGCCGTGCTTCCCAGCCGATCGAAGCGGCTTCCCCCTCGTTCCCATTCCAGGAGAGGCACGCGGTCGACTTGGCGAAAGCCTAACGGACTCGCTGGATTCCGTGCAGAAGGTCGGCTTGCGCAAAGTATGTTTAGAAGGAATTGCAAGAAGATCATCCATTTTGGAGGATGTAAAATTCATAATTCATTTCATTGATTGAGTTTCTACAATGATTCACAGGGTTCGATTGTGTCAGATTTACATAGCTGTCAACCTCGGCTAATACCTGCCCTTGTAAATGATTACGATTCCCCTTACAAAGCAACAAAAACCCGTACAACGGCTTACCGCGCATGCGCAGATCATGCTTTATCAATCCGACCGTATGCAGCGATGAAAAAAAAATATATACGATCGAGGATTACTTTTGCTGGTTTGCCGTGACAATAGTGGCTATCAGCAGGTGAGACGATCTGGATTTGAGCCAAAATGGTCTTTGCGAGATCAGTTCACAATTTGTTTGTTTTTGTAATACGTCGTATGATTTTTTTTAAAACGTATAAAATACGGGAAAAACGTACAAGTTGACAGGTATGGATTTACAAAAGGATTTTGATGACATCCACCGCACATATTCAGAATCTGTCGGCCCTGGATCAAATCCACCAAAATTGTGTTACGCCACCTGCGCCACAACTTAGACCCGGTTTCACCCGGTCTATAATTGAGTTTACTTTCCGTCGCCAAATTTTCCGCAGCACGGTGGACTTGTAATGGAAAACGGCATAATTCCCTGCGATGTCAAGCCAAATTCCCAACTCGACTTGCCCTTGGCACAAAAATGAAGACGCACCAGTTCTTACATCGAGCGCACGTGCGCCTGTACACGAAAATAAAGCACCCGAGGCTTTCCATTGTCATCTGTGCCATAATGATTTTTTTTTTTTTATGTATTATTTGAGTGACACAGAAACGGAGAAAGCAGCATGTTTGCCTCGGTGCGGGTTATTATGAACAACCTTGAAAGCAGTTTGCGTTCAAAAGGGAAATCTCTTGCTACGTTTGTTTTTCCTCATAAAGCTTGACACCAGAATGTAGCTGGGGGGGGGTTTCCCCCCCGCTTCCGTCCCTCTCGCATTTTGCTTACTCAGCCTTTTTCTGGTGAGCGACATAACCTACAGCCCTCATAGGGAGCTTCACTGAAATGGCAATAAAACACGGATTGTTCACTTGTCTCTTTAAATGTGTACAGTGCAGCGAAAAAGTAGTCGGCTCCTTTCACTTTAATATTGTCGTTCATCAAACACATGTCGATATCAAAGATGTCAAAGTAAACATCAAATGCTGTTTTGAAACGATTCCTTTTTCCACGCAATGGGCAGCAGGTAGCGTGGACTTGTTTTCATTTTTTTCCGACATAAACAGAAGTCCAATTTTAAAACAGCATTTCTTGTTCACTCCATTTGTACATTTGTTTGATCATCCGAAATATTCAAGTGGAGAAATGACCAAAATCAGAGTTTTAGGAGGAAAATACTTTTTCATGGCACTGTATATTAACTGTATGGATTATTTTTGTCCTCACCTTTCTATTTGTGTGCGTGCGTTTGTGTGTGTACAGTTTTTCTCTCGATCAACATCACGTTCTTTGTCTGGATCTCAGGGCAGCGCCAGTGAGCGTCTGAAACAGTGTCGCATTTTGTTGTCTTCACCAAAGTTTTGGTCACCACATCGCACAGTGTGGCGTTGTTCTCTTGCAACAAATGTCACGAACTCACGCAGTGTCATGTTTTGGCCTTAACGTTTTTAATCAGGGAAGAAGGCCGCGCCGTGCTTTGTCCTCAACATTTGTGAGCAGGATGCAGCCCGTGGCCCGTTTTGTCGTCAACCGTTTGCATCGTCATTTTTGGTCCTCCGCATGGTGGATGACAAGACAATGGCGTTTCGTCTTTGTCTTTAACGGGTTTTGTCGCCAACAAAATCCAGGGGTTGTGCTTGGGTTTTTTTTGAAGGGGGGGGTGACAATTCTTATTTAATCACGACATGGTGTCTTTCACATGGTTGGTCATAAAACAGTGCAGGATCATGTTTTGTACTCAACATTTTTTTTCTTTAGCACAAAAGTATGCATTGTCATGTTTTGTCCTTGATGCCTTTTTGTGAACTGAAAAAAGTTGAGCGGGTTTTGTCTTGAACAAACTTTTGGATGCCAAAGTCCATTGGCATGTTTCGTCTTGAACAAATGTTTTGATTAGACAAGGTTTTTTTATTTTTGTTCTCAAAAACCCTGTTGATCAGAAAAAAGCATGGTCACGTTTCCTCTTCAACAACTTTTTTGATCTACTGTCACGTGTTGTCCTCAATATTTTTGGTGATGGAACAATGCATGGTCATGTTTTTTTTTTTTTTTAATGACCCAATGCATCATGTTCTACCTTCAGCAAACTTTTTGTTGACAAAATCCATTGTGTTTTATCTACGGCAAAGTTTTTGATGTCGAAATGCATTGTCCTGGTGTACAAACTTCCTGATGACTCACCGCATGATCATTTTTGACGATTGACAAACTTTTTGATGACGAAAAGCAGTCGCGTTTTACCCCCCTACAAATTTCATGGACAAAATGCATGGTTTTACCTCAAGCAAACTTTTTGCTGACAAAATCCATCATGGTGTATTGTCTTCATGGACCCCTCGAAGACAACGGTGCCTTGTCATGTTTTTGTAGGTCAATCGCCTCCGTCACATCGTCTTCAGGGACCTGAAGACCAAAGATCCATTGTAATACGAGTCCTATCAAAAGTGATCTTCCACCTTTATGTGAGTGTCCTCAGGCGCTGTCCACTTGACAAATTTGTTGACCGGTGTATGGACTTTTAAAAAAATCTTTTATCGCTGTTCTTGGGGGTGAGTGCAGGCTCCAAACGTGTTCTGCAATGCTGTGGTCTTTGTACACAATTAGTCTGTTACACAATGACGTTAACTTCCACTGAAAAATACAACACCTACACAACCCCATCATTTTTATTGCGTATGTGTTTGTGTGTCAGCACTGTTGAAAAATGTTTCCCCACAAATTACCTGCACATTGCAGATGCTCATCAGTAAGAGAAAGTCTGGACTTGTCGAATTTCTTTTCTTGCCCCGGACAGATTGGCGCTGTAGAGTCCACCAAGCACTCTTGAACGAATTCCCCCGTCCGAAAAATGGCTTCGTGTTCTTCGCGATGTTGTGGGCTATCAGAAAGCTGCCTCTGTTTACTGTTTCCCGGTAGCTTGGTAAAATAGCCTTGTTGTTTTTCAAAATTCGCTAGCGAATCTTCGGATAACCGCGATCCCCCAGCCTCAGTCGAATGATTTTTTTCGTCTCGTCTCTTCGTCTCGTAATGCCGACTCACGTTATCCTCCTTCAAGATGGCGACCGGCTCACCACAAACTACACACACTCCTGATTTCAGTAAATAAATATTTAACAGTCCGTATTTTCTTGAAACCACGGCATTCAGCGCCCACCTTCGATTTTTGGGGGTTATGGGCGAACATTTTGATGGGTGCCGTGACTTGTTGCTAAACACGTGGACTCGATTACAGCACCTGTGCTTAAACGACGCACGAACAGCGTAAACGGGTTTCAAAGTAAAACCACTGCTGTTTCAGTCCACGCACTACATTATCCCAACTTTTTTGAAAGTAGGTTTATATTCTCTTAATTCCAAGCAACTATTACGAGGCCTAGAAGAGCCTGGCCACGGCTCAACACGCATGCCTCATTCCAAATTTGGAAAGTACTCTAGCTTTTATTTTCTTAATTCCAAGCAACTTTTGGGGGTTGCAGTAAGAGCGGGCCGCGGGCCGTAAAATGCCCGGGTCTGTCCTAAGCCATCTGTGAAACCTGGTGCAGTTGGGTTGCTTGTGTTAGGAATGTTCCGAACACTTTATTTCAACTTGAAATGAAATACAAAAAACATTGTCAATAAGTGTTAGAATAAATAAATACATAGTGCATAGATCAAATAAAATAGAATAGAATAAAATAAAACACAGCTGTGTTTTCTGCATCTTAGTAGGTAGTAGTCAGTCAAGTGAAAAGTTCCTTCATCAGACTAATCACACCTGGGCTGTGAACTGGTGAAATCCTCCACCCATGTTCGCGTGTAGTAGATAATGCGAAGGCCAAGTATCTTCAAGTCATAAATGTGCTTGCTGTCGATTGATCGATGGCATTCTGGGAACGCGCCGTCGGCGCTCGCATTTAGTTGGCGCTCCGTCAGCTCCACGGCTGCCTTGAATTGGTTGTAAAAGGCCGTGAAGTTGGACCGCAACTGGTGGCAATGCTGACGAGTCACTTTCCCGACGATGGCCGGAATTTGTCGCTCCAAGTAGTCACTGATGGAGCACACCGCGTCTCTGACTTCGGCGCTGCTGTTCCCCACCGGGATGGTGATTCCCGGGATGGGGTCCAAGGATTTCCGCCTGTATTTCGGCGGCGGGTTCCCGTCTAAAATGTGCTGCACCTGGACACCAGAGGTTATAGTGTCACACACACACACACACACAAAAAAAAACATTGGAACTGTCCATTGTCACAGAAAGCGGGAAAACAAGGAGAACGACTTCACGGTCCATCACGGAAGAAAATTAAAAATGAGAAATCCCAATTGAAAGAACTAACCAATGCGGGTTTATTTATACCCAACGTACGCCGTTGAGGATTTGACCCAGCACTGTGGGTCATGTCAAGATTTTGATCCAAAAAGAGGTAAGAAAAACTACCCCGGGTCAACATTTAACTCGATCTAGGGTCAAATCAACCTAATATGCAGAAAATTCACAGCAACCCATCATTTTCAATGTGCATGGAGATAGGAAGAGTAAATGTGACTGGCAGCGATCACCGAAATAGTTTCTTGAAAAGATATATTCGTTTTCCTCAAAAATTCCCACTCCTTTTTTCCAAAAATGTTTTTTTTTCCTTTACATAACTTGAACTTTCTTCTCTAAAATAACCATTTCCCCCCACTTTTTTCCCCTTGAAAGAATATAACATTCTTTTCTCAATATCACACCACTTTTTCTCCCTGAAATGTTAGATTTTTTTTTTTGCCTTCGGGGGAAGGGGGTTAACGATTTGTTTCTACAAAATATTCTCTATTCTCTCAAATACATGACCTTCTTCACAAAAATATTTGACTTTTTCTTCTTGAAAAAAAACTTCTCTAATAAAATGTGAATTTTGGAGGGGAATTGAAAAAAATATGTATACGGTACAATACCTGTTTCTGTTTAAGACATAGTCTTGAGTACATGTGAACGTATCCGTTGAAAAATATCCCGTGTTCTGTTGCAAATATCCCCCTTTCACTCATGCACGCACACTGTTCAGAAATGGACTTACGTAATCCCTTTCGGCCGCAACTAAATGACACAGGGCCAGCTCCACTTTCGTGAGGTTCTCCCGCAGCTTCATGACCGCGCCGCCGCCGGTGGAGGTCACCGTGACGATGCAGGACAGCTGCAGCAAAAGCACAAGTGGTAGATGCAGCTCACTTTGCAGTACACTCATCACGCTCCTGACATCATCATTTGACAAGCTTATTTATACATGCCAAGACTTTTTTTTATTCTGAAGAAAAAAAAACTTGGCATCACTACAATATTTCACAATTTGCTGTGAGCACGGTGAGATAATGTCTCATGAATATCAGGCGGTATGACTTCAAGAAGTTGATGACACCTGTTACCCGTCGAAACACATCATCCGCGTTCAAATTGAACTCCGCAAAAGCGAAGAAAGACATTCGTGGCGTTTAAAAAAAATGCAAGAGAAGAATCGGAAGTGTTCAGCTCTGTATATGTGACGTCATTCCCATTGGCACTTTTGGCTCAGAGTGAGCGATGAGACAATCAGATAGAACGGGGAATTCCCAGTAGGGGAGTGTTAAGTGAAGACGTGCGGGTTAGCAGGAATTTTTCTTTTGCAATGGAGACTTCCGAGTTACGGAGATGAATTTTACGCTGCACTTGACGCACTGTTGCAACGCATGGGGGGCCCTCTCGCCATCCCTCCATGCATCCATTGTCTAAATCGCATTATCCTCCTACCAGCGGGGAAGCCGGAGCCCATCCCAGGTGTCATCGGGTAGTAGGCGGGTTACACCCTGATCTGGTTGCCAGCCAAACTCTGGACAGCCGGAAATGTAAAATCGGTCCTTCGCTGAGTGTACATGCCAAACAGTGAAGAGCGGTCACCACTCCCTCCATTCCAATACACGTGTGATTCCAAAGATTTCAGATTTCAATGATTATAAAATAGATAAAATGGCACAACAATAGAATGAAGTTTTAATATCAATCAATCAATCAATCAATCAATCAATCAATCAATCAATCAATCAATCAATCAATCAATCAATCAATCAATCAATCAATCAATCAATCAATCAATCACTCAATCAATCAATCATGTCGTCTTTGCGTTCAATGATCTTTTCTGTATACTTTATTTTCCCAATTTTACAGACCTAAATTAAACTCAGATGACATTTTGAAGTTTAAAAGTACCTTATTAATCCTATTATTAATAATATTAGTAGTAATATTAGTATTAGTAGTAGTTGTAGTAGTAGTAATATAAACCATTCAATTAAAAAATAAAATAATTTGTGTTGGCAAGATATTTTCTGAAGGCATGCGAATTATCTTCGAAGACGATTTTTGTCATTTTGTGACACGATGCATTTGACTGCTTTCTTGTTGTCGACTTTGAACGATGAATGTTTGATGACGAATCGGCGGCGACGCGCTGACCAATCAAATGCGCCGAATTCTTTTGAGTGACGAGACCTCTGTCCACTGACTGACCAGGAACTCGCGCTCGGCGGTTGCCTAGCAACCATCGCCGACTGAGTCCAACAACGAGCAGACAAGGTTCCGGAAGGAAAGGACGGAGGACCGAGCGAGGGAGTGCAGCTAAGCATGAGCTCGGTGGCGCTGTCGGCCGTTCTGGACAAGCATATTCGCCGCCTGTGCCTCGACCAGTTTCCTTGTGGAAAAGGCAGCTGGGTGAGTGAGGGCGTTGACGCGGTCGTCTTGGCGCCTTTTTACGACACAGTGCGATAAATCGAAAGTCAGAACAACAGATCGGAGCAAAAAGCTATTTTTTTTTAAACCTTTTTGACAATTACTTTAAGTCTTATACTTTTGGAAAGTATTTTTAAATCAATAGTTAAAAAAATGTCATCATTTGCATGTACCTGTATGTAATTCGAACATGTTTCATGTTGAGAGGGAAGAAATTTCATCTGTGCTGTATGTTACACATACTGTACATTTGACAATAAAGATTATCCAATCCAATGTACTGTACATCGGTTGCTCATTAAAATGTGGTAAACCAATGTAATTTTTCCCAATGTTTTCCTAAAAAATAAGCACATGATATGTTGGTTTAGCTCATTTTAATCACGGAAAACCGAAAACCAAGTGCTTTTTTTAAGTGTAGATTTTTTCCAATATACTTGTATTTTTTTCCAATAACATAAACACGCAACTGTTGACAAAGACAAAAAAAAAGTTCAATTTTAAAAACAAAATGAAAAAAATCTTTGATATTTAAAAAAGTTCAAATAACATCTGATTTAGTTACAACATAAATGAAAAAAAAAACCCCTTCAAAACAAACTTGTGTTGACAATAAAAACAGAGGAAGGACGGCGGCGGCGGCAGTGAGGCGGAACCGGTGACGGAGGACACGGACACGCTGCTGGATCTGCTGAGTTGCCCGCACTCGCCGTGGCACCACGACGAGCCGTGGAGCCCGCAGGCCGCCGCCCTCCAGCGCGTGGCCGTGGTACAGCCCGAGCGACTCGACGCCGACTTCGTGTGCAGTTACTTCAGGAAGCTGCGCATCGTCGACAAGGACGTGAGCAAGCTTCTTTTGTCTACCTTTTCTCTTCACCGGATGTGGAGTCTCACAATTGTTGACTGCGATTTGCTGCTTGGCCTTGTTGAGGTGTCTGTGATCGACAGCTACCTGCTGAAGTTCTGCAACCTGCAGGAACTTGTGCTCAGCGCCAATCGCATCCGCGAGATCTCAGCCGAGAACCTCCCCAGGACGCTAAAGGTGTGCCGATGCCTCCCGCTGTCTTGTAAAAATTCACAGCAACATGACGGACAATGCTACCTATGTCACAAGGCTCTGATGCTCTGAAAATCGAGGCGTTGTATGGCATTGACTAACCCCTCAACAACATCTCAGCTTATGGATGGAATAGTAACTCATGATCAAACACGTATTCATAAATTTATGACATGTAAAAACCTTTACGAACACTAACCACGACAACGTAACTCTAACTTGAAGCCTTACTTTGAATCCCTAATCCTGGTTTGAAACAGCATTTAGAAATCCAAGCCCTCGTTTCACTCCCTACTTTGAAATCCTAACTCAAGTTCGAAATCCTATTTTGAAACTCAGACCCGACTTTGTCATGCTTGCCCTAAATTTTGAAAGCCTCACCTGAATTTGAAATCAGAACGACAGTTTCAACCCCAACTCTCTTTTGGAACCCAACATTGAAAGGCTTAAGCTCATTTCTTCCGTTCAGTAGGCTCTGTACGCACGCAATGGCCGTGCCATATCTAATTGGAAATGCGTGCCTTGCAGGTTTTGGAGCTGCGTGCCAACCAACTGCGCGCCCTGGGCCGGCTGGCTATCTCTCCGCCCCCTCGCCTGCAGTACCTCGGGCTGGCTGCCAACCGCCTGGGATCCCATCGAGACGTCACCCAGCTCACAGGAAGCCAATGGTTGCTCCTCAACTTACTTCAACATAGTTCCTTAGAGGGCATCCAAAAGTATTTTTTCTTCTCAACTCATTTCAAATGCTAAACTAAAACTCCGACCTAATTGCATGTTTAAAACGAGCTGTATTTAACCCTTTCATGCACCCTGTGACCTGAAAACATGATTTGGTGTCCACTGCAGTGACCCCTGTCCCCGAAACGCTTCAAGAAAAGTTAAATACAACTAAATTGTATTTTGACATTATCGTCAACCACTCATTCCCGACTGCCTAAATAGTACACATTGAATTTTTGCAGAGTCGACTTTTTTTTATAAAAATCCCTCCGTATGTGTGTGTGGGTGTGTGTGAGAAAGGCCTGAGCTGGTGTGTCTGGACCTGAGCGAGTGCGACTTCAGGGAGCAGCGCCCCCTACTGAAGGCGCTGGGCACACTGCCATGTCTGCGGACGCTGGTGCTGGAGGGCAACCCGTTCACGCTGGCGCCATCGTACCCGGGGTTCGCCGTGGACGCCCTGCCCCGCCTCTCCTACCTGGACGCGGCCTGGATCGCGCCCGAGGAGCGACACCGCTACCGGGGGATGGCCAACATGAGCCGTGAGGGGCCAGCCGGCGTTCCTTTGCATCCGCGTTTGTTCCTAATTGGATTGAATTGATTTTTTTTTTCCGCCAAAATCAATTAATTTAATGTTGCTTTTTGATCTCTCATTAAAATTATTTGACAATTGATTGTAAATAGTTGAAAAAAGAAAACATTGAAATAATTCTTGATATATAAATAATATTTATAAAGAATGATTCATTATAAAATATGTAGGAATTTTTATTCAATTTGTTTATAAAACACTTCTTCAAATCTAAAGAAATCTAAAATTCATTTTAATTTTTGTTACAATTTTATGTAAAATACAAAAATAGTGAAATTTGCTCATTCACATTTTCATTTCATTAAAGTATTCTTTTTCAATTTGTCTATGCAATAACAATTTGCACATAAAAAATACTTTAATGTTAAAATAAATTGTTTCAATATTTTACACTTGTTAAATCAAGCGGACCGTGGCGGCTGAGCTTGAAAGTTTGCGCCTCCAGATTCCCTGATCTTGATTTTTTTCCCGTCTTTGTTGGCTGTCACGTCAGACCTTCTGGTGGACTGGGCGTCGGCCACGGTGTGCGTGGGCGTGATGCAGGGGGTCCCGGACCCGCAGCTGGATGCGGACCCCGATGCTCCGGAGTTCCCGGTGGTCAGCTATAGCTACGTGATCTCGTACATGTTCTTCAGTCACCAGAGCACCGCCTACCGGGTACCATGCGGCTGCTCCTCTTCACGCAGCTCGCTCAGCAGTCACAGACGCAATATGGCATTCTTTGCAGGAAGTCGTGATTGGCGCTGCGGCGAAGCGTCAGAGTCAGGGGCAGGGGCAGGATCAGGGTCAGGACCAGGGTGCCGAACCAATCCAGTCGCCCAACAAGAGGACTGTCAAAGAGACTGTGGTAGTCCAAGCGGCAGCCGGCAGCCAGGAACAAGCTGCCTTCTCCTCTGGTAATAGCAATAACGCATTTATAACATCAAGAACACATCTACAACATGTCATGTATTATCCACATACAATTCATTAATAATGTCATAATGATGAATGAATACATTCACATTCATGACATAACATAACACATTTATGAAAGCACCCGCATGACACATTTATATGTAATAACACATTTATATGATGTTATTACATGTGGACTAATATTCAAACAATGTAATAACACATTTAATAACACACCAATACATTTTTGACACGTAATAATAATTACATGTGGACTAATATTCAAACAATGTAATAACACATTTAATAACACACCAATACATTTTTGACACGTAGTAACATTTATAAAAGAAGGAATTACAAATTGGTAACATAATAACTCACTCGGACACTTATAACATGCAATAACACATTGCACACATCTAAAAACACTCAGATTTGAGTAAAGACACATTTACAAACAAGTATTTTCTTACAATTGAATTTAAAAACACATGAATTTATAACGATAACGAATGGCGCACCTGAATAACATGCTTTCAACCCGTATATCACAGTCACTAACACACAGCACAATATATACGTACGTTGTAATGGGAATATGTCATAACTTGACACATCTAAAACCGGTGTAACAATCTATTAAAAAAATAATAAAAGAATCGAGCGTAAGCGGTTGATGATGAATTTCATGGAACAAATTTAGGCGGTAAATTTCAGTCAGTGCTATTTGTTCAGAGACGAAAATCGTCCGGATTTTCACGGAATTCTGGATTTTCACATTTTCATGAAATTTCCTCTGGAAAATTGAGGAAAAATTGCCAAAAATTAATCCAGATATTAGTTGACAACATTGAATGAGTACGCGTTTGTTGTTTTGCTTTTACGAGTGTAGCCATGGCTAACATCAGTAACAGTAGCACCCCTCCCCTCACATTCTTATGACCTCGCCATATCTCGGAAATTTCGGCGAGAATGGAAGCCATAAAAGGTGCACGTGTGCTCGCGAAAGGCAGATTAATCATTCAATAATAATAGTATTTGAATAGCATTCAATGGAAAGTAATGTATGCGTGATCGGCCAGGTACGCCCTCTGAGCAATGTTCAAACAGGTAGACAGGCAAGCTGACATATGTGCAATCGGCGCGAGTGTTAGGAACGCGTTCAAGCGGTCATGGCTTGAGGAAAAGGACGTGAACGGAGATTTTTTTTGTCCGACTACCTCAGAAAGGTCGACAAACCTGCTAAGTCAGTTAAAATTATATATATACATTTGTATTTTCCGGACTTTTCAGGAAAGTCCACTTTCATCTCAATTGTTCATGTTACGCCATCGGTGAAAGTCTTTTGCTAACAACGGCCGCCCACCACTGATCCATCAGCAACTGATTCATTTAGCTCGCAGGGTGAAATTGAATCACGCAGATAACTTTTGTTGCCACGCCGTCTGAGTCACAGAGTCGAGATACAGCACGTCGTCTCAGCCGTGGGCGGACAGCGTCGACTTTGGCGATACGGTGACCTTCGTCGTGCGAGACCTGAGCGGCTTCCAGAAATTCCTCCAACAAGGATTCAGCATTTTTATCGAGCAGGAAAAGGTAAGGGGCGGCAAAATGAGAGCCTTTGAGAAGGGGGTGGGGGTGACACTTATACCCCTTTCCCACTGCAATTAGTGGGTAGCAGTGAGCCGTGGCGACACGCAACCAATTGGCATATTGTCCCTTTCCCATTGACCAACAGATGGCGATTAGGCAAAACCAAACGAGGCCACTGTATTTTGACAAAGTTGTCGAATGTACTGAGAGGTGTTTTCAAATGGAGGACTTGAACGCACCGAAGCAATCTTTTTGAGCACTGTCACTGCAAAGACAAAAATCTGCTTTTTCATCCGACTTTCAGATCCTGTCGTGGCCTGCAGAGGCTTCAGACGACGCACCCGTCGCAGACAATAAAGGGAAAAAAGTGAGTATCATCGTCTTCATACTCGTGGAGGTCAAAAAAAAAAAAAAAAAAAGGACAGTCAGGTCACACTGAGGCCAGCGTGGGAGAGCAGGGCTCAAAGTACGGGACGCGGCTGATAATAAAACTAAACGAAATGAAGATATTGAAGTGGGGAAATTAGGACACATAATATACTTCCTGTCCTGAACTTCTGAATGATCGAATGGCTTGACAGGGTTGAGAAATGCGCTTGTCGATGGGAGGTTGATTGAACTAAAACCAAATATGAGGATGCTGATTTTTGTTCGACTAAATGTGATTAAAACTAACTAAATAAATGTTGCGAGTGTGAACGGTTCATTTTGCTCAAGTAATTGAGAGCCAAAAATGGGTTGCCAATGATCATCAATCTTTGACGTCTAAAAGCGTCAAATACCGGTAAATTGAATTAACGCATAGTCCCCGCCTCCCCATGACGTCTGAAGGCGTCAATCACGTTTTTTTCATGGGGGAGGGTGCAAGAGAGTCTGATGCAACTTCTCACTGAAGGAGCAGGCTTGACTGCAATGTTAAATAGTAAAACAATGGCCAGCAGGTGGCAGTGGTGCAAAAGTCCACCATTGTTCAATTTGCACTTTCGTTCATAGTTCAATAGTTTTATGTGCAAATAAATTATTTTGCTATAAAAACATTTTTTGTAATGTTTTGTCGGAGGAACACATTATTGAGGCATTTGAGCTGTCACAAAATCAAAAATAGCGTCAAACTTGAAATGCATGCGTTTACATAAAGCTCATTTTCTCTGGATTTCTGCAGAAAATCGGCCTTTTCCATAAAACTTAATTTTCTAATGCTGATTGCCAACAAACGGAGAAAGATAGAAATTCTGCTGAAAGAAGAGAGTCTCACCTTTCTTCTGACAGGTCGCATATTCATATAGCTGTAGAACTGAACATTCTGTGGGCCTTGCAAATCAGTTAAAATTCAGTAAAATGTGAAGGATTGAGGGGGTTGCTCCAGTGAAAAAGGGTGCTATTCAAGGAGTTCAAACTAACGAAATAAATATTGCGAGTGTGAACGGCTCATTTTGCTAAAGTAATTGAGAGCCAAAAATGGGTTGCCAATGATCATGAATCCAAAAAGTTGAATTGGAAACTTTGTTCCACAAAATGTGCCATTAAATTTAAAATGTTAAGAATGTGAAAGTCAACAACACCTCAAAAGGTTGCGCATAGAGTGAAGCTTTGCATTTTGCCGTGGTTTGAGAAATGCAGAAGATAGCCCAAAATCGGGCAGATTTGTCTTTATTAGAAGAATCCCCACAAAAAAAGTGGGGTTGGAGTTTTTGTGGCACAAAACGTATGAAAAGTCAAACTGTCGGAAGTGTGACAAGCTCACACCAAGCGAAATGAGCCCGACACTTGAACACGGGAATGGTTGGAGAAACGTGAAAGTAGTCGATGATCCAAAAGGGGAAACTTGGTGCGCACACTTCAGGCCAAGACGAAAGACAAGCGGAAAAAACGGTGGTGGAGCTGGTTGCCGACCCGCCCGTGACCACGGTGGTGGCGTCCTCGCACGTGCCCCTGCACGGCCTTCTGAGCGGATACCCCAAAGTGGACGCCCTCTGCGACTTCGGTCCCCTGCACAAAGATCCTCCGCCGGAAGACGCGGCGGCCGCGACAGACGAGGCGAGTCGCTCGGCGCTTTACGTTTTGTCCGCGGGAGTGAAAGCGTTGCCGTTGACGTGGTGACTGTTGTGTTGTTGATCTTGGAAGATCGCGGGCATGGACAACAAAGCCAAGGACGACTCCAAGAAGAAAGGAGGCCGTGCTGGAAACAAGAAAACGGCGACCGCCAAAGGTGATTCTGACGATATTTGGTGCACCTCCACCATCCCAACCGGCAGCGGCAAAGGAATTTCACCTCCACACAAACAAATGAGTTGAAATAGCTTCTATACAGATTCAATGTATTTAACTTTTTTTTTTTAAACACAGGCCACGTTGGAAGAAAATCGTAATATTGATTAAATGAAAAGAATAGTTTCAAATATTTTATTTCATAGTTTTGTATATGACTGTCAAATACTCGATTTGAAAATATTTTACTAGTTTCTAAGCGCGTCTTTTACATTTACTGCATTGTATTATTTAGGTCATGTCGTTTTTACCTCTATTTGCATATTTTAATAAGTCTTATAATGAAAAAAAATTCCCCCCAAAATAAAAATATTTATGGGTTTTGAAAGTTAAAAAAAAGTGTGCGATGGCTTTTAGGATAATGTATTCAAATGTCATTGTTTTATATACGCCCAATTTTTTTCAAAACAAAATTCACATCCCAAAATATTCTTTAAATGATACAAACATTTGTTGCCGACGTACCTCACGTCACGTCCGGTGAGCTCGAGCGTGAGTTTGGCCTCGTTGGATCCAGTAGCTCCCTTGTGTCTGTCCAGGCACGCGGCGAGGCGAGGACGGCGACGCCGACACACCCACCCGAGCCGAGACGGCCACGCTTGAGCTGAGCGTGGAGCTGAAAAAGTGGCGCCACGCCTCCGAGGTGGCGCCGCTGGGGCGCGCCACCGCATCCTGAGCCAAAACACGCTCTCGCCTTCATTTCAACACGCAACTTTTATTCACTTGTACAGAAAAGCCAAAGTAGAAAGAAGAAGCAAGGAAGTGCGTTTCAAGTGTTCTGCCTGCATGCACCTCACCACAGTTCCAATAAAAAAGTATTTCCAGCCATAGAAAAATGTGTCCTTCATATAGAATCGTTTGGGACTTATATTTCTGTATCTCTATATACACACTACTCACCAAAAAGTTTGGGATATTGCGAAACCTCTGAATGAATCTAAAATGCACGCCAACCTTTGCAGGCGAACTTCATTTGGCCTGTTGCTCATTTCCAAGCTGTCTGTGACACCTCCGGTCTCGCCAAATGGAGCCCCCCCGCCGGATGATGTTGAATTTTAGGTTGAGTCAAACATGTCGGCCAAATATCCCGACCCTTTTTTTGGCGATCAGTGTGACAAGATGTGCAAACGCCGAAGCCGGACGCATTTTAGCCCTCGAGACGCTTTTGGACGGAAAAGCCCAGGCCGGCCCGCGGCGTTCAGAAGGTGCGGTCGTCGTTGCAGTCGTGGCTCCAGTGGCCGAACACCTCGCAGACGTTGCAGTAGGGCCGCTCGGCGCCCTTGCTGCCGTGATAGGCGGTGTGGGGCGGCGAGTCGGGCGCCTGTGCCTGTGCCGGGCAGTCCTCCGTGTCGTGGAGGTCGAAGCAGTCGCAAATGTCGCAGAATACTCGGGGAGGGGGCTTCGTTTTCTTCTTCTTCTTTTTCTTCTTGCCGCTTTCCTTGTCCTCCCTACACAATGCAGTATGGGAACATCATTTTTTTTTGTCTCGAATTAAATGTAACAGGATCCTCCCGTCCCCCCCACTCCATTTTGATGGATTTAATCAATTTTACTGTCTTAAAGACTTGAATAATTCTAGTGGTGCAGTGCTGAATCAATATATATTGTATTAATTTCATATTTTGTAGTACAAATATACTGTGAAAGTGTGTATTTTTTACGTGATATTTGGTATTTTCTAGTATTTTTTCTTTAATATTTTTTTCAGCATTTTGTATATCATATTTGGAAATATTTGTTGCCGTTTTTTTTCTTCATACTTGGTTTGTTTGTCGAATATTTTATACCCCCAAAAATCTGCATTTAAAAAAAATTATACATTTTTTAACTTGGTTTATTTTTGGCGATTCATGAATTGTTACAAGCCCACACCCCCGTTTTCTCAATAAGAATGGTCACGAGTATTTTCGGATATCTGTACAAGTTCTTCAACACTCAATCTATTATTTTTCAAATATTTCTCCGATCCAGTATTTTGCTGTTCCTTTTGAATAATCACTGACGCATATCTTAATTGTGACAGAAACCTTGATGGCATTTCGTGTTACTGACCCGTCAAAGTCGTCAAAGTCGTCCGGCTCGCTGGTGTTGTTGCCGTTGAGCGCGGCGGCGGCCATTTTCTCCATCTGGTCCTTGAGGTCCAAGTTGTCCTTGCGCAGGCCAACGATGACAGAATTCAGGAAGTCAATCTGAAAACGACAATAATTAAATGATGGTTCCAAAAAACAAATGTTGCTAGGCATGGGCATTTATTTTACGATCAACAGTTTGATTGATTCCGAGGATGAATAACGATCGCTACTTGATTGACTGTCGTTCCTTTTCATTTTTTGGGGTTTTTAATGAATGGGCCTCGACGTTTCACTCAATGAAATTAATCAAGCTATTTAAAAAATTTAAATTGACATATTCATACAATTGTGTAGTGATAAAATGCATTAAAATTATTTTTCTATATGGACGAAATACTTGACGTAAATGATTATTGCTAAACTGCATATTACTTGAAAAAGGAAAAAAATCTTATTTTTATGTATTTAAAATACAACCTCATTTTATGCATTAAAAAATGCTACAGCGGGGAGAAACACAACAGTCTACATAATTGTAAAATGACATCGAAATTATTGACTAAAAAGATTAAATCAACTTAAAAAAATAAAATAAACTTGAAATCTACACATGTATAAAATTACCAATGTTTTCGATAAAATGAAAACAGTACAATGCTAAATGATAAAATCTCATCTACGGAGAAAAATGCAATTAATTCAGAATGTGTACGGCAACAGATTGGAAAAATGCCCATCCCTAAACATGGTCCCTTTGAATCAAGTGATAATGGCGAGCGTGAGCCCAAACAAAGACAAATGAGTGGTGAGCACCCCAACACATATGGCAACCCCGTGATGACTTCACATTTAAAGGGGACATATTATGGGGGGAAAAAAACCCCAGATGTACACTTTTAAAAATGTTTCCATACAAATAATGGACTCTCTGAAGTTGCCCCACCCAACGACTTGGCAGCTCGGCAGGCTTAAGTTGCGCAACTAAAGAAGCACGACCGTGCCGAAGCACAAAAGGTAAGCAGAGCTGCAATGTTTGGCACAGATTCGCATGAGCTAACAGCGGGTGTTTGGCCACGTCATGCGCCAGCATAACCGTCGAGTGTGATACGGTGCTCCCTCGGCGTGGGGGCGGGAATTGACGAGTTTAAATTAGCTGGCGGTGGTTTTGTGGAAAGTAAGCAGAGCTGCACTGAATTTTGTCAAAGCGCAGGCTGTCGTGGCGTCAAATGAGTTTGAAATATTCCATTATTTTCCGGTCATAGTTGTTGGTGCATTTGCAATGTAAACTTAATTATTTTAAAACTGGCATCCGTGACGACGTGCACGGAATTTCACCATAACAAGTGGGGGTGGGGGGCTGTAAAATATGTCTGTGATTCTTGATCAGTGTGGTATGTCGATTAAAGCACGTCAAGCACGCTTTGGTTTTAAAATTCAAAGGGGGAGTGAGGGGACGGGCAAAACCCCCCCCCCATAATACGTCTCCTTTACGTGACACATGCGCGCATGCATGAGTGAAGCTGACAAGAAACATGAACAAACCGCTGCCTGATGGTGCTGCAGCATTGCAGACAGCGTACAGCATTTGGGTGGAAGGAGAGGAAGAAAATAACAGGTTCAAATTAGAATACAACACACGGACGGGCACGCACAAAATGGCACAGTGCGACATTTTCGAAGGTGCGCGGGCTCGACTTTAGGCACACTTGCACACTCGAATGAGATCCAATCATCCCCGCAAACTGACGAGGTCCATTTTGAGGGGTCCTAGCAAAGGGGAAATAAATATTAACATTTTTGATGATTGGGGGGACAAAAAAATATATATACTACCTCCCCCCCAAAAAAAGAGAAAAACTCGCAAATATTAGATTAAAACAGGAAAATTTCAAGAAATACGAAAAAAACTCGCAAATATTAGATTAAAACAGGAAAATTGCACAAGTGTAACTAAAGAAGTGGCCTGCGTGACTAATTCAGTTGAGCCTGTTCGAAAATGTGACACTGAAACAATCAACACTCGACTCCTGTTACAAGCCGCTTGGTTCCAATACGACCGCCCCCAAAATACGAGCGCTCGTTTTGAAAAAAAAAAAAAAAAAAAGCGTGGCATTCGGGGCAGGGTAGGGAAGCAAAAGTTGACACACGACTCGCTTCTTTGGATCCACTCCGAGATTTTATCCCGAAAGACGTCGCGTACCTCGGCCTCCGTGTCCTTGTCCCTCGGTCGGTCGCCGACGCAGACGCCGTCGCCTGCACACGCAAAAGTGTCACACAAATATATCCGCCGCTGATATGAATTATTCAAGCATCCTGGGTGGGGAGCGCACCTGAGGGAACGGCGGCCAGCTCCTGCTCCAGCTTCTCCACTCGCTGCTTGAGCTGAGCTTTGTCCTGCTCCAAGGCAGCCATGGCAGTCTGCAAGGTCTCCCCCGAGGCACTTTGGCCACGCGCGGCGGCCAGCTGAAGAAGACCACGACGTGATTAGTCATCTATCCGTCCTACAAAACTAAAGAGGATATTATATATTGTTCTTATCAAAAGTAAAACTCAAATAGGAGAGGTAAAACATGTTACATGGGAAGTACACTAATAACATGCCTCCTAAAATCACCTGATTAAAAAAATACAAACATTGGGGAAATTCAGATAAAACAATCTAAAACTTAAAACCATATAATTAGATGAGGAATGCACCTATCGCAGAAAATAAAAAAACGTTCGAAAATAATTTAAAATTTGAGATGAGAAACAAAAATACACAACAATTAAGATAAATTATATGACGAAAGAAAAACATGACAAAAAATAAAAACTTGACTGAAAATACAAATATTAAAAAATACAACCCCTCAAAAAATGTTAACACACAAAATAAAGACAAAAAAACCCACCAAAATATATAGAGAACGATTAAACATGCAAAAGAGTGAGAATGGTTTTGGGGAAAACATCCACAATGGGACAATTTCAAGTAAACAGAGAACACGAGTCCAGAAATTCACGAATACGAGGAAAAAAAAATCTAACGCACAATCAGAGAACACAAAAATCAGACAAAAACGACAAAGTGAAGGTTTACGGCGAATCCGGCTCACCTCCGTCTTGAGGGCTTCAATCTGCTCCTCCTTCTCCGACACTAAGGCACGGTTTTTACCAACAGACTTCTGGAACTCGGCGTTCTCTTTGTCCATCTTCTCCTTCAAAGTGCTCTCACTAGCCACGCAAGCCCCCAAAAACCAACAACAACATTTAGTACACGAACAATGTCTCGCCTTTTGATTCCGCACCTTTCATTCAAGAAATTGAGACTAAGTGGAGAAAACTAAAAATATGAGCAGAAATTAACAATGGAATACCTGAAGGCATAACATGGCAGGCTTGGAGAAAAATACAAAAGGGCATTATTCAGTGCTTTTAAGAAAGCAGAAAAGAATAAAGAAACAGGTGTTCTCGCCATACCTTTGTTTCAACTCCTTTAACTGTGCTTGGAGTTTTGAGTGCTCGTCCTTGAGCTGAGAGGGAGGAAAGAAAAATACATGTAAAATATGCAGATGCTACAATTACAATTGAAAGGCGGTGAAAAATGTTCAATGTCTCAATTATACTGGCCGTTAGGACCAGTCGCCCCCCCAAAAATAAATACAATAAAAAAGAACACGAAAATAGACAAAAGCATTCGGAAATAGAAAAATATGGGACGATTTTGTGCGTACACACACACACACACACACACACACACACACACACACAAAAATATAAGACACAAAAATATGCCCAAAGGTAAAAACAAAAACAACCCCCCCAAAAAAATCAAACAATGTAATTCTTTCTATATTCCTTCGGATTGGCATGTGTGTACCAACGGTGCATGACAAGCGGGGCGCTTTTGAGCATTCTGAAACATGTGTCCCACCTTGATAAGTTCACTGTGGTCCTGGTGATTGTTCTCAATATCCTGAGTCAGCTTGTCCTTCTCGTTTTGGAGCGACTCCAGGGTGCGCGACTTGACTGACACCGCCTCCTTGAGCTCCTTGCTGAAGAGGAGGAAAAAAAAACAAAAAACAGACATTGTATGTTGTTGAACATTCAACAGCAAGTGTAAAATGTTGGAAATACAGTAGTAATGAATAAAAAGTAAGGGTGCAAGGTGCTCACATTTCCCGGGTGAGACTCTCCAGCTTCTGGCTGTCGGCACCAAGTTGCTCTTTGGATGCTGTCAGCTCTTGCTGGTACTTTGATTTGTCTTGCTTTAGCTCATCCATCTGAACAGACGATGAATGCAAGCCAATCAGGAATTAGACCAAAATACAGAAAAATAAATAAATACAGCGGTGTCTTGAAATTATTCTCAACTCCTACCATTAAAAAAATATATATCTGAAATTGAAAAGTAGTGATCTTCTTTTGTTGATGTGCTGTTGCAGACCACAGCAGCACACCAATTGCGATCAGTCAAAAAGCAACAACTTTCAGACCCGAAAATAACGCTTGCTATGTTATTGCTATGTTCTAAATCAATTTCTCGGCAAACTTTTTTTTTTTGAGGAATGCCAACATTTTACCTGTGCCTCCATCTCTCGTTTGGAAGAACGAAGACCCTCCAACAGAACTTGAGCTTCAGTCTTCTCTCGAAGCAAGGCATCTCTCTCCTCCGTCAACTGCTTGAGCGCTTCGGCAGTCTGGCCGGACGCCTCAGAGGCCTGCACCGAGCGGGGAGCACCACCAACATTTTTTTTTTTTTAGAATTCGGTGCAACCGACCACGCGACGCAGATGAGACGACGGCTTGATCCGGGGCCCATCAATCTCATTTTGGTCAATTGCAGAACACATTTGAATCATACGCAGCGAACCCCCGCTAAGTTGTGGCTTTTTATGCCATCGTGAGTTTTCATTGTCGGATGCTCTGCTCGTTTGTGTTGCTGCGCCGTGCGTGCTTGAGTAGTTTGTTTTCTACCAGCGCATCTGGCGCGTTTCCCATCATGTTAGCATGAAGTTAGCGTAACTTTCATTGGGCCAAATTAAATGGTTTGGTTCAACAATGTGGGTGCGGAATGTCTCCCTCGGCACAAACGGGGGTTCACTGCGCGTATATTTCTGTCGGGACAAACGACATACGAGTCAAGTAAATATTTGCTACAACAAGGAGTGTACACAAAGATATGACCCGTGGACTCAGAACAGACACACAAGTGCAAATGAATGCTAATCAGACATTTGCGTCGGTACACCTGTGCAAACAAGAGCTGCGTCACAATAATCCGCATTCAGGCCGACAATGTGGAGCGGATTTCGGAATGTGGAGATTGGGTATTACTTTGGCAAAGACGCCACTTCTGACACAGCTCTCGTACGAGATGCTATTCGGATTCGTGTCAGGGCCTTTTGTGTTCCATTGAGCAAAAATCCAAATCGTACTGATCATGTCCAAAAAGTCTCCTCACACCATTGAGCAACTTCCTTGTAAAATCAAATTCCTAGACCATGTGTGGAAATTATGACAAAATATGGAGGTGATTTTGAGGGTTATTTTCCCCTTTATCTCCATTATTCATTTTATTGTGCCATGCGCCAATTGACGGACGATCATCGTCGATGACGTCCATACTGATTTCTACAGTTTTGCTGCGTCTGCCTAGCAAGATTTAAAAAATATGTATTTGAAATAAGAATTGCGCATGTACAACTGTTCATTCAATGCTGCCGTCCTTTTTGCACAACTTGCTGTTCCCCATAAGAAGCCGAATGGACAAATTATTGCTAATTTATACAGTTGTCCACATCTATGCCTTTCTGTGACTCCTCCAGTCTGTCTCTATCTCTTTTGATGTTTCAGCCCAAACGGCAAACTTTTTGAGAGTATCTGAACTCCTTTTGTGATTACAAAAAATAAATAAATAAAAAGTCATCATAATTGCAAAGAGACTTTGTGGACATAACAGATTTTTGGTTCCGACATAGAAGTGGAGGTTTTCAAACCTCAAGACAGAAGAGTTGTTGCTTGCGTTATAAGCCCACAGGAAGGAAAGGAAGGGTCGCAAAGACCGGGTGCTACGTATGGTGAGTATGTGGAGGATGAAAGTGAAGAAAATGGTATCAAAGGCCAAAGTGGAAGGAAGACAAAGCATGCAGTGACGGAGGCAGGCGACATGAGCCCGGCAACATTTTAAAGGTGCGTTTGCAGAGTAGAGGAACGAGCGGCGGCAACTATACGGAGGAATACCTCAAGCTGCTTAGCAATGGTATGTTTAAGTTGGGACTGGAGCTGGTCTCTCTCGGCGACGGCCTCCTGGTGCCGCTTCTCCAGGGCGGCCTCGCCCGCACGGAGGCTCTTGACGTCCTCCTGGAACTTCTCGAGCTCGCCGGTCAGCCGTGATTTCTCCGCAAGCCACTGGGAAACGTCCTGCTTCTCCGTTTCCAGCGCAGACGCGCGCTTCTCGGTCTCGTCCAGTTTGGATAAAAGCGCTCGCTTCTCTTCAGACAAGCCAAGGGTCACCTGCTCTTGTTCCTTCAGATTTGCTTTTGCCAAATCACTTTCTGCCGTTAAAAACGTCTGTCGCTCCCCTGCGCTCTTAAGTTGAGAGGACATGTCGTCGCCAGCCTGCCGAAGTTGTGACAAGGTGGTCTGCAGCTCCTCCGTTTGCGCAGCCGCGCGAGTCCGTTCATCGGATTCCACCTGCAGCTGCTTCTCCAGATCGCGCTTGGCCTCGGACAACGACGCCGTCTCCTTTTTCAGTTGCAGGATCTCTTTGAGGAGCTGCTTTTTTTTAGTCTCCGCCGCCGCCGCGTTTTTCGCGAGTTCCTCAACTCGCCCTTTAAGTTCCGCGGTGGATTTCTCAACGCCGCTTTCGAGCTCGCCGCGTCCTCGGGCAAGCTCGGCATTGGCCTTTTCTAGGAGTTCAATTTCGGAGCAACGTTTCTCCAGTTTGCTCTCCAGCTCGGCCTTTTCTTTTTTTAGCGACGCCAACTCGGCGACGACAGACTTTTTCTCGCGGCGCTTCCTTGAGCATCCCTTCTAGACGAGACTTCTCCTGACTAATGTCGCCTTGAGCTCTGGAGAAGCTGTCCAATCGGTCCTTTGTTTCTCGGATGTCGCACACTAGCTTGTCCCGCTCCAGCAATAGGGCGCTGACCTCGGCTGTGGCCTTCAAGTGCTTTGCTTCCATTTCGCCCTTCTCCACCGCCAGAAACACGTAATCTGTCTTTTGTTGCTCGAGCGTCAACTCGAGGGTCAGTTTCTCTTTCCTCAGCGTATGCAGAGCCTCGGAGTTTTCGGAATTCTGCGCGTGAAAGGTTTGCCTCTCTTGCTCCAAAGTTGCAGACACCTCGTTCAGCTTTTTGCCGGACAGGGTCAATTGCTGGGCGGAGACTTCAATCTTCTCCTTCAGCTCTTCAATGTCTTTGACCAGCTCCTCCTTCTCCTGAAAAACTTTCCTTTGGGCGGCGAGCAAGTCCTCCTTCTCCTGCAGGAGGTGGAGCCTTTCGGAATCCGTCACCTGGCTGCTGGTCTTGGACTCCTCCAGCATCTGGACCAAGCTGAGGCGGGACGCTTTCAGGTCTTCGCATTCGCGGACGGAGCTGTCCAGCTCTTTCTTGGCAAGGTTTAGCTTATTCTGGAGTTCCTCTTTCGCCGCTTCGAGGTTCTTTTTGTCTCGACGCGACGGCGCTGATTTCGGAGGACATGTTAGCCTTCTCTTTGCTTAGCATTTCTGCGCGAGCCTGCAGCTGGGTGTTCTTCATTGTCAGATCTTCTTTCTCCATGTTGAGAGACTGCAGCTTGGCTTGCAGCTCTGCGTTCTTGGCATCCAGAGACTTTTTGGCGTTTTTGGCCACATCGAGCTCCGAGATGAGCTGCTCGTTCTCGCACCCGAGTTTCGACCGGCTCTGGTTGAGGTCCTCCTCCAGCCTGCTGCGCTCTTTGCAGACATTTTCATAGTCCTCCAGAAGCTGCTTTTACTACTTTCAGCCTGATGAGCATCCTGCTGGTGTTTGAGCAGCGTGGCATCCTTCTCCTCGTTTTGTTTCCTGAGATCCTCGATATCCGACTGCTGTTTGATATTGGCGCTCTTCAGGTCGGTATTTTCAGTCTGTGCCTCCTGGAAACAATTTTTGAGCTTCTCCAACTGGTCGTTCAGTGACGTTCTTTCTTCCTCGGTACGCTTGTTGCTGTCGAGTAATTCATCCCTTTCCTTCGAGAGCTTCTCTATGGTAACGCGGAGGTCCTTATTCTGGATGGAATGATCCAGGAGAGCAGAAAGCTCGCTCTGCGCTTCTGAGAGCTGCGTCTCCAATTTGCATTTCTCAACGTGGGCATCCTCTCTATCCTGACACTTGCGCTCCAGCTCTACAGTCTGCGCTTCCAGCTTTGCGGACAAGCATTCAACATCATGCTTGGAGGACTCTAGCTCAGCGGAAAGATGCTGGGGAAATCAAGTTGATAGAGGGAGGTGGGTGTTAAAAAAAAAAAAAAAGAGGGCATCTATGCAAAGTTGCTCAAAAAGAAAATGTATGATGATTCCAAAATAAACCAAGCTAATATGTATGAATGCAAAAACAAAGGTTAAGCTGCAGAAGTAAAAAAAAAAAAAAGTCAAAGACAGACACCCCAGCTCACCACCGAAACCAGGCTCAATAGGCATATAATGGTCCATGTACTTGTAGTGGGATTTTTTGGGCACTCCCACAGACAGAGATGTACATAAACATATCAGGTAAGGGACAGGAAATGAAACCGTACCACAATTGGGCCACATGACAACTCTGGAAACAAACAAACTCAGTGTTGCTTCTCTTTTTTCCCGATTAACTAACGAGAGTGACATTACTACCATTTCATGTCATTAGACTAAACATGATATCGAGTCATGTATCATTCAAAACTAAAATTGAGATGAAAGAGCAAACCAAAACTGAAATGCTAAGACTATTTCCTCCAATTATTTATTTCTCTAAAAAGTGACAAATGTATTTCTGAGGGTAAAGTGCAACCTCCCAAAATTTCGAAGTCTAATGATAACCCCAAAAAATCTCACGTAAATTGTCTGACCGCTGACTCCAATGCAATCGCTTCTTGGAAGCAACTTTTTGCTCCACTGTATTTAATACGAGATGGCCTCTATATATGATGACATGAAATGATGATGGAGTCATGAGTTAATGTCCAAGGGGAGGTGAGGGGATTTTCACACATTTACAGTCTAACCGGAAAGTAGTCACAGCTTCACTTTTTCATTAGATATTGTTCACATGTTACAGCCTTATTCCACAATTGATTAATAATCATTCACACATTGATCTTTTTGACCACACAGGCAGGCGTGTTTGCCTTTCGAAATCGCGTCCCACCAAGCGACTTTTCAGCAGCGGTGAACTCCAAGTAACCAGGAGAATCATCTACAGCTTGATTGGTGGAAACAGGACACAGCTCACCTAAACTTTGAGATTCATGACAAATATGCTGGTACCTTGACTTGGTTTAATTCGTTCGGTAGCCGAGCCTATAAAGCAATGATTTATATATATTTTTATGGGTTTTTAACTAAGACATACAGCACTGCATTATATAATAATCATGAACATGTCAAGAAATAAACTGGCTTCATTAAGTGTAATCACTGTACAAACTGCAATATTCGTGTGTTGGATGTGTGTGAAGGATGTGGCTTAATGAGTGCCATCAAGGTCTGCGGTTCAGTAGGCTGTTGTTCTCATTTTGTATTTTGCTTTGACTTTGTCCGGTTGAATAAATGGCTTTAAGCACATGGGCAACTGTGGCTCTCCTTGCCCACATGCGAGGACATGACAGTACCTTAGTTGAGTGAGCGGTGGCATACGGGGAGGGAAGATGCACATGATGATAATAATACATTTCAACCAAGCAATGGCTCCTAAGTTAAATTAGCGCATACATTGGGGAACTCATAAGTCAAGGTACCACTATATTCATGTACCGGTACTTGTGATTAAAAAAAAAAATAAATAATAATAATAATAATCCCTTCTGCGTTTATTTGCTCCATTTTGGAATAAGTCTGTAACATGACAAAATGCGTAAAAATTGAGCGTTGTGAATACTTTCTGGATGCACTGTGTAAAGATTGAAAATATGCAGAAAAGATAACGTTAAGGCATACCTCGGGGCCTACTTGGATCCAAAACCCAGACCCTGTCCTTACCTGAAGCTTGTCCTTGTATGTCTGCACCTCAGACACCAGCTTTTCCAACTCGCGGCTCCTGTCCTTGGAGGAGGAGAGCTCCTGCTTCAGCTTGTCGAGCTCGTCCCGCAGCCCTTGGACCTCCTTGCCGCGGAGTTCTGAGGCCTGGGAGAGAGCCTTCTCTTGAGACTCCTTCAGCTCCTCAGCCTCGCTGACACCCTGCTGCACACTCTTCTCCTTGGAAACGGGGAAAGACCAGAAGTGACTAGGGATGCTCATATATGAGCCTTTTAAATAAAATTTAAAAAAAAAAAAAAATATATATATATATATATATATATATATATATATATATATACAATTTTCTTTGCGTTTCATGAGAAAACATTGCAGAAATCAACAATAGGCTGCAATATTAAATAGTCAATGTACAGCTGGACTTTTAGTTTTGTGGAGGAGTGGCTTGACAATGTCACAAGTGATGGGTGGAGAAACTCTCTGTGTGGGGGGCGCTGTTAAGTAAATTAGCTGCACTGTTATATCACAATAAGGCACATTGAAGAATGGAAATAGGCAGCTAAAAAAACAAACAAACAAAAAAAAAAAACCTCATTGACTATTCTGTATATAAGCAATATACAAAAATGAAAAGAGCACTTTCTCAAAATGTCTCCAATATATCTGCCTACTAACCAATGCGGCAATCTTCTCCTGGAGAGCTTTTATTTGCGCGTCGTGGCTGTCTCGTGTCTCACACAATTCCCGGTCTTTGCGGGACAGATCCTGCTCCCGTTGCTCATTGGAGAGAGCCACCTTGTTCTTTTCTTCCGCCAATTGACACTGCAACTCCTCAAGCCTCCTAAGGGAGCCAACATTGGGAGAAAGGTTAAAAGCAACAACAAAAAAACTTGTTCTGAATGTCCCTATGTTGGACGGATTAAATGTACGACTACTACAAGATCGTTTTGAGAACTATTGAGGGTTTAGGATTTAACACCTTTCTTTCTGCCGCAGGTCTTCGTTCATTTTGCTCAGCTGCACCGAACTGTCACCGGACGCCGTCATCATGTCCGAAATGTCTTTCTCCAGTTTGCTCTTGTCCTCGCCCAGCTGCCGTACCTTCTCGTCGGCACCCGCCAGCTTCCTCTCCAGCCCTGAATTGCGACCAGGGCGGCCCGATCATTAACTTTACCCACAAATATTGTTTATTCACAAAAAGAACCCAACATTTATTCTAACCTACCATTAAGCTGACTCTTGAGAGACTCCGATAGTGTGCTCAGAGTTGTGCACTGCTCCTCCTTTTTGCTGAGCCTCTCAAGGGTTTCTGACAAACCAACAATGGCATATTTAGGATTTTTGTTTTTTGTGCGAGGATAGTTCACAGGTCGAGGAGAATAGACCAACTAAATCATTATTTACCTTGCATAGTTTTTGCAGAGTTGGTCTGCTCCTCTGTGCTTGCAGTCAACTGCTGCTTCTGTGGGCAAAAAAAAAAAAAAAAAAAAACAAGCATTACCTCCCAAATGTATTTCAATAGGCATTGTATAAATATATCTCTACGATACTGTCATGCAATTTGTTCGAGAACTAATTTGGCGCACCAGTGGACTTCAAGGAGACACACCACTGTTGCCTGCTGGCGTGTGGGGTAAACCAGTAAAACAAAAATGACTGCGGTGTCTTGGAAGCGGAGAATAGTTTTGTTCTGTGTGTTGTCAACTATGTTGTTCATCGCTTTGCAATAAAGCCGAAGTAGAGGGACTACTGTCTCCTGCGTATTTTTAAATGACGTCGGGCCGACGATGGTTACACAGCACGAGAAGCAGCACAACATAGACATAGACCCTTACGTTGTCAACGGTAAGAACTGCCCACAAATGGAGAACAGGACATACATTACATGTTATTGTACGGAGAATTTGGGGCGTAAGCTGAATTGTTCTTAAACAGAGTTGCTCATAACCTGAGGTTCCACTGTAGAATGTACGCAAATTATTATAGTTAATTACAGTTATTATGAATGTATATCGAAATAAATAAAAGTTAAACTCACCAGGTCTCCAAGCTGCTGCTCCACAGTGTCTTTATTTTGCTCCACACTGGCCAAACTTTGCTGTAGTGACAGGATTTCAGCCACTTTGCCTTCCAGCAATGATCTCAGTTCACCAACTAACTTTAGGACATAAAACATCAAATAACATTACATTTTTGAGGAAATCATATTTGAAGTAAACCAGATCAACAACCCATACATTTGCTAACAACTCATGGACTAATTGATGCTTTGGACATTGGTAAAAGAAGAACCGATTCAACTTCTGTACTTCAGTAAAATGAAAATTGTAAAACGTATTTTCAGGTAACTCTGTGAATTCACTTGACAGCATTTTTTAGTACGGGGGGGGGCATTCACACTTGCCACCACAGTAACACTTACCTCAGTTTCTTGATTCTGAACATCTTCTACATCTTCCCTCTGGTCACTTTGGCTGCGACACAAACGGCGAACCATTTGCGCCACCATGTCTTTGGTTTCTCTCTCACCCTGGGCCCGCCGCTCTAACTCGGCTCCCATCTCCTCGAGCTCCTTCACCCTGAGCTCGGCTGCGTGGAGCTTCCCAAGGACATCCTCCATCTCCACCAGGTGTTGGTTCTCAGCTTTGTCCACCCCGTCGCGCACCGCATTGTCAAGACTCTCCTTGTCTTCAGCAAGGGAGGCCAATCGCTCCTTCAGGTCATGAATCTGCTTATCATGGGTGGCGGCGACCTCCTCCAGGGCCTGGACGTGTTCCAGCTTCAGCCTCTCCAGGACCTCGGCGCTGTCCTTCTCGGCCTGGCTCAGGCGCATGCGCAGCTGCTCGTTGTCGCCAGACAGTTTTACGCCGGTGGCCTGGAGTTGGGCGGTCGCCTCGCCGTGCGCCTTCACCTGAGATTCCAACTTCTCCCGTAGCCCGGCCAGGTCCTGCTGCCGCTCGGCTTCCAGCGAGGCCAAACGGTCCCTCAGGGAGGTGATCTCCTCCAGGAGGGGAGAGATGCCGCCAGCGTCGGGGTCGTCGGAGGCCTGCTGGGAGCCGAGACGGAGCTGCAGGTCGGCGACCTCTCGGGTGCGAAGTGAGAGGTCACGCTCCAGCTCCATTATACGAGATTTCTCCGACACGGTGGCAACCTTGAAAAGAAGACATCTTAAGTTCAAAAGTACCCGACAGACTGAACCTGGGAGCTCTTTCTTTGAAAAGACATTCAAATGATGATTCAAATAATGGGAGTGAACGTGGAGTAACAGTTTACAACTGTGCAGCCCAGGTTTTGAAAATGTATGTCTATTGGGCTGCATTTGTATTGATGGGTATGGAAATTGCGAACATATTTGGTTAATATTGACCTGGTGAATCATCAGCTACACTCCTGTTATATTGTTTAAGCTAAGGTTTTCTTTGGGCTTTTACAGAATACAAGTCCCACATGAGTTTTGCGCTGTTAGTGCACACCACATTCCAAATTATGCAAATGAATTTTCACAGGGCATAATTTTCAAGCCAGTGGTGGAGAATAATTTGAATGTATTTAGAACAAACCTCCCAACGATAACGGGATGTTTTTCAAAAATTACATTTTTGTTAAAATGCACTGTTATTATGGACAGCAGTGTTTTGTTGTTGTTTTTTTTTTTTGCATAACAATCTGGAATGCGGTGAAGTATGACGTCATGCCGCAACATTCCGGGCAGCGCTGAGGTCAAGTGGAAAAGTCAGATTATTAACTGCAAGAAAGAAGAGGCAGAGAAGGTCCCCAACTGACCTCCAGTAATAGTTGTCATTCCCACAGAGCAGAGCGTACGTCCCATGGAGCTGTTGTTTTGAAGCCTCATAATTACTGTCACATTGCCTCTGCGACAAACACTGGTTTGCTGTCATTTCATTTTCAAGCATTGCATGATGCTTTTTGTTAAATCTGGGCTCCGGAGAAGGACCATGTAAAATAATGTTTGTTATATACCGGTAATATTAATTAATTGCAAGAATCGGATGTTGATATTGTGCTTTTTTTTCTTGATTCTTTGAATGAAACTAATATTTCAGTGGTACCCTAATATACTCATCAAACAAAAATAAAATGGAGCTAAGCTAGGGGTTGGAGAGAATAACATACAAATAAGCAGGACATATGGATGTCAGGAGGAACCTGGAAAGTTGACAGCTCTTCGCTGGAAATGGGGGGGAGGGGGTTCGGGGGAGACATGCATCTGTATGGTTCAGCACTGATAGGATTATTACGAAAGCTGTCGGTCAAATGCGGCTCGACTCTGAATGTGCTCATGAAAGAATGTTAAGCCTCTGTCTAAGTTGGCAGGCAAAAACGCTTGAGGCAGAAAGTGCGATTCCTCATCAAGACTGAAATCACGACCGCCCTCAAGGGGAGGCCTCCCCTGTCCATCAAGGACATGAAGGACGCAAACAGCGATAATAAGAAGTGTTTACTTTCAGTCTTACTTGTGATTCACTACAGCGCCTTGAGACAAAAGTGCCTTGACGTCACAAGTTTTTTTTTTGTCTTAAGATATGAGCAAAATTTGAGAAACAAGTGCATTTCAGACCCCCACGGCTCATTGGCGGCTATTTTAATTTCAATCCCTTTATTCAGACATGATTGCAAATTGGCAGTGGCGAAAATGCACAAAAATGAATTCAATTTTGTCAGCTACATGTCGGAAAATAGGCAAAAACGGTGAACACTTTTGCGGATTACGTGACGGGCAAATGCCATTATTGTGTGTTTTTATACATTACAATACTGTTGAGTTAAACTTCAAAAACGTGTGAAAATTTGTGTGTTTTTTCAGTTTAGTGAACCACAAACCAATTCGGGTTGAGCCTTCGGTTGTCGGACCTCTCCGGATACGCAACACTATCGATTCTGCCATGTCGCTTTTTTTCCCTGCCCCAACGCAGCGCGGCATCCATTACCCTAGTGTCTTCTAACTCTCTTTGGAGCTTCTCAGCTTTGGTCTTTTCAAAGTGCAGGCTCTGTTCAAGCTCCTGAATGTGGACATGCTCCAGCCTGGTCTGCGTCTGTTAGTACACAAGGGGAAGAGAGAGGGAGAGAGAGAGGGAGAGAGAGAGAGAGAGAGAGAGAGAGAGAGAGAAGGAGAACACACCAGTGCCACCATCACATGCCAGCCCAACACAGACAAGAGAGGAAGAGGAAGACAGGGCAGGGGCGGGGGCCAGAATGGATGAATGCATGGATGGATACGAGAAGACCCATCACGAGCTATTGTGCAACACTCAGGTTGCACCATGAACACAAAGATGGTGAATATGCAGGTAGGAGAAGAGCAGTTGATGCACATGTGCAGGTTGGTTGATTGAGGTGGGGTGGAAACATGCAAACAGACACCAGGTGAGTGGGGGGGGGGGGGGCAACTGGATTTTGTCACAAAGATGATTCTTTTTTTCTTTCTGTGCTCTCAAATGTAGTGGGTGTCTCTGCCGAATGGACTTGATGACATATTTCAGCCATAAAATCTTAAACCGGATAACCACTGATGTCAACAAAGGCACTCAAGTTCTTACATAGTAGGGCAATGGTAACTCATGCCGTAAACCGAAACGCATCATAGGGCTACATAAATAAATAACCCACGAAAACCGAAATGGTGAAAAACAGTGTGACACGACACCTCCACAATTATGGACTGCCGATACATTGTTCTCAAAAATATCTATTTAAACAAAAAAAAAATTGGTATTAAATAAAATCAAACATTAAAAAAATATATATATTCTTACAATGAATATTACACAATGGAAGGATAGGTGGTAGAAAATGGGATGAGTGGATGGGTTATTTGGAGGAGAAAAAAATTATAAGAAAAAAAAGCCTCCCCTCAATTAAACACCTTACTTCTATAACACGGTGGCCTCTCTTAGAAGATGTGTAACTAAACGCCAAGGGTTATCATCTGAGGAAACGTCATATTTTGGAAATAAAAGTAACTTGTCATCAGGGAGACGCAGGCAGAATTGGTAGTTGGGTTAAGGTTTATGTGAGCGGGGGGGAGTGGCATGACGAGGGGAGCATCTCCACTGGTTCCATGCCGAGCACTGGACCAACACGGGGAGAACATTAAAATAATTTTAAAAATAAAATGTAAAAAAGGGACGCAGACAAGAGGAAAGAAGAGGTGATAACATCACATCACTGAACAAGAGGCATCATAAAGTTACAGGATTAGTCGCCAGCTTGCACTCAATACACTTTTGTTTGGGCTATTTGGTTTTGGTTTGTTTTTGTGAAGCTGCATGCACATTCTGAGGGTGACTCATTAATGTTAGTGCACAGCACATGTACTAAGTGGGGTGGGGGGAAAAAAAATGAATAAATATCCTAACCCTGACGCCCTCGTTTTAAAGCTCTTAGTTCGAGTTCCTTCTGATTAAACCAAGTGGGTCCCGCTGTGGAAGTAAATGACAAATCCCGGGATCAAATACAGTTTGCTCAACAGCTGGAATAATACACTCGAAAAACATGACTTACATCAAACAAATATAATGAGTGTCTCGTTTCTCCGAACATCAATAAAGAGAAGGCAAACACAGCACGACTCTTTATTATGAAAATGTGCAAATTTTCCCAAAAAATTAATTTCAATTGTTCGTATACAAATCGTAGTGATTTTCAAACGGCCTATCTTCAGTGTAATACCACAATGTGCCACAACGCGGCGCAGTGCACCGAGCTTCGATGTTGTAATTTACACAAAGAATTGGCAGAAAAAGCCAACAACTAATCTCGAGTTATAATTTGCACAGAGCAGAGAATACATAAAGGCCTGTGAAGAATTGTGAAATGCTCTGTTTGTATGTGTTGTTTCGTGGATTAAAGTAGCAGCTTGACAGTTTAAAATGACCATAGCGTCCATGCTAATTTCTGTTATATATTATATACCGTATGTATTTTATTGTTATGTTATAATCCATTCAACACTAACTGTAACGTGTGTGCATGTTGAGAAATTACCTCCAGGTCCCCTTTGGTGATGCACGCTTCCTCAACACGGAATTGTAGGTCCTCAACTTTCCTATTAAAATGAAATAAATAAAAATAAAAAGCCCAATAAGCCTGTAATACTGCTAAGAGTTTACTAAATTCCACATGTTGCCTTACCTCCGCTCCTCCTCGAGCTGGTTGAGCAGCTCGACTTTGTCTTTGTCGGCTGCCTCCACCAAGGCACGTAGCTGATCCATCTTGGCCTCCATCTTCCAAATGACAGAGTACAAAACTGACTTGGACTTCACCGAATCAAACATAGTAAAAAGAACTCTTGGAAAAAAACACATTTTATCCCCAATTTTATCCCATCATTCCCACTAAATTTGAGTTGTTCACCAACATTACCTGCTCCTGGTCATCCCTGAGCAGCGTGATTTCCTGCTCCATCTCCCCGGCGTGGCTGGTGGCTTTGGCCACCTCGGCCTTCTCCATGTCCCTCTCCACCATGAGTTGCTCGATGTGCTGCTGCTTCTCTTTCAGAGCCTCCTGCAGAGCTGTGGTGCCCGAGATCTTGCGGTTGTACCGTGACGACGTCTCTGTCAGCTGTGGGTGGCAGAGATCAACGAATAAAATACCGTAATGCAGTTATACCATGACTTTTAATCATGTAAATGCTCAGTGGGAAGCATTCAAAAACGGAGCGCGCTCCATGTGGCCCACGGGCCGTACTCTGAAAACCACTGATCAAGGGGTTGCATGACAATTTTTTTTTTTTTGCAGTCGTTGATAATGTGATTTAAGTCAAGCCGCGTCAAAGTCATTGATATTTTTCCAGTCCACCATGGATTGGTTTCACATTAACAAATATTGGGAAAAAAAAAGGCACCATTAAGCAGTCACTGGTAGTGTAGTGGTACACTCACCAGCTTTGGGTGCAGGCAGCGTGGGATCGATCCCCACTCAGTGACATTTGAAAGTACACCACCAAAAACTTAGTTGAGGCAGCCCGCTGGTCCAGTGGTTAGCGTGTCGACCTCTCAGTGAACACTCTAAATTGTCCCGAGGTGTGAGTGTGAATGGTTGTTCGTCTCTGTGTGCCCTGCGATTGGCTGTAAACTGGATCAGGTGTCCCCCCAGACATTTTTTGTATCATGATTTGTGTATTGTGGTTGAGCGTATCTCACCAGGCCAGTGCGGCTCGGCTTGGCGCTGACAGAGGAGGCCACGGAACTCATGGTGCTGATAGAGGAGGCGCTGGGGCTTCGCTTCAGGCCGCCCGGTGTGGCAGCAGCCTTGCGAGCCGCCGCCTTGGCCTTGGCCGGCGTGGTGGAGGGAAAGCCGATGCGCGTGACCTTGTGCACTGGCGCAAATAAGCCGTACCTGGGCTGGCACTGGAAGTACCTGCGGAAACGGCCGGTGAGGGGAAACCTTTGAAATTCAGTCATTTTTGGGATTCAATCTCGTAACTTGCCTCTCAGAAAAAGGCTCACAATCTGCTCTTGATGTAACAAGATGGTGGTGAAGAACTAGCTTTCTATGTGGCCGGGCTATGGGCCTGACTCAATGACGCTCCTCTCACTTCAACAAAGTTCCTTGCCGCTACTATGCCACAAAATGGCTCCACAGCATTACTGAGACAGGGTTTTGGCATTAGTACAAAGCCCGATTAACCGAGGATAGATTACCCCAGAAAATACACACAATGGTGAATTTGTGAATATGGGGACGAACACTAACCCATCCATGACTGAAGCCGAATTGCGATGGCTCTCCTTGCCCCCAAATGTGAGTGCATTCCGGCACCCCTGCCCGGACTTCTTCATAATAAATTAATGCTTTTTTAAATTCGTCCCATCATCTGAAGCTTGCGACAAGTACTTATTTGAAAGTGTGAAGGTAAGACTGTTTTTTGTCACAAGTGCTCATTTGTTTCGTACCGTGTGCCTGCCACTGCACCATCGTTCTTCCCCAAGGGCTCGTCCAGCTCCACACCGCACCACTCGCCTTTTGCGAAATCCGTATCTCCGATAAAGCGCACCACTCCTGCCTTGGTTCCACCGACCTGAGGAAGGCGCGGAAACCCAAAAACCTTAGTCCGCATTCTTGAAAGCTCAGTCAAAAAGCTCTACGAAGGCCGCAGTAGAGACAACTCTGCACTGATAACATCTGGTAGGAAATAAGTTAATATAGGTAACAGTTTTTCGGGGTTAACCATTATTTCTGGAATTTTGTCGAGAGTCAGGGACTTGGACCTGAAGCAGCGGCGGCGCCACTGAGGGTTCACTGTAATCTGCTTTGCTTAACTCAAATCCTAAATGACATAATTCCAGCAAAGCGCCAGAAAGGCGTGCCAGTAGTGCCGAGCAGATTGCGGTCAGACTGTCAACGCACGGGAAAACTCTTTTCGACCTCTCGGCTATTTAAATCTCTCAGTGGCTTTGAGATTCAAATGAATAAAACGTGATGAAATCAATTCATTCAAAGAAACCAATTCTAGGGACAAACGGGCTGAATTAATGCAACACATAATTGAGTTTATTTTGACGATCAAACAAATCATGCTCATTTGTATTTGTATTTAGAATACATTTAGTAATTAATGCAAAAATATTTCAGATTTTTTTGAAAAATATACGTTACATTGTTTATTTCACCAATACTCATTTTCTTATTTACAACAACTCAACCTTTTACTAAATGAGATTTTAAAAAAATGAATAAAAACAAATTTATTTTAAATATATGAAAATGTTTAAATGAATGCAAAAAATATTCCAGGACTCTTGTCCAGGACTTGTCATTTCCTTTCATGTGAATGGGGAAGTGTGATTTGTGATTATTTTGAGTTACAAGTGCGGTCAAATTCAACAACAGAACAAATTCAACTTGTATCTCAAGGCACCACTAGGCTGTGTTTATGTTGACATGCCAAAGCTATTCTTGAGAAAAGAGAGGGGGCCAAACCTTACCAACACCCGGTCGCCCATCTTCAGTTCCCGTTCCCCTTTCTTGACCGAGCCGCTCTCTGACAAGTTGGAAATGGATTCGCTGTTGGTGCGAGCCAGGTTGGAAGACTGAGCGGCCGGCGTCGTGGATGAGGCCGCAGCAGAGGCCTTCTTGGCCGGCGCGGACTTGATGGCGGGCGTGTGGGAGGCCACGCTGGACACCGACCGGGCGGGCGAGGCGGCGCGAGAGGGCGGCGCCGTCTGCGTGCCGTCCCCCTCGCCCTCTGTGCGCGACAGCTTGGATGGGCGGGTGAAGATCCCTCGCAGGGCATCACACTGAAAGTAGCGCACGCCCGCCACCGAGCCATCGTTCTTCCCGATTGGCTCATCCAGAACGATGCCCGCCCACTGCCCCGGGGCGAACTGGGTCTCTCCCAAAAACTGGACATAGCCCGGTTTGGTCCCATTCACCCAGACGCGCTCGCCGACCTGGAAACTGTCCCCGGCATCGTGGTTGTCATCCGCGCTGGCGGCAGATTTGTCGGCCACGGCAGCTTTACTTCCTGTTGAAAAGCAGGATGATAACTTGAGGCTTTGAGGAACATGAAAAGCTGGAGAGATACCAAGGGCTGAACTCGAGAAAACGTGAAGGGTAAAGGCAACAATAGTGCCACAAGTCATCAGGGCACTGGGGACAGTTGCCCCCAAGTTGGATGGATGGCTCCAGCAGATACCAGGAACAACATCTGACATCTCCGTGCAAGACTAAAAACGGCTAAGATCCTGCACAGAACCCTCAAGATCTCAGGCCTGTGGTAGAGGAGCTAAGCTTGAAGGAGACACTGCCCCAGTGGAAGAGGAAACAACTTCTACCCTCCAGATGGTGCTACATTTTCCTCATTCGAAGCATACAGCAAAACTTCAGACCTAATTTGACTTACATTTTCCCCTTTCAGATACCGCAGCAAAATTTCAAGTGCTTAGTTCTTACAACGGAAGTGCTTGGCTACTGAAACAACGATAACTCTTGGTGAATGTGGTGTTATCATGTGTAATCCTTCCTTACCTGTGCCCGGGTTGGTCTTGGGGATGCCGGTGGCCAGTGGCCGGGCTACCTTACTGGGTACTTTGCTCCCACTGGCCTTGGCTGAGCTCATGTTTCCTCGTACGATGTAGTGGAGGTGCGAGGCCAAAGTCCGTCAGCGGGCGCCGTCCGAATGTAGACCATGTAAACCACTAGGTGAAGGCTCTTGGATGGTGACGTTAAAAAAAGATATATATCCAAAAATAAGAAATGAAAAACAGCAAAATGGAGTTGGGAGTGAAGAAAAACTAGTCCAGAAGAGCACCCTGAGGAAAAAAAGAGACTTTATGAAGGAAATACTTTGCGTAAAGTGGTCCAAAATACACAATGAAAATATTTGGAAATGGGTCAAATTTGGCACTTCTGTTGGATTCACAAATGTTTTCATCGAGGAAAATTGTGGCTTGAAAGTGTTTATGTCATAATAGATGTATATAGAATAGTAATGGGACAGTGGAGCGTGAAACAGACCTGAGAACTGTCTGCGTACTCACCACACTGGCACATTTCCATCGAAACATGCACCTGTTGGGTCTTTGAAAGGTTACAGGAGTCTTACAAAAGGGAGAGTGGCCAACATTATGTGTCTGTGTGTATGTGTGTATTTTTATGGGACACTGCAGACAGTGATCGGGTAACTGTTGTGTTTCCATCACATTTAAACAGGTTCCTGCAGAAAACTATTTTCCTTTACTCGGAAACATTGATAACCGATTGGTCATCTATTCAATAATGTCAAACGGGCCGATGTTAGTTACATTTTGAAAAGATCTGCAGTTAATATTTCATAGGATTAATTACTCGGAGGATATTCTTGTGTGCGTGGAAGACGAAAATGTTTGCGCTAGTGTCAATATGTCCCTTGAGTCATTCGGGGTGACTTTGTTTTAGGAGGCATTCTGTTCCTGTGAGCACAGCAGAGGCCACATCAGATGCCTAAAAATACCCGCCGAAAGGCCAGACGATATGCCGGCAAAGCTCTCCTGGTGGCATCCGCGACCTTGATTGCGTGGGCAAAATGTGGCCACTCGCGCTTTTTGGCCTGCCAAATGAAATGCGAATGTCTGGCTGGAAGAAGGAAACTGGATTACGGCAGAAGGCGGGCGGGGGTGGGGGGTGATATTACGAGGAGGATTCACTACCACCAGCAGCGTTAGATCATCCTATTTGTCAGATTAGCAGCCAACAGAAAGCCTTTTGGAGCAATGTTAGATTTTTAAATTATTTATTTTTTTTTTTTAATCTATCTTCCCCATTGAGATTGACAACCCGCTCAAATGTCATGAAGCTTGTTTTTTTTTTTTGTATTACTGTTCTCGAATGAGGACATGAACGCCTGAACTCAAAACATCCGCGATTTGACTGGAAAAAAAAACAGCGAATATTTATCAACATTTTGGGAAAATATTTTTTGTTTTCAAATGTGTTTCAATGACCATCAATCATACGTAAATTTTCATTTATGTAGGCCGGCCCAGTACCTCCAACCCGCAAATGGGGTGGCCACTGTACTGTCAAAAGCTAAGAAGTTTAATAGAGCATGAACATCATTGTATTCTACCACTGATCACTTTAGCTCTGCTTGAAACTACGGTTCACTTACATTACGAAATGTCCTTCCGTACCTATTTGTCATGTTCTTGTTTATGATGATACTAATGCAGAGTGTTATACCGGAGACAAATTCCTTGTGTGTTCTACATACTTGGCCAATAAAGATGATTCTGATTCTGATTCTGATCATTCACCTTTTTTTTAAACTTATGTCTAACAGTTAGTACTCCTAAACATGAACACACACACACACACACACACACACACACACACACACACACACACACACACACACACACACACACACACACACACACACACACACACACACACACACATTCCCACACATGCATAGTCAAAACTCCTACACACACAAACACACATGTATACAGAAAAAAATGCTACATGCATGCAACTACACACAGACACCCCCTCACACACACACACACTCAAGATATGTCAGTGGACTGAAAGGCGGCCGTCTTCGACCCAGTTTAACCAGAGCGCTCCAGTTTACACCCGCTATGCCTAGTGAGGAACAGCCTCGGGTCATTGGACCGACAGGAAGAACAAAAACCCACTGCACTTATAACCGCACAATATATACCGACTAACCCATCGCCTTCTTGGCGAATCCCATACAGAATCTTGGATGTGACCCGTTCGAGCCCTGTTGCAGTATGTGTCACCGCTCAAGTGAAATCATCCACTCAGTCTGAAGACTTTCTCACTGCAATCATGTTAATCTTTTAGCCATGCGCTAAAGTGCAGCAAGGCAGACGGGTGTTGGGAAGCCCCAATACCAGGATTAATGCTTTTGGCGGATAACATCCAACTGTACATTTTCCCCCCTAACAGTCCTGCTGCACAGTTCAATTAAATGTAGCCTGGAACACAAAGCATTTCAGTCATGCGGTGTGTCAGAACACTATGGGGAATTCTGCAAAAGGAGTGCAGTACATACAGTGGATAAGAGACGAAGGAGAATGTAGTCTGGTGGCTATAGAGGTGGGTTATCACGTTCCCAAAATTAAAGCGAGTAATAAGAAACAAAAGCCCAGTTGTTGAGACTACCTCAAGTTGTGAATAAAATTGTGACAGGACAACTGCATTGGTGCTTTAACACGTTGCCGATCACTTCTCTTTATTTGAAGTGAGGCACTGCAGCAGGTTCGTGACAGGGCACAGTGACCTTAAAGAGTCAGCGTCGCAGGATTAGAGCAGTTTTTGAGCACGTCACGGTGACCTTAAAGAGTCAGTGTCGCAGGATTGGAGCAGTTTTTGAGCACAAGTACAGTACAGCTAAACAGTATTGGGATTGCAACACTTGTATCATTATCTGTGCAGTCTCACTTTTGTACTTGCATGATTTTTTTTGGGGGGGGGGGTCTGGATTCGTTCACAAACTAAATCAAGAACCAATCTCCAATTTCTTTTTAATTCCCGTTAATTTCCATGGAGTCTACTTTTCGAAAACCTACTCCTTGCCAATTATGAAAAGTGCTGATTCCAAAGTGCGTCTAAAATAATGTTGCATTGTACCTTTATGATGGTAACAAAAACGAGGAGGAAAATGTGTTGAGGGTAAGTTTCGTGTGGTGACGTTGACAACTCGAACCTGGAAGCCTTTTGGACACCGCCTGTCTTTGATGTGGCACATCTGACCGAGCTAACGGCTGAAGTTACCCCGAAACTGTTGAATATAAACATCACTAAAAATCATGAAAACCAGCACCCCACCTCATACCGACTACTGCGGAAGAAAGACGCCGGGGAGCGTAACTCGAAAGCGGCCAAAAGTGTCCGGCATGTCACTCACAGGGTGGCAGCTCCGGGGCCGTGGGAGGGCTAACTTTGCACCGTACCAAATAATAACCTCCCTCCCCGGGTAATACCGTGTGACTCAGACCGTTTTGAATACCTGTACTACGCCACGGTTAGTTAGCCCCTAGAACCAACGGGCGAGGCCCGAGTGACAGTCGGTAGTTGAAAACCGAGCTACGTTAGCAATTAGCCGACCTGACGCCTCAAGTAAAGTCGTCGACTTACCTGGGCAACTTCCACCAACATCCACTCGTTTAGGAGTGTCGACTTTTTTTCTTGAAAAAGGCGACGAAAATGACGCGAGCCCTGCCCTGTTTACGAGTGCCGTGGAGGGAGCCCACGTCTTCCCGTGGAAGGAGACGAGTTCTTCAGCTGCTGCTGCTGCTGCGGCTTCGACCTCTCACTCAGGCACTGTACTGTACCGGCAAAAGCGCGATTTGCTAAATAGTAAACTTTGTCCAAGTGGTGTTGCCGTAGGAATGCTTTGATTCGGTCAACACAGCAAAAATAGGTAACCTCACACACGGAACTTTGAATCGCGCATGCGCCTGGTTACTCGAGCTGCTGAAATCATTTGAACGCTATTAACCATCAAACATACAAAACAATTGAAAGGACTACAATTTATGTTTCAGATTTAGATGGAGGCAAGGGTAATATTTTTGGAGTGATTTTTTTTTGTAGCAAAATACTGTCTGTCACAAAACGATTTTCCTCAGTTGATGAAATGTAAAAACGTATCAGACTCAAACACTTTTGTCTCAAGAGTTAGATAAATTGATATAATTAAAAAAAAATACATGTTAGGAATACACTTTGCAGCTATAATAACATTTCTCCTTGATGAAAATTCTACTGGAACAAGGAATTGGATGACATTTGACATAGAACATGGTTATACTGCTTTCAGGTGTGCATTTCAAATGAGGGTTTTCATTTAAATACTGTACGCCACGTTTATCCTTGCAAATTCGCTTTCAATGTTAACCGAGTTAGATGATAAATGCACCTTCTTTGACAGTCACTCAGAGAACATTTATTTTGTATTTAACCAGTCCAAAGTGATTTTGAAAAGTCTGCGTGATAAGATGCACACAAAATTGCAGTTATTCTGAAATTCATAAATACAAATTTTCTATAAAGAGATTAGTCGTTGTCCTTTCTGATCAAGCTTATGCTGTTGGCAAATGTTACCTGCACAAAATGAGAATTTCCAAATATTTCTTGTAGAATTTACTCTGTACAAAAACACTTTAAAACCACCAAATACGTATTTGTACATTGCAATACCCTAAATGATTTATCCCTGATAAACCTTGAATACATTTATTGTGCCTTATATTATACCGCTGGTTACTTTTTGGTTATTGTTGCTAATTTTTCTTGTATGCAGCGTGTATACCGGAGACAAATTCCTTGTGTGTTCTACATACTTGGCCAATAAAGATGATTCTGATTCTGATTGTAGCAAATGGATGTTTGTACTCTTTTACGTTTGTAAAGGGTCACTTCAAACTTAAATTGAACAACCTTACCTATTTGACATACTTATATAGATACCGCAGCTCGTTCAGTATTGGCAGCATCACAGTTTTAATCATCTTTTTAGTAATTTTGTGGGGCATAATCTTCTTCTGTACCATATTTTCCACACTTGATGACTTCATTGTTCCACTGTGTATATATTGCTTTGGCAATGTTTGTACTCTCTGAGCAATACCAATAAACATTTATATTCCTGTTTTGGAAGGTCTCTGCAGGCCATGGCTTTCGCTGTAAAATGTGATTACAAAAATGTCAGGAAAAGCCTATTAGAACATCTGAACTTTTTGGGGGGTGAACTGGAGACACAGGTGTGTGCTGACAATTTAACCCAAGTCTGAATACGACATTTTTTTTCCAATCACAGCCACATTTTCAATTCTAAGGGTGTGCACACTTGTGCCAAAAACGTATTTTTACTTCCCCCTTGAAAAGATTTTTCAATTGCGTTAGAAAGTTTTGAGATGATTTATCTTGGTCTTTCTTTATATCACAAAGACCAGGCATTTGTACTAGGGTTGGCTTTCCATCAATTACTGGTGTGAATGTAAAAGGAAATTGTCAATATGTGCCCTGTAATTGATTGTCTGCATGAACATTCAGAAATATAAATACATCAGTGACTTCAATAGTGTCACACTGAGGCAAACAAGACATGTTTACTTCAAGACCGTTGCGTAGCCCTCCCCAAAAAAGACAAAATCAATTTTAAGTCACAAATGAACATTTTTACAAATTCAACTAATGATAAAATGAAAACAATTTAAAAAATAAACTTTGCATAATGTCCCTTTGTGCCTTGAAGATGCTCTACATAAAAATCATGAGTAAAAACATGAGCCAAAAAGGTACCGTTTTTTTGTTGTTGTCATTCCAATTTTTTCTTGGCTAAATTGCGAGGCGAACTCTTGAGCAAGTCTCTGATGCGGAGGTACGTCCCCGTAGCTTCGGCCACCTCTGTGTACTCAGGAGTGTCCTCGAAAGGCACGATGCCCTCGGCGAAGCGGCTCCGGTGGGGAACGGCCGAAACCCTGGGAGCCACGGCCTTGAGGGAGGCCCCGTTTACATCCTGGGATTCTGGATTGGGGCTCTGAGGACTGTCTTTTACGTATTTGCTTGCGTCAGGACTTTGGGGGCTGTCCTCTTGTGATTTAAGTGCAGGACTTTCATTCTGGGATTTTTTGGGACTGTCCATATGGGATTTAAGTGCAGAAGGACTGTGGGGGCTGTCGTCTCCATATTTGGCTGGAGGAACATTAGCTTTTATGAATTTCATCGCAGGAGGACTTTGGGGGCTGTCTTCCTCATATTTTGCTGGAGGAACATTATCTTTTGTGAATTTCATCGCAGGAGGACTTTGGGGGCTGTCTTCCTCATATTTTGCTGGAAGAACATTATCTGTGAATTTCATCACAGCAGGACTCGGGGTGCCGCCATCTTGGTGTCCAGCTGGGCTTGGTGTGCCATTCTGAGGACAAACTTGTCCAGGGAACATTTCATTCTCATTCTGACAGCCATCCGCTTCTTTGAGACTTTCCATTTCCGAGTCACCTCGCACTGGTGTGGACTTGCTGGGCGACGCGATCGGCGGGGTCCCGACCGCCGGCATCTCAGGCTCGCTATTGGAGTCCGCGTTCTGGAGCGCCGCCCAGATCAGCCTCTGTTGCTCCTCCAGCTCCTCCAGGGTGAGCTCATCCTCCCTCCCCTCCCTCCCCTCCGTGGCCTCGTCCACGACCACCCATTGGGACCCCCGCGTCGCCGTGGAGCCTTTGGTTGGCGTTGGGGGCGGCGTGCTTTTGGGCAGAGGCGGCGGTGTGGGCGTGTCGGGCGGTGTGCCGTGCGGTAGAGGTGGCGGCGAGCTGAAGCAGTCACCGTGGCGAGGGGTGTGCTGAAGGGTCCCAGGATCTAGTGGGCGGGAATGTCAAACATTTATTACAGTGGAGGGGGGCTTCCCGCAAAAAACACGGGAGGTTCTTTTACAAAAAAAGTACTATAGTTAAAGTGCAGAGCGTAGATGTTTGTATTATTTTCATTGTTCTTGCTCATTTTTTCAAATTAATTGTTTAACTGATTGTAAAAATATATATATTTGAAATTGATTAGGATTTATTTTTGAATAATAAATTAGGTACATTTGTTAACAAAAAACAGTTGTCACCTATTAGCATTAAGTACATGTTTTAGTGGGCGGGGGGGCTACTATCTTTCATTGCTGATTGAAAAACTAATGTCTAAAATAAAAGTTACAATTTGGTGCCATCTTGTAGCATCTTTGTCGTCAAGGAAGGAACTGAGTTGAAATGAGTGGACGGGCCAAAGCTCTGTCTAATGCAAAAGCAGTCCCTTGGACCTATCTTTTGGACTCAATCTGCAATAACACCCTTTTTGGGGCATAGTGTCACTTACTTGCAAGCTGGGCTATTCCTGATTAAAAATCTTGGTGGGTCCCACATGCCACAAATGTAGAGTCAACCTTCCTTCAAGTAAACCCATTCTGAAACTCACTCCACCGAATTCCGCCCAGATGCGTATTTTTGTGCTCCATAACAGTCAAAGACGGATACGATCAAGCAATCGCCCAGACAATTTTGGTTTACCTGATTCGATATCCATATCGGAGTTGCTATCATGGCAGGACCTTGGCCTCTTCCGGAGGTGTTGGGACGAATCCGACTCGTTGGGCCTCTTGCGGCTCGGGCTGTCTGGCTGTTGACACATGTCATTTACACAATAATATGAAGAAAGTGAAGAAAATCAGGAACAAAAAGCGCACACACATTAGATACTGTACATATTCTTTTCCCCTGTGTCTCTGTGCAGCCCAGTACCAAATGCCGGGTTGGTGGTTGGGGACACCTAGCTTAAAGTGCTATCACATAGACACAGATGCCATTAGCCTGTCTATAGTGTTTCCCATTATATGTTAGCATTAAGCTAGCGGACTAAAAGGCGAAGCTTAGTTACTTTTACTTTTGTATAAATGAGTAGAGGCTCTTCATAAGATGAAACACCAAATCGGAAGTTGTGAGCTATATATTTGGACAGGACACACGGCGACCCATGAGGAGATTAGTGTCACACCCGAGTAGCGTTAGTTTTACCGAAGCAAAGTGAGTGGACAGGTAAGCGGCGAAGTTGTGCTTCAAGTGGTTGCTCTGCATTGGAACTGAACTGTAGCGCATGAATTCCTGCACAGAAGAACAAAGGACAAACAATTGAGTTTTGGTTTTTTTAAACAAACTGAGTTTAATCTTGAAAAAATAAACATTTCAGTACTTTTAACATTAAAATGATTTGCAGCATAATTTGATAAGAATCAAATTACAATTCATCAACAAACTGCGCAATAAAGACTTGCATTAATTATTTCACGGCATTTCATAAAGAGGGATGTTGTTGCGTGGTAGTAACTTACGTCTTTGACTTTGTGTGGTGGGGGCACATTGAATCCTGGGAAATCCACCAGTTTAGAAACATCGTAAGAGACGTTTTGTGTGCTGGTCATACTGCTGACATTTGACACTAGACAACAAATAAAACAACACAGTGTGAGATTGTCTTTCACATAAATCTGATTTGAAAATATTTGTTTCCCACTTCTCTCATATAAAATGCAACTAACAATGACATTATCCAAAACAAGTTAGCGATTTATTCTATTTTCCTCCTGATACCAAAGAAGCTTTGAAACAAATTTTTTCGTCCTCAGCAACAACTTTGGGAGGGGAAAAACAAAATTCCCAAAAATGTTTAGTTGTAATAATGTTTTGTAAGCTGTTGAAGATAAATGAGTATTGTGGAATGGATCACAAAAAGCGCGCCAGCAGTCCTACCGCTTCCGTCGTAGAGAGTTAAACCCGAGTTCTCCATTTCGGCTTCTTTGAGCCAACCCGGCGGGTAGCCCAGCTGCCTCATGCGATAGATGAGCGGCGGCAGGGTGTTGCCGTCCAATCCTAGCGCGGACAAAAGCTCCTTGCTGCACACAAGGCCACGCATATGGCTTTACAAACGGAGCTCGACTCAAACGGGAAGTGCGCGTGACAAGTGGTGCGTGCCTCAAGATTCCCGGCTTGTATTTGGAGAAACGCTCCTCCACCTCGTCTGCGTGGTAGCGCTGGTTCCCGACCCCAGTCTGGCTCTGGGCGAACTCCTTTCTTCTTTCGTTGATGGCTACCATGTCTTTAGGCTAACGACACACAAGCAAGCTCATTGTGTTATGGCGACGACACATGATCATTCTGAATCATTTTAAAACCCTAACCCGTGTTTGAAACCCCTATTTCAAACAATTAACCAGGCTCAAAGGTACTTTGCAACCCTAACCCATGTTTGAAGCTCTAAACCTCACTTGAAATTCTCTGAACCAAGGCGGAAATGTTACTTAGAAATCCTAACCCTGGTTTGAATAAATAAATAGACAGAGATTGAAAAAAATGAAATAAAATGTATAAATCCGAACCAGGCTTGAAACTACACGTCTGAAGAAGATTTAATCGGCTGATAATATCTTATAAAAATCAGCCATTTCTATTTATCGTTTTTTTTTACCCTCAAACACATTCAAACAGCCCAGTGAATGTCTGTTTAGTTTTCTAGTATTTGCTTAATTTTACAACAAAGTAGGGCCAGACTAATTTTTTTAAGGTGGATGCGGATTCTGACTCACCTTGGGGCAGTCTCTCATTTGATGAGCACTTGAACCGCAGTTAAAACACATCGATTTGGGCCTGCAATGGACAGAAATGGTCAAATATCAGCAATTAAAATAAAGTGAGTTCGATGGCAGATTTTGATTGTGATCCTCAATAGGTTTTTCCCAGCACACCTTTTGTCCTTCACTTCTATTTCTTGTCCATCTGTGCCGATAACCAGGTTGAAGACCTGCTGGTAGCTTTGCGACACTTAAGGAAATGACAATGCGGAAAGAATACACAAGCAACAATAGAGTGAGCGTTTAAAGGCTCCAAACTGGTCTGGGGTCAGCCACATCTAAGATACGTTGGCACTTCCCATCCGTCGGTGTGCTGAGGATTGTCGTTGAACAGCGGCTGGCCCAGTTTGTCCACACTGAAGCTGCTGAAGTACAACGCGCTACCGACCACCTGTTTCTCACACACACACACACACACACACACACACACACACACACACACACACAGTGTTTAATAAAGGCACAAAGGAGTAGAGGTGCAACCATTCGACAACTAATTGATTATCAAATTCATCGATAACTATTTGTGAGGATTGCGTAGTTGTTTAGTGATCTAAAATTGTCAAGGTACGTCAGCAACCTTGCAGCCTATATATATATATATATATATATATATATATATATATATATATATATATATATAGGAGGCAAGGTTGCCGGTTTGATCATTCTGCTTTCATGGAGAACTTGAGAAATCTGTAAATATTTCCTGTTGAGAGGCTGAAATTGGAAAGTTTTGAAAGCAAACACAAAGTTGTAGCGTCCATTGATATAAAGAGATTAGTTCACTTCTCCTGTCCCATGTAATCCGCTTCAACTCCAAGCCGCGACTCGGTTCCACATGCGCATTGGCTAATATATATATATATATATATATATATATATATATATATACAATCGGATTACATGGGACAGGAGAAGTGAACTAATCTCTTTTTGTCAATGGACGCTACAACTTTGTGTTTGCTTTCAAAACTTAGCTTGTAGCAGACGTGTGCGCATTTTCGGAATGTTTCTGATTCACTGTTAAAAGGACACTTTGATCCTCTCCTCTTTCATCTACAACTGCTTCAGACAACAAAGTGTATGCAGGAAAGTGGTGAAGATTGCACGACTGTCTGTGTCCTATGTGTTGTGTTGTGTTATTTTTGACTTCAAGATGGCGCCGCGAGAGTGGCTGCCTTTCCAGCAGCTCCTATATTTTGTTGTTCTCCTTCTTCCTTTCATAACTTTGCTGCTGTGAATTGGGAATTTCTCCATTGCGAGACTAATAAAGGTTTTCTTATCTTAATAATAATAATAATAATACATTTTATTTATAAGCGCCTTTCAAGACACCCAAGGACACTTTACAATAACAAAAAACACAAAACAATACGGGTTGAGCAGCAGCAGCCAAACGCGCCAGCGTTCACTCAACATGGAAGTCGTATCTTATATATTTATATATATATATATATTAGGGAGGCAAGTAAACATTTCTATTTATTTTTGTGCCGATTCTAAAGCTGCCCTTGTTTTTTTTCCTAGCACATCAGGTTCTCATAATAATAATAATATGCAATAAGGTCATAGATTTTGTCATATTTATGAATTAAGAGTTAGGTTCAGCAACAGGTGGAATGTTTTTTTTCCTGAAACAGCCTAACTCTTAATTACAACGCATGGTAGAATCCCCAATGGGCAAGCTTTTTTATCGGTCAAATTTCAAAACCAAAAAATAACAAATTAAAAAACAGGTTAAATATCTCCAAAACCTGACATGCTGGGGGAAAAGTTAACTCTGTCTGGTGTGCCCTATAAAATGTTTGTCCGATGGGGACGATGGCTTGCAGCTCAAAAAGGCAGGAGAGGTGACACCTTTTCGCATGGTCGCCTACGAGTGCGTTCATAACCTGTGATAGCCAGGCTGGTCAGTGCGTACTCACTTTAAAGGCTTCGGTTGTTGTTCTCACACCAGTGGACGCCAATTTTTGTGGGTCTTCGTCCACGGCAAATGAAGACGGCTTCACAGAGGACACAAAAGGGAGTTTTTGGTCAGACTAAAGGTTAAATAAATACAAAGAACTTCAAGAGACACCACACTGCGTACACTAGTGCACACAAGTACCATTGATATGCACATAAGCACACACACCATTTATTCAACCATACACGCAGCATCTACACACTCACACACACACACACACACCATCTATACTCAGTTTCGTATCAACACGCACACAGCAAGCATTTATACAATCTCATGTGGGCACAAATACACACGCGTAGGATCTAAAAACACACACACCTGAGGTTTCAGATGTGATGATGCCGAGTGTCTGTTGCGATTTGCCTCTTTTTGGTGTCTCAGAATGATGCCACAGAGGCAATCCTCAATTTCTTGACGACATTGCCTAGGAAGGACAGTCTCAGTCAGTGCCATCTTTTGGTGCATTAAAGGACTTGGCATTAGCATTTTTTGTAGACCCTGCTTTCGAAACTTAACCCCATCATGAAACAATAATGCAAGTTTGACACCCTATTTTAAAACTTACTTTGTTATGACATTGTTGGAATAAATAATTTGCGCGATGGGGCCGTCGATGTTGACATCTTCTATCGTGATTCCGCTAAAGGCAAAGACACAACATTAGCCACAGCACTATGAAATGTAGCCCGCCACAGCGTCATCTTGTCACCTGGGCCGCGTTAGGATAGTCAACTTTCTCTTCAAAGCTTTATGTGAACACACATGTTAAGGATTATAGTATTTTGTCTATTGCTAACTAGCTACAGTTAGCATTTGTAAATGCTAAGCGCGAGAGAGCACCGCAAGGATATTCTCCTCCGTTAGCTTCTCAATGCAGTCGTCGCACTCGTCCAGGCGGCTCCGGAGCCTGCACTTCTCGTCGTCGTCGTCCTCCACCGTGTCGGCGTCGTCCGCGTCCTCAAAGCGAATGTGTGTGGGGACCGGTGTGAAGTCATCCAGTTGATCAAAGAGCTCCGCGTCTCCAAAATCGACTTCGGCCATTTTTTCCATTGCAGCCCCTGGTCAAGAAGAGCAAGCGCATTGGCAAAAAAAGAAACTCACCTCAATTGGTCGTGTAAGTCACATGGTCTATCACGTGACACAAACGGGCGCTTGTATTGGTTTACTTGTACAGTGAAAAAAATACTTGTGTTGATTAGTTGGGCTTGTCACATGGCCAAGTACGTAATCTCAGTGACCGCTCTTATTGGTTGACTGTCCGTAACCTGGAACGTGCGTGCGTGGAGGCCACCTTGATAGGGGCAATATTCCCATCTAAAGTAATGTACAGTATGCAGATTGCAAAATAAATTAGACTTAGGTCATACCTCAACCGATTTTCACGATGTTTGTATGACTGTTTATGTCGAAACATGTGCTCGCCGTCGGGACGCAGCTCGAAGGGGCGTGTCCTAATTACCTATTCAAATCTGTGTTTAAAAGCTTGCGACTGTTAATAAATGTAACCTTTTCACGAGTGACGTCACCCTTACGCACATACTTTGTTTTCCTGTGTAACACGGGAAACTCTAATCAATTGTTTATGTGTTAAAAATAAAAATATTTTCATGCTCGTTTGTTTCTATCTTACTTTTAAACCTGCAAGACAACACCGGGTATATCGCAAAGATACGACAAACCGGCCACCGTCCTTCATGACGCAAGATGGCGTGTTTTGTTTCAGTGAGCGATTGAAATCACTAAACCCCGGTACATTTGTATAACGTGTTCACTAGTATTGTGCAGGGACTATGTCAAACCTTAGCGATTTGTCATTGCCGCATTGGGACGCAGGCTCGAGGAAAATTCGTTACATTTACCTGGTAAACGAGTCGTCTTTCACACTCACAGACATTCACCAAAAGGTACGTGGAGCAGAGCCATAGCTGTTATTTGGCGCATTGGTAATGATGCTAATCGTTTAGTCGTCAACTGTAAAACAATAAGCACGGTTAGCGGTCGGTGGTTCTGGTTCTCAACCATTTTTCTGAAGTTTTCATTTTTAAAAAGTATTGAAAACTGTTTTTGTTGAAGGGGTCGGTTCCTCTCTTTCTCGGTGCCGACCTCTTGGCCACCACAGATGTCCGCGCAGAGAACCATCCGAGGCATCACGCCAAGTTTGCGAGGAAAGGTCTCGCCACCAAAGTCTACTTCTCTTCAGGTAAACTCAACAAAATAAAAATAATCAATCCCTGTGGGTTTGGTGGTATCAATAACCCTGTGTGGCTTTTGTTTTGTCAGCATTCAGGTTACGCGGGTTGAAGGTGGCGACGTCCAACAACGGCCTCTGGTTCTACACAATTCACGGGCTTTTCCGCATCGCCTTTGAGATGTACGCTAAGCGGGAGCAGCTGGCGGTGATGGACAACATGCAGGTTGTATTCCGTCACATGTTTAAGATGATTCTTTTAACACGCGCAGGCACCTACACTCTGCGTCAGGCGAAAAGATACCTCTGCATCAGTTGGGCCCAAATATCAATTCATAGCACTCTAATGAACAGACAAAAAGCGATCAAAGTGACTTAATGCGTCCTCTATTGCAGGATTTGTGGAAATCTCAGATGAGCGACAACCCACTGAAGTCCAGTTACAGGTTGTGCGTGCAACTGGACCGATCGGACGCCGGGAGTGGAATGCCTGATGAACAATCATCCAAGCCGCCCGAGAACTCAAGTAGAGACTTGTCATTGGATCACTCTTACTCCACACAGCAAAGCTCTCAAAGCCTATCTGAATTTAGGAATAAGCTTCAGAACCTAAGTAACAAACTGGCAACCAAAAACTTCACGGATCATCACCTGGAACCAGCCCTGCTCCTCCTGGAGCACGCAGAGCGCTGCCTGGACGGGACGGCGGAGGGGCAGGACGCGGCAGAGACGACACTGGCCGGCTGGCTGGGCGGCCGGTTCGCCGCGGCCCACGGCGACATCAGCCAGCGGGTGGAGGCCTTCAAGGAGCGCCACATCCAGAGGATCGAGGAGCTGCCGCCGGCCGAGGAGCTGACCGCGCAGCTGTTCCCGGACGCCATGAGGACACTGCTGCTGAACTGGATGGGGTTGAGCCGGGAGGAGGACTGGGCCAAGAGACGAAGCGAATATCCTATCCTGCTCCTCATCCTGGAGTTTGCTAACCACAACCTCATCACAGGTGTGGCACATGTGCTCTACTCCACTCTCATCTGCAAGTAGTGTTCTTGTAGGATTGAAAAGGGATGGAAAATGTCCGGTATATTTTGGGTTGACCAAGTGGGACTAGTTGTAACTGGAAGAATTGGTACGCGGAGGCAGTTAGGTCAAGGTATCAAGGTATATGTACTTACAAATTAGAGTCAAATAAAGCTTTATGACATTTTATTTTATTTGGGGTGGTGTTGGAATTCAGGGTTGAACCCAAATGCCTACATTTTCTAAATTTGTGTCAGCCATGGAAGCAGGAGCGGACATTTTTTTTCCTATCAGGGACAAAAATAAAAAATAAAAATAAAAAATACAAGGCGACAAGCAAACACATTCTAATAAGCATTTGTGGATTAAATGTTTCACAGAGCTTTTTCTTCTTCAAAGAGTTCAGAAATTTGGGGTATTAGACACTTTTTTGTTGTTGTTGCTAAGAAGCTATAAATAGTGTTCACATTGTACGCAGTTCAGTTTCCAAACACACACAGTACTCCCAAAAAGTTAGGCAGATTGGTCTTTCAGGTGAATCTTCAGAATGAGTGAACCATGTGAACTGAATTTGACCTTTTCTAGACTTTTGCATTCTGGTCCAACAGTGAATTGTTTCAGTATTCTTTGCATACGTTTTGCTCTTTGGCTCCCTGTTGGATGAATTGACGACAGAGTTTTGTTTCACAAAGCAATTTTGAAATTTCCAAGTCTGTTCACGTCTATGCCTTTCTGTAACTCAGGCTCTCAGTTTTACAGAAAGACTGGAGTCCCATGAGCCCAAAAGGCCAATATTCCAAACCTTTTTGGGAGTACTGTGGTTTCAATTTCCAAATGTAAAAAAACAAACAATAACAATTACAACCACAGCTCTATTCCAAAGTAGCGCTCTCCATTTTGAGCCAGGTATGCATTGATAGAACTTCTTGTTATTTACACCATTCTCCAGGAATAAATTGAAACATAGTCCCATACAGACCCCCTAGATGGAATCCATTCCGCGAGAAAACGCGGAGGAGAAACCGAGGCCCATGCCGCGCTGGGTGTGCGTCTGCGATCGGGCCATCTCATACTGCACGTCCAGGTTGCGGAACATCTCCTCCTGTTTCTGAAGGGTCTTCAGGCCTTCGTCATTGAGCGGTTTGGACGCTTCTCCCTCGTCGTCAGCCTAGCGGGATCAACGGTGAGACTTGTACAATGTCAACAACATAGGACGCGTGTGGGGAATAAACACTCACCTTAATACCCATTAATTTGCGAAATTTGACATTTTGGTCCTTGTTGCCAAAGTTGAGATTCTCCCACAACTCGGCCGTCTGGGACTTATCCTGGAAAATGACCAAATCAGAAGACACCATTGGAAAAACCAACAAGAAAGGCATTTTTTTTAAATCACAGGATCATTTTGGGTCACGTAAAAGAAGGAAAAAGTGCACAGGGTAGAACCTTTCGCAATTTTTACTTGACACCTTTTCCTGTTTATTTTTTACAACAACGCCTCTTTTTTTTTTTTTTTAAACCCAGATCACCACACAGTTCATCTTACCCCATCCTTCTTGCCCTGCCACAGTTTCTTGCGCTTCTTCTCTTGCTCTGCAAACCTGGAGGGGTTGACCGCAGACGGGTTGTAGTAGCTGGGCACGGCCACGCCCGTCTCGGCCAGCGCCCTCGCCTGTAACGCCGCCATCTGCGCCGCCATGGCGATCTGCGGCGTCACCTGTGTGCCCGATGCCAGCAGGGCGGCCACGTTGAGGGCGTGGTTGGCTGAGGGGGCCACAGTCGAGACGGCTGTCGGGGAGGCTGTCGGGGCGGCTGTGGCGGCCACTGGAGAGGCGGCCGGAGAGGTCGCTGGGAACCAACACAACGCCTCAGCACAAGGGAATGCAGTGGTACTAGCGGCTGTGCGATATGGCCACAATTGAATTGCTTATTTTGTGTGTTTTTTTGTTAAACTGCTCCATTTTTAAATTGGGGAACATCTGAGTCAAGTTACCGTTGTAAAATGGCAACAATTAGAAGCCTCACCTCCAATATCCTCCTGCTGACGTTTTTCTAACAACTCCTTCTCCTTCTGCTCCTGGAGCTTCTTGGCTCGCTCTAACCTGCAAAAGACAAGCAAGCCAACAAGCTCGCTTAAATGCCTTTTTGGAACAAGACTAAACATCCAGCTGTTCGTTTTCAAAAGCGCTTTTGTCCTCATTACGGTGGTCAAATTGAAGACTCATGATGACGTATGGAAGACAGAGTTGGGTGGATGGAGGAGAGGTTGTTGTCTGAAAGGGGAATATGTCATCATTTTCATAGTTGCACTGCACATTCTTTCTTGAATGTTAATTTTGTTTTGTTTTTTTAATGAGGAACAAGCACTTGGGACTTTATTCGGCCGTAACAAACCAAAATGCTTCCAATAAAATGGCTGAAAAATCCACTTCTTTTGATTAAAAAAATAAAAACAAAAAATCGAGGGGATCTCATTTGGGTGAACACACAAAACCAAAATGTCCGACCTCCGTCCACCAAACTTTTGGTGTATACCTTCTGGCTAGGGCCTCTTGCGCGTCCATGGCTGTATTGCGGCCCCGGAAGGTGGGCGGATTAGCGGAGCCGCTTCGACTCCTCTTGCGCACCTTTTCGCTCTTTTTCTTTCGCTCCCTGGTTTGAGCACAAATGTCCATTGGGTCATGAAACAAAAGTAAAAATCATCACATTCCGGGGGCGCACCTGCTCCTGCTGCGGCTCCTGCTACGGTACCGGTGCTTGGACCTGGAACGTGACCGAGAGCGAGCCCTCCTCTTCCTGTCGCGGCTGTGTGATCGCGAAGAGCGTCGTCTGTCTCGGCTCCTGCTATGATGCCGCCTGATGGAAACAACAGATCCGTTCACCAAACCCGAGGCTCAGCTGTATCATCGAAATTACAATCACAGGCTTACCTGTCGCGCGAATGCGACCGGGACGAGCTGCGACCCCTGGGCGACCTTCTGTCTTTGCGCCGCGACCGTTCGTCGCCGTCCTCGGCCGAGAGCCTCTCGTGGTGCTCGTCCGCTTGCTTATGCGATTTGGACGACTTCTCCGGCTCTCTCTTTCGTGCCTGTTTCAAGAAGAAGTGGGTCTCTTTCAGGAAAATAGTGCAACAAAGAGAGTTAGTACCATGGTTTGCAAGGACATCAATTGCTTGTACATTCAGAAAATAAGACAACAACGTTGGAGTATAGACTCTTTAAAGATATTTGGAACCTTCAGTCAGCATTTCCTAGTCAATGCATCCACCTCACAATCATGGACTAATGGCGTACGACACTGTACTACAGTGTCCGTTTGAATGGATACAAGACAGCACTTTATACATCTAAACTTGTCAAATAAATGTTCATTAGAATAAAAAAAAAAAATACACATACATTGTGAGAAAGACATGAATGTGTTTGAATAGCAAATAGTTACCTGTCCCCGTGGTAGACATATTATTTTGCTATGTCAGCAGGCTCCTCAGTTCAGTCTCTTCGTGCTTTAGCACGCTGAGTGTGATTTATTGTAGAAATGTTATCATGTGGTCTATGCACACAATTTTACAAAAGTAAAAAAATAAATAAAAGATATCTAATCACCACAGAATATGGTTGCAAATAACACATATCCGAGGATTAAATCTAATACCCGCGCTCATCGATTCCTTTCTGACTTAATTTTGTCCATCTCACTCAGCGATCCCCAACCTTTGTTTTTAAATGTTGATACCAAACATATATACACAGCACCCACAAAGTACTCAAAGGGCTTTTGCAACATTTTGTTTTGTTCCAGCCTTATTCCAAAAATGGAACAATTCATTCTTCCCTCAAAATTTCTATACAGAACACCCCATAATGACAGACCCCCGACCCCAAAAAAGTTGTTCAGAAATGTTTTCGACGACAGAAAAATTGTATGTCAATAAGTATTCACAACCTTTGCCCAATACTTCCTTGTGTCTACGGATGAGATGATGAATCAGATAACGAATAGTTATCAAAAACAGTCAAAGCATGGAATAAAGCTTTAACAAAATGTGGTATATAAGAAATGCTGCAAATACTTTCCGAATGCCCTGTATATGACGCAATAACAATACGTCGGAAATATTGCAATATGTAAGTGGTCCATGGTTGGGTAACACTGATCCAATACTCACCATGGCCGTCTAATTAACAACCACTAACTACTGACGCGCTTTGAAAAGACACACATCGAAATGTGCTTTTAAATTAAAGGAATGAAGCGAGTGATTAGTTACCTCTTTGCTCCTGCTGCGACTCCGCCTGTGCTTCTTGTTCCCTGGAAAATGACAAGAGCAGAGCAAATTATTAGAAAGTGGGTCTCGAAGCTGGACGAGTACTTGTGTTTCGGTCAGATAGCTCTCATTTTCTGGTTGGCTATCCCGAACTGGCTAAAATGAAATTGCATTTGGTTTTGCCCATTTCCTTCCGTGTTTAACACATTACCCAATGAGGCAAACATTATGACATTTAAGCAAACAAAACTTTTATTTTTAATCAGTCAACTGATCGCTAAGAGGAATCTTATTCTGCCAACAATGGGAATCGTCCTAAAAAAAAAATATATCGGTCAGCCACTACCACCTAGTCTAAATGTCATCTTTACGGGTAATACCCAAAGCCAATGTTTCTGACAAAACAATTGTACAGGTTCTATTACTCACGTTTTCTGTCCCTGGAGCGAGACCTTGAGCGTGAATGGTGGTGCTTGGAGCTTCTGGGCGATCTGGAGGATTCCATGTTGTGCCTCTTGCTGTGATGGACCGGTGAGTTTGCTCTAGTGTTGTCTACAGACTCGCCACTTGCCTGGAAATCCAAAGATTTATATTCATGCTTTGACATACTCTAATATGCCCTTAAGATGCAATGTCTATCAGCATATGTATATGGACAAGGTTAATATTCATGCTTAGTGTGCATTATTGGCGTTAAAATGTGCTCCCATTTCTACTCAATATATAACATGTTTAAAATTCGAAGTAATCATTTCATGGTAAAGAAAAAAATGGAGAAGAAATGTGATTTAACATTAAAGGGCAAGATGCATAAATCAGGTTTGATTAGTAACTTCACTCACGTTGCTTACGTACTAGATAGATTTATGGATTAAACCTGAAACTAAATTCATCCGTTCATGCTTTTTTGCATGTTTTTGTACTTAAATTCCTCTACTGTAAAGTTCAATGAATACTTAAGGACAAAGTATAAGCAAAGCAAAACAATCAAATGTTCTGCTTGCAATTTAAATATTTGAGACCAAATTTGTTAGCTGCATATGTAAATAAAAACCCACCCAGTCCAAATCTTGCATATGACATAAATAGAGCCTTGAATATGTCACCAAACCGCAGGAACAGAATTGTATTTCATGCCTGTTTTTTTCTGTAATGGCCATTTCAAAAAATGTGACATAAAACATATTTGTCCCAAATTGGGTTGCGCTTTGAGGTGTGACAACTTTTTCACTTTTGAATTTTTTTTTCACTTTCAAAATGTTCAGTGGCATTAGATCTAGCCATACATATATAGTTTGCATTACTTTTTTCTTGAATAACAAAATGAGTATGGGGTTATGACTCTATATAAGTAACTCTAACTCTATGTGTCCAATATTGTGTATAGCGTTTATATAGATATCAGAGTGAAAAATGTTGTACATGGTAATTAGAACCTTGAAAAAGTATAAAAGTCACAAAAACTATGAAAAATGTTGAAGTAACATACTTTATAACAAACAAACAAAACAACCAGCAACTAATATGCAAACTTGATAACAAAAGCGAAAAACAAACACAAAACTTTTTTTTTTTTTTTTTTTTACAATCAGAACAAATGGTTGTAGTGTGTTTGTGGCGGATTGGCCTTTCCACATCTGCCACAATAATTCAAGCACGAAGTTTTTTTGCAAAAGCTATACGTATTGCTTTCTTTTTTCGCATGTCCTCTTCCTGCAGCTGCTGCACCGGCTGCTGTGCAGCTGCAGTTGCAGTGTTGGTGTGTTTACGTGCATAAACAAATGTAAAACTCATTCATTCATTCATCTTCCGAACCGCTCGATAAATGTAAAACTCGATTCTCAAAAATAACACTTGATTTTCAAAACAACGTCCAGCCAGTAACTATCGTTACGCGTTGAGTTTGGCGTGCTGCACCCTCAAACAAGCCAATCATGCCAATCAATCAGGGCACTGGGCATGCCCGTGCACAAATGCACATTGTGAGTGCGCGATCTACTGGCGTGAAGACGAGAAAAAGACTGATGAGCCCATTTAATTAATTACGTATAAAAAACGTTGCGTATATAAATCGTCTATCGTAATTTTTCCCTCCTAAATATTAGAATTGTCCTATAAAAAAATCCGTATCTCAATTCACACATTTCCTGGTTGCCTAATGCGTTGCTGATACCTCAAACTTGCCATACAAATAGAATTTTGCGTGTAACATACAATCTTGAGCAATGAAGCCATTTTCCTCAATAGCACATTTGTGGCATACAACAAACGCATACGACGTCCTAACAAACGGAATCACGTTGATACATTTACCAAAACGACCAACAAACAACCGGACATTCAATCTGAAGAATAACTTCAGATATTGTTAATTCAAAAAAGCGCTTAAGTTGGCCAAAATACCGACTAGCTACATGGCGTAACTAACCAGGCCTCCGTGGTCAAAATAAATCCATTATCAGCCATTTTTAAGAACCGCGACGTCTAGATAACACCGTAAAGGCGACGCTACAATAATTACAGTGATGTCGTGTTAATATATGGCGCAAATTGCATTTTATAATTTGACTTACAGGCATAATAGTGGCAAGCTCTTTGTAAACGCTCGGCTTTTCGTCGACGCCAGAATGTACTTAAAATGCTAAACTGGTTTAGCTAGCGTGGAAAGAAGCTAAGATGAGCGGGGTTGCCATGTTTTTGAGAAAAAGCCACCGACATTTGGTCAATGACTGACCCAAAGAAGCATTAATTAAAGAGTACGTCGCAATATGCACGCATATGAATGTGATAATCGTTCAAATCAAACGACTGTTATTGGTTATGTGGCTTTATTAGCTGATTAATAACAACTTTACGACTCTACAAAATACTGTAAAAAAGAACAACATGGCAACCCCTTTTGCTCACTTTACGACGCTAAACCGCGTGAGTAATGACCTACATTCGAAAATAACTGTTGTACGGCGTACTGTATAAATATGGACTAAATTTATATCATGCTCAAAAAGTAGAGATATAATACCAAGGTCCCCGAAATAACCCCTCTCTCCATCGCATCGGCTGTGCCTAGAAATTCAGTTCGTACAGTTTATGAACAGTGACAATGGTCGCCCAACGCTTACTTGAAATAAATTCGAACTTCGACGGTCATTCTTTTTCTGACCGAATTAAGCTCCTGTATCAAAAATACTTATGTAATCTATCCATGGCCTCCTTTATTCTAACTCATGTGTTTTGTCCTCTTTTGTGACCAGAAACTGAAAATACTTTTAAGTGGTCAGAATTCATTCATTAATACTAGACTCACGAGATCATTATCCATGATATTACATATTATTTATTTGCACGAGAAGCAGCCATTCTCTCTGTCTGGTAATTTTGGGGCAGAGGTTGAGGCAACGTGCTGTATTAATACATTCTTGTGTCATCTTGTGTTTGCTTGGATTTAGAAGTTTAATGTGGTATAGCCATTGCACATGAATATGATGAGTTTTTGCTTCTGTGAATTGTTCTTTAAGCAAATCTTTGAATATCAATCTCAGAACTCGATGTTCTATAGTGTACGCAAAACTTACTCTTTTTTTCTACAATTTTCTCTTGTTGTTCTAATAGATTGTCCACCTCCAAACATTTTTCCACCACCTTAAAACCGCACTGTACATGAACAAAGCCACGAAATGACTATCCTTGGTTAATATGTTCTAAAGAGTTATTTCATTTATGATTACTGTAGTTTGAAGTCCATGCCGCTTTTATGATTAAATTATATGTTGTGAACGACAAAATATGCTCTCAATTATTTCCTTATTTCCTGTTTTACTTTGAAGGACCCGCTCCAACTTCCGATGTAAGCCGCTGACAACATTATAGATTGTGACGAAATTGTTAAGTTAGTTGTGATCGGGTTTAGTTGACAAAAAAAGCAGGCTGATTGTTTTTTTTCTACCTAGTCTTTGTAAAATATATTCCATCAAGTAGATCGAGATCTTGATTAATATAGATTATTGTAATTTACACTGGAAAACGTCACCTAAAACGTCACGTTGAAATGCTGAAAGACAATTGGACAAATGTATGCAACGTGACTTCACCTAGGAACGTCATTGGTTTAAATGACTTTTATGACGATCAGCGAAGGTAGTTTCACAACAGGAACCTTGACCAGTTTTAAATCGGGTAGTAACCATTACAGTAAGCAGTTAATTGGGAAAACGAACTCAAAATGAGTTGAAGCATTACGAAATGCTGCACGTTAAATAAAATTATATAAACACCTCCGTCATTAAGTCAGTCATGGTCGTGGGACGCACTGGTCACATTTTACGCGCATGCGCAGTCTATTGTTGTGATGCTCGCTTGATCAACATGTCTGCCTCCTTGGTAAGAGCGACCGTCCGAGCGGTCAGTAAGAGAAAGATCCTTTCTACTAGAGCTGCTCTCACTTTGGTAAGTCAATAAATCTTTGCCGATAAATATACAGTATGTGGAGGAGGTTGTAACTATGAAAAACCGTTTTCTGGATCACTATTACGTAGCTAAGCTAAACTAGCAGGGGCCCGTGACGCAACACTGCGACGTAATACGTGCCAAAATACGACGAGGTTGTAAGTGTCACTTTTGTTTTTCATGACCTTGGTGATCACTGGGAATGTTTTCAACTATTTGTTTCCACATGAAACTCGGCAGCCTGCGATTTGTTTTGTAACGTCATTAGCAGCATCTTTGCCAACTGTTCAAATAATTCCCAATGTGGGATTTTAAATGGTCAAACCCTCGCTGTCGTTCTAATACGTCAGAAATTATTTGTAAGCAATGCACTTCAAATGTATTAATTATGAAGACGTTACAGACGTGAATGCTGTGTAGTTATCAGTTGTGTGAAGGACGCGTAGTTTATTGCGCTTCCTGATTTAAATTCTTGATGTATTTAGTTATATTCGTAAACCCAACGGCAGAATATGAATCTAATAGCCGATCGGCCATTTCGTTTTTGTTAAGTCATGTAATATTATATTCTCTATATTTTGAAACATTTCTTGAAAAAAAACATCACCACCGCCACGCTGCTTATAGTGACTTAAGTTTTCAATCAACAGTAAAAAGTACAAAATCCTCCTTAAGTACAGTACTGTATATCCTTATCTCACGACGAAGTTCTGGACTGAGGGCGGAGACCTACGTGAAACTGAATGCAGTCGAATCGAATCGAAAACAGGGCGTCACATATAATTTCCGAAGTGTGTGCGTGCGTGTGCGCGCGCGTGTGTGGGCGTGTGGGCGCAGGAGGCAAAATGTAATAGATAATGACTCAGCCAATCATGCTATAATTGTTGAAATAGTTGGTAAGAATGAAAATTTTTTAAAAATAAAAATAAATGTGTACTTTTTTTGTGACTACTAACTTGATTGCTTTTCTAGACACCATCTGCTGTGAACAAGATCCGATGTTTGTTGCAGGACAAGCCGGAATATGTGAGTAATGTAAATTTTTCCAAAATTTTGTATGGTCCAACAAGCAAGTGAAGTAGCCGCTGATAGGATAATGCTGCTTTTGTGACTAAGCATCAGTGTCACTTTCCAGATTGGTTTGAAAGTTGGCGTGAGGACGCGTGGCTGCAATGGGCTGACGTACACGCTGGACTACACGAAGCAGAAGGAAAATAGTGATGAGGAGGTGCAGCAGGATGGTGAGCTTTCTTGTTTTATTTATTTTTTAATGAGTTCTAGTTGATTATTTTATTTGATTAATCTGTGTTTGTGTCCAGTATTGTAATACCTCCCGGTGGGCATACCGGAAGAAATAGCAAAATTAATTGCAGCATGAAAATATGATGCACAAACAGTTTAATTCTTTAGATTCTATTCAATTATATTGAGGGCTGTCACTATTGAATAATTTTAGAATTGACAATTCCATCCATCCAATAATCTAGTCAGATTATTGACCGTGAAAAGGTCATCATAGGTAAAATGGACATCTATGTGGTCTGGAAATGTTTGTGTGGATGGGGTACAACAGTGCCTAAAATGCCTCAGGGCAAAAATCTTGCGTCAACGTATTTTTGTGATCGACTAGGTTGACTTTTTTTTACCCCACTAATAATTATGATATACTTTTTTCAAATGAAGTATAAAATTATAGAATGCTCTTTTTCCTCCTTGTGCACCGTGTCAGGCGTGAGGGTGTTCGTCGCCAAGAAAGCCCAGCTGACTCTCCTGGGGACAGAGATGGACTTTGTGGAGTCGAAACTGTCCAACGAATTTGTTTTCAACAATCCCAACATTAAGGGCACGTGTGGGTGCGGAGAGAGCTTCAACATGTGAATGTGGTCCACCTTCCCAAATTATGTCCCGTCCAAATCAAACAAACAAAGCCCAAAAAGAGAAAAAGACTCCGCATGGACCATGGAGCCAGTCCTTCGACCACTGCAGTCAACGCACAATAACCCACACATGCTTGTGAAGCCTCAGCGTAATGCACCGTATTTTAATCACCGCTCTTTGTTTGATTTTGTCATACTTATGACGTGTCTCATTTTTTTGGGACTCCTGATCTCCAATTCGCAAGGACATCGTCGAGTATTTTTGCAGTGTAGTGGCAGCCTACTGTTTTAGCGATGTGCACATTATTGTACATTTCTACATGAATTCACGATGTAGTGTCTTGAAAACGGCTATATAGTGTCTTGAAAACGGCTTTATCAGTTTGTATAGTCTACTGAAATCGACAACGCATATTTATCTCTGTAAATATAAAGAGTGTGAATAAACTAAGAACCACAAAAGCGCACAATAAAGCTAGAAAGCCTGGGTATGCGTCACATGAGAGTATATAATCTTGGTGAAATGTTTAAATTTTTTCCTAATGTCAGCAAAACACACAAAAAAATCATTTGGGGGGGAAGATTACTCAAAAGAGGCCACTCAGTTTCTTGGCGGGTCACATGCTCATCCCCAATTTAAAGAAATACAGTAGTTTTCAGTTTAAGGAAGTAGTATTTGAAGACTTTCTCGTTAAATTTTGGGCATAGTTATCTTTTGTAAATAAGGAAGTCTCGATGCAGTTATGATTTTGTTTTGCAATTTTATTTCCCGAAAGTCCGATTACACGCCCACTCTGAAATCCATCATAAGGTTGCTTGGGTGTCCTAGCTTCCCTGAATGCAACACGCACAACTGACCTGCGTGACGTCAACCCGATTGAGTGTCGGAGGAGGAGAGCAACTTGAGGAAAGACATCCACGTCGCGACCACTTTCGCCGTCTTTCTCCCCTTTTCTCTTTTCGTGGCCTTTTTCAGAAACATGGAGTCTCAAATCAATCAGAATATCATCAATTTCGGAGCCGGGCCCGCTAAACTCCCCCCACCGGTAAGTTTTAGCATTTTGCTAGCGACGTTAACGATCGCGATCAGAAACAGCATATTCCTGCAAGGTTAATTACCTAGTTTATGAGCGATTTGAAAAGACACTTTAGGACACTGTAAAACAACAATAAAAGCAGAAAAAGCAGTGCAGTCAGAATGATTAGGGAGATAAGTAGGTGTAATTGCAACCAAAATGTGCCATTGTAGACAGACTACTGTATAATTTTCTGCTCAAATGTGTGTGGTTGTTCTAATTGTGCACATACATTGTCTGTGCCTCCCGTGATCTTCTAATTGTGCATATAAATTGTCTGCTTACCGTGATTGCAAAAAAAAAAAAATTGATCGTGACTGAATGAATGAACAAACAGCAGGGGACACTTTCGCATCGCTCAGCAACAAGCTGAAAACATGCAGCTGAGTTGCATCAGCCTGAATCCTTTTTATTCATGCGGAAACGTTCTGATCCGTTTGCAACTGCCAACTGCACATCCAGGTCTTTTCCACATTGCTTGCATGACATGTTTTCTGGAGCAAAAGCCAGTCATACCACGTGGTGTCGAACATCGAGCTGGAATTTTGCACAAAGACGTCAAACCCTGGTTACAGTTTTACGCGCAGCTGAAATGTGCTTCAAGCAGTGCTTATTTATTATTTTCTGTTGCGCCCATTCAGGATGAAGAAAACATTTCGCACCCTTCCCAACTCTCCGTTTGCCTAGAAAATTCTTACACCTCTGTATAACATAAAATCCAATATAACATTACATTTAAAAAAAAAAAACGACAGAAAAAATAAGTAGAGTACTGTATATCACGTGATACCAACTAAGAATAGCTCTATTCGCATCTGTAACAGATAAGATTTGAAGAGCTTCGATTTGCTTGGAAAAATAAAAATAAATCGATGAGAGCACCACTGCCACCTACTTAACGTTTCAACCTATTTGCAAGTACGTTCGAAGAGATTGAAAGATATTCACACGTATTTGCAAATACGTTTAAACGTACTGGGCAGGCAAACATGTTTAGTCCACATCCACAATTCCACACTTCTCTCATTTTGGGATTAGGATTTAGATTAATGTTTTTATTTTCTTTTTTTTCCTCCTTATTTTTTACAAAAGTATTTTTATTTGCCATGTTGGGGATTATTACTAAAATGTAATTTCATAACAATAACAATTATTCAAAAGTTATTAGCAGTATTATATGTGCATTTTGCAGTGTTAATGACCATTTTGAAACTTTTTTAGTTATTTCTGGAGCTATATATTTTTTGTTTTATTCGAAAAAATCCTTTCCACTGTCATTTGCTATTTTGCAAATCAAACTGAAGTTTTTTTGTTAACAGTTTTTGATTAATTATTATTTACAATTTATTACGGCGGTGTTATTTGACACAATCAAGCTGACGGTTATGATTTGAAATCACTTTTTCCCCGTCATTCGTCGAACGTCAAACTGAAGTATACTGACTTTGTGTTGTCGTGTTTTGGTTTAATATTATTTTTCATCAGTATATCCCCTGATAGTCAAAACGGAACTTTTTTTGGTAACCTTTATAAAAGACTTTTGGACTTTATGTCGTTAAATGAAGTTTCACCCAGCTCATCGTGTTGTCAACAAAGGCACCAAAACATCTGGTATTCGCCAGACTCCAGTGTGCAGCCTTATGATGTTTTGTCAACGATTCACCCATCATGATGTTTTCATGACCTCTTTTATTTGGACACGTGCTGCAGGTTCTGCTTCAAGCCCAGCAGGAGCTCCTCAGCTACAGTGGCTTTGGGATCAGCGTTCTGGGTAAGAAGAAGGGCCCACTTTTTGTACACCATGTCTTATATTTTGTGTTGTGTTATATTACCGTATTTTGTTATTTTATGTTAGCTGTTCTGGCAAGCGCTTTGTTTCAGCTGCAGCTGTTGTGAAAGCGCTACCTAAATAAAGACATATTGTACTTTTCCTCACTTCTTCTTTCATGTGTAGGCTAAAGCAAGAAAGTCTGTCATTTCTAATGCTTTTTTTGAGGGGGGGCTATTTATTTATTTATTTATTTGTTTATTTATTGGTGCTGTGGGGATTACAGATCAGTTTGAATATGGGTCCATGGATTCATTTACACTGAAATTGCTTTTGCTCTCTCCAGAAATGAGCCACCGATCGCCAGAATTCACTCAGATCATAAACAAGGCGGAGCGTCTCCTACGAGAGTTGCTGTAAGTAGAAATGTGGTACCATTATACGGTGATCATGTTGACCAATGTAGAAAACCAAAAGGAATAAAAATCAGTGATAATTATAATGTTGACAAATGTATATACACTTTATTAATAAAAATGATGCTTAATCTTACTGTTTTTTAAACACCATTTTTGAAACAATTATAATTGCACTACTATGTAATTAGTCTTATTGTTATTCACTATGTCGAAAAATCTCAATTCCTGCTTTTTAATTAAATAAGTTTAATACTACATTCAACAAAAAAATATTAAAAATAAACTATTAAGGCGTAAAATGTGTTGTTGTACTGTACATTTGAACTCTCGTTTATAATAATGTTAAACATTATATTATAATATAGCAATTCTTTTAAGAAGAGATTAATTTGTCAATTTAATCGATTAACCTGATCAAATAAATCGTTTTGATTTCCAACGCGATTTAGGATCCAGTTACTGGCTTGGTCCGTTTGGTGTCAGAAAACAGGCATGTTCCGTTCACTGTCACGTAGGACGACAGAAAATGTGGAGGTCAAAAGTGAGCCGTTGTCACCCCCACAGAAACATCCCCGACAACTACAAGGTGATGTTCCTGCAGGGCGGCGCGTCGGGCCAGTTCAGCGGCATCGCCCTCAATCTGATGGGCCTGAAGGAAGACAACTGCGCAGACTACATCGTGACGGGCACGTGGTCAGCGAAGGCTGCCAAAGAGGCCGAGAAATACGGCAAAGTCAACATAGTTCACCCGAAGCTGGATAGCTACACGAGTGAGTGCACGCATTTGGTTGTGGTCAGTCCTGCTCTTGAAATACGGAACATGTAACAGCGATGCTAAACATTTTGATGCCTCAGATGAGAAAAACCTGACCGTGATTTTGTCATCGGAGTTTAATGACAAATTCGCATTACATGAAAATGGAGCTTCTTAAACTACCATTTCATTGTTTCTGGCTGCCACGATATGCCCTTCAAACTCTTTATATGGAAGTCAGCACACACCGGCCACCATTTGAAGCGCCTCCGGGGATTAAACAAGAGCGCTCACATACTCCTCTGAACAGTCAACCAGAACCAAAATGTTGCGGCATCATGGGCAGTCTGTTGTGTAATGCGCTGGCACAAGCGGGCCGGCCCAATGAAACAATCTGGAATGTGGGCCGTCTTTTTTCATGGTTGAGCTAATGCGCCTCTTCGCAATCTCGTTGTGACACGGACATTTTCATGTGTGACTGAACAACTCATTTGGTCAAAATAATGGAGGCAAAAAAACAAACCAAAAAAAAAAACGAAATTGAAAGAAGTTTGAGTAAAAGGAAGTATTTGTAGACATCCAACACAGATTAAGCAACTACTAAGAGGAAGCAAATGTCTTGACACGATTTTCCGTCTTCAATGTTTTATGCTTAGCAATTCACGTTTTACTTGAAGAGTTTCATTTTTATTCTTGTCCATCCATTTTCAACACCGCTCACCCTGAACAGGATCGCCGTGTTTTCGCATTCATTCATATACACGGAGAGTTAATGTTCTGATTTCAGATTGCAACAGTGGTGCGCGTCGACCGACATTATGACGTTTATCTGCAAACACAATTTGGGCGGTTTGATGCCCTTCTCATTGACGGGATTTCTTGCCTCTAGTCATTCTACACATTTATCAAACCTCCTTCCTCGAGCGTAAAGAGGTGAACGTCTTTTGATTGTGACGTTTTCTTCCAGAAATCCCCGAGCCGAGCAGCTGGAACCTCAACCCGGCGGCCTCCTACGTGTACTACTGCTGCAACGAGACCGTGCACGGCGTGGAGTACAACTTCATGCCCGAGACCAACGGGGTGACCCTCGTCAGCGACATGTCCTCCAACTTCCTGTCGCGGCCCGTGGACGTTTCCAAGGTGGGGTGACCCACAACGAACATCTCAATCAGAGACTGTGGAGCACTTAGTGACTTTGCCCCCACTCGATTTTTACAGTTTTTGTTTTATATTTGATGCAGGCTAGTGACTTGGTTGAGCGTACAAAAAAAAATGAATGGAAAAATCAATAGTTACTCATTCAATCTGTGAGGGAAATGAAATTGTCACACCAAAGTGCACCAAAGTAAATGTTCAATTTCTTTGGAACCCGACTGGCATTTCTCGCATATGCAGTGCACACGAACGCTTCCTGTCTGGATCGGTGGTTCTACCGTGTTCTTCTTTTCAGTTTGGTCTGATTTACGCGGGCGCGCAGAAGAACGTGGGCTGCGCCGGGGTGACCGTGGTCATCGTGCGCGAGGACTTGATAGGCCACGCCAAGAAAGAGTGTCCCATCATCCTGGACTACAAAGTGCAGGCTGAGATGAACTCGCTGTACAACACGCCGCCCTGTTTCAGGTTGTTTATTAACGATTTTACACAGAATACAAAAATCTATTTAAAAGGGGCGAGAATCACTGTTTTACATCACACATGAACCTCCACAATGGAAATTTGGCGCCTGATTCAAACCTGACGCCTCAGAACTGTGAGGCAGATGTGCTTTCCGCTTGAGCACTGTGTTGCTCTCAATTCCACAGCATCAACATTGCAGCACTCATTTAATGAGGCCTGTCCTAATCAATATTGTGGTTGTTTTCCCATGCGTGTTTTCCCATGCGCAGCATCTACATCATGTGCCTGGTTCTGGAGTGGATCAAGAAAAGCGGCGGCGCAGCCGCCATGGAGGCGCTCAACAAGCGCAAGTCGGACTTGGTTTATGACGTCATCGACTCTTCCAACGGCTTCTATGTGTACGTTTACTCTCGCGCTTTGGTGTTCCATTGACAGATACACCACGATATCCTTGCATTCAGGGAATTAGAAAAATAAACCACACAAAAACACCAGTCATCCGTTTTTAACAAACAGACGTACTCAAATGTATCCAAGATAACTCTTCTCACTTTTTATTGCACTAACTTATAAAAGGTATGTGTACGGTACAGTTAATAAAGGTTTTATAATAAGAATTAAAATCTGAACAAATTGGAAGTCAGCCAGCATGCTTTAATGGATTTGGCTCTGTCGGCCCTCCCATAAAATTCTGCGGCCCAAAAAGGTCACAAATGAAACTTAAATGAATAAACGTCTGTCAAAATGATCATCTGTCTGATGTATTTGTTCTTTCCACCTCAACAGGTGTCCGGTAGACGAGGCTTGTCGTAGCCGCATGAATATACCTTTCCGCGTGGGGAAGAAAGAGGGCGACGATGCCTTGGAAAAGGAGTTTCTTAATGGGGCGTCCAAACGTGGAATGATCTCACTCAAGGGACACAGGTTAGTATTTTCCCACTGTTACCAGTTATGTCCCAACATGAGGGCTGTCTATTTGTACACAGATCCACGTAACAAGGTATCCCTAAAACAAAAACAAAACAAAAATATGTTTTCGTACGATTGACAGCTCCTACCGTTGTGACAACGGTTTGTCTCCCCCTGCAGGTCGGTCGGGGGTATTCGTGCCTCTCTGTATAATGCTGTCACCCTCCAGGACACCGAAGCTCTGGCCAAGTACATGAAGGAATTCCTAAAAGAACACCAGTGAGCCGAGCTCGGATAACTTTCCACTTAAAAAAAAATCTCACATTAAAATTGTGGTTATGGACCAAAGGTGGCTGTAGATGACATTGAGTGTTTGATGCTAACCAGTATTAACATGAAGACGCACGCTTGGCTGATCCACTGATGTTGTTTTAATGTAAATACCATTCGTAATTGTTGACATGGTTAACCCCCAGAATACAAAAGTCATTATTCTTCCTGGTGTCGTGTGTTGACTCAGCGTTCCTATCAGGAAACGTGGCGAAACCGAAGAGAAAGATGAATTTATTGAATTTGCCTGCAGGTGGTGCTGTCGCGTAGGAAATCTACATGAATCGAACAGACTTTTATCATTTTAATTGATTTTGTTTGTTTTATTTTTTTGCAGGACGGAAAAGTTACTAACAAGGCCCTGTGAAAGTGCCTAAAAGAGACATATTATGCATTATTTAAACCGTTCTCCTGGTGTCTTAATGTCTATGAGACTTGCGTTCAAAAACCTCAAAGATGAAAATGTCACAAAAAATATATACAGTATTCTGAAATGATACATACACACACACACACACGCTTGAAAGTGTTTGTCTCCTTCTTGATTTCTTCGTCTTGTTTGTCACAATTAAATGTCAAAGATAACACCAGCAAACACAAGATGCAGTTTTTAAATGAAGGTGTCTGTTATTAAGAGAAACAAACATTCCAAACCCACAGGGCCCGATATGAAAAAGTGATTGCCCCTCTAAAACTCACGACTGGTTGGGCCACCCTCAGCAGCAACAAACAATTCAAATCAACCGTTTTCTGTAAATGGCAATGAGTCTTTCACATCTCTGGAGATATTTTGGCCCACTCTTTCCTTACCGAATATCTTTAATTCAGCAACGCTGGAGGGTTTTTGGGCATGAATGGCCTTTTGAAGGTCATGCCACAGCTTTTCAATCGGATTCAGATCTGGACTGCTTTTTTAAAGCCATTCAGACGTCTTGCCTTGCTGATTTCTTTTTTCTCATTGTCATGCGGAACCCAAATGCACTGAAATCACCATTGAAAACTGCATTTTATGTGTACAGTACTTCACTGATTGCTTTACATTGGTTTGAGCTTAAAAATGCAAATGAGGAAACTGCCCCCCCCAAAAAGGGATTCTAAAAGGGGACAACTCTTTTTAAAAATATTTAAAATGGCATTGTATACTGTATACAGTAACTGCACTCTGTACATGTGGCGCGGTTTTGAAGTAACAGCAGAGGTCAGTGTTTACTTCTCAAACAGGTACCCACTCGGCACAGATGAACTATACACACACGAATGTATATATATATATATATATATAAGTGTGTGTGTGTATACAGTTTAATAATTTTGTGAAATTGGATATTTTCCCTAACCGATCTCATGGTGCGGTGGTGAAGAATCACTGCTCTGGTAGGTCATCTTCCTCAGGAAAAAAAAATGTTTTTGACCCCGCATCTAAAAAAAAAAAAAAGAAAAGATGAGAGTACGCGGGCGGGCTTTGCAAGGCGAGTGGGGTTAGAGTAGAAGATGGGAGGTTGTGACGGGATTGTGTGGCGATCGGTGTGTTGTAGAGCCGCGCTAATGTGAAAGCTAAAGCCAGTGTTAGGCTGCGGTAAGGCGGCGGTAATGAAAAACACCAGGGAAGACAATATCAAACGACTCCTCTACATCCTGCAGTGGAGATTAGCCGGCAGCAAAGGAGCGGGCCCCGGCTGGGGGAGAAGTGGAGGCAGGCTTTGGTCCTGCTGATTGAGTCTCTTGTCAAGAGCGACATGCTCACACTGGGAAAAGTTACCACTGTGACTGACGCCTTTTATACGCTCCATTTCACAATACGGATACGCACAACTATGTTTTGTATAGATACATGCTTGAGGGGGAAAAGGCCCACAACATTTTAAATTAACTACTTTATATCATTACACTATGGATTGAAGATCACTATGGGAAGATAGTAATGCTTTCCCTGTATCACTTTAAAAACAGTGGCACAACTGTGCGTGTGTGTATTTGTGTGTGTGTGTGTGGGGTTGGGGCGTTCTGAGAGTGTCCACTTCGCGCCACAGTTGTACGTAGTCCATGTTCAAGACTCAAGTTGCATTTAAAGAGAACGATAGGATTGATTGGCTCGGATTGAAGTCGGCTGTGACCACTCCCACAATGGCGCAGCCTTACCTCATCGAGGAACCATCACCACATTTCCCCCAAACATTCCCTCTCTCCTTCCGCCCCGCCTTCCTTCCCCGTCAATCGATGTCCTCGCGTCCCTGGTAGTAGGCACAGATCAGTGGCTCAAGCCACCGCTTTATTTTTATATTCGCAAGAAAAAGGGCATTTTCCGCAACATGCCAATCAAAACTGAGCTTCATTGTCTTTGTAAAGGCATCATTTTTTTTTAATGCAGCTTTCGAATGAGATATCGTAAGGTGTTGTGCGGGTGCACCTAATTCTGTGACCATTGATGACATTTTACGGGCACCCAGAGTTGCTATCACTCGTGGCATTCATCTCATCTCCACTTTAATCCAGCCATTACTATTGGTGATGAGAGAAACAGATGACTTGCGAGAAGGCAATTTTCTTCAAAGCGCCGACCTACTGTATTTTGCTCCGTGCGCGCGCGCGTCTTTCTCTGTAATAAACCCATCGCTCCATGCGGCTAATCTTGTTAGCACCCGGTGCACCCCGTTCCACCGTGGCTCCTTTTAATTGCCCGCGTGTTATTAATGAGCGGAGTGAGGAAACGGCTCCTAATTAGCTTGTCTCCTTGTGCAGCCATCTCAAGTGAAGCGATTTTCCAAACACGCCTGGGATAATTAGACCACTTCACTTGTCCAAGTATTTATCTAAATCACAGAGCAACAATTAGAGCGTCGTCAATTAGCAGCAGCCCGCCATTGATGTGAAGTGTTATGATGTCATTTTGCCACAACCTGACTCATTCGTGGCATGCTAAGCAAGAGAGATTGCTTAAATGCGCGCATTCCACCCTTGTACAAATATATTGAGATTATTTGATTCACTGGTGACTGCATCTTTACCCAGATAGTCGATAGAAACTCATTGTTTTCCTTCAAATTGTAACACGAAATGAGACATTTATTCCTGTCAATACAAAATGCCTGTGAAACACAATCATCTTTGTCTGTTGCTCGGAGGAATGCTATGGGGTTTCATTTTTATGCTGTATGTTTAAATGTGGTATTCCTCAAGGTTCTGTACTGGATCCTCTAGTTTTTAGGCACTTAGAGTCCTATTTTGGAGCCCAGCGCGAGTCGAGTGCAAAGTGCCGTCGAACTGTGCGCATGAGAGGACTTTTTCTTTCTTTAGGTGATCCCTAGCCAATCGAAGCTGCTCTCATTCCTTTTAAATTCAGAAGAGGCACCTGGTCTACATGGCAGAAGCTAAAGGGGGCGCTGGAGTCTGTGCAAGAGATTGGTGTGCGCAAAATACTTTCATAAGGGACTGCAGAAAGATCTCATCTTGTGGATGATTTAAAGTCGGCTTCTGTGAAGCGGGGACTTGGAGACCGCCTTCCATCTGCGATCGTGTGTCTGTTTGTGACTTGCCCTGGCATGAAACTCAAGATGCGCCAGTTTTCACGCCAAGCGTACATGTGCCGGTTTATGGCGTTTCACATGACCCCCCTTTCTTTTAATTCAGCTTCATTTAACTTCATAGCCTGGAAATCGTGCCCCTATTTATCCCTGGTGGTATCACCCACATGAATAAATAAATGGCACGCCGCACCTCAACTATTTGTCCCCACGTGACTGCTGTAAAGCTGTCGATGTTGGTGGAGAAAGCACTGCAATTCAAAATTGTCTACAGAAGAACCGATCATGTGATATGTTAACAATACACAGTGGCCCCCGCATATTCTCAGTTCTGTTAAATTCACCTGTTCATAGATTTTTTTTTTCTCTTTCTGTTTTACCGATCCCCGGCTAATTTTACAACACTATTTTACTATATATATGAGGAAGCGTTTCAGAGTCTCTTAACCAAAAAACTAATTAAGGTGAAATATATATTACAGGTGGCTGGTGACCAGTTCAGGGTGTACCCTGCCAACTGCCCGAAGACAGCTGGGATAGGCTTCAGCACCCCTCGCGACCCTCGTCGTGATAAGCGGATCAGAAAATGGATGGGTGGACATATTGCAGGTTTTGAATAGTTAAAATGCCATTTCGCCAAGTGCTAATCAGACAAAAATAATAATTAAGCTGAAGGGGACCATTTCTGCTTTCCACTTAGCAGCTCCAAACGTCACAATTAAAATGTGAAGATTGGACTCGATCTATTCGAGCTTTTAAGTGTGTGCGAGTGCGCATATGCGAGTGCGTGTTACTGCGTGAGGCAACATCATATGACGAGAGATCAGTGACGGTGCGCTACGACAAATTTAATTTGCACCTACGGCTAAGTGAAATGAGTGAGGGGAATCTTATGGGCCGAGACTAATTGCTGCCAGGTGATTCGTGTGCGCGTGTGCGCGTGTTTGCGCACGCCTGTCGGTCTGCCAACGTCAATACTTGAGTGAATATTTAATGTGCGTGTTTATCTGTGTGTGTCTGTCGGTGTGTGATAACAGAATGTCAGCAAAGACAGTGGAGTTAATGAGCTGTTTTTCTTTTCCTTTTTTTTTTTTTTTTGCCACCAGGAGAGAAATGAAAAAAGTGCACACAATTGTGTGGCTGACGTGTCTGTGTGTTGTGTTGTGTGACAATACAGCGCCAAGCCAAGTCAAATGTAATGATAGTGGACAGGGAATGCTTATGGAGTGAAATGAAATAAAAAAATAACTTGCACACTTAGAGGACGCACAAATTTAATACAAATGGCGATATGAAATTCTCCAATTTAACTTCATTTGCAAATTGTTATTTATTTACTGCAAATAATGTCACAACCCCAAGATTTGTGAGTGAAATTGAGATCGTTACTTGATGATGTGCTGCTCATTCTGATATGCGCACTTTGGCCACCTCGGGAGTGTTAATACAGATATATTGTACTGGAGGCTCAGCTCCTCTTTGGCTTCTCAGTACGGCAGGAATATTGGTCATTCCTCGCTGAGGATAAAGAATACAGGGTGGGCCAAAAGTAAGATGACAGGTCATGTTGTGTGTCTCACTGTTTTGGAGAGGTATATGGATAGTGTGGATTGTGTCAACAGACAATATGTATCCTAATTTTCTAAAAAAAAATATATATATATATATATATATATTTTTTTTTAGAAAAATATATATATATATATATATATATATATATATATATATATATATATATATATATATATAATTTTTTTTTAGAAAATTAGGATACATATTGTCTGTTGACAATTAATTATATATATATATAATTAGCATTAATTTTTGCCCCCCAAAAATGGTTGTGGCATGCCTGTGGAGAGTACACGGTTAAAATGAAATGTGTTTTGTGTTTTTTGTTATTGTAAAGTGTCCTTGGGTGTCTTGAAAGGCGCTTATAAATAAAATGTATTATTATTATTATTATTATTTGGATCACTGGAAAAATGCCCGCCCCCCCCTCCCACCCCAAAAAAAGTAGAGGTATAAAACTTTTGAAATGTTTGTGTTTACTCACGTGATGTAGTGCTGTAGTGTTTCCTCCGGACGCCTGTGTCCTCAGCAGGGAAACTTCTAAATTGGAAAGCTAAGCCTTTCATAAAATTTAATAAAGCGCGTTTTGAGGCTCGGGGGAGCTGGTATTAGTGACGGCAAACCACTGCTGACTGTTCCCACCAAATCACATCATCATAATGAGCCCGTGGCGTGGGAGTCAACGCTACCGATTTAAGCAAACCCCGCGCCCACCTCCCCTTGCGGCGTTTTGTGTTGTCTTTATCCTTCCTCTGACACAATATGGACATCTTACCTCCACTGGCTTCTCCACATTGGGAATCAGGGGGCTGGGGTTGGGAGCGTTGTTTAAACGTCGCCGGCCAGCGTGGACCAGACGGGGGTTATTTCTCATTTCCAAAAGATCACAGGCGCTGTAAATGCTGCGACGGCACGCCGTGAATGCCAACGGCGGCGTGATTGGCAGCTTGGCGGCAGCGGCAGCATTTGCATGGCATTTAGCCGGGCGGGCGACGGCCACCCCCAACACCTAGGTGGGTAAATAAAACGACTTGTCTGTTCACACGCACACGTGTGCAATCTTGCTCCTCGACAACCGCCCAACCGTCTTGGCCTGTCTAAGCCCAGGCCACGAGCATAATTGAGTGGCATTTAAGCGCAGCAAAGGGACACCTACTAGTGGTTTACATGATCTGACAATCATTCGGTACAATTACAGCTTACCCACGTTCTCCGAGCTCGGCTTCGAGCGATGCAAAATTACCTGTGGTTATGGAAATGTCAAATGTGAGTGTTGGAATTGAACAGATCGTGAGTCATTTTTGCAGTTTATGGTCTGAATCTAAGCAATATAGAAAGAGCTGGGCCTGACAAGGACAAAGCCATATACGGGCCTCATGAAAAGGAAAAAAATGTAAGGATCTGAGAAAAATTAACTACTTTCCATCATATTTGTCAAAACGTGACAGTCGTACTTTAGTGAAATAATCTGGGGAAAAAAAGAATCCACCATTTTGCCTGCAGCCTGACCTGATTAGCTTGATCTTCAGGAAGTTTGCTGAAACTATGGTGGGATAACCAACAACGTAAAATAAAAAACGCAAACAAAACAAAATTGGCAATCGCAGCGCATAAAACCAGCAAACAGAGGCAGAGGTCGCTGAGAAGTTGGATGTGGAATTAGCAACGTTTCTGATTGACAAGTAAAATTGTCACTTGTTTTTCTTTTGAAGTGATTAAAACTTAAATCGGCTAACAATGCATTTAGTATTGTATTTACTCTCCATTACAAAAAAAGTTAGTTGTTCTACCAATGGAGAAGCTGTGGCTAATGTCGCCTTGTTTACAATGCTAATGCTAGCTTACTTTGGTAGTGCTTCTATTTTGGTTGCAGTTGGATTTGCGTTCTCTCTGACTCTTTACCGCATCGGTTAGCGTTAGCACACAATTTTGCCTCCGCCTTTTAGCTTAAGTGACGCGTTCTTCAAGTATTGCATCCAAACAGTTTTATTTTCAAATTCATGATTTGAATAATCCAGAATCATCATTTTATTAACAGGTGGATGCGAATGGTAAGGAGTTGGTTTACATGATAAAAAGCGAACACTAACGTGTGTCTGTATTATCATTGCTTTTTTTCATCTCCATATGAATCAACATGAGTCTTTTTATCCTCCATTTTTTTATTTCACTCTGTTCAACCGGGGTGTCAGAATTCACATTAAGCACTGCGGGCATTTTATTTTTCTAATATTTTATCTGACTGAACACCGATTCACCGCACCGACACTTTTATTCACACGAAATAATTCGGAAATGACAACGGCGGCGGTGACAGCGAGGCAATAAGAAAAGTCGCAGGTAAGAAAAAAACAAAACTTGTCAGGGAAACAATAAATCAATAAGCCTCGCCAACACATCCCGGCCGACTCCTTGACACCTGAAGCTCATTAAACGCAGCCTAACGTCAACTTAGAAGAAAAAGAGTACACAGAGGCTCACCATTTCGCAGCCTATCACAGTAAGAGCTGCGGAGCAACCTTGATATATTGTATATACTAGAAATAAATATGATTGTCCTTTAATCTGATTTTATTATACTGGGGACTCCCGCCGGCGGGCCTTCTGAGGGCTGATGGCGTGTAATGTTATTGCAGGGGGTGGGAGGTGCGCAGCGTGTTTCATATCCCCTTCTTGACGCTGTTTTATCGTGTCAGGGCCATTATTGTTTCTGTTGCTTTCTGCATTTATATGCACCCGTGTATATAACTTCATAAATCAAGTTATTGCGCTGTCTCTGTTTGCATATGCGTTTGCACATCCCCGGTGGGTTCTCCGGCTCCGCTACGGCTGCTAATTTCTGCTCCTCGACGTACCGGCGGCATCCTTGCAGGCAGGGTCGGTAGGCTCAAGGAGTAAGATTGCTCTGCACCTGCATTGGGCTTGATGACCACAAGAGGGGCCCCAAGAGCAATTAACAGTTAACGGGTATTTTTATTTTCTTTGAGTAGAGGGAGGATTGAGTAGCTTCGCTAGTTTTCACTGAAGCGTTCACGCGTGTTTACATCATTTCAAAGTCAAATGACTCAACTTCAGATTTACTTGGCACCTTGTTTCAAGTACCTCTACTCGATTATCTATTTTTCTAAAGTCCCTGTAAAGTGAAAATAAACGTCTCCTAAATGTGACAGAGCACAGACAAGAGTGTTGTAAATTACCCTGGCAAATTTGAGCATAGAAAGCGCCACGTATCTGAAATAAGGCTTTAAAATTGCAATATACGCTCTGTCATGATGCGTGGTGTTGTTGTTGTTGCTGTTGTCGTTATAAGTCACGTTTCCTGTCAAGGTATGTCCCCGTGCCTCACTTTCCTGCTTTCCTGCCTTGCCATGTTCTTTGCGGAGGATAAAGAATATATGCCTGTGCGTTTCGTTATGTTATACCTTTCATGTCTGCGACACATTCTTTACTGAGGATAAAGAATATATGCCTGTGAGTTTTGTTATGTTGTCTTTCTTTCGTTAGCTGTTTTCTTTCAGATCGCCGCCAGCATATAATTTAGCTTCGGGCCCATGAACTGGTGGGCCACCTCTGCTTGCAGGTTCTGCTCAGTTAATGAAGCAGATATATTATTCCATCCTTTTGTGTGTGTGTGTGTGTGTGTGTGTGTGTGTGTGTGTGTGTGTGTGTGTGTGTGTGTGTGTGTGTGTGTGTGTGTGTGTGTGTGTGTGTGTGTGTGTGTGTGCGCGCGTGCGCACGTGCCTGCTGGACGGCATTGCCAGCTTGCATGGCTGCTGTGCACTCAGACTGAACTAAACGCTCTACACATCATTGAGCAGCATTACCAACCTCTCCCCGCTCATCACACTCACTGGGTGCGGCAGGTGTGTGTGTGTGTGTGTGTTTGCGAGCGTGTGTGTTTACAGGACTCAGCTAAGTAGAATGTCAAATAAATCAAACTGTCTGTCCCCTCCTGCATTACTCCCCCATCACTCGTCGACGCTCATATTTTTTACCACTTTTCTCCCGCCATCACGCTCTCTCTCTCTCTCTTTGCTTTGTGTCCTGTAATTCTCTCTTTAAAGCTCATGGGGGTGTCACGTGTGCCCCCCCTCCCCCCCATACATCACTGTCATCTGCAGATCAGAGTTGTGCATAGATACTCTTGCGATGATGATGCTATTTTTGTACACCCGTGCGTATTTGCTACACCTGCGTCAGGTATTACAGTATGTCCGCATGCAGAGCGAGCAGACTTTCTGTCCTGGACCGATGTGCTTGTCCTGCTGAATGGTGGCTGATTGAGACACATGGACTGGCTTTGTGCGCTGATCTTGTTGCCATTGATTACCTATCAGGGTTTTTGATTGCATGCAGGAAGTAATTCTTTTAAATAGGCCCTAATGGCCTCCAATCTGGGCTGATGATGCCCTCCGAGAGTCCAATTGCGGGTCCATTTAGACCCTTTCAGACCTCTCGGTGTACATTGTGAGAACCTTTCCCATAGCTCACTGCACAGTTCCGTGACCTGCATCATGTCGCCTCCTTATGACTGAGCGTTACTATTCCAATGCCATGTACGTAGAAGGCTTGTGTATGCTGTAGATTTTTTTTTGTTTTGCACTTATAAAAGGTGAATTATAATTTGAGGATCATAAAGTTGACCGTATTCCTTTTTGCCTATATATATATATTTTTTTGTTGTTATCGTACTTGGATCGCATATTATTCTGTGTATCACCGGATTTGGCGGTGATGATTTTTTCCGCACGGGCTTCACTGCAGCGCAAAGCGCAAGCCAAGAAGAAAGAATATGTTAAAAACAGCGAATGTCCAAAGTTTGGATCATCATTTCACGCCTCATAAGAGAAACTAAAGAAGAAATGTGCTTTTTGCAAAGCGCAACTGCCTGAAGGTACACAACTGCACATCGAAGGTAAAGTGGACGCCGTTAGCTAATTTTATATTGTGTAGTTTATTACTCCAAGATAGCCCGAATTGTTCTCCCTCCACCCATCGACGAATAGACACAGCCGCCGGTGAACTTTCAGTCACTTTATTTCACAAAAGTAACCAAATAGTTAGGATAGCAATAGTTACAACGTGCGAATTCACACACAAACTGCCCTCCGCTGCAACAATTAGCTAATGGTTAGCCACTTAACAGTCAGTCATTCGGGGTGGATAAAAAAAACAAAAAAACAACATGCTTCACTGCGGTCACATGACCCTGAACAAAATAACTGCATATTAAATTGCAATTGAAATAATGATGAAAAAAAATGCAAATGGGTTATCTCAAAATCTAGTAAAAGACGTTGACCGGGATGATTTAGGTCCCCAAAAGTGAACGATGCAGCTTAGAAAAGTGAACCAAGCGATTGAGGAGGCTGAGACGTGGTGTAATCCCGCTTTTAAATGGACATGACAAGTGCAGGTTTCTAACATGCACCCCTAAAAAAAAAAAAAGAAGAGGTGGGGGGGGTAAGGTGATGTGAGCGGAGAGCTTTGACAAATCTGTTGAGGATAAGAGAGAGCAGGCCCGGGAAGCGGGGGGTCGCTCGATCATCAGAATGTCGGGCCGTGTTATTATAGTCTGAGTTGGACAGCAGTGGCGGGGGGAGGCTGAGGGGGACAAGGGGGGGGAGGAAGAGAGGAGGAGGAGGAGGGACGCAGCAGACAGGAAGAGGGCTCGCCGTCTAATCCTCCAATTTTCTTACATTACTAACCCCCAACCGCCCCACCTCCCTCCTTATCCCCACCTCTGCCGACAAATGAAACTGGAGATGGCGACGGCTTCTTTCCGAGATTGACTTGCAGGAGGAAAACACACATCGGGAAAGAGGAAGCATGTCGGGGACCTGCGGCACCTCCGGCAACATAAATGGAGCCACAAGCCCTCAGTGAACCCCTTCGTGTATGGTGCCTAAACAGGTTTCTGTGTGTGTGTGTGTGTGTGTGGGGGGGGTCTATTTTCTTTATTTGCGACATACATTTGTGTCAGTAGCAGCTACTACACAAGAAGCCCTTCAACGATCAATAACTTCCTGCTGATAAAGGGGACAAATCAGATGACGGCATATTAAATTAAGATATCGTTTTACGTTCTCATTGATGGAGCACGCTTGAGAGTTTCATGGGCATTTTTCTTCTTCACTTGCTTGTTGCAATGCTATGGTCAATGTTTTTGATGGTTAAAAAAAAAAGTATTATTATTATTTTTACCTTGATCTACGCTTCGGGTCAAATGTGACTTGTGCTGACGTTTGACAGCAGAAAAACGAAAACAAACAGTTCCCCTTCTAGAACACAACATTTCTGAGGTCTCTTGAGCAAGGCAGCCAACTCCCCAGCTGGCAAGCTTTCCACAACTTCGGCCTATCACGATCGGTTTTCTTTTGGTTCATTTTTAGAATAATAACAGTCATTTGACGTCCAAAGAACCACCACGCAACATCAATCGGCGCACTTCATTTCCAGCATTTAACTGCAGCGAGGAGAACAAAAGCAGTGTTAACAACGCTTCCGACATGGCTGCTGTGCGACTCTCCCGGCTGCTAGATTGGTTCACATTCCAGTCACCTCTCGTTTGGGCGAGGCAGAACCCTGACTGAGCGGGACTAATTTGCCATGCTAATGAGATGGCACCGGCAAACACAGCCAGCTGGAGACCAGAGTAAATGATCCTGTCATCGGGCGAGAACACAAACACGGCTAACCGCTAATTAGCGCGCCTCCGCTCGCCTGGGTGACATTCCTGCCGGAATCGGAAGAACGGCGACGAAGAACAGAGGGCCGGGTGGTGGAAAGTGGACGCAAAGGCGGCTTATATATTTTGCAGCGTCGGGTGCTGATTCGTCCTCCTTTCATTTTTTTTTCATTTTTTTTTCGGTGCGCCGTGCGCTGAGGGGTGTGTGTAGTGTGCCATAAGAATAAGGCGGGAAAATATGCTAAGCAGACAATCAAGGTGTACCCCCTGGTGCTAAACAGCCAATCATGGCGGCCCCAGCGTGTGTCACTAGCCGGCGGGTGGCAGAATTAGTCCTGGTTAGCGGCCAGGGCCCCGCCGAGTGGCTGATTAGGCTTTTGGATGGAAGAGGAGACAGGACGGGAAAAAGTCTGTCTGCTGCCATGAGGTGACCCAGACAAAGGACTTTTGATGCTGGGGAAAAAACTTGCTTCACCCCTTCGACTGCAGCAGATCTGGATGTGGCTTGACTTTATTTGAACGACTGGATCGCACTGATCCTCCCCCGCCTGAAGTGCGACACCTCTTGTGCTGAGATGGGCTGTTGTAACCTTGACGCAGAGTAAGCGTGTGCCTCTTGGTTCACGCGCACACACACACACACACACACACACACACACACACACACACACACACACACACGCGATGAAAACGGCCATCTATTCTTTCCTTGACATACATTATGTCAACGGAGACCTCTGGAAAAAAAATGAACATATCGAAAAATATGAAGATAATGAGCGCCATCTTTTTCAACGAAAATGAATGGAAAGGCCAATCATTGTGTTTTAATGAGGGACACAATTAGGTCGACGCCACGTGACTGTACGGTAATTTTTTTTTTTTCCATTTTGGCAGGACATGCCCTCCTCCAATACGATTGGCTGCTGCACCCAGGCAGTAAAGAAAATGTGAAGTTCAGTATGTATTATTTGGCCTAAAGTCTTTAACTCTCATTAATACTCTGGAATTATTTAATTTGTGTTTGGTTTTAGGAAAGTATTTTATACTCTTTGAAAAAAAAAAGAGGTCTTTTTGGGGGTGTTTTTGGGGGGCTTGGAATGGAATAATGATATTTGCATTCATTTCAATTCAAATATGATTTCAACCACAATATGAGTTTATTTTGGTGACTGAATGATATTCGCTCGTATGTCAAGGCATCACATTTGAGTTACATCTGAGGGGCGGGACGACTGAGCACCAGATGCTGATGATCCCCGAAGCTCGTGACTGTGATTAAGCCCAGCCTTAAACGGCGTACACACAATGCCACACGTACACACGTCGCTTTCACCGTGCGGAGGCAGGATTAACCTGCTGCTGGCGGAGTAAATCCAGTGCTGCCTCCGCCTCGCCGTCTCCCTGTCTGGTTATCCCTTCGCACAAGCGCCGCGCTCAAAGGGGACGACCGCCGGGGATTAATGACGTGTTAAGGGGGCGACAATGGAGGATTTAGATGCAGCTTGCTGTAAGGACAGGAGATTTGAGAACACGGGCCACCGGTTAGTGCTCGCTGAGGTATAATTTGGTCCCAGCAAACCCGCCCACCCGCCTCCACACACAAACACACACGCACAAACGCACACAAAGCATGATGGACAGGTCGTGTATTATTATCTTTGCATGTGCCGAGAGAATAGTGCGGTGGCAAGCTGGTCCTATAGTAAATACACCTTCAGAACCCTGCTGACCTTAAACTCAACAGCAGCCACCCCCGGAATCAACTGGAGGAGCCTACGTATTGTTTTCAGATGTTGACACGTTCTTAAACGGGGTGCACACAAACCGATTTGTAAAAGGTACGCGACCCCACTCATGCCGAGGGGGGAAAAAAAAGACCCGTGCTGCTATTGTCCTTGTAACGTTTAATGCTATGTATTCCTCATGACCACAATATCTCGACGGACAATGGGATTTAAGTTGTAGTACCAAGACGGACCTGTGAGAGGCAGCATGGTACTACTGGGCATCCAAACTGAGTTCAAAGAAGAAGAAAAAATATTCACAGCGGAAGGTAAGCCAACCCTTAGCTTGTCTGGTAGCTACATTGCAACTGCAAACTCTCTCATTTTTAATGTAGTGAATGACTTATATTTAGTGATTTATATCATAATCTATCTGTGTCTGAAAACAGTGTGAGCGTGGGGTAATTGGCTAATTGGCTCCCGTTCTGCTTCATGTCACAATCACCATTGCCTTTGTAAATATTGAACAGATGCGAACCGTTTTTTTTTCCCTTCAAAAATCACACTTAAGATGCACCTCCAACACTACAGGATGATTACTCGGGAAAATCTTTAAGCGACATTTGAAAACTCAGCCTTCAGACAGGAATAGAATAAAAACGCTCATATATCAGGAAGTGTGTAGCCCAATGTTGCCATATTTTCTTTATCCTCTGCATAGAATAATGAAAACTAGTGCTGTACTGAAAATCTGAGAGATGAGTGAAAACATTTTGAACCCCACTCGAGTTCCCGTACCAACTGGTCTGGTTCCCAAAACCGATCCCACTGCACTTCAGTTCATTGAGAAGACACGCACAACAAAATGCTGCGTGTCCCCCATTGATTGATTTTCATCACATTCATCTTCTTGGTTGAATTCACGGGTGGGTCACACCCTGTTTCACCGACACAGCACCATGGAAACACCAACCCGATCGGGGTTTACCGTTGCGCAAAAGTACAGAACTACTGCCTGGTGGAAATGTGGCTCTTGATGTAGCCACTGTTCCATTGTTGTTTAGCAGACAAGAAACTAGAGGGCAGGTAATAAACCAAGGAAACGGTTTCCAGTGACCTTTAAAACGGTGCCACCAGATGTGGTTGGCGCGAATCAATGAGTTTTGACATTATGACATACAACATTTCAGCCTTACCATTAAGTAAAGCAAGATTTACGTTACAATTATGATGTGGTGCTTTTAATATGACCTTTTGGAGTGTTTATTCGCGCCTGCTTTCAAGTTTCAATTTTGGCTCGCAACACAAGGTAAAAAAACCAAAAACGTTTTTAAAGTGGTCAACTCATAAGTGAAGTTACCACTGCATAAACATTTTGCAGCACGTCTGCCTCACCATTTTTTTTTCTTCCTGAAACTTGAGGTCAGATTCTCACTTGCAATGCTGGCCTGGCTGCTGACAGCAGAGTAAAACACAGCAAAAATAAAGACACGATTGAAACTACTGGCTTTAAAGTAAGCCAAATTGGGCGAAATATCTTACCCAGTACTGAGCCCAAAACGGGGAATAGAAAATGGATGAATGCATATTTAGGAACTGGGGTTGTGCAATGTGTTTTGCTCATGCAGACCAAGTGTGGTGGGGGCAGGGTGGGGGGGGGGGTTGAATTGGGTCATGTCAAGCATGTAGGTGCAAATCCAGCCTATGGTTTATGGTTGCACATTGTACTTTATGTTCCAGCCAGCACTCCAGCTGTGGTTCGCCTCGCATTTAAAGACATGTACGAAATGAAAGTCGGCTCACCTTTGGTGAAATAGAACTCCTCATGTGGCATACTGGACAAGAGCAATGTGTTCATCTTTTTTATTTGTGGGGTGGGGGGGGGGGGTGATTTGTTGTGTTGATGAGAAGCAGTCATAGCTGACAATGGCCGACAGTTACCCTGAACCTGCCAGCCCGCCGGGTTCCTTCTTACCGCCACACACACATATACACACTGACACTCATATCCAGACTGCTTCCCGTCTCAAAAAACGTCTCCCGTGCAATCTCCTGTGCATCAGCTGCCAAATGAAGTTCCTCTTTAGAAGACCGAAAAAAAAAAACAAGAGCCTGTGCTGTCAAATCGTCAGAGGCTCGGTGGCCGGCGGCATAGGCAGCCCTTGTGCTGAAGCCAATAATCCGTCGTCGGGGCTTCAGGCGCGCAGAGAGCCGTGATTGACAGGGCTCGATATGAGGCCCTCGCCTCACTTGACATTTGGGTTTCATAAGGTCTGGAACAAAAGGCAGGGGCAAAATAATCAGAGACGGGCGCAGGCAAATAAATCTGTTTATTCCTCCTCACCTAACACCCCTCCGCCCCCCCGCGCGCCGCCTCCCTCACTTCAGCACCTCCCCTGCTCGCCCACATCAAGGCTCGACCGCTGGAGAAGATGGAAGGAGGGCACGATATTGCCTTTTCTGAGCCTTAGTGGATTCACGCGCCGCGACAGCGGGTCACTTTAGGCCCTGTGCTTACCTGAGATATTAGTTTGTATGTGTGCTGGATAGAGATGTGTATTTGGACAGTGTGTGTGTGTGTGTGTGTGTGTGTGTGTGTGTGTGTGTGTGTGTGTGTGTGTGTGTGTGTGTGTGTGTGTGTTTGGGCGCACAACCCAGTGTCTGTATGAACCAACAGAAAGGATGAAGACACAGATGCGGACAGAGGAGTCTGCTGTCAAAGTGTAGTTGATTATTTGGAAGAGAGAGCCACATATTGGCCCCCGATGGCCCCTGTTGGGGAATATCAGGCCCGACTGAATACCTCGGAATCGGTAGTAGGAGGAGACTTATTATGCAAACGTCAATGAGTAGTGTGAAAATGGTGGGCGGAACCCTGCGTTGCTTACCTCCATGGTTATTAGCACTTCACTTAGAATGACAAAGGCGTATACAGTAGCACTGGTTGCTGGTATGGGGGCTTATTTCTTCTACACCTGCTCTGTCTATTGACATCCAATATAAAGTTGTACATTTTCAAAGCCTTTAGATCAGAGGTGTTAAATGGTCAGGGGCCACATAAATTGATTTCAAGCGGGCTGCATAATAAATATAGGATAATTGAGTTTTTCTCTTTATTTCAATGCAACGCAATAGTACATGTTGGCCGTGAGTACGCACACGTCACAGAGAGAAGGCGGACGAGCGAAGGGGGAACATAAGTTGCATGTAGCATCCAGGGTGTGGGCGACGTCTTTGGGCTGGCGCGGCGGCTGTAGAGTGCCTTGTTGTTGGCAGTGAATGCATGCAGGTCACGCAGGCCTTGACAAGCTATTGCTGGCTGGTGGCTAATGGGGGGAAAACAGAGAGATGGCTAATAGTGGTACAGATCAATGACACCAATGGAGGGGGATAGAATCACCCCTCACTCTCCCACACTGCCATTGTGGCACGGGAGTGTGATGGAAAATGTCAACCCAATAAACAATCATTCAGGCACAAAGTCAGATGTTTAGTGAGGTAATAGAGGTGTAAAATATGAAGTTATACAGTCATTTTGACCCAATTTAGGTTCCAGTCTGGACCAAAATACTGTTGTACAGTATATGGCCCACTTTTGCAGGTGTAATAATACAGATTGTTCACATCAGTACACCTTCGAGCCTTAATTATTCATGTGCAATACAAGCAGAATGGCCTCCCAGTAAAGCTCAGTGACAATTTAATTTAATGGGGTTGTAAAATGCAAAAACGCGGAAATCAAAGCAGACTGTTTTAATGTGTTAATAAATAAATGGCAGAAACAAACAGGAGCGCATGTTCGCCTGGGAGTCTGTGATAAAACACACATAAATCTACGGATAGTTACAAACCGGTGTCATTTAGCATCAGAGGTTTGGAGCCCCACGTGGGGTGCAGTATACACGCCTCGCGTCTTGCAGGTGGTGATTGGACAACACCGGGATGATTGACAGCCAGCTCTCGCGCCTGCTGGCCTCTTCCCGGTCGCCATTGGTCGCCGTTAATGACCGCCTCCCCTCCAGCAGCTACGAATCGAGAGAACAAGGAAGTTGTAGTTTTTTGTGGGGCACTCACACACGCAGGAGGGCGTGTATCAAACTACACGTCCCGACGCGACGTCAAAGTCGCGAATGTGTAATTGCGCTCATTTTTGACTGGCTGCTTCTAAAATGTGGTACGGCGGAGAAGGGGGGCCGAGCGAGCAGTCAGTGTAGCTGAAGTGGTGGCCGCCGCCGGGATGCGCACGTCAACCGGGGGGAGAAAAGTCGGAAATTAACCGCTTGCCACCGCAGCGGGAGGACAAGTGGGGTCAAGACAATGGCGGAAAAGCACCGCTAAGAAGAGGAAATTCAACAACATAAGCGACTTCGCGGGAATATATTCTTTTACGTACCTGACTGTCCGACGGTGTGAGACTTTTTTTTCACCGATTCGCCTACGAGAATGGCGACCAGCCAAAGGTTCGAGGATGGCTTCTAACTGACAGACTGACTGACTGACATTTTACGCACGGGACCGAGCCACGCTTTCTTCTTTTGTTTTTCCGTCTTCGCCGAGGAGGAACTTCTCAATGCCTTTTTAATGATTCGAGACTTGAGCAAGATGTACCCGCCGGCACGGCATCCGGTAAGTACAAAGCAGTATCCGTGTTGTTCAACAACAACAAAAAAGGTTCTACTGTATTAAAAGGCACGCGCCTGATGCGTAATCACTTTGGATCGGGTTTCCGTGCCGTTGCGCACTCGCACGGACAATTGCGCTCATTGACCGACTTTAGAGCGCGCATGTGCGCTTGTGTGTGTGTGTGTGTGTGTGTGTGTGTGTGTGTGTGTGTGTGTGTGTGTGTGTGTGTGTGTTGTGTGTGTGTGTGTGCGTGTGTGTGTGTCTAAAGAGAGACATGATGAAGGAGGCTGGGTGAAGCCTGAAGGCAGCGTGAGTGACAGAGGCTCATTGTGGTCATGACAGTGGAACCTCAGTTGTCTCAGTTGTCCCTCTCTTCTTCTTCCTGTCCATCTTCTTCCATGGTTCTTTCGCTTCGTTTTGAGGTCCCACCCCAGCCTGGGCAGCCATTTAAGTTCACCGTGTCCGAATCCTGTGAACGAATCAAGGAGGAGTTCCAGTTTCTCCAGGCCCAGTATCACAGGTGAGAGAAACACATGCATTCATTTTCGGTCGCAGGTGAGATGGAACCTATCGTCGCTGACTTTGGGCCAATCGCTGGCTATATACTACAAAGAGCCATCGACTCTCATATTCACAATTTAAGAGAGAAATGCCACATAAGCATGTTATATCTCCACACAGGGAGGCCAGAGATTGGATTCAAAGCCCCAACCTGAAACTTGTGAGGCTAACCAGGCCAACAACTCAAAGTCTACTACAAAATCAAATACACTTTACACAATCAGGATTTCAGAGCCATTTAGTGAGTTAAAAAAAGAACGAAAGCTGTTCACAGTATTATCAGATGGTGCTGTGCAGTCAACCCCTGCTGTCCGCAGAGGAGTGGGACTGTCCCGGTCGACAAATAGTCAAAATTCACGTATAATTGATGCCCATTGAAGTGCACTGGTCAGAAATGTTAACAACCTCAAATTTTACCCCAAAACACTGATAAACATTCAATACACAGATAATGAGGGGAAAAAACAGAAACTCCCCCACAAGCCGATCAGATATGTGTAAAGTCTAAAATTGAAATCACACTTGTTTCAACTATATTAATTGTCTTGAGGTACAATGACTTATGAAAAGACACTGACTTTTACAAAATAAACGTGGATTTTTACGTTAAATCGTTCACTCATCAGTCAAATGGAAAGTAGTTTTCAAACACAACTCATTGTTGCTGTAAAATGTGCGAGTTCAACTTCAGCTGGTTGACTCTGCATAATGAATATTGCCCAAATTATATCACACATTACATTGTTTAACGACACGTGCATTTTGAAAAATCAGTACAAACAAAGCACTTCATTTTCATCCGTCTTGTGATATGTTGCTCTACGCTCTCTACGAAAACCAAACAATATCTCTCTGTACTGACAGACTGTGTCGTTCAATCCTTTTCATGATGCATTGTGGGATACATTGAGGGCACTATAATACGACACGTGACAAAGTCGAACAGCGCAACCCCTGACGGGACAAGCCGAAAGTCGCAACAACACCGACAATTATAACATGGCCAACTCACGATCTAGGGCACTGGATAGTTCAGGGGTGCCCAAGTCCGGTCCCCGAGAGCCCCTATCCAGCCACTTTTAGATCTAGTCTCCCTCTTCCAACACACCTGATGAAAATGATCAGGATCGTCATCAGGCTCCTCAAAGCTTGCTGATGAGCTGGTCATTTGAATTGGCTGGGTGGAGGAGGGAGACATTGAAAACAGGATGGATAAGGGGCTCCTGAGGACCGGACTTGGGCTCCCCCGGTATAGCTAATAGGGAGTAATTAGCCCTCGGCCTGGATTATCGTTCCCCTGACTCGCCCTGTTGATGTAAATGAATGATAAGAAAGGCACAAGACCCGATAAAAGTGACCCGTTTGGGGAATCGAAACAACGGTCAAGATTGTACCCGGCAGGGGTTCTTAAAATTCTTTGGTGCTTCACAATCAAAGTCCCCCTTTGAATGCTAACGCTACTTAAACGTAACCGTCATGATGACCGCTAAATAACAGAGGAACATTATTCCTCGTCACTTGGTAGAAATGTGACGCGCATGAAGGGACTTCAGGTTATATGTGATACGTTTCAGTCCTATCCGGGCTATGAATTGGCCCAAAGCTCAGGTAGAGAGGAGTAATTTATTTCGTAGGTTTGATTTATTGGCGCGCTGGCACCCGTATATACTGCACAGTACGAGACTCACAATGTTTTGAATCCTCTGCGGAGCAATTTCGAGTATCACTGGCTTCATTGGAGGAGCAAATTTCTAAATTTGGGGAGTATTTATTTATTTATTTATTTATTTATTTATTTATTTGGGCCATGTAAATCCCAGGGACCTGAATCAAGGGTTTTATGAAACCATAAAAATATGACAATATATATTTTAATTTATTTTGACTCGCAAAATGCGATACTACACAACTTACAGTAGGTACATACCCTTTAAAAAAAAGATACTGCATTGTAGGTTATTGGAATTATTTATTGATTTGTTTGTTTATTTATTTTTGGGGGGCGTTGGTTCTCAAACTGGGGTCTCCCAGGCGCCCGGGGAGCCTAGTTTGAGAACCGCTGCCTTCAGGAACCCAATTGGACTTCCGCTTATACCACCTTTATTTCAATGAAGTATGCCTTGCATGGACACGATACAAAGCAGAAACAGTTTCTGGACAGCCATCGTTGCCGAGCCCACGTTCGCCCTCGTTTCCACCGATTATACGCTGGTGACTAACCACAGGTAAACCCCATCAACCTCCGCATGCACGTCTGCCTCTGCGAGTGCACGAAGTGTGAAATACTTTTTCGCCGACATGATGAAGTGTGAAATGTATTGCTCGGGGCAGAGCCACAAGCGCCATACCAATGCATAATAATCACCCACCTCTGTCCGCCCCTGTAATTATTGGCCAGTCACCTGGCGAGTGTTGGCCAGTGGCTTTCTTAAAGGACCGAAGTGAGACGCATTATGCGAGCCTGCAGGAGGAAAAACTAAGAATAAGCACAGGAGATTTTGTAATTTTTTTCTGGAGGCGTTGGAAAAATATGCATTGAAACACACAAGAATCACTTGTTTTCTCGCTTCGTTTGATTCCTAAAAATCCATGAATCCGTACTCAATCATTTCAATTGATAGCCATGTACTTCCCAATAAAGTGCTGAGTGAATACCGTATTTTTCTTGTCAGACGGAGAAACCAAATAAAGCACATGAGGACAACACTTGAATGGGTTTCTTTTATCCCCGTCTGACATTATGAAAGCGGATTTTTTCAAGGCATAAGTCAAAATCCTTATTTGGAGTATTTGACATTCATGCTACATTTCCTCATCGTGGCGAAGCGCATCTACTCAAATGAAGAGGCTGTTTTAAATTTTTTTGACTGGGGTTGGCCATTTTTTCTTACGTAGCATTTTTTATGAGATTGGTGTATACTTGAGCAGCTTTACAAATGTAACTTCTGTACCAAGGTTATTACAGGTCACAAAAGAACTAAAATTAAAATTGAAAAAATATATTTTGTTAACAAAATAAAATAAAAATAACAGGCCTATGTTCATAAAACAAACTAAAACCAAATATAATCATCTTTGTCATTTAGTTTTATACATGAGGACCTTTCGGTCTTTTTTTAAAATACAGTACAGATCATAGACGATCGAACAGTTGCTTAGGAATTGTAGTTTATATTTTCATCTTGCCCCAAATAATCTATTAAAAAAGTAAAAATGGTTACTCAAACCGACAAACGTGATTAAAATGAAGCAATACGCAATATAAAAAACAAACAAACTAAAACCAGTACCAAAACCCATTAAGCTAAACTCACACGAAGCATTTTCCCCCACCCAAAAAACAAACAAACCCACTGCACAAGGGTTAAAACTAACTGAACCAAAACCAAAATTCAAAACAAACAAAAAAAAATTATGATATAAAAAGGCACACCATTATAACCCCGGTCTGCACTTGAAGTTTGAATGGCAACCACTACACAGACATCTTCCGAAAGACATTTTTTTTTCTTTTTCACTGAATTTCTTTACCATTTGAGTATTTATGTAATGCACCACAGCTGTAGTGTGACCTTGGAGAAAAAAAAAACAGTTTTCAAGCCTGTCTGTTAGAAAACGAAACTCATGAGGATGGAAACAAAGAAGATGTATCACCGATGCTCTTTAATGTATTCCACAAAAGCTCCAAATACACACTTTTAGGAGTTATTCAGTTCATTCCTTTATTGGTGTGTCAGCAGCCTCGCTCTACCTGCGCTGATAAGGTTCGGCCTCCTGTTATCTCATAAAACACTCACGCTAAAGAGTCATAAGTGGTAAGTGGATAGTTTCCTGTAATAGACGAGAAATAGGAAAGGGTTAAGCTTTCGTGTAACCACACTTGTGATATGGACCCTCGTTATATGGTCGTTTTTTTTGTCGATGGTGCAATTCGGACCTCATGTTGCGGTTTGTATGGTTCTCTATTGATCCATTAATTACTGAGATGTACGTGCTGAGTAAGTGTCTGCAGGGGAAGCCGGCGAGATCCGAAACGCCACATGAAAGTAGCAGGATGTGGTCGCATGCTGCTCTTGCTTTTTCATCCTTACATCGTTTTTGTGACAAAACGGAATCGCTAAGAAAGTGCAGAATGTGTTGATGTGACAGATTTTTTTTTTTTTTTGTCACCCCACCCACCCCCAACCCACATTGACCTCACAGTCTGAAAATGGAGTGTGAGAAACTGGCAAGTGAGAAAACGGAGATGCAGAGACACTATGTCATGGTGAGTTTCGCACCCCACCATGGTGTGTGTTTTGATGCAAAAAGGAAAACACGCCACGTTTCATTTTCTTCGCTCTGATCTTTGTTTTTCAGTACTATGAAATGTCATACGGACTCAACATTGAGATGCACAAACAGGTAGGCAACGTTTCAGATTTGTGACGCAAACAAAAATTGGTTCACTATCGCCACCTTCCTTGAGGCAGAGGTACTAGCTGCCTCATTATGTCATATCGGCTGTCCATGCCTCACCTCTCGTCTCCAAAGGAGACTCCGTTTATTTAAGTGGGAAACACAGAATTTTCTGCGATTTTTACGATTTGAAAATTGTAAAAAATACATAAAGAGCCACACCAAAATCATAGTCCAGAGGACAAATATTAATACTTGTGTGATTTGATTATTCCGTTTCTTTTCCTCTCATGCTGTCAGGGGAGGCACGGCCTTGCCCGCCTCCCCTGACTGCACGTCACTGGAGTTGTACGATCTACAGAACCCCGACCACAAATATAATTGAAATCGTAGCAAGCATCAATCATGATTTCTACTTTAATTTTCTACTGACCACCGCCGTTGTCATCGTGTGTCATCATGTGGAGCTACTCTTTGATTGAGCGGTCACACAACCTGCCGCTCGTGGGCAACATAAGTAGCCCGCCAGCCTGTTCTTAAAAAAATAGCTCACTGGTGACGGGACATTGGCATTTCCAAAGTATGTGGTGGAAGTGATCTTTTACATTTTTCTTAAATGATGAATACACATTTTAGTCATAAAAGGTCATTTTTGCTCAACATTTAGGGCTTCTGCCGAGTTTTAATGTCGCTCATTATGGTAACACTTTGAGAGCAAAGTGTTTTTTTTTTTTTTGTCGTTTGAGAAGCTTGAGACCCACTGTGCTCGGTCATAACTCCTCCGGCAATCCTTATTATTCTCTTCATCCGAGTAAGCTGTTTCCACTTAAATTACTCTTATAATAATAATAATAATAATAATACATTTCATTTATAAGCGCCTTTCAAGACACCCAAGGACACTTTAAAATCAGGAACAAAAAGAATAAAACACAGTAGAGATTATGGCCATAAATGAGCTTTTGCAAACTACCCCCCCCCCCCCCCCCCCTCCAAGGGCAGGGTGGTGCCTTTAGGAGAAACATTTGTGTTAAGCGCTCATCAGCTGCTAGGTGAAATGGGCCACGGCTAGCCATGGATTCACCTAAACACACAAGTGTGTGTGTGTGTGTGTGTGTGTGTGTGTGTGTGTGTGTGTGTGTGTGTGTGTGTGTGTGTGCGTGTGTGTTGACGACTGGAAAGCAGCTGAAAAATGCTTTGCCATGCATTGTGTGTTTACCTGCTTGCGTGTGGCCGCCTGTTTGTATACGCTACATGTTGACTTATTGTGCGTACTGTATATACGCGTCTGTATGCACATCGCGGTTATTGATTTAATTTTGTGTACGCATCGTTCCGCATTTTGGTGTGTATGTATGTTTGTGTGCATCAATTGCAAGGTGTTTATGCGTTTCGGTATGACAAGCGTGCGCTTGTTTCCACGAGGGAATGTTGCACACGTATGCAGCTTTCACGGCGCACTAATCAGAGCGTCATGATGAAAAATGGGGTGTCCGTATAAATCCTGCTGCTGGCCACTTTTTGAGGGGCCTTTGTGTGCGCGCGGCTGTCTATAAAGCCAAGATGGAAACAAATACAAATGTGGCCGTTTTTTTTGGTTTTCATTGGGCGGGCAGTTCAATGATTTCCACTGCGGAGTGCGAAAACCTCTTCCATCTGTATTTGCGTGTCTTTTGTGGAACCGAATGATTTTAGCTGGACGTTTGTGTGCACACTCCTACGCAAGCAGGCCTCTGTGTAAATGTGTCTTTGGCGCATGATCTGAGCATACCGCTCCCTGACAGAGGTGGCAAAAGTACTCAGGGTCTGTGCTTAAGTAGCAATACACGCAACACACTTGTGTTCAAAAAGACCAGTGAAAATAGAAGTGCTGATTTAATTCCTGTACTTGAGTGAAAGTAAAAAAATGACAGATTTTCAAGTGTAAATACTAAAGTAAAAATGAAATATTACTGATGATAAGTTGGCACAAGGTTTTTTTTTTTTTTTTTAATAAAACATTTTTAAAATTTGCAAGGTGGGCCTCAAGTGGAGACTTCAAGTGTACCTCCAGCAGCCCATTTCACGATACGGGTGGGCAAAAACTGCAATATTGTACACTTTGACAAATATCTGATCTTCCCATTTTTTGTGTCTAGCATTACATTTGCCAAAATAGTCCCGCTGGTTAATTTTAATGCACGGCGCCATGTTAGGAATGGATGTGACATCAACTCGTCGACTGGGCCATCCCTTGCACGCACCACGTCAGCGTCGCGGGCTTCCTCATTCCGACAGCGAGACGTCCCAGGATCCCCCCCCAGCCGGTTAGATGGCCGTGAACGTGGCACCCTGGCTCGGATGTTTATGTATTTATTTAAACGGGAAGGATGTAACCTGACCCGCATGACAGACGGGCTTCCGCCTTCGCCGGCGGCATCTGATTATTTATCATGCGCCGCAGCAGCGGCCTGGTCTGACACAGAGTCAGCAAAACGGGCGTCGTCACTGACGCATTGACAAACCTTCCGTCAATGTGGACTCTGAAAAACTGCTCGGATTAGTCAGGATCTGGGAGACGGCGGCCGTGCCTAGGCGGCTGCTGACACCGCTACCTCGGTAATTAGAAATCCCATTCGAGTAGCTCTAATCAACCAGTCAGGGGATGGAAAAATGTGACATCTGTCAGAACCATACGAGGATGGCTCTTGAATGCAGAATCTGAAATCCAACTGGGTCGGATTGGTTTAAAAAAACCAAAAACCCCCCAACAATTTCTATTGTTTGTGTGTCCGACGCCAGCATTCGAGATTTTGGTACGCTCTGAAATGAAGACAAAAGACTGTTGGAAACAAATGAATGCAATTGGCCATACGTTGTAAATTGTCACTGCTTTTGATCGTGTTTCGCTCAGCAGACAAGGCATTGGAAGCCCTGAGTGTACGATGTGTGTTGTAAAGATAGCCGATCTTGAAATCTTGACAAAGTCATCATAGATTTTGTCGGGGTAAAATGAAAGAGTCGTCATGCCAAGCTAGCCGAAACTTCTACTCAACTTCCCACCGCCGCCCGCTGAGTCGATGTCGAGATCGGAATACGGGCGGCGGCGGCGAGGGTTGCTGCCGGAGCCTCGAGCTCCGGTCCCATTATGGCAGACGCTCTTTCCCACCAAGCGAATCTCTGATATTGCTTGTTTAGCATTTTCCGAGGGTAATAGGACCATTGATTTTTTTTCGGCTCGGCTCTCTGTTTTATTTACACAGAAGGACGGCGTCGCCCGGGGAGCGAAATGTACCAACACTCGTTAGAGAGAAATTGACTTGTGGACTGAGCTCAGGCTGGCGAGGAGCGAGGTAGGAAGGGAGGGAGACAGGGGGACCGCGAGGGCTTCGGATCCGGCGACTGAGCTACAAGAGGACAGCTAATCAATTGCAAATTAGTGTGACTGAAAGAGAAATAAAGCAAGCGATGGACGGGCGGCGAGAGGCGGAAGTAATAAGACGGCGCGATAGTGAGGAATGGCAGCGTTCTCAACCGGGGCTGACAACTCATTTACTGCGGCAGATGGGGAGGGGGACGCGTTCCGTTCGCTCCAAAGCTTTAACGTGGTTTTAGCATTCGCTGTCACTTTTGGAGATGGATCTGGAGTGAAAATTCAAACGGCTTTAAATTACCCGGAATAACTTTGGTGTCTGAAATGCGCAGACAGGTGACCTAACCTCAGCAGGCGGTCGAACCGGATGCGCTGACCACAAATACACTTCCCGGAAAGCGAAAGCCAGCTCACACGTCGAGCTTTCTTTCACCTGCGTACGCAATGATAGAGTTGTGAATCTCAGCCGCTTACTGCTTGGTACAGGAAGCCTTTCACACTGTCAAAACAAACCAAAAGAAACCAAAATGCGCCCCAAAGCCATCCTCCTTTGCTTTTCTTATGGCTCGCAAGCTCACAACAGGGTCAATTTTTGCTATGTGGACTAGTGACCAAAATGTGCCTGGTTTTGCGCACCTGTCGACCAAAATGGAGACCGATGTGTTTATTCAGTCAAAAGTCTCATCAGTATCTGTTGTTTGGAGTTTGACATGATTCATCCATCCATTTTCCAATCCGTTTAATCCCCACACGGGCCGTGAGGGGTTGCCGGAGCCTATCCCAGCTGTCTTCGGGCAGTAGGCGGCGGACACCCTGAACCGGTTGCCAGCCCATCGCAGGGCGCACACAGACAAACGACCATCCGCGCTCACACTCACACCTAGGGACAATTTCGAGTGTTCAGTCATGTTTTAAGAACGTGCAAGGAAACCGGAGTACCCAGAGAAAACCCACGCAGGCACGGGGAGAACATGCGACCTCCACAGCCGGGATCGAACGCACGACCTCCGCACTGTGAGGTCGACGCGCTAAAGACTGGACCGCCGGGCCGCCACATGATTCATTCATTTGTCATTTGGAGCCAGTCTCTGTCAAATTGCTTTCATATCACAATGGAACCAGTTAGCTTTGAACCATACCGAGACCACCTCAAAGAGATGGGTGGGTGGTCCTTTTATAAATCACTCTTAAACCACCAAATCGGTTGTCATCCAAAACATTTTTGTGTTGGCGTGGACATTTCTTGGATCCGACCAAAGACCTAACGCTCACCTCTCCTGCAACTTCACAAATGTCCTTCCCCACCTGCCGGTGTTGGCGGCTTTTAGCATTTCACCTGACGCCCTCGTCGAAACAGCAGACCTCTGCTTGCCATATGAAGAGAATGACATTTGAAAACTACACAAAGCGAGCATTGATCATCTCATATCAATGCTTTTATCCTGTAGTTTGACATTCTGTGTCGTGCCCTTTGTTCCACAACTCTGTTTCCCTCCCTGGCGATCACACTATCACGTAGAGTCGGTCCCAAGGGGAATGCGGTCTTCATACCGAGGGGTCCATTAGGTGTATTAGCTGGTGGTGAAAAAGCAGTGCTGATGCCATGCTTACAAAGCTCCACGGGGAGCACGGACATTTGATCTTCTCTCTGACGCAATGTGACTCCAGGGTGCCTGCCTGGTTTCATTTATCGGATGTGAGGCGTTAAGGTGGAGGCGCTGCTGTTTTTTTTTTTTTTTTTCTGGGGATGTTTTCGAGCGACATCCACTGCGATAAGTGGTCGACAGTGAGCCACTGTCATCTTATTATTCCCTCGAGGCCACCGTTCTTTAACCTACGGTTGCCCCCCGAGTGTCAAAACACAATCCTACTCGTTTACGGCACGATTCAAAGAGGATGTCAAGCCCAAAATGTTCTTGACGTTATGTTAGACGCAGCCGCCACGAGTCTTAGCGCGGTGTTAAGTAGCAAAATCGAACGGTTGTTATCCATCGCAAGGAGGCGGCCATTTTGCCACTTTCTGTCGAGTGAAAATGACATCACAGTTGCGCAAGACTCACGGCTCATCAAGATGCGCCGTGATTGGTTGTTACCCAAGCAACCGTGATGTCATTTTCAGACGTCAGCGAGAGGCAAAATGGTCGCCCCCTCTGAGATGTTCAAAAGAGATGAGTTTTGCTGCATATTCCACAAACGTAATATTAGTCAGAATGTTCTGTTGAGACTCATTGTTCTGCATAGAATTTATTATTGTGAAGAATAGTTTTTTGGGTTGACTTTCGGCCTTAGAGATGTGGATTTTTTTTTTTTTGCCTGATGCATATTCAGATTTTTGGCAGAATGAAATCCCCAAAACAGGGGCAACAAAATCTGCAAAAATCCTTTTTTTTTTTTTTTTTTAGGGGGCATGTTTGAATGATCTTTGCCTTATGCACTAATGTGCTAATTTGACCCCCAAAATAACTTTCAGAGCTAATTTAAAAACGTTGAATCGGTTGGCCTTGAGCAAATAATGTCATTTTTTTTACCTTAATATCAGATTTAGAGAAAGAGAACATCGGCATGGTCACCCTGACATGACACTGAATTAATCTAAAAAAAAAAAAATCATCTTTGGACCAGTCCTGGCAACGGTTAGTTTGATGTATATCATCATGAGATTTGTCATCGTGTCAACTCCACAAAATGCTGTTATTGCCTCTCCCTGTATGCAGCATAGCAAAGAAAAGACTTTTTGGATATGTCGCAGTCCGTCATCATTCGTACAAAATTGGGACAGGAGTCATTTCAGTGGACGCAGGGTGTTTTATTGCGTGCGGGTTGCTGTCGTCTCCCTCTTGTTTGCATGCTCGCTGGGTTTAAATTGCACTTCTAGCACTTCCTTTGGGAAGGTGGATCAGGCAATTTCCTGTTAAAAAAAAAAAAAACACCTAGCGGGGGTGGGTTGCTTTATAATCTTTAAAAGCCAACCCTTGGGTTCACTAAAAACATCTGATGAATACAGAGTAGCTTGGGGAGGTGCGTACACGTAAATGTGTGAGCGTGAGCGCGTGTGTGTGTGTGTGTGTCCACTCTCATGGCCTCTGGCGGCTTGTGTTAGTGCTGATACCAACTTCAACTGCAACTTCACCTCTGTCAAGGTCATAGACATGAATTGAGTGGTTTAAGGTTAGATTTAAGCCCCCCCCCCTCACATTTCGATTGCATTGAACTTGCGCCTACTTTTACTTTCATCGTTGGCTTTTAAAACAGTTGAAAAGTCAGGTTTCTCTCACATACTTCTTATCTGTGTTGTACTACCACCAGGCACAACACATCCAGAGTTGAAAACAAACACAAGAAAAAAAAAGAATCACTTCAAACGATGCAGAAATTGCCAGCCAGCCATTTTCTACACATCCTGTGGGTGTATAGAAATACTGAATTCTATCCATCATGAGGGTTGCGGTTGAGTTGGGGCACGTTCCAGATGACGTTAGGCAGGACATGGCAATTATGAATGAATGAATTCTCTCCATTGTGTATATATCAATCGTGCTTTGAAGGTATTCAGGCAAAATGGAGGGCACTACTTGGCTGCAATCAGCTGTGCTACTGTAGATTCACTCTCAGCTGGTTTGTGGCACAAAGCATCTGTGCTACTCTGTCTGCCTGTCCGAGATTCACATTCTCATTCTGCTGCTCATTGTGGCGATTGGCAAAGCATCTGTGATGATGTATTTTCTGTGTTAGTTTCGTACCTTTTCAAAGCATTGCTGTGTGATCCACACCTTTTTTTTTGTGTTCGTCTTCAAAAGGCCCTTCTGCCATCAGTGCGTTGGCACTAATGTGGAAGCTTTCAACAGCATCGCGCCAATCACATTCTAATACCACATCAACTTGCCATACGGATTCGGATGAGAGTTCATGTCGTCATTTACCTCTCTGAATTGACTCGATGGCGGTATTTGTGGGGTGTGCGTGGCGGCTGTCCTTATCAGCCCTCTGGTGTTTATGTGCCCACTTCCCTGTCTTCCAGGCGGAGATTGTCAAGCGGCTGAACGCAATCTGCGCCCAAGTCGTCCCCTTCCTTTCTCAAGAGGTATGGAGAAAAAAAAATAAAAATGGCTGTCACTCTTAGTTAAGGAAGAGGCAGAGTGAGGAGGGGGCAGGGGGGGGGGAGCAAAGCGAGATGTGTTGCGTGTGCTGGATTGCGAGACGCCGCAGACAGGCATGGGCGCACGCTCACATGGTCACCGCGCACACCAACAGATTATCCTGGCTTTATCCCCCCCCGCTCAGGGGAGGCAGATATGCTTGAACCTATTAAATGTCTCCCACTAACATATGCAGGAAAGTCTGTGTGTGTGTGTGTGTGTGTGTGTGTGTGTGTGTGTGTGTGTGTGTGTGTGTGTGTGTGTGTGTTGCAAATGTGTACAGTGTTTTATTAGCAAATTGTTTACTACGGAATTCTTCTCTGTACGTGTGCGTTGAGCAGATAAAGTCCTCCTCTGGAGGAGTCGCAAGTGCTCGCGTGTGTACGTGTGTTTTGGTAGGAGGGGTGGGAACGGCGGTAAGCAGCGAGTGTGTACTCCACAACTCTCCTCCAGATTAGCCCTGGATTAGGAGGGTTTAAAGTGGATTAGAAATAATGGCATTAGACAGCAGAGCTGCCGCTCGCCGCGCAGCCGCGAGGCCCGCAGAGGATGGAGGCAGCGAGAGGAAAGAGGCTTTTACCGTTTTGTTTGGATTCACCGCTGCACTCGGCGGTTGTGAATGCGACATGTAACGCAATCATATTAACGTGGCACAGCCGCACTCTGTGCGCCGTGTGAGGGTGTTTAAGGGGCATCGTCTATGTTATGAGATTGCCCTTCCGTTCTTTTGGGAGGGTTACATTGTGTTGACTTCATTTTCGATCTTGGAGTAGAATTGTACACGCGCACTCACTCGTCAAAAATATGATCAGTATAATCGATGCTATGCTAAGTTGCTGAGCAAATGCTAACAGCGCATTATTATTATTATTACTATTATTATTAATAGCGCAAGTGCTTTTGGGTAAACATCGACATAAGCAGTGATGTTTGGACGCTTTATAATGACAGAGTTCCTACCTGGCTCTTTGCCAGTGCAAAGCCAAAAACGTTCTTTGTAAGAACTTGTTAAGCACCAACTAAGCACAGCACTGGCCCTTTTTTGTTTTTTGTTTTTGTTTTGCTGGAAAATGGGTATAATTGGGCCTTGAGGACTAGAGTCATATGTTGTGATCTCTTTGTTGTGGTCCGAACCCGAGCTGCAGCATTCGGAATGAGCTGCAGCTGTTTGATCCTCTTTTGACGGAGTCCAATAAGAAGACCGTTACAATAGCCCAGTCGACTGGCGATAAAGGCATGGACAAACCCACGCAAGCTAGTGAGATCCAATGCAAGTGTCATAGAACACATTTCTTATCTTTGCGATTTTATTCAAACACACACACACACACACACACACACGTACGTAAAGCACCAATGTGTTCTTATTTGCTCCACTTTAACCTACAACCACAATAATAAGCATACATTGGTTCATCCAATTAACTCTAGAAAAGTGCCGAGGACCAAAATTGACCGTGGATTTTGTCGTCGGCCCGCCATTCGGGTCCCCCCCCCCCCCGCCTAACAAAGCAGTCATGTGTTGTCCATCAGGGATCATGTTGTGAAAACGGTTCCAAAAGTGAACAAACAAGGCAATTATCCATCTGTGGTGTGAACTGTCATTAATCGTGGCTTAAGACGCTGTTTGCTGCAGGGCGAAGGTTGTGCGGCGTCGAGGCAGGATATACGCCGCAGCTACTTCAGCCCTGCAAACTTTGTTCATTTTCACCCCTGATAGGCTCTTTCATCTCTGCCCTACTTTCCTGTGGTGGTCCTGGATGAATCGCTGGATTCATGCTTCTCAATTTCATTACTCTTTGGGTGACTTTGCAAGAGTTTATTTCATGTTTCTCCATGGCGTTACCTGTTTTTTTTTTTTTTTTTCACGGCTATGGCGAAGGATGATGAAAGTATTAAAAATCTTAATAGACAGACATTAACGGGGGAAGATGTCAACTAATATATGACCCTATATCGCATCTAACACGCCTCAGACTTATTTTATTTTATTTTATTTTTTTATCAAGGTCATATATTAATCCATCGATTGACGATATTCTGTTCGGTGCTACTCTGTGCAAAGTATAATTTGGTCTTCGACAGAGTCCCGCGAGGGGTCGAGTTATATTCCTATTGTATGACTAGATGGTCAAAAAGTCACCTTTGTCTCTCCTTTTTTTTTTTTTTTTGGATCAAAGATCTCCCAATTTTCCCAATCCAGATGTGTCTGATATGTCCAGACGCCAACCGCTAACTGCAAATTTTATCTCAGCATCAGCAGCAGGTGGTTCAAGCGGTGGAGAGAGCCAAGCAGGTCACCATGGCTGAACTCAATGCGATCATTGGAGTAAGTGTTCATCTTGCCCTTGCCCTTGCACGCACACGCACGCACACACACACACACACACTGAAGTCACATTTGAAAAATGCTGGCACACTACTTTTTTTTTGCTTCTAAATATTAAATGTGAAATTATCATAATTTGATTAGACATCATAATTGATGTCCATCTTAAGGACTTGTGACACTTTGTCCTGACTAGTAAGACAGTTTATTAGAATGAAGCGGACGCACTATTAGAATGACTTTGTCCGACTAGCTGAATTTCAAGAAGACGGAATACATTTGAATTCATTCAAGATAAACGTCTGTCTTCAAGCTCACGTTTATTCTAAGATTGCCTTCCACAACTGGATGACATCCATTCCGTAGTTATTCAAGAGTGTAGTATGACTACCTGGATGTCACGGATATGGAATCCAACGGCTTTCCATTCGCTCGTGTGTGTGTGTGTGTGTGTGTGTGTGTGTGTGTGTGTGTGTGTGTGTGCGTGTGTGCGTGCGCATCAGCAGCAGCAGCTCCAAGCTCAGCACCTCTCCCACGGCCACGCCATCCCCGTGCCGCTCACGCCGCACCCGGCAGGCCTTCATCCCCCCCGCCCCCCCGGCGCTGGTACCGCCAGCCTGCTGGCGCTCTCCTCGGCCCTCGGCCATCAGCTGCCTCTCAAAGACGAGAGGAAACACCAGGACGCCGCCGAAGAACACCCGAGAGGTACGGTCCCAGAACGTAGCCCGAGTTTCATCATCCGACCAAAACGATTCTGGTTTGAACTGGATCTGTAAAAGTAGAAGAAGGTTTTTTTTTTTTTTTTCCGGAAACTGTTTTGCGATGATAGCTGCTGAATCTTAACGAGCGGCCGTTCCCCGAAAGGCACGCGTTGTAGCGCTGCTTTCTGTTGCATGAGATAATCTTCCTGAAAGAGCGTCAATCACATAAACCCTCGTCAATTGACTGTATTTATCTGTGCGTTTCGCAGTACGTTGGCGTGATGACTTTGCGCGGCGCTCACCCTGAATTGTTTTGTTTCTCTCTTTCTTGCCGTCGACCTCATCAGAGAGAGACTTCGTGAAGGTAAGTCCTCCATCCGTCCCTCACCATCTGAACACTCGCTCTCTACTCTTTGCGGTGTGACTTTTTTACGTGGCTTTCCACCAAGTCAATCAAAGCATCGTAGAGATCGATGGCTAGCCGGATGAATGGATTACTTGATTGATTTCTGTGCATTGAAGCACTCTTTTACTCACTTTTAATTCTTTGCACTTCACCGTGTTCCTCGAAAGGACCGAATATTTTGATTGGGACTTTTTTTTTCTGGCCACTGGATATTTGTTTCACATATTTTATTTCTATTCATTTGATTGTGTAATCAATACAAAATGTATATTTTATGAACTAATGGAACAAATGTCATAGAAAATGGCTACTAATTTAATGCAATTAGAAAAATAAAATGTTATCTTAGGATATATCGATCTTTCTTTCAAATGATCAGTCATTGGTGAGTCCCCGTCGGATTCCGTGCTTGCGGAATTTGCCGCGGATTTCAAAGCTCTCAGCGGAATTGAAAGCAGTGCGCGGAAATAAGGGCGAGGTGCAGAAAATTACATTTACATGTCGTTTTCATCCCCCGCGGTCAGACCGGCTACGTTCACGCTGCGGGGCGTCGTGGCCAATTCTTGTTTTTTTTTTTGGAGTCCTTTACCTGAAGGCGGCCGCGATGTGACGCGCATGTGCACAAATGCACGACGTCGAGTGACCGTAAAGCACCTGGAGAATACTGATGACGATTATATTATGACCACAATGTTCTGCAAAGTTTTAGTTTTGCAAATATTTTCCTAGTACAATTCTTACTTCATTAGTACATTAATTTGCTTTATAACCGGTCATTTTGGATCTTTTTTTTTTTTTTTAATGCCCGCGGAATTAATGAGGATTGTTCTCTGCGGTGTCAACACTTTTTTCTCTGCAGATTCCTGGGGGGACTAATTGGTTTAATCTAAATTTTATATATCAAAATTACGAGTGGTATCGGTTACTTGGTATCCGTGAATACTCAAGAGTACCAGTCTCAATCTGAAAAGACTGGTATCGAGCTTTTGTATGCAAGCAATTCAAGCGGATTTTCCAAAATACGTCCCTTCTAAAATGGATCAGTGCCGAGTGTTATTAGGATGCGATGTGCCTGTTCTCTGATCGTTTTTTAAAGCGACTCTAAGGTTTTGGCCTTGGGTGTGTTTGAAGAGTCAGAGATGTGCAAATGGAGACAAAAAAAGAGCAGCGTGGTTAGTGAAGGGAGAAAGCGCCAAAGACTAACGTTACAGCTTGTCGTAATTAGTCCCTTAAGCTCAGCCTTTTCCCAAGGCAAACGTTTGGTTTGTTGAATACTCAATGAGCAGATTAGCATTTCTTTATTCCAGCCGCCTGAGCTCAACCGGCAAACACACTTTTGAGGCGGGTGTTTGGGAGTTGGTAGAGACTAGAGGAATGCTTAATACGTTGTCTCCTGCCCCCCCGTGTAGTCTATCCTCCTCCACACACACTCACAGCTGTAGGCGCTGTGATGGAAACGATTAGCAGCGTACAAATGTGTGTGTGTGTGTGTGTGTGTGTGTGTGTGTGTGTGTGTGTGTGTGTGTGTGTGTGTGTGTGTGTGTGTGTGTGTGTGTGTGTGTGTGTGTGTGTGTGTGTGTGTGTGTGTGTGTGTGTGGTCTTCTGGAATCGGTAGCAAAACTAGGAAGACCAAAATGATGAATGCCTTTCATTAGTGCCCTGTGGGAGATCGAACACAAACACGCTTGCACAAACACACACACACACACACACACACACACGCACACACTTAGAGATGCTCTTTGACATGGCGGCCAACAGTCACTTCATGAAACCAATAAGCCCCTTGTCAGCGGTCTCCAGTTGCCTTGGCAACAGTCCATTGGGTACAGTGTGTGTGAAATGCGTGAGCCTCTGTGGCTTCATGTCCTTGGTGTTCGCACCTCGTACACCGATAACACTGACGTGGGTGTTTACGGCGCATTGCACGACATGTTGGCCATACAGTCTTGTTCCCGTGATGCTTCTGAGAAATTCAGAGGCCATTTTTTTCCTGCTCAGCGCAACTCAGGTCTAACTGGGCGCACGGGTGGAATTTTCTGACTTGGTATTTTTCCTTGACGGGGCGTTTGCGCCGTTGTGGGAAGGAACGCCGCCGACTTGTTTGTCATCCAGTGGAAGCGGCTCCCCTCATTCACTTGTTCAGGATTGCTTTACAAGGCTTTGGTTTCAATGAATGATCTTAAAAATGAGCCCAAAATGAGATGGAAATGTGTTTTTTCTGCATTTGTTGCCTCGATAGTTACCCAGCCAAGTTGTGTGCGTCCATTTTTCTCCTCGCGTTCTGCTATTAGGCCCTTTCTGCCTCTGTCCATATTGCTATTTCTCTGCACTTTCTCGATAATATTGCTTTAATTTTGTATTAAGCTACAGTTTGGCTCGACATATATGCTAGTCTACATTATTATAATATAGATGATGGTAGATAGCGTGATTAATTTGCGGCGCGCTGTACTGTAACAGTGTTACAAGCACACGCGCACAAATCCGCCCAACCTTGCTCCTCCCTCGCAGGCTCCTTGTCATCAACACCTGCATCACAGCAAAGGTCAGCGGAAAGGTTACAAGCGTGAGTTAGCGGAAAGGTCAAGTTAAAGGTCCTGCTTTATTTTTCCTCTCTGTGTTAGTTGGTGAGAAGAGCCGGCGAGAGATGCCGATTGAGAAGGCCCGCTTGATCGTTAGGGATGAGTGACGGGCGAAGCGTCCAATTAATGTTTATACACTCTCTGGCACAACTAGACCACGTATTGTTTGTGAAAATGTGAGACATGCATCCGAGACTGGCGGTCCACAACCGCCGGTCCATTGCCTGGTACGGGACCGAAGCCCATTTTACCGGGCCGCATTTCGTCACTCACTTTCAACGTGTGTTCAGTATGAAGTTGTTATTTCTTCCAGAGCTCATCTGTGTCTCCGTCCGCCAATTTTCGGACCGGAGAGAAGCACCGCAGTTCCGCCGATTACTCCGCCGACAGCAAGAAGCAGAAGACAGACGATAAAGAGTTGAGCTCCACGCGCTATGTAGGTTTTTTTATTCCACCTTTGACGTGAATATAGTCGTTTTCTGCTACAAGGGCCAAATTCCATGAAACTTGACAACGCGTGGTTTTCTCCACAATCGATCGAAGCGCAAAAGTTGATCACGTTTCTTTGTGTCTGAAAATCGACTAGGAGAGCGACGGTGAGAAGAGTGACGACAACTTGGTCGTGGACGTGTCCAACGAGGTCCGTATGGCCGACCGTCACGTCTTGTGAGCGTCTCGATCAGCAAAAATGAATGCGCTTTCCAAACCGCCACCCCAGGATCCAGCCTCTCCCCGAGGAAGCCCCGCCCACTCTCCTCGGGAGAACGGATTGGACAAGAGCCGCCTGCCGAAGAAGGATGCGCCACTGAGTCCCTCTTCTGTCGCCTCTTCCAGCAGCACCCCTTCATCCAAATCCAAAGAGATTAATTTAGTGAGTCGTCTGATCTTCTTCGTACCATTTCGCTCGGTAGTTTCTATTTTTAGGGATAAAATGTTTATGAGGCAAGCGTCCTCGATGAAAACTTAGCTGTGTCATTTTTCTACTATATAGTTATTGGTGATATATTCGCCCAAATTAATTGTTGCCTTTTTCTTTTTTCTGGAGAAGAATGAAAAGTCCACCACACCAGTTTCCAAGTCCAGCACACCCACATCTCGGTGTGACGCGCCCACTCCCAGCAGCACCACCACCACCACCAGCCTGAGGGCAGCTCCGAGTAAGCCAACAGGCGTCGAGACGCTCGGTAAGTGTCGTGCGTTTTGGAGCAGGAGACACACAAGCCGATTTAAATATATATATTTTTTTTAACAATTTTGAAAAACAAGGTGGATGCGATGATTTTTGCACGCGATTGCGATTTACAGGTAATGTGCCATTATTTTTTTCCAAGGTCCTCTTCCGGTATGTTTTGCTCAAAAGCCAGCTGGAATAGGCTCCAGCACGCCCGTGATCCTCGTGAGGATAAGCGGATCAGATCATGGATGGATGTATTAGAATCAACAATTTCCGATTTATTATACATGAAGGAGGGCGGCCCGGTGGTGCAGTGGTTCGCGCGTCGACCTCACAGTGCGCCCGATTCCAGCTGCGGCCTTCCTGTGTGGAGTTTGCATGTTCTCCCCAGGCCCGCGTGGGTTTCCTCCCACATTCCAAAAACATGCTTGACAGGCTGATTAAACAGTCCAAATTGTCCCGAGGTGTGAGTGTGAGCACGGGTGGTTGTTTGTCTCTGTGTGCCCTGCGATTGGCTGGCAACTGGTTCAGGGTGTCCCCCGCCTACTGCCCGAGGACGGCTGGGATGGGCTCCGGCACCCCCCGCGACCCTTGTGAGGATAAAGCGAATCAGAAAATGGATGGATGGATATACAGTACATGAAGATTTTGGTTTTATAGGTTTGACTCACACCAAAACAAAGGCAAATGAATCTTGAATGAATATGAAAGACAGTTTATCTATTTTAATTAGACTTAAAATTGACTTGCATAAGCATTCACCTCAATGACTCCAATTCGACAAGTGCGGCGTCGACATACAGTAAGTCTGTCGCAAAGTCTTCAGTCAGAATTCAAGAATGATACAAATAAATGGCATTCAAGAATGTTTCTCCGTTCTTCGCTTTTCCCACCCAGCTGACAAAAGAAGTTTGCATTGCCTTCTCGTTGCAGCGCCCGGCCTGCGCACACCCATGGCGGTGCCGTGCTCGTACCCCGGCCCGTTCGGGATGGTGCCTCACCTCGGCATGAACGGCGAGCTGAGCGGAGCGGGCGCCCCCTACGCCGGCCTGCATAGCATGAGCACCGTGGCCGCAGCCGCCGTGGCCGCCTACGGACGCACACAAGTGGTACGCAAACGCACGCATGTTGTATAACGACAGTCGCGGATAGATTTTCCCGGAGTTGTTCTCATTTCCACGAGTCTAATTCTCCATAAGGCTCGTTTGTCTATATGTGCCCTATGATTGCGACCTCTGTTCTCTCTTAATTCAAATTTCATCTTTTGTAGGTGGGTTTGATCCTCACCATCACATACGAGTCCCCGGCCTGCCTCCAAACCTATCAGGAATCTCTGGTGGAAAACCGTAGGTCTCCTTTTTCGTTTCAAGAATATATATCCAGGATACGGTATCTGGCCATCTGTCTCTCTGTCTGTTTGTTTGTGCGTGTGCTTAGTGCGGATGAGCGTCACATCACAGATGTGTTCCGTTCATGTTAGAAGTCACATTTGTTTTTGCAGTGTGAACGAGTACAGATTGGATTTCACAAACAAACAAACAGAACAACAAAATAATTAAATTGAGCAGCACGCCCTGCAGTGTGAACGTAACCTTAGATCCCGCCCATCCGACCGCAATATCGACCTGCCGAGATGAAAACGACATGTAAATGTCATAAATGTAACGAGTAATGAGTAGTCCAACTCCAAATTGTGTTCAATATTTTGTGTGGCCGCTTTTATTTTGGAGCATTGCCTGAACCTTCTTGGCCATGAAGATTATCAGGGCTTCGCCGGTTGCCACTGGAATCTTCTTCCACTCGTGAATGTCAGAGACACATGACCAGGGAAGCACAAGGCCCTCATTTTTGTTGTCAGTCATTTATCCCGTTACATTAATGGCTGTGTTATTTTGAGGGAGCAGTAAATTTACACTCTTACAAGCGTGCAAAGTGTGTTTTCTCACTTTTTCTTGTATGTATTTCCTTGCTCCAGAGCCTACTCCTTTCACGTGAGCGCCGACGGACAAATGCAGCCAGTACCTTTCCCTCCGGACGCTCTGATCGGCCCGGCCATCCCGCGTCACGCCCGACAGATCAACACGCTGAACCACGGGGAGGTGGTGTGCGCCGTCACCATCAGCAACCCCACCCGTCATGTTTACACCGGCGGCAAGGGTTGCGTCAAGGTGTGGGACATCAGTCACCCCGGCAACAAGACCTCCGTGTCGCAGCTGGACTGCCTTGTGAGTCACTTCAACGGCGCCCCGCTTCGCGACAGAGAGCGGGCTCCGAAATGCGCGAGATTCGAATGAAACCTGTGTGTGCCATCAGAACAGAGACAACTACATCCGCTCCTGTCGACTGCTCCCCGACGGACGGACGCTCATTGTGGGGGGCGAGGCGAGCACCCTGTCAATCTGGGACTTGGCCACGCCCACGCCGAGGATCAAGGCGGAATTAACGTCATCGGCGCCTGCGTGCTACGCCTTGGCCATCAGCCCCGACTCCAAAGTCTGCTTTTCCTGCTGCTCGGACGGAAACATCGCCGTCTGGGACCTTCACAACCAGACTCTGGTTCGGTAGGCTCTCAGAGGTGTCCAAAATGATCCAAAATGTATTGTCGTTTTCTTGATTTGAACTCAGACTTGTACGTAGGCATGTCATAAATATCTACGTTTCATTGGGGAGGGGGACAGCATAGCCAAAGTGTGGGCACGTGTTTTCTTGGTGTGAGTCAGCAATACTGAACTTTGAAAAATCAAACATCTGCGGCCCACATTTTGGAACTATTGTTTTTCCAAAGAAAACACTGTCCCTCAAGGGCCGGCCGGATTTTGATGTCAAACCAGTATCCCGCCCTCCCATTTTGAAAGCAGAACGCTCTTGTCTATAATCGTCTGATATGCGAACCCCGCAGACAGTTCCAGGGCCACACCGATGGAGCAAGCTGCATAGACATCTCGAATGATGGCACCAAGCTTTGGACGGGAGGCCTGGATAACACCGTCCGCTCGTGGGATCTCCGAGAAGGCCGCCAACTGCAGCAGCATGACTTCACCTCGCAGGTAAACTCGGCGTGACTCGTACAGGCGGCTCAGAGCACAAAAGAAAGGCAGTGAAGCATCGCAAATGGCAGGAGTTAGTTTAAGATAAGAAAACTTTGATTTGTCTCACAATGGAGAAATTCCCAATTTACAGCAGCAAAATTAGGAAAAACTGCTCTAGGACAGGCTAGCACCAGTTGTGCTCCGAAATGAGTAATACGAGTTAAAAGGACTTTTTTTGTCAGTGCTATGGCTCCTTCTGGTAACTGTTATCCAAGTCAGACCGTATATTGTTCCGAAGCTTCACAATGGCATTAAATTCGTGTTTCTGGAATCCCCAAAAATGTTTATGGGATCGAAAAGCGTCTGTTTTCCCTGTCGGCACACATTTTGTCTCCTCGTTACAGTAACGCGGCCATCGTGGCGCACGGCGCTGCCGCGTTTCAAACGTGCGATTTAACAACGCAAAAATCATCCGTCGCAATTGTTCTCAGATTTGCGAAATCTCACACCTTGCGCTCGCAGATCTTCTCACTGGGATACTGTCCAACTGGCGAGTGGCTGGCCGTCGGGATGGAGAACAGCAACGTGGAGGTCCTGCACGTCTCCAAACCGGACAAGTATCAGCTCCACCTCCACGAAAGCTGCGTGCTCTCGCTCCGATTTGCTCACTGTGGTGAGTCAATGCGGTCCTGACGCGTTTGTTTGTACAAAAGAGGTCCTCGCTTGAGCTGAAGTAGACCTCAGCACTCATCGGCTCTTCCGCTCTGCTCTCACTCTCGCAGGAAAGTGGTTCGTCAGCACGGGAAAAGACAATTTGCTCAATGCCTGGAGAACCCCGTATGGAGCCAGCATATTCCAGGTAACTCCAGGAACGTATATGGCCCTTATCCATCAGTTACTTTGAGTCAAAGGGGAAGAAAGAGAAAGAGAGAGAGAGAGAGAGAGAGAGAGAGAGAGAGAGAAGCAGGGATCTACAAAAAAAGTAATGGGAGCGAAAACACTAAACATGCTGTCCGCAACATGAAATGGTAGTTTTGAGACATCTACGGGACTTTGACCTTCTGTATTTCCTTCCCCACCAACAGTCCAAGGAGTCGTCTTCGGTGCTGAGTTGCGACATCTCCGTAGATGACAAGTACATTGTGACCGGCTCCGGAGACAAGAAGGCCACTGTCTATGAGGTCATATACTAGGGCGGGCCCGGGGGGGGGGGGAGTCATCCTCCCACCCAGGCGCCGTTCAACGAGGCCAACCCTGTGTACCATATGTAATGTGTATAATAGGGATTTTACGTTGTTCTTCGAATTTTTTTAAGGCTGTTCAGAAATTGAACGAAGCACAGATTCTTTTTTTTTTTTTTTTTGAATGAGTGAATGTAATGCCCATGCACACTGAGCTAACTGTGTTATTAAGTCATTATCCACACATTTCTTGACCCCCCCCCTCCTCGTTTCTTTTTGAGTGTGTTTGCGTAGATGTGCGGCACAAACACGAGCTTGTTTATTGTTTCCATTCAGTATTTGACTTATTCCCGTGTGTGGTTGGATGCTTGAAAAGAGGGCTGTGTTGCACTTAACATTTGACACTGGATTTAGCCGTCAAAATTACCTGTGGATTAATAAGACATTGAGATGCTTCCTCACATATACCAGAAAATGCATGTTTGGTTCAATTGAGGACCCGAAATCATCCAATGGATGTGAGAATGCCTGTTTGTCTGTCAACTATGTCCAGGGTCCGACATTAACGGTGGCCCAATGACCCTGGCCTTATACAACACACTAAGTACTTACCTCGGTGTCTTCCATCAAGAGGAATGGCGCAGAATATACACCCCCTAAAAAAAAATCACAAAATATATCCCTTACGTTCATGAGTATTTGTGTGTGTACAGTAGTAACAAGATTGCCCTCAGTGCCCTCACTACGTTGCGTGTCGGAGAAAAAAGAAACACACTGTGCCTTTACACCTCTCTGTCCAACTGCGGTTACTGAATATTACTGTTGCCGAAACTGAATTATAAAACCTGCATTTTTGCCTTGTTTTTTTGGGGAGGGCAGAGCAATTTTTCCCCTCGTGTTAAAGTCATGTCAAGTTGGCCTATCACGGTATCCCATATGTACTGACTAAACAGACGCTCAATAAATGTTTACAAATAAGAAGTTTTCCGTCGATAAATAATTCACAAATCCGGTGTGAGAAAGCCCATTTTTCACATACATGGCTTAACCTGATCGTACATGTATTTAAAAACAGATTTACCCAAGAAATAATAAAAAGCGAACGAATCCATTCCAGGGTTCCCATCATAAAATATTCACAACGGGAAATGTGTAAAGTAACATTTAACATTCCGACACGTCTAGAAAGTACAAAAAGAAACAAATCACTGAAAAATAAAAATGTGTCCAAGTAAAATTGCTCACCTTTTGAATATCCCTGACTGACACGAATTTGGAAGGGAACAGGCACAATTAAGCACTGTAAAAATGTTTGAAATAGAAATCGGACAACTTTTAGAAATTCCACTCCCTGCTTTTGAATCCTACTGTAGTGTTTTTTTGTGTGTGTTTTTTTCTCTTCTGTGAAAAAGAGCGCTTGAAGGAAGAGTATGTTTCACTCAAATTTCAGTGTCTCAAAATAACATGACCAAACACAACGATATTCTTCTGGACTAATCTAAACGCCCTTGTGATTTTGTTCATCCACATTTCCGCAAGTATTCATGCAGACAGTTTAAATGAGTAAAGTAACATTGACAAGCAAGAATTAGTGGATCGTATGTTGGATTTTAAAAAAAAAAATGTTTTCAGAGTTGCGTTACAGGCAGATCTGTGCTCAAGACTGGAATCGACAGTTAGCTGCCTTTATGTTCCAGGATGTTAGCATTCGGTTGTAGCTCAGATTGCTTCAGTAATTCATGCATTTTGTTCTCGATTGTTTTTTTTCTTCCTGCTGTGTAAATATACTGCAACTCTCTCTCTTTCTCTTGTTTTTTATTTTTATTTTATTTGATCAAGAAACAACAACAACAAAAAGTTCACGCAAACACAAGCTGAACCGGAACGATTACATCCAGTGATGGTGCATGAAACATTCAGCTTGGAAGACGTTTGATAGGATTGTTCAAGAACAGTAAACATGTAATTATTTAAATTGAGAAAGAAAGCATCCTGCCGCAACTAACAGCTATGTTTCTTCTACTGTATATGAATGGCCTTTTTTTCCTTTTTTTTTAAATGAAGTCTGTAGTTGAGTTCATTAAATTATTGTGTGGCTTTTTGTGTAAGATGTGTTCATTGTTCTATCGTCCCATAACTAATCAGAGTAAAATATTTCAGTGGAATACAATGGAAACACTTAAATATACCAAATTATGAATTTACTGTTCTTATTATTAAGATCTTTTGTCTTTTCATTATTGAAAAATGCTAACAAAATATAGTTTAAGAAATAACACAATATTTCCCCCCTATTTGAGAGGAGTTATAATCGTGATGAATAAAAGTATGACATGGAAACGTAGTTTGTAATCAGAGTTTCAGTTATGGAAAATAAGTAATCATAAAATAATTTTAAAAATGGAAATCAAAACTCAAATGACTCATTGAGATCACGATAAAAAAATATATATGCTGTATATTTGTCCCCTACTCAAGTAACAAGTAAAAATAGATCGTCCAAGTTTTACTAATGAGACTTTCATTCGTGGAAAATGTTAAAAATGAAAAAAAAAAAAAAAGACAAGTAAATAAAAAAATTCCGCTCAAGGGGGACAAAACTATTGGGACTGACCTACCGCCTGCAATGGTTTTCGCCCTCGGTGTGTGCGTGTATATTGGCGCAAAAATAAATAAATAAAATTACATTTTAAAAAATAGCGGCGCTTTGGATGGTGGTGTTGAAATACTCCACACGTTGGTTGGAGAGGATGATCCAAGTGAGCGCTGTGGAGGAGGCGGACGATGATGCCACCATTACAGTGAATGATCCTCCTGTTCGCGCTCTCCAGCAGCAGGCCCTTCACGGCAGCCCCAAAGGTGCTGCCGTCATGTGGAACGAGCCACCCCACTTTGCTGTGTTATATTAGGAGCTCTTTCGGGCGGCAAATTGCTCACTTTGCAGGCAAAAAAAAAAAAAAAAAAATAGAAGGGGGATTAAACAAACGGACGGTGGATTATTCCAAGATGGTCAAAGTGTTGAAAATGAAACATGCAGCAGATGGCGCTGTGTTGAAACACAAAACAAAGCAAAAACAAAACAAAACAAAACAAAACCCCACTGGATTACTTTTTACAAATGAGTGATTTATTTGTGAAATGAAGGTAATTTTGAAGCAATGTGTCAATTTGGCTTCCCTGTTCCTGCCAGGACTCATTGTCTTTTTCCTGAAGTGTTGTGCCGTGTCAACAGACATCCCATTGAAATGTACTTGGGAGTACTTTTACTGTCAAGCTACGCAGTGACACCTTCCGACGATTTACACCTTACTTTTATGTCACCACTGTTAATTAATTTGAACTGAAAAAAAGTCGAGAGCATCGCAACCTGCAGTTGTCAAGTCATAATGAAGTTACAAATTACAACTAAAATGCCATCATTCCTTGATCACGTTTCAATGTTGATGAGCAAAATTGATACACAATGTCTCCACAAGGGGGCACAAGTTCCCCATTGCCCAATAATTTGACGTTTAGAGGCCTTTTATTTCGGATTTTTTTTGTAGGCGAAATGCTGTGCTGTGCGGCCGCACATATCGCACATACCAGAAACTGTCGCTGAGTGTCGTTGTGGCTGTTTAATCACCGTCCTATCTTCACAGTGAGGGACAGCAGGGCCCCCTCCATATACTGTTGCCTTGGAAACAGTGTATTTTGTATGAGTATGCCAATTTCTTTATATTTGCGCTTGCGCAAATTTAAGCAACAGATGCTGTGAATTTGATCGCAAGATCTTACATTTTGAAGTGTAAAAAAGAAATGACAGTTTGTGACAATGTTTGTTTGTCTAAGTATGCCCTGCGATTGGTTGGCAACCAATTCAGGGTGTACCCCGCCCGCTGCCCGATGACACCTGGAATGGGCTCCAGCACGCCCCACGATCCTTGTGAGCAGAAGCGCATCAGAAAATAGATGGATGGATGGAATGTTTATGACATTTCTGACAAAAAAGTGGTGCGAGCAATTTAGTTCTCTGTTACAAGGCCGGACGATGATTAATTCATGTCCGTGCCGCCCCTTAACGAGGTTGTGCCCCTGAGTGGGCAGGAGGGGGCCGCACTCAGCAGCGCTTTGATATCCTTCATTTAAGGCCGTGGCAGCCATTAATGACTTCTTTCAGCCGTGAAACGAGCGTCATTATCGCTTTATAAAAGCAGATGGGGGAGAAAGTTTGGGGGCGGGGGCTCATTGTGTGCACGTGTGTTCTGGTTTTCAGCACTTTGTGAGGACAAAACTTTGTTTACACCGTCACGGGAATCTCAAAGTGTCGGGACAAACAAAAACCTGAAAATAAGGTCAATATCGGCCCAGTACCGATACCTCTATCATAAATCGCTTATTTGTACAAAAGCAATTCAGACGTAACATCTTCATAATATGTCTCGTAAAGATATAATGATGACCGCAGTACAACTAAATAAGAAATGATTGTTTTGTAAATTGTTTCGGTAAATGATGCTTTACTTGTAGAGCACTTTTCTGTGCGTTTTTCAATATCACTTCATTCACATAGTCACACAATGGTTAATGGAATCATTATTCACAATTTCATTGGGTTTAGAGGATGTGCTGTTTTGTGATTTGTAGTGTTTCAGTAGTGTGGCCATTAATGCACTGAAGCTGCATCTCAGTATTCCAAAAAAAAACCCCAAGGAAATTCATGTAGGTGAGAATTTCACATCAATTGTTAGACATTTCCAAAGCATTCGTTTCATGTTCTATTGTATGAAGCACTCTCCAGCTCTTTACTCCAGCTGGCAGCTTTTCATGTCTTAACTCTACATCCATTCTGTCACTCCACCGCTGCGGTTGGCGAGGAGGCAGTCAGAGGTCACCGCAAAGTAGAACGAGCCGGACGGGCGAGAGTGGAGGATCGTGCGTTTCCTAAGAAAACAGGAGCAGTCCGTTGGAGTGGAGGTCACGGGTGCGCCGGCCGAGCGTTGGAGGAGGAATGAACTGAACTAAAAGCTCTCGTTTGGAATGCTCTTCAGCACCACTCTAACAAATGGACGGTGCCTCTCCACGCAGCGCTTGGGTCAGAAAGGATGCTTTTTACAGCTTTTAAGCCGACGCTGATTTCCATTTAAAAAACTCTTTAGTTCACATTTCTAAATGAGAAACAGCACGTGCGTGTAAGTGTTACAGGTTGCCTGGAATTTTCTTACAAAGGACTCCTTTTGTTTGAATCCGCAAGTGGGTATTAATCGTGAGCCATGGACGCTAAGTTCGATTCAAACAATTTAGTCTGCTTCATTTACATCAACCACAGTATCATCATTATCTCTGACCATAATGATGACAAGCGTTACAGAAAACGGATGGAAGGCTGAGTTGAAAGGCCCTCTATGTCAGTTTTGACCACTCCCATTTATTTTGCATTGATGGTTTTTCACTTTCATAATGGTTTTTGGTCATACACAATGGGCCCAGTGGTGTGCTTTAAAGCATTTATGGCAGTTATTTTTTGAAGGAAGTGAAATGCACTTCAAAATAATACAAACACATTAAAAAACTAATATATTAACAGAGAGAAAGAGCAATGAATGAGACAAAAATATTGCACAAGCGGTGTAACAGTATACTGATCTCTTTGTGTTTACACTAAACCCAAGATCACCAATGTGCTGCCCGCAAGGACCACGTGACCAGCCAGAGGGCCTGTTCTAAAAATAGCTTAACAGTGACGGGGCATTGTGATTTTCTAAGAATGTTAAAAATTTGAAAATATAATCATTGGCAGAGATTTTTCCCAATTATTATGAGAAACCCTTAACATGATCACCGTCTTCACATTAATTAATATAATTAATTATTAATGATCATATATACGATAACATGGATGTAATACTGCTAGTAAAGTTCTTTTTTTCCAGACGTGTCTCAAATTTGTAGCGATTTCTTTTAATCAGTTCAGAGGCACTGAGTGTTTCAAGGTACTGCGTCTCCATCTGCTGGCAAAATATAACATTTCAAGCCTAATTCATATTCATTACATTACAGTGAAGAAAAATGATCCCAGATATGAATAGAGTCATGTAACACATTAACTGTATTTCAAGATACCACTGTGGAGATTGATATCATTTTAACTTTCACTTTATTTTTGTATTTTAAAGCGGCGTCTGAATGCACTGCATCATACTGCCACGAGAGAGCGGTATGGATTTCCATTGGCGCTGACAGCAACCAGAAAGCAAGAGCGCTGCTAGGCTAGGCTACCAAGAAGAGGGAAAACAACTTCCCATTGAGTAAAAACTTGGCCTCAGCATGCTTCTTCAGATGGTTAAGCCGCTGCTGCTCCGTTACAGGAGTCTCCCCCTGGCTTGGACGAGATGTTATCACGGTGACAAAGTCGCCCGGCTCGGCTCTCAGCCTGACAAACACTCCGCCGACTATCAGGTGAGCTACATGCTATCGTCAACTGGCTAGCGGCAACCTTGCTCATGTTATCGAGAGAAGCTGCACGTCCCAGGAAAAGGTCAAAATGTTGACTAACTGCAAAAGAAATCGTTTGAACCTCATATAAGTGAGAATAGTATTGGTTATCTTAAAAAATGAACATTGACATTGTCTTATGCTGCATTTGAAATTTGGGAGTTATGTTGTCAGTAGTTTATATTAGTATGGAATTAAAGAAACATGTTCATTTTTAGTAAAACCTTATGCCTTTATGTAGCAAAACAATCCATTCATCCATCATCCACCAAGGTGCCCCTGACACAAATCTCTATTTCTTTCTTTCTTTCATCTGTACTACAACATGGGGTATATTCCCCCAAATGCCAATACAGTAGTATTCACCAAGAGGAAAATTCACTTTTCACAGTGTGCGCGCAACAATTTGCATTCCTCTCTTACTGTTTTAGTGTGTATGGACTACACTTCAAATACTTTGTGGGTGGATTTTAAAACTATTGTTATCACTGATTTTTACAATGTCTAATCTTTCACTGTGTGTATCTGTGATATAGCTATTTTTTATGTTTTAATCTCTGACTCTAACCATCCTCACATTAAGGGAGAATGGTGTGACTCTATCCCCCTCAAAGTTTTCCTTCCTCATCTAAAATATCGAGGTGCTTTACAACAACCCGCCATGCTTCTGTGTCTATCTGTGATATAGCTATTTTTATGTTTTAATCTCAAATGACTCTAACCATCGTTGTCTGTTTCTAATACTGATGCTGTTGGTAGAGGATAATCCCAATGCAAATGTTTATACCATCCCTTAAATAGGTTGGTGCACTTGTATCGCAGTTAGAAGTCATATGACTCAACATACAAATGTCATTTTTGTCTTCCAGGAGAATTATGAGCGGATGCAAGCCCTTGTTGATGAATTGAAAAGCCGGACGGAGAAGATTAAATTAGGTGGGTGGGAATTAGTTACAGCAGTTGTAATTGATACTACTATGGTACGAGGGTTCTTGTAATGTCAAATGTATTTATTAGTGAGTAGTTTGCAATTATCTGCTGTTCATTGATATCACCATTCTATCATGACGCATGTTGTGAGGCACTGACAAGTATCTTCAACTAAGAGCTTGACTGACTGTTTGGAGTTTGCTGTATCTTGAGAAATTACGTTGTGATAGTGACGTTCACGATGCAAAGGAATGGTCACCTCACACAAGAGCTATTCAGGTTTGATTGTGTTGTCGTTATTGCAGGTGGTGGAGAAAAAGCCAGAAAACTTCACACTTCCCGCGGTAAACTCTTACCCAGAGAACGCATCGACAGACTCCTGGATCCAGGGTACCATCCGATATACTTAACATTCTTTCTTTTGGGTCACACTCTAAAACCAAGGCACTATGTAATAGATATGAAATCTCTACACTTGTAATTTTACCCCTGATCATTTCTACTCTATGCTTAAGAAAGATGCTTAGTGTTTGCCTAATGATATCAACTGGTTGTTCTGCAGGACTCCTTTTTTAGAACTTTCCCAGTTTGCGGCGTACGAGTTGTATGGAAAAGAGGAAGTGCCAGCAGGCGGGATGATAACTGGGATTGGACGAGTGTCTGGGTAACATTTGAGCACAATGACAGGCCAACATCAAATCTTTCTTTTTCTCAGTAAACTTTTTGAAAAGGTTGTTTTTCAACAGCTATTTTATTTTAACTCATAAACAGCTGCTTTGATGTCTCCTAGTCAGGTTTTAGACCAAATCATACCACAGAGACTGCTCTGGTCAAAGTGACATACAGTATATTTAACCACATATCATGGTAGAACTTCATTCTTAATCCTATTCGATCTCAGGCCCGCATTTAACACAGTTAAAAAGTGGAAATCAGTTCTTCATCGGTTTTTAATGTTGCCCAAATTACAGGAATTATTTTGTCTCAATATTTAACTTGAAATAAGCAGACCAAAATTACATGTGGGGTACACCAAGGCTCCATTCTAGGGCCTCACATGTTAAACATTTATATGCTTCCACTTGCTCAGATCATGGAAAACAAAATACAAAATTACGATAACTATGCAGCTGGTGATCATGGCTCCATACAAACACTGGGTAAATGCAATTATAACTGAACAATTTGCTGAAATTAAAAACTTTCTTTTTACGTCTTCACCAACATCGTCGAAGTGCATCTTGGCCTATGAACGGATAAAAATACACACAAGCTTTTCTCATTTAATGTCTCACAGGTGTGTCAGGAAATAAATAAATGTTTGTTTTTCTTAACCAGGGTAGAATGTGTCATTGTTGCCAACGATGCCACAGTCAAAGGCGGGACGTACTACCCCATTACAGTCAAGAAGCATCTTCGTGCACAAGAAATCGCCCAACAGAACCATTTGCCCTGCATCTACTTAGGTGAATTGGAATCTAATTAAAAACAGATTCTATAAAACCGTCACTTTATTTATATGTATGTATATGTCTGCATCATCTTCTCAGTCTGATGTTTTTGATCACTTCAGTGGACTCAGGAGGCGCCAATCTTCCCAGACAGGCAGACGTTTTTCCTGACAGAGATCACTTTGGACGTATTTTCTACAACCAGGCCAGGCTGTCATCCGAGGGAATAGCGCAGGTAATACTGCAGCTCTTACCTGATGTTATTGAAAATGTTTCATTTCAAGAAAGTTGTTATTATTTTTTTTTTTCGGGACCCGGCTTCATGAACGGCGCTTTTGAAAATGCTCTCTTTTATCTTTGTCCTTGAGATTGCCGTGGTGATGGGCTCCTGCACTGCTGGTGGAGCGTACGTCCCCGCCATGGCGGATGAAAGCATCATTGTCAGGAAACAAGGAACTATTTTTCTTGGTGGACCTCCACTGGTACTTCATGTTTTTTTTTCCCAATGATAAAAATGTCACGTGTAATGATTATGATTGTCAGTTTGAATTTAATGATCTATAATTTGTTGCCAGTATGAAGTAGGTAATCTTTTTGCTTGTGTGCTCTCAGGTCAAAGCTGCTACTGGAGAGCAAGTTTCCGCTGAGGACCTCGGAGGTGCCGATCTTCACTGCAGGTTGAGAACGGCACTTTTACTTTTACTTTTTTTTGTTTTGTTTTTGTTTTTTACTTACATTTTTTCGTGCCACACAGACTTTTCAGTGACCCCACACCATCATTTGTCATTACACAGCGCGTGTGAAATAGCTCTCTGATCTTTTCTGACAGGAAGTCCGGTGTGACGGACCATTACGCCTTAGACGACAACCACGCTCTTCATTTAGCGCGGAAGGCCGTACGAAGCCTCAATTACAAGAAAAATCTAGATGTAAGTCCAGATAATGTGTGTTGGGTGATGTGTGAAACAAGCTGATGTTGTGTTGTTGTGTCTCGCAGGTTACTACGGAACCCACCGAAGCTCCTCTTTACCCTGCAGACGAACTCTATGGCATTGTTGGAGACAATCTCAAACGGAACTTTGACGTGAGAGAGGTACATTGACGACATAGATTGAAGTCTATTTTTTTCCCCTGCTATTTCTTTGCACATTTTCATTTGTATTCTTTTCCCGAGAGGACCATTTCTTTTCAATGTGCAGAATCATTGTGCTGAATGCATTCCACCACACAAAAGAACCAAATTGCACAATTTACGTACAAGCAAAAGAATGATGGGAAAGCACGTTAGTGTCGCAGCAGTGCCCAGGAAGCAAATTTGTACCTCTCCAACAACCACTTCCACTTTCCATATTTTTACATTCCCAGCTTCAACATTCAAACCGTTAACCATATAGCTCCAAAACCAAGTCTTTGCATACCACCGGTGGGCTCCTTCATCATTTTGGGGGGGGAAGGGGGTGAATTATTCACTCAAAGCAAAAAAAATCGTCCATTTGCTCTCTCAGCATGTGTGCATAATGTCTTTTTTTTGGGGCTTGTAGGTCATTGCCAGAATTGTTGACGGAAGTAAATTTGATGAATTCAAGGCATTCTATGGAGACACGCTTGTGACAGGTACGTTCAAGAACAAAACTGAACAAAATGCCTGGGGAAAAAATGGTACTTTATTATTTCTACAAGGGGTCAGTGATTGTGTAGCGTTACACTCGCCTGACTTCAATACAGCCAAGTTGGGTTGGTTTAAGGGCTGATTGATTTTTAAAAATAATCCAATTGCAATTTTCTTCCCCTCGGTGAATGCCATTTTTTAAAGGTCCGCTTTCCTTGTATTTTTTTTTTTGGGAACAAACACAAGCAATAAATTAATCTGCATTACAATAACAATATCAGATTTATTATACATGAATTATTGGGTCTTGTAAATTAGCTTTATGCTAAAGAAAGTCAAAGGAACTTGATTGCAATAAATCAATTCAATCTGTGGTTGGTTTTATCACTTCAACAGTTTTGTGAAACAGTAACATGTAAAGATGTGCACTACACTTTTAAGCACTGACCTTATCTAGACACGATAGGGGAAATAAAAAAAAGTAAAACCTACCGGTTGACCGAAATGGAGCTGACCTTTTTTTACCCCCAATATTGCATTCTACAACATTTCAGTGTTGATTTGGATTTGATTAAATTTACACTCCGAGTTGGTTACCATTTCAGTGACCGGTGTGAATGGAAGGAAAACAATGAATGTCATAGAAAATGGATGAATGGACACCTCTCCCCTCCATCAAGGAAATGATGTCTATTATTGGAGTCCACCGCCTGCATTACTGTCTTTGACTGTGAATATTTCCCTGCAGGATTTTCCCGAATTTTCGGTTACCCCGTCGGAATCATCGGCAACAACGGAGTGCTGTTTTCAGAATCTGCAAAAAAGGTAAAATATTATTTGTTGCGACTACACGGGCCCAACGGCTCAGTCATGTGAAAGTTTTTCAGAGAGTGAGACCGCAGTGTTCTTGAAGTGTCAAGGACTTAAACGCATTAGCCGCCGGAAGCCCCCTCCCACGGGGATATGTGCTGCCTCCAACAATGAATTCCAATATTCCTCTCATGAGAGTGCCTCATCCTAATAGATGATTTGTTCTGACCCTTCTTAGTGGAGGGGCCGCTACAATAAGCTCCCTAATTGCGTTTGTCTGGGCCCACTCCTGAGCGGCCCCGAATACTATCGTAATAGCGTTGCGTTTGAAAGCCACGGACCATTTTTATTCGCCGTCGTTCGCTTAATTTGCCAGGCCGTTCTGCCGTGAACAGAGCTGAACTGTAACCGCGCTTTAAATGGACGAGGCGTTGAATGTGTCATTATGGACTCGTACGCGTTTCACAATTGGCATTCGATTTGGTAGCGGGGGGGGGGTGGCCATCTGATTCATTTTCCCGTCTCGGTGTGAAAGTGCGAACATTGGGTGTTTTATCAGTGTGATTGCTGTTGAATGCGGCGGGCGCGGTGCCTCAAATGTGCTCGCCAAGCACATCCGTGGAAAATCAATACCGCGACCGCTTTTGGATGTCATCGCCGAACACGCAGGCGGCCTTCTGCGATGCTGAATGGCTCACTCAGAGCTGTTTGTGTTTTTGCAAAAGTGAAAAGCTGCAAAGAAATGATGGCATCTGCGCTGTCGGAAAGTTACGTGACTGATAATTAGTCTGCCGCTTTCTTTGCACATTCTAATTAGAGAAGAACCTCAAAACAAAGACACTAAGAGCATGACCGGACACTTCTTTTCTGAATTTACTCCAGCCATTTCTTTTTTTTTTTTTTTTTTTAGGGCACTCATTTCATCGAGTTATGTTGCCAGCGAAACATTCCACTTATTTTCCTGCAAAACATAACAGGTGAGTGGGAACTTGCCGGCGTGTCTTCATAAGTGGCTGTGACCGCCGGCGTCGGGCAGAATCCTCGTTCTCTAAAACCAAACCAAAGAATACCTTGTTTGACGAGCTATTCGCATTACACCGTGAAAGGGAGCAAGCCTTGTAAATAACTGCTCAGTAATTTGTTAAAAAAATAAAGTAAAAGAAATTGGTCATGGATGCAAATGAACATAACGCTAAACTTTTCTATGCCTAATTTTCTCTGTATTTTTAGAGAGAGGAGTTTAATTTCAAAAAGGTCTTTTTTTTTAAATCAAAAAAGACATCTTTCATGAAAATCATTCAAAATTAATTTTTCAAGAAAGAAAAAAAACGTCTCACCTTTCCCCATTCTGTGAATAAAGATTTTTTTCCCAGGGCATAATGGTCGGTAAAAAGTTTGAATTTTCTTTTAAGAAAAAAAAAAGAAGAAAGGAAAAAAAAATACAAGTTGTTATATTCCCCCCCCCAAAATATTACTTTGTGGTGAGGTGACCAGTGAAGTTGATAAGGTGTCTTCCCGATAAGGTTTCATGGTGGGCAGAGAATATGAAGCCGGAGGTATCGCCAAGGATGGCGCTAAGATGGTCACCGCTGTTGCCTGCGCGAATGTCCCCAAGATGACCGTCATCATCGGCGGCTCCTACGGGGCAGGCAACTACGGCATGTGCGGACGAGCCTACAGGTACGACCGCTTTGCACTCGGACGGTCTGGCGGCAGTACAAATGGATGAAGTGCACACCCTCCGGTAGTTTAATAATAGAAAATAAGGATAATTTGGGTTGTTAGGAGATGAACTACTAGTGTGTTTTAGATGTATATTGATTTTTTTTTTCAACCCTATTTTCCCCTGCAGGCTTCCTAAAACACCACTTTGTGTTTTTTTTTCCATCCCTCTCATCATGGCTAACACATCCAGAGCACGCTAACTGACTGAGTGATTGCCTCCTTCCACAGCCCCCGATTCCTCTACATGTGGCCAAATTCCAGGATCTCCGTCATGGGCGGAGAGCAGGCCGCCACCGTCCTGGCCACCATCACCAAGGATCAGCGAGCCAGAGAGGGAAAGGAGGTAACAAAAGGCTTGCGCTAGCTACTCAGGATATCCTGCCAAAAGCATAAACATAATGACTTGACATCTTTTATTTAAAGATCACCCATTACGCCATTACTTAATGTGGTAATGATTCTGATTAGTGCTGTCGTTGGCTGCAATTAAAATGCGTTAGATGTCCTGTGGGGGATGTGCGGAGAGCTTTCATAGCTGCAAAATGACACCTCAGCTTGGTACTGATGATTAAGATTATTGGACATTATGCTATGTGAACACAATGAGACGACACATTAAACGGTAATGTCCGCATGGTGCCAAAATTGGCGCTTTTTTTCCCCCTTGTGTAAATGGAGAACGCTTGGCAACAATCTCATCATTGTTGACCTCTCAAAAGTTCACAGCAGAGCAGGAAGCCGCCATGAAGGAACCAATAGTGCGGCGATTTGAAGAAGAAGGAAGTCCCTACTTCTCCAGTGCCAGGTAACGTTGGCCATTTTCTGTTGTATGAACAGCAGGGCCACTTTGCTGTTACAGTGGAACCCCCAAAGTGAAATGTCATCTGTCAGTCAATATCTGATTCGTTCATATTTTAAAACTAGCTTTTGTCCTAATCAATACAGTAAACTAAACTTGAAATAGCTCCTCTTTTCACTCATCTGTCAAATCTGTAGTGTTAAATAAAGGAATGTGCCGCCTAGTGGCTGGCAGTGGAATCACACCCATAATAAACAGAACTTTGCGAAAAAAGAAGGGTTAAAGTGTTGCCCTCATGTTTTAACAGTAGCGGGCTGCGTGTTAGGTACCTTGTCCTTTAGTTGGAGGCTTGCTCGAGGGCACTTTGGATCTGTCTGTCTAATCTTCGTTAACAACATTAAATTAGATATGTTCAGAAATACATACATTTGACTTTGGAGGTTCCACTTTAATTGATTTGCTTTCAATACGGGCAATCATAAGTCTACACACGCAAATGCCAGTTTTTGGGATACAAAATAAAACGAGTCAAAGCATTGTTACCTATGACCTGTACAGCGCTATTGGGGGAAAAAAACATATCTTTTTAAGAGGGGAAGTAAAATTAAACAAATGAGATCATCTATTTGCACAAGTATGCACACCCTCTTATAGCTGGGAACGTGGTTGTGTGTGGTGTAGATTTTTTATATCCACTGTTCATCCGTAAGCATGAGTTTTCATCTCATGACGCTTCATGTTTCCCCCTCCCTAGACTGTGGGATGACGGAATTATTGATCCTGCTGACACTCGCCTGGTGTTGGGACTGAGTCTGAGTGCAGCACTTAACGCACCAACAAAGAAGACCCGTTTCGGAGTGTTCCGAATGTGATACGCCCAGCCTGGACCCGTGTATACTTGTCGTCGTCCTTTTGGGTTCGTGTTCTGCATCACACAAAACAAGGAGAACTACAGTGGCAGAATATTGTTTATATTTTGGTGATTGGATGATGTACTGAGATCTTATCAAGGCCCATTGTGAACTTGTGCCTTAACTGTTACAATTTGTAAATGACTCTTTCCTTTAAATATCATAAATTGTCGAAACAAAAGCGTTTCAGAAGAATTTTCTTCCGGAGCAGCACCGGCTGCAGTTTGATGGATTATCACATGGGGGCACTGTTGAGCCACAAACATCTTGCTGGAGTAAACCTGTGTGATTAAAAGTGTTTTAAGGGTTATGTGAGTATTGAGAGTTAGTTGCACTGTGGAAACTTCTAAACGGGTGTCTGGAGAACAGAAACCCAGGTGGGTTTGTTTTTCCTTCCGTGCAAAGCATCTGCTTTGACTTCATTTTAAAAGAGTGCAAATATCGTTTCCAAACAGGAACAAATCGAATGCCGTGATGGTGCATGCGGAGCGCAGGGGATGTGTACGGGCGTTCTCCCCCACACGGTCAGTTTATTTGTCCAACTTAACACGATAACGTCACAGTAGTGAGTCATTTTTTCACAGCGGAACATTTGATGCAGCGGTGCGTTTCTGTTCGACACTAACAAAGGCTGCTGGCTGTTGACAGCAGAAATAACTCAGACCCCGTGGGTGTGTGTGCTGTTGTGTGAGTGTGAATGCCACCCACAAAGCGCCTCCTGTAGCACCTCCGCCAGTTTTTAAAGCTGTTTTACCGGCCATCCGTTTTTTTTTCTCTTCCATCAAATGACCCCGAAGGGGGGCATGTATAATGGATAAAGCTGAAAAGTTTCACATTTATGGAAATTGCAAAAGTTCACACATTTGAAAGAGGGAAAAAAAATCCTTGTGTCTGTCTGTGTCACATATTTTTCCTAATGAAACGAACTGAAATTCCCGCCCCCGCATGTGAACATTTTTACTCTCGTGTAAAACTGGAGTCACTCCGGAGAGTCCCCAGGTGGTCGTCATAGTGCAGTGGTTCACGTAGCTGTCTCGCTTGCCCTCTGATAAACAGGAGACGCGTCCGGGGTGCAGTTCTCAACCCAAGTCAGCCCCTGCAGTCACCCTGCACAGCATAAGTGGTATAGAAAATGGATTGCTGGAATTTGAGTTCCATCTCCGTCGACCCATGACTCACCCCTCCATTTATTTTATTTTATTTTTTGCTATCTATTTTTTTGCAGAATTCTGCCGACAGAAGAGCGATCACAGAGCAGCACCATTTACCAAGTCTGAGACAAATCCTAGCCCAATTCTTACAGCTCCTTCGTTGGCCGTTACTTCATTCCCTGCGCTAAATTTTAATCACTGAAGGAAGGACCGAGCAGCATCTCTCATCCGTAGCCGAGAAATGTGCTCATATTTGCTTGCTAAGTGTGCAGCGTCATGTTTAATAGATGCCCCTCGGTTCAGCGGCTTGTTCGCTCCCTGACGAAAGTCTGCTCAAGACAATTGTGACTCATATTGAAGCAGCGGACTAAAAATAATCCCGACTGCAATTCTGAGTCGATCTCCACTTCTTGTAGAATGGGCGGTTGTTGCGCAATACTCTTACCTGTTGCTTTTCCCTTCAACGGTCTCTGCTCAATTTAATTATGTTTTGATATGGGGGGAGAGTATTTGAATGTCCCGATCAATGCCTTATGTTGTAATGTGTTAATTAGTTAAAATTAAAAATAATTTTACAAAGGGGAAAATAAAATAATCAGCTGATTTTGAAAGAGCTAATGAAATCGGCTGGTCAATTCATCGGTTGAGCCTTAAAATAAAATGATCACCTTCCCGTAGGTGTAAACATAGTCATTAAAGATCCCTGTAAAGTGAATTTGTTTCTAAATATGTGATATTATTATATATTATCATTAAATCTCATATCTCACTGACGCTTGCGAATGTGGCAAATTTGGGATTTTCATCAGGGTTTGTTGCCAAAGCTGTTCCCAGGCACTTTTTACTTAAACCGTTTTTCTTGTCGCCAAGGAATTTTGGATGTTCAAGATTCGCCATGTTTGCAAATATTCGTCCCTCGGTGAGATACCAGTTTTTGGAATCCATCTAGACTCGTATAGCGGCTTTCGGGCGCCTCGTGGTGTGGGATTTATTCCATCCACCGAATGCTTTAAGCAGATTTATTTTTGTGGCTCAAATATGTGGTGTAGGGCATCAAGATGCTTGATGAGGTTACATCGATTTGTCCATGTCGCCGTAGTGGAATATGATTGACAGTATCAGTTTAGACTCAATCAACAGAACATGATCTATTAAGTACTCTGCCCTTCTCAAGTATTTCCACTTGCATGCATCCATCCATTTTCTTTATAGCTTCACCTCGTTGTGGGTGACCTGGACACTATCCCAGTTGACTTTGGGTCAAGACAGCAGCGTACACATACTGGACTGGTCGATCACAGAGCATGCTTTGCATACGTATTGTTTGTATACACACTGACCGGCCAGAACGTGACGTATAGGCGCACAACGTAACGTGATCCCTGACGAATCGAACTCGTCATTGGTTAAAATGTGAGTCAGAGCTGCGAGTGACTTCACATTCCTGTCAACACTATTTTGCGGTTTCAACTGTCTCAACAATCGATACCCTCGCCAACCGCGATAAAGCCCGTGATGAACTTGTCAGTGTGTCATCCTACTGTTGACATCATTGCTAGAAAACATGCGTGACGTGCCCGGCCGCCGCACGTCTCCGTGCGCGCCCTCCCCGCCGACTGCCCAAAACAAAGCTCCCCCACACTCCTTAGCCAACCAGCAGGCGGCGCGCGCCCGTCGTCTGGGTGACGTCATGCGCTAACAGCTGGTCGATGAGCCAGGGAGAGAAAGGGAGGGAGGGGAGGAGAGGAGAGGAGATGAGGGGGGGGGGAGGAGGATGTAAAAATGTAAAGCGGCAACAGCGAGCTGCACCGCGGCTCGAGCCCACGGCTACGAACACTCGGAAGCATGTGGAGGGTGGACTGCTGCCCCGTCACGAGGATGCTGCCCTTCATCGTTTACACTTTCCTCTGCGTTCCTGGGGGTGAGTGCACCGCTTTGTGTCTATGTATGTATTTGTTTGTGACGGGAGGGAAGGCGTCGGGGGGGGGGGGGTTATTCTCGCGTGGAGCTGTTCATCTGGTCCTGGTGCTGAAACGGTCCCGGTGAGCGAGCCGCTTGCCAACGTTTCACTGCATACTGCGTGGCGCGTTCTCTTTTTTTATGACATATTTTCATCGTCCCTCTTCTCCGTTTATGGCGCATTGTTCAAGTTACTCATCCAAAAAAAAAAAGCCGAAGTGACATTAGTTGCTTGGATCAGATTGTCACAAGCAACTCCAAGGACTGCGGACCCGATTTTCTTTGCCCTCCATACATAGATTCAACGTCAAGGTGTGAGACCAAACGTAACAAAGACATCAGCTATGACAGCATGCATACCTTTGTGTCCTCCCGGTCTTCTTTTTTTCTGCTCTAGTAGGATGAAACCCACCCCACCTCCTCAAAAAAATTTATGTCTGCACTTTGTTTTACTGTTTGGGATAACTGGGAAAGAGTGCTCCTCAGTGACGTTCAATTATCTTGTGAAATGTGTTCTGGGTTCTTTTTCCCCCTGCTATAGTAGGATGACCAACTATGTGAGTTACGTTTTATATTTAATGTACAAAATGCAGGGTACTGTATACCTTGTATATTTTAATGTTGTTATAAAAGCACTACCCTGTATGGGTACTTAATATCAAAATATAAAAGAAAAATGCATCCGTGACCCATAGGCTCATAAACAATGTACACACTCAAAAAATGATGGGTTGATTTTCCAACCCACTCGCTACAGCTGTGGATTTGGAGTCGATGGGGTTAGATATCAAATGCTGGGTTGTTTGCCTAACCCACTCGCTGGGTAGCTTTGGATCATGAGCAGGTTGGGGTGGATTCACACTTTGGAAAAAAATGAGTGGGTTGTTTTCCGAACCCACTCGTTGTGTGGTTGTGGATTGTGAGCAGATTGGGTGCATACCCGAGTGGCTTGTTTCAGTCCGGAATTTTTTTGGAGGGGCGCTTTCAGAGGAGTTATGTCCAAGTGGAACAGTTCGCATCCACGGTACATGCAGGAGCCATTTGTGGTGGCTACTATGTTATTTATTGATTTTAATAAAAGTTTTTATATTGATCGAAATTGATTGTGAAGTACTATAATACCCTCAAATGCTCTTCTTTAATACCACACATGGGCCTCTTTCATATGTGGACATAAATTGGAATGTGATGCGAGCCGGTAGGTCTGCTTCTGTGAATCTGCAAAGTTGTTTTTCGTAACGTTCCGAAAACATGCGTGGCAGGTCAATGGAACGCTCAAAATGGTCTCCAAGTGTGATTGTGAGCACAAATGGTTGTTTGTCTACTCTGCGATTGGCTGGCAACCAATTCAGGGTGTACTGTGCCTGCTGCCCCAAGACAGCTGGGATAGGCTTTGGCGCGCCCGCGACCCCCGTGAGGATAAAGCATTGATGGATCTGTTTAATATTTTGGTTAACCCTAACCCAAGCTTTCAAATTGTGCTCTCATCCACTTGTGTCATGATTCTGTTTTTGTTTCGATTGCGCTTGGTTTTGTTTCCTCGTGTGCTTTTGTCTTCCTTGTTTTGGTTTTGTTTCCACCTGTTCTTGTGATCCTTTTTTGTGTCAACCAATCAGCTCCCTCAACCTTTTTGTGTCTTGCCAGGTGTTCCTTGTCATCTCGTCTGTCATCTCGTCAGTCTGCTTAAATTTAGTTCCATGGCTTTAATACTTAAATAATTTTCTGTTCAATTTGACAGTGAACTAAAAATGGGAGTGGCTTTGAACAGCTTCAAGTGTTTTTTTTTTAATTTTAGTATTATTTTTTTTGTAATAATGCACAGCCCACACCATCGATGGGAAATTTTCAGTGGGCAGTCAAGTGTTTATAGCCGGGCCATTAAAATATTCCATCCGCAGGGGGCGTCAATCTCAGACAGAATGGCATAATATCGGCAGTAAATTTCAAAATCTTTCGTCTGCACCAACCCCTGTCGACATTTTATTTATTCTTTTATTTTTTTATTTTTAGGGAGCATCACCTGTGTTTTTGCACACCGTCGGTCTCACTGGACATCTGAATTTTGTCATGCATTCCAATAGAAGCACAATTACAAACAAGATTCTCTGGTCTAGCTCGCCAGGACAACTGGTAAATTTCCTTCTTATCAACCCGACGGCAGAACAAACGAGTCGACCGAGAGCAGGTGGCCAGACAGGAGGTGGAGTAGCAAGTGGTGGGCTGGCGAGGTCAGACGGAGGAAAAGGTGTGGCCATCCTAGATGGGGACGCAGCGGGATGGTGGCCTGTGGGCTGGGTTGAAACATGGAATTCGAAACATGGGTGGGTGTGTCGCTCTTGCCCGAAATCATGGAGTAGAAGTGTGGTGAGATTGGTGGAAAACTCACCGTAAGAAGGTATATAATTGTCTTGTTACCTTCAGGGGCATAAGAGAACTTTGAAATTAGACAAGGTATCGGTCATGGAAAGGGTAAGTAGGGGCTGGAAATATCTTTATGCAGCTGGAACATATTTGTGCGTGTGTGTGTGTGTTTTTATATATATATATATATATATATATATATATATATATGGATGGATGTGGAATTAAATTACCAGCTATGGTTCCGAGTGCTCCAATAGTTTCCTCCATTTTTATTTCGAGTCTTCAGTAAGTTCGTTGAATGGACAGATTTTTTTTTCCCTTTTGGAAGCTGACAAGTGAGAGGGAGTTAAATGTATAGGAAGCTCCCGTATGTAGCGGAGCGCGAGAGCACAATAACAGGAGCTTGGAGCTTTATCCAGGATCAGAGTTTAGCTCTTGACAACAAGATTGCTTCATTCTCCCGAGTTTCTCGGGCTTTAGCAGTCAAGGTTACTTGCGAGAGAGCTGGTGTGCGCTTTATGTGTGGTAAATTTTCTCCTTTTTACGATTACACGTCAGAGCAGGCTGCTGAGTGTGGGCCTCGATTTTCCTCCCTCGACGTTCCGATGGAGACCTCTTAGCATCCTTTTATTAATGTTCACAAGAGATGCAGTGCATAGAAATGTTTTATTTTATTTATTTTTTTAACTGGGTTTTTGCCCACCTACTGTCTGAGTTAAATGCCAGACCGGCTTGTGCGTATAATGTGACAGATTACACCTGTCGCTTGATCTGCTGCTTTTATATGCAGCGCTTCGGCTGGGTGTAATCCAAGGATTTAACATTAAGCAGGATGCCAGTGAGCATACATGCACACAGCTGCCTTAAAAAAAAAAAAAAAAAAAAAACTATAGTGGGGCTGTCCAAAATACAGCCCCACTGTAGGCTGGTGGCCTGCGCTACATTTTTTTGTTAGTCTGAAGCATATAGTGAAAATATCATTTGGCTCCCACGGCTCCCAACACTATTTATATCCTCAAAAACGTTTTTTAGCTATGCAAAAATGCAAAGTATCTATTTTACAGTCATCCTTCGCCAGGTCATGCTTCACTTTTCGAGGTTTCATTGAATTGGGGAGATTTATATTAAATTAATCTTGGATTTTTTTTTTCATTTTGCAGAAAATGTCACAATTTTTGGCTCGTTTCACAATGAAAAAACAAAAACGTGCAATGTGGCTGTTACAAAGCGTACCTCGTGAAAGTTGCACGACTGCACTTCTATGGTAAAGCAGTGAGCTAATTTAATTTAGCCTACCACTGCTAGCTAAGCAGAATGAATCGTGATCCCCAATGTAATTTCAGTCTATTTATTGAACAAAGCTAACAAAATAAACACATGAACATATTCACACACATTTTGCCGTATTGCTTACCGCAAGCGACGCCAAGTCGCACGACACAGTGGCTAACCGTTTAGCCAGTTAACAGCCCGCCAACTCTCTACTCTGATTCATGGAGTCCCGGCTTTTAAAGTCACACGCATTCAGTCACAGTCACAGATACGTTACTGTGAAACGTGAGGGTGACGACCCCGAGTGGATAAAAATTATACCTCCACCTCACGTATTGTATTGGTATTATGCAGATTCAACACTTGTCCATCCATCCATCCACTCTCTGCATATCTAAATGCTAATAATATATTCGGGCCGTTCTAAATCGGACATAGATGGCTTCTTGAGCACCAGAATTTTGTTTCATGACCAAGCAGTAAACTTTGCTTTCAAGGGGAACTGAAATACATTTTTTGCGCTATTAGTTGTATGTGCCCCCACTAGTGAAAACATGGGATTGTGATTAATACTGCCTTTGTGGAATAAGACTTAAAACAGATGAACTCACCTATTTTCATCCATCTCAGGGAGGCGCCATATTGGGAAATATCCCCCACTACTGTCAACCAAAATAATGATCAAAACTACCCTGCTCAACGTTAGCACTACTGTATAATACACGTACATAACACTGGTCGATATGTTGTTGTTGTTGTTTTTTTGGTGTGTTTACTGTATTCAAATCGTCCTTCCTTCCACTTTTCTGTATGCGGCCCATGTAGGAAATGTTTGGACACCCCTGTTGCACGCATAGATATGACTTAGTTTAAACAAACACAAAAAAACAAAACAAAAACAACATTGTGTCCATTTTCTCAGACGTTGCTCTCTTTCCTTGGCAGATTGCCTTTTTGTGACTGAATACTTCACCCGAACGCCTCGTAAGCTCAGTGCTTTCAACTCCTTCGCCAGTGTGGAACTGTTCCACTTCAATGTGCCTGACGACACCATAATGGCCGTATGGAACCTCATTACCTTCAAGGAACAAGGCGGTACCTTCGGAGACAGCTGCCCCAATCGCAATGTCACTGTGTAAGTCAATTCCATTTTGTTTCACCCCCCCCCCAAAAAAAGTGCTGTTTAGTTTTCAATTTTGATTGGACATGCTTTCCCTCGCAGAAGCCGATAATACCGGGCCCCATTATTTCTAGTAGGACTTTAGATTGCACATCACGGTGATGGGACTACTTCTAACAGTGAAACCACAAAACGCGAGTGTGCAATGGCATGCCAGCAATTCCGCGTTATCATCGTCTGGGTTCAGTTTACGTTTTCAGCACAGTGAAAGAAGAAAATGAATACCAAATGTTATGATATTTGAAATGGTACATTTTGAACGTTTTGATTACATTTGACTCATTTCGATATGTGATGGTTGTCTGAGCTGACCAAAACACAAAAACGTTTTTGGTTTTTTTGTGAGGCCACCTAGCCTTGTTGTAAGCATGCTGCTAACGCCACAGAAGCTGCGCGTGCTGTTCATTTCGACACACGGGGGAACAGCGACAGGTCTTAAAATGCTACATTTCCCTTCACCTTCCAGGCAGTCACTCAAACATGGGTCACCATGACAACGCATTTCATTTGCTGACTTGCTAAACACCCCTGCATGACACATACAGTAAACACATTAGCACAAAAAGCTAACTTTAGCCGGTAGCCAGCTAGCAGCCAATCTCATCTCATCTCAACTTTATTTGTAGAGGACTTTAAAAACATGCAACTCAGCCGCATACAAAGCTGCTGTGCATTTTGTAAAAAGCAAACATAAAAACATCGTTCAAACAATCAATCAATTACATCAAAACGGTAAACACGCGAAAACGACGATGAGTCTCATGCTGGAGTTTTGTAGAAAACTTTAAGCCTACTATGACATTTATCACAAGCCGCTTAACATATTTCAAGAGGACTTGTTTGAGCTTAGCTTGACGTTGACTGTGCAGGCGTCCTATTATTTTGGCGAGGGAGTGTTGTGTTGGACATCCCCGTTGTTCACGACCCCGAGCGGTGAAATAATGATGAAAAAATGCCCTTTTGATTGACAGGTACTTCAGGTCCGGCGCTCCTCCGGTAATCAACCCCCTGAACACTCACTTCCCTCGGGATACGGTCGTCCCAGGATCTTTCGCGGTGACTCTGACCTGGACGCTCCCGAACCGAACAACGGGGGCGTTCAACGTGACCAGCCCGCTCCCGGGGGACTGGTTCCTGGCTGCGCATTTACCCAAGGATGAAGGCAAGATCTCAGTCAAGGTAACATTGAGAACAGCTCACATCACATCGATGGGCGTCGCCACACACCGAGCCATGTGCACAAATGAGAGTAGCGTATTGACCACGTGTGTCAAACTCGAGGCCCGGGGGCCAGATCTAGCCCACCACATCATTTTATGTGGCCCGCGAAAGCAAATCAAAGATATCAACTTTCATGATGGTGGCGAAAATCTCCACCAAAATGTCAAATTCTCATTTGTAATAAATAAGAGTGATACTGTAAGTAAGCATTTTCTTGTGAGCAAACCCTTCATTCCAGTAATTTAAACAATAGGTGAATCAACTGTTATTCTTGACTTCTTTATATGGTTTCAGTCATAATGGCCCTCCAAAGGAAACTGTAACTAAAGTGTGGCCCGCGACAAAAATGAGTTTGACATCCCTGGTGTAGACTAATGTGCCACCTTCAACATTATTTCTCGAGAGAAACACTAGGCCTTGGAGTTTTTCTTTCCCGTTGCAGTGAATTGCTATGTGTGTGAGATGCGAGTACCTGACATGATTTTTTTTTTCTGCTATTGTGCAGTGTTTGATGGTGTCACTCAATGCGCAGCGGGCCTTGAGTTGAAAAATCAACACTGTAGCTTTTTAGGTCCAGGCATTCCGAGGGCCCCCCCCTCACCCTCTCAAAATCCAAATCAAACGGCAATTAAACATAACTACACTCCTAAATGCATTGGGAATCCTTATTTACTTGAGCGTTTCAACCTAAATATTCATGACCTGATCCCAATTTGTAAACCAATTGTTCAGAACAACATGCAAATGCTAATTGTCATCTTCACGGGGTTGTATGCTCTGCATTATCCACAAGGAGCTTGCAAGACGGACGAGCGAGAGAGTCCCCACACCGCGTAGCGCAACAGTTTTATAACCGCCTGTAATGATGTCAAATGAATCCAGCTGCAAGGGCAAAATGAGCTGTAATTGAATCATTTGTTGCTTAGTGACAGCTCAATCACAGCTTGTGGTCACTATTTTTGAATGTCAAGTCTCACGTGCTGATTCTTGTATACCGCGCGCAGCACGTGACCTGGCTAATCGCAGAGTCAGAAAGCACAGCAACAGGTAGTAGCCATAGTAACGGACGGCGCGCTACAATAGGTTTTCATAAATAAACCATGAAGATTATTAGTCACCACAGCGCAGATGGCAGATTTGGGTTGATGATCTTTAATTTGGGATATTATAAGCTCATTATCGTGTGTATCGTGCATAAGTGTCAGGTGTTTGTGCCGCGCCGTCGTCGTCCCACTCGTACGCCGCCGCTCCTCTGACGACTAAAATAGATCCACACTCGACTGCTTTTATGATCGGCTGTCAATGCCGCAGTGGCGTTCATAAAGCTCCGGAGGGAGGAGCGATTTAAGGATGCGGCTGTGCAGTTATTATTTTTCCCCATCCTATGTCTGAGCTTTGCTTAGACCGGACCCAGGTGATGGACGGGATGCCCCTGTTGACCAAAACAATCTCCCTTCCCCCTCCCGATAGAAACATAAGGATGCGGAATGAGCAGCGTTATTGTCGAAGCTTGCAGTAGATTAAAAAAAATGAGCGAACTATTGTCTTTCTTTTTATCAACTGTTTTTAATTCCTGAAATTCCATAACCGTCACAATGGAGGGGAGAATTACTGTATCCTGTTAAAAAAAAAGTGTTCTGACGGTCTCACAATATCGCAGCTAGTCATAAACGTATCGCCCGTGGTGAATGGAGGTTTTACTCGATTCCTTGCACAGCCTCAGGTTCCCCTCTGGCCACTTGCCTTTTCTTCACCTGGCGGGTGGGGGAGATGGGGGAGACAAGAAAAATCCTCACGACTGATGTATTCAAAGAGATTAGTATTCTGTCTTGTGCCGCGGAAACTAAAGAGGCAGAACCGTGTCTGAGGAGTTTTGCTTCATCTCATCGCGTCCGTCGACGTGGTCACGTCAAGACCAGCTGATTTCCATTGCAGGCAATTTACTTGCTGCCGCCCCTGTGTTTGTTTGTGCTTTCCTTTGTGCTCTCCAGCGGCCCATGTAAAATACCCCGGCAGAACACGAAAAAGAAAAAAAAACATCATGAACGTCATCGGAAATTGCCCAAGACGCGCAATTGGTTCTGTTTGGAGACGCCAATGACACACGGCAGAGATGGAAAACTCATAGCTTTTTTCTAAATTCTGCTATCTGAGGCCATTTCCCGCCAGGCAAGGAATAATGCTTACACGCCTGCTTGCGCGCACATATAAAGTGTAATAAATCCTGCGGTACTCATATGTAATATGGAAAAAAAAATTTGCAGGTGTTGTTAGTGCACACTCGATGGCTCCTTGTACTTCATATGTGTCATTCATGTTACAGTTTCAACCTCATTGACTAAAACGTCAAACTATCAAATTTTTGCTTGCAACACACACACACAAAAGCACATTGTAATTATTTCACAGGGAAATGATAACAAAGTAGGAATTGTTGTTAAAAAATGCTAACGATACCAAAGCTACTTATATCTCAAAGGACCCACATGACACCTATAGGGTGACCCTCATACTGCCTGATTGAATATCATGACGAACATCAGTAAATGCTGAACAAATAAAAAAATATACACGAGTGTAAAATTGTACAGAAAACTCCTGAAAAAACCAGCACCTTATGTTTTTTTTAGCCTAGAGTAAAAATAGCTGGTTCTAGAGTAACATTATAGCTTAGTGTGCTACCATTAGCCGCAGGGTCTGCATTAGCAAGATCAGAGTTGTTAGTTCACGTTCCACGTTTCCTAGTCATTCACGTTTATTTCATTTATTTTTACAGTTTCAACCTAATTGACTACAACTAGCCTGGCACATAATGGTGCCATTTAATACTGTCTGGTTTAACGGCTTATCAGCCCAGCGCGCCCGACTCCTGATTACCCATCATGCAAAGCTTGGCGTTCAATGAGGGATTTAATGGGAGGCAATATGAGATGTGAAAGATATCGACTGTGTAGCCCAGCGGCTGGCCATCCGTCTTTGTTCTCCCACGTGTTGGTTGCCCTGATAAGCAACGAGACTCTTATTAATGACACAACAATACGACACAGACTCATTACTCCCCTACCCCCTCACTTAACTGTTGATTATTCTTTCCTTATGGCCTTTGGTAGTGTAGCGATTCGCATAGCAGACTTGGATGCATCCGGCATTCGTGAGTTTTCCATAAGGCAACACATTACAAAATAGTCAACCTGGGGGCGGGCGGGGGGTGCAAGAAAAGTATACACTGTTTTTGGAAAGCCCTATTTTTTCTATTGGTGTTTTGCTTCCCCAAAAATATATATTTCAATTACTGTAGTCATTAGTATTTTGTAGTTTTAGTTGGCTTTACAAAGATGGGTAGACAGACAGACAGTTATCGGTTCATACGTAGGTTGGTGTATGCTGTATAGGCAATCTTTAGTATTATTAGCTTAATGCGCTAATATTAGCAATAGGGCCTCGTGGGATAGTGTTAGCTTTTCATGTAATTGGCTACTCTAAAGTGTTGAATGCATGTATGGTTAGTAGAGGTGTAACCCCCAAAAATGTTTGGAATCGGAAAATTGGTTTTGATTTGATGTGATGGATCCGCTCAATCCAACCAAATCGAATTGTTAGCATTGGTCATATTTTAAAATCGTCACACCCTTGAATGTTATCATACCCCGTGTGTTGATAATTGTATTGAATCGTCTTTTGGATAGAGATGCACACCTCTCATGGAGAGATGCGTACTGTAGATAATTGAATCTTCTTTGGTAAATATGAGCAACATACACAGTACAACCTGATGGCTGAATAGGAAGTAAAAAGTTCCTCAAATGGTGCGCTGCAATTTGAAAGCCGAATGGCGAGCTGTAATCAATCAAAGGGTGACTAATGACGCGCCACATCATCATGACCACAGAGAGAGGACAGAGGAGGGCTCGTGTTCACTTGACAGGAACTAAAGACCTCATTGGGCATTCACACCTGTCCTACTCGTGACGCTCTGTTCCTCGTCAAACTAATTTGCCGGCCGATGGCGCGAGGAGACTGCCGGCTTACGTGCCGCTCGAATGGGACGCCGCGGCAGCACCGAGTGGGATGGAAGGTGCTCGTTTCACTGGCTGGCTCGCTGGAGGGAAAGGGGGCAAGTGTGTTATTAATCCCAGGGACAGACTTTACGCTCACATGCTTTTGGAGGCAGATGGTCTGAATGATAAGCATCTTTCAAGTCTTGCACAATTTATAAGACGTCGCTGCAATCCGCTCTGTCTGTCCGTGTCCTTTTTGGTGTGTAGGGTTTGTCCGAGGAGTGCCAGTATCTGTTCCAGCCTCAGCTCATTGTCCAGAGGCTTGTTGGGATCGCGGTGCTGTATCCGGGATATTTCATTGACCAGATGATTCCCGCTCGCAACAGATCTGCTCTTTACAAGTAAGTCCACTCCAACGGAAGGATTTTGGAAAAATCATCTAATTGCGATTTTCTTTCCCGCGGTATTGCGATTTCGTATGCAATTATTTCTCTTCAAGGTCCTCTTCCTGTGTATATATTTTTGAAATCAAACTTTTAGTAATTGGTACATATTAAAAAAAAAAATACTGACTGACCAACAGCCGTATTTTTTTGTTCTATTTCTTTTTTTCTCTTTCCAAATTGCAGCCTTTTGCGTGCCAAAAATGGCATTCGACTACATTTTAATGTTGAGATGAGTTTGATTAATGCGATGCCTCTGCAAAACATCCCGTCAAAAGTTTCAATCTATTTTCCGAATCATCATCTAGTCTTTTTGCAACCGCACACGTCGCATTATAAATAAAAAAATAAAACCTTATTTGCCTCAAGTGTCTCCCCTAGCTTATTATTGTAGTCTAGAAGTGCAACTTGTTCATTAAAAAAATGCAATTTTCTCTGCTTCTTTATTGAGTTTGCCTCCTGTAAAAGTGAAGTGTCGGAGGAGCAATATGAAGTTTTTTACATTCAGTTTTCAATGATGTTTTTTGGTCCACTAAGTCAGTGATGTGATGACTCTTTCCGGGGTGGTTGATCTGTTGTTCGATCAGTCTGCCGGGAATGTTGTTGTTATTATTTTTGAATGTGCTTTTAGTGTATTCGTGTGTGTGTGTGTCTGTTTGTGCGTGCTCGCAGAGTGTTTGTTCCCAATTACATATCAAAGGTGAAAGTTCAGCTGTTGAGCTGCGGCGTGAAGAACAAGAGCGGCGACACTTGTCCCGTGGTGTTGAAGATAAGAGCGCGGGCGCCCCCGGTGCACAACTCGAGTGCCCTCGACTGCCGTGAGTGGAGCCCCTGTGAGCTGGATGCCTCGGTGGCCGCCTGGGAGCGATGGTACTACATCCTGGTGGAGAGATACCTCACTAACGCCAACGTCTACTTCCGCATCGGCGTGCAGGTTACGGGTGAGTGCCACGTCAACAAAGAGAACACCCGAACGCTGTCACGTGATCCAATGCAAGCGTTCCACCGTCTCTGTTGATTGTGTGTCCGATCATTAGCATCACAGGCGTCTTCAGACTCAGTCAGTCGGCCTATTTCAACGGTAGCAAGTAGTCACTGTGCTCTTTGGCGACATGAAGTGTACCACACTAAACATGGACCAGAGGAAGCGAAGGAGCGAGTTATCGCAGGAGATTCGAAAGAAAATTATAGACAAGCAGGTTAAAGGTAAAAGCTATGAAACCATCTCCAAAGTAGCCTCAATGTTCAATGTGACTCCAGTTGCACATTTTCGAAATGTAAGATCCATGGGACAGTAGCCAACCTCCCAAGATGTTGCCGCCGGAGGAAAATTGATGACAAATCAAAGAGACGGAGAGTACAAATAGTACATCGGTGTCAAGATTGTGCCATCTGTCAATGTTTGAGCCAAAGTGGACTTCATTGGGAGACCAAGACCGAGGAGGACACCACTGTTGAAAAAAAAATACAAAAGCAAGACAGGAAGATAATAAGCAGAAGAACCAATTCGACATATTCATGTACATTTTTTTTTTACCTTATCTACCAATGACCTGGCACATCTCTCCAATTTTTTTGATGCACTCCATATGTTTGACAGCGCTGTGGCAAAAAGACCACTGCAAAATAATCATTTTTGTCGATGTTGTTATTTTTGCATTTGTCTTAAAGTCAAATAAACATAAAACCTCTGAGTTACTCACTGAACAAAAATAAAGTCATCGTTATGCCAAAAATGCATTTTAATTTGTGACTCTTATCAGCACAAGTGTGTACTTATGACTGATACTTACTATCCATGCTCAAATATATTTGTTTCTCTCTCTCTCTATTTATTTATTGGCTTTCGGTTTTCCCCATCCAAACTTCAAAAAGTGTCCAGATCCAGTGGGCCCCATTAGGGGGCTCGTTCCCGAAGGATGCAGCCCAAAAGGGGAAGGGGGGCAGTCTTTATGTGGTACTATAACACTTAGTTTCTCACAAAAGTGCCCCGTGTTGTTTTTAGCTTGCAAAGAGCAGAGCTGTTGCGCGTTCTCAGCCCTGCGGGGGTGCCGAGGCGCCGGAGAAATCTGCGGGAAGTCCGCTTCCCTCTCTCTATTCGACATTGTACTACAGTGCACCTTGTCACCATGGCAACGCCGGCACTAATTATTCACAGTATGTCTTTTCCCCGCTGGACCAGCCTGATCTTACTTGACCTTTCGTGGGCTTAAATTGAAGAACCCTTCAGGATCAGCCAGCATGTTGTTGGAGCACTTTGACTTTCCTACCGGGAAGTACTGAAAGTAGGCTGCTCTTTATAATCGATTATGGTTGTTTTTGCAACATATTTCGCGCAGGTTGTAGCCTGAGTGGAGAATTTGGCATTGTGCATTTGAGCCAAATCTTTGGATTATGAATAGTATGGATTTTTTTTACGAAACCCCCGCTCCTGTTCAACCCCATCACATAGACACGTAGTAGATTTAGTTTTGAGTGTTAAGTTATGATGACCGTAGCCTAAAATATGGAACACTAAAGTGTTTTATTTCCATTTAGCAGCCTGAACAAATGAGTTCAAGCCATGCATCGACAACATTTGTTCAAAGGAGGCAGGCCTTCAACAACCTTTGCAATCCCCCCCCACCCCGGGTAACGGCTGCTTTTTGATTGTTGCCCGTCACTGCCATTTTTTTGCAACGGGGCGCTTTGTGCTCGGTGAAAGCACACGGCTCGCAATTACTGTGGATCTCTGTCTCATTAAAAAGCTTCCTGTTTACATAGTAGAAGCCCGCCAAAGGGGATGATCTGCAAACGACTCTTTCTGCAAAGCGCGCCTTAATACCGCCAGTACAATAACCCAGGCTGTTATTGCCTGTTTGTGGAGGACTTGCTATGGATTACGACCCCCGCCTACACCCTCCCGTCCGCCATGACGCCTCAAGTAAACTGGCATGTAACTCAGGAAGTTTCGAAACACTAAAAAATCTCACGACTTTACTGTGGGGAAAGGGAGGGGGGGGTAGGAAAGCCCATCGTGCTTCATGCTAATAAGCCACACAAAGCGCCATTGACATGCCAATGGGTGACACTGATTGTCGCTGTTTTAGAAGCAATGGATATGTGAACACAAACGGTGGAGCAACACATGTAGACAGATAAAATAACAATACTCACAGCCATATATTGTGTATCCTTTATGAAAAATGACTAATATTGGAGCATCTTACATAGTCACAATAGTAGAAAAAAAATATTTTTCTTAAAACAACCACCACTGTATACAAAGTGCTGTACATGGAGCAACTATCATATTTCCCCCCCCCCCCCAAAAAAAATTATAACGAAGACAGTAGAAAGCAGTAGAAAGCAAGACAAGTAAAGTAAAACAAGACAAAGGTCATGCCGAGTCAAAAGGCAACCAATATAACAGTACTCGGTCATATATTCTTTGCCCTCTGCAAAGAACGACTAATATTAGTGCCGTACTGATGAGCCGAGAGGAGTTTCGATGTGTCGGGGACTTGTACTGCACACATGTGGCCAAAAACCGGCACACCAGAAAGAGCGGCTCAATGGCCATTCGACTGTATATTTTGATCCAGTGCAATTTTGGAGAGTGCTATATGCCTTGCTCAAGAGGCCCCTCGACAGCAAACAAGAAGCAGATTAAAGCAAATCATGTGTCTGGGGTTTTGATTTCCGTCTGTCTTTTTCCTATCCAGACTGCACCAAGTCCAACGCATCCAAGGAGCAGTCCCCGGCCAGCTCGTCCATGAACATGCCGCAGTCATTCGGCACGCCGATGGCACTCTCCCTGTCCGACAGCCTTTCGGCGGTGCCGCCGGCAGGCCCGTGGTACAACGCAACTCAGCCGCAAGCGTCCGGGGACAGCGTCATCTACTTGGCTCCCCCCACCGCCAGCAACCAGTGTTGGCCCATCCGCCCGACGCTTCGCAACGAGCTGGATACGTTCTCGGTGCACTTCTACGTCTTCTTCGGTCCAAATATCTCCATTCCGCCGGACAGGGCGGCCGTGTTCGCCATCAACCTCATGCCCGTCTTAGACAGCGGCGGCGTTCTCAACATGGAGCTCAAGCTGAACATGGTGAGTTCTTCGGCGCGATCGCTTCGGGGGATTTTAGAAGAAAACAAACAGGGGGACACATATGAATACCTTAGCTTCGATCCACCTGTTTTTTGAGGGGACGGGGGGGTAGTTGGCACTCATCTATTTTTACTAATAATAGACATCTCATACTCAGAACTTGTGCCCAGAAAGCAGCAATAGCAACACCAAGCAAAAGTGGTGATAGAAAAGGCATTTAAAAAATGTTCCTTTCTTGCAACGAAATGCTCTTATTGACAAAATGTGAATTTGGGATTTGGGCGTGGTAGTAGACTAGTAGTAGTAGGTAGTAGACTACAACGAAAATATTCCTTCCCCTCCAAGCTATACGGTACCTATAATTAGCAAAGTCAGAGACGCTGATAACTTTGCACAGATCTCTTCATTTATTTCAGAGATAGGCGACTAGTCAACAACCTCAAGTGTCAAGAAAATATAATTTAGTTAATTAACTTTTAATTGAGTTAATTAACTAGTTAATTTAATTGAGTTGATTAACTTAATTAACTAATTAACTTTTAATTGAGTAAATTAACTAATTAACTTTTAATTGAGTTAATTAACTACACACGACACAAGCCCACAACCTTTGTATTACTGCACCCTTGCTAATCTCAAAGTCCAACGCGCTGCCCTTTGCGTCACACGGACACCTGTCCTAGCACGTGCGGGGGTCGCCGGGGGGGGGGGATTCCATGTTTTTAACACCGTTGACACCAATTTCTATCGATGCTTCTATCACATACACCGAGGTGACAGTTGTAATGTCACGTCAGGTCAATGTCATCCAGCATCTTCATTTCATACTCGCTCCCGTCCGCATGGCAAGGAATCCCGTTCATTCATTCCACACAATTGATACGGTTTCTTAATGATCAATTAATTACCGGGCGCGAACCAAGTTCAAAGTATGAAATACTTGAATGCCTACTAAATGCTGCGGCAGCTGCAATCGTTGGCCCCCAGCGAATGTTGCCGCTTTGCAAATCTGAGACTGCACAGTGGGTAAAATGCATCAAGAATGTGTCAGGAGGAGTTGGAGATGTCTTTGTTAAGTTGTCCTTCAGCCGGTAATGGCATTAACAATGCACCTGCAGTGACTCTGGAGGTCTGCGGGGAGACGCGAGCTGGGGAGCTGCCAGATGGACTTTTAATAGAAAGCAGTCAGTCAGTGTTGAAATAACAAGCGGGATGACACATTCAATCCCAGCTGAAAACTTTTGACTGTTCCCTTCAAAATGTAAGCCTGCGCAATATGCCCCCTTCTCGGCAGATTTGATGGATGGATGCCATTTTCTATCTTTGTGCACGGCACACAAGTCAGTTGAGCTTTTAAGTGGCTTTAAGGTTTACTGTTTACACAACGTTCGCTGCACCCGCGCACCCCGATGAGCTACAGGGACGGGTGCTGTATCGCACTTGGTGCTTTTATGGAGAAATTACAGTTGCCGCGCTTATCGCAGGGCACACATTGGTAAAAAAACAAACAAAAAAATTCACAATCACAATCACACCTAGGGACAATAAAGAGTGTCCAGTTAACCTCGCATGCATGTTTTTGGAGTGTGGGAGGAAACCGGAGTACCCGGAGAAAACCCACGCGGACATGGGGAGGAACATGCAAACCAGAAGGAAACAGTTCCATTTCCTTATTGACATTCTACTTAATTGGATCACAGCGGTATGTCTTTACCAACGCCCGCCAAATAGCTCCGGCAGGTTCCGCGCGCGAGCCCGACATCCGACCTGGATGCCGTTTGCCTTCCGTGCCGTCCGCAACATGTGATACGCAAACACGTCTCTCATCAGCGGGCGAACAAACGCGCGGCTGAAATTGATCATCTCATCTGAGCGGCCACAAGAAAGCAAACAGGGCCCCCGTGCGCCTTTACCTCCCGCTTCCTCTCCAGGAAATGAGATTAATGGACTGAATAATTCATCGGATGGCTTATTGACTGATGTCGTGGAGTGACGGTGATTACTGTCACCTCACAGACAGACTTTAATGTGAATCCCAGTTCTGATTTTGTTATTTATTTCCCCCCCCCCCCCCCACCGCTCTCCAAAACTGCTCCCCCATCCCTCCCACATGGGCACGCTTGCCATATTGTGTGGAACTGAACTCGCGGACGTCATGGCGTGATGAAACCTGGCCGCTTCTACGAGCCTTGAGATGTAGGCTGTCATGCGTTATTATTTTATAGACATATTACAGACCCCCGCCACCCCCAAGTCGTGATGTGTCTGTCACTCGCTTCCATTGGGGAACCTTGGCAGATTTGCAGTCACAAAAGCAGGAACATCTTGTCTGCATTGCGTCATGCTGAAGAAAACACAGCGAAAGCAGATGCAACGTGACTTTTTTTTTTTTTTTTTTTTTTACCCCTTCTCATCCATTTAATCTCTTTGAATCCAATATTTCAAAGTTTTCTCCATGTCAGGCTTCTGTGCGCCGTAATGAGTTACTTCTTGGCACTCTGTCTGTCTTATTAGCTTTTCGTACATCACATTGTGTTTTTGGTTCACCTCCTTTGAGAAACTTGTTTAGCAGACGATGTTGAACTCAGTCAACACAAATTGGTTGAGAGTCGAGCAAAAGCCAATTTAGTTCCCGCCCTCGCAAATCACATCGATGGGAACGCGCGCGCGTTACATTAAGGAGCCAAATGAACGTTTGTTTTAATTAGCTTGGGTAGCGGAATGTGCAGGGGCGGCTCTCGGCCGCGCATCCGGCCAACTTCCCTCCTCCTCTTCCCCCTCGCGTCGGCCGACTGGACGGCCGCTGGGGCGCACGCGCGCCACCAAAACGCAGCAAATAAAAAGTGAAGCCACGTCAACTGGCATTGATCAAAGCTGTCAGAGGACGCCGATGAAATCGCGGCAGCGGTGAATATGGATTACCCGGGCAAACGTTGACAAAAAAGTGACTTTCCATACGCCGATGAATACAAACGAAGCGGACAAATTTGACAAATGTCACAAATGCAGACAGCTTTTTGAGAGTGGCCCCAAAAGACGTTGATCTTCGCAGAAGCTTGCACGCTATCCTAAACTTGTCAACCATTCCATTTCAAACGTGTCTTTTCTTCATTTTCAACTTTCGCTTTTCGACAAAAATGGTCGCGTCTCACAAGTCTCACAAGTCACCAGAGCGGTAATTTCTTTATTTTGTGCAACATCTTCCTCTGGCCGTTTCATTTGCACGCAGACGAGAGCTGTCCTTGAGACCTTGAGAAACGGCTCGGATCTTCTTTTCAATTTCGTCCTTTTTACCGACGTGGAATTTCATTCTGGTTGGCTTTATATTCTCTTTAAAACGTTAAATCAAAGACGTCGTAAACGCAGAGAGGCTCGCGATGTGGCCGTTGGCCCCCACTCGAGGCCACGCGTGCAAGACAACTTTTGCAGGTCGCTGCCACCCAAAATGTCATTTCGGTCTCGACCTTCGGAGCGGAGTTTGCGCTTTGTGGCCGAAGCGCGAGTGGAACTAAGGGAGGTGCACGACTCATTTTGAAATTGGCTTTGATTGAGGCGTTTTATCCGGAGATTGTCGGGCAGATGGTGACTCGAGGAAGCACCTGGCAAAGTGTCTGCCGGCTCCTTTCATTCATCAGCGCTGTCCCGACCGACGTCAGCACACTGTACGCCGCGCTGCGGTTTCTTTTCCTACTAAAAGGCGATCGTCAATAAAATGACTCATCAAGGTTTATTTACTGCAAAGTTAAGGCGTGAATAAATTGCAATCTGTTTTGTCGCCATCCCGTTTCCATTCCGCTCGTCCTCGTTAGGGTTGCGAGTACCTGGAACGCGTCCCAGCCAGCTTCACATCACACGGCGGGATCTGTTTTTTTAAATTTTTTGGTCTTTTACGTGACACTCGTGGTCTGTCCTTTCACCCGACATCTGCTCATCTGGTGTGTTACAGTCGACGCTTCAAGACAGGAATGTCACCGTGCAAGGCTGCCTGACTCACGGGATGCCGCTCTTCCTTTGGCAAAGCTCGTTAGCGAAATGTGACTCGGGTACGGCCGACCCGGCGATGCCGCCATCCCCTTTCAAAAGTCAAAACGGTCTTTACGAATGCTCTCTGTGTCCCCAGAATCCGTCGCCGGGTTTTTCCTCTCGGTGAACACCTCCACAAATCTCACCAAGCTCAGGATTCCATACCCTCAGACAGGCACCTGGTACCTCAGTCTGCGCTCTCTATGCGCCGCACAACACGGCGGGTAAGACTGCTCGAAAGGTGTCTCCATATTGCTCAAGACATTTTTAAGAAGTCCCTCGCCAAAAATTACGGAAGGGGAAATTGTTTGTTTGGGGGAAGTTGTCAGCCACATTAAGAATTCATGAGTTGTTTGGTTTGTGCCTTAAAAGTGCAAAAATGTGAACAGAATTGAACAGACCTGCCCCCCTTTTTTTCCCTTTCTTTTTCCACTCGGGATTCGCAATTCGGCGTGGGTAACAGATGGTGAGAGTGAGCCTAGCTGTGCTCTGAAAAATAGCCACATGGCAGTCTGGGATTTTTTTTTTGGACATATTTACTTGCTGTTAATTATTCAGGTCATGGTGTAAGAGGTAGCGCCGGTGACAGGTTTGCTTCACAAGCCCAATTTAGTTGATTGATAAAATGTGAAAAATAAGCAGGCGAGCATCTGCCTCAATTTAATCCGAATTCAGGGAAAAGGCAAATGAAGACATTTGTTAGCTCCCGCCGTTTCAATCGCCGTGATTGATTGCGGCGATCTGGCAATTAGTGAAGTGACAATTTGCCGGCGTGAATGTTTTTCCCGTCCACCCATTGTCTTAAAGAATGATTACGAGTACATCCGTTGTCTCGTTTGTTTGTTTTTTCGGGAGCGGTTGGCAGTTTGTGATGATCGCCGCATGGAATGACGATGGTCCTTTTTGTACAAATCGCAAATAAATAATCCCGTTGAGACATTTTTAGGTCATGAGCATATAAAAATACCTTTTAGCATGAAGGATGAAAGACGTGCAGGATAGATATGGAAAATTTCACACGGGTACCTCAAAATACTAAAATGTATTTTTTTGTTTGACAAAAGGCTGACTCTGCTCAAGCCGCTAATGGCTCTCAGGCCCCAAATGACATTCCCCGTGATCTTCTACTGCCTATTTAAAGATAATAAATATCATCCTAAACTACAGTCCAACATAAAAAAGTCTGGCGGTGTCAAACTGTCATTCATTAAAGCTACTATCTGCTTATTTGATCGGGAGAGAGTCGCAGACTCTGTTAGCTTAGCATGCTAACTTCTAGCATCACTTTGAACATTGTCACCAACAAAACATTTCATTTTGATGATTCATGCCCCCCCAAAAAAACAAACAAACAAACAAACAAACAAAAAACGAAATCCACATGAATACTTTGGGTTTTCTTTCTAAAATGTATTTGATAGCTTTCTTTCTACGGTACAAATTCATATGCTCCAACACGCCCCGCGAAGAAAATAGATGGAAATTCATGTGATCAGAACAAATGTCCATCCAGTTGAAGAAGGCATTTAATGACACAAAGGATTAAATGGAGAGATAAGATCTGAAAATACGGTGGTGGAAAATAATTAGAATTGCTCAAGTCAACACCGGCTTGCGTTGTCTCATTCGGCGTTGCTCACTTTACAACAGGGTCTCAAACGTGCGGCCCGCGGGCCAACTGCGGCCCCCGTCTTAATATGAAAGATTAATATTAGTGCGGCCCGCAAGATTGATATGAATGACTCTTGTTGTGTGCGGAGCTGAACGAACCAATCACGGTGAGGTATTGACCCTATTCCGCCCTGCCCATTTTTTAGAGGAAATAAAATCAGAATATGGGGATGTGCTCTACTTCACTGAGGTACGTTGGCTCAGCAGGGGAAACGTATTGAAGATATTTTTTTTTAGTTTAGAGCAGAAGTAAAATACTTAATGGAGAAGGACAGACATGGTGGCTGTTCCTGTGCTAAAAACGGTTCATGTTTAATGTTTCATTCATCTTCATAAAGTTAAAAGTTGAACTGTTAAATCAGACATTCATTTTTAAATTATTTTATTTAATTCATTATTTTGTGTTAAAAATAAAGATATTTGAGAACATTGGAATGATTTATCAGCGCTTTTCTTGTGGAAATCCTGATGTGGCCCAGCCTCACCCAGATTCTGCCTCCAGTGGCTCCCAGGTGAATTGAGTTTGAGACCCCTGCTTTACAACAAGCGGCTGTTTGGCAGGTCGTGAAAAATTCTTCCACAAAGAGATTTCAAACTATTAACTGCCACTATTGCGTCAAACTAAATACAAAACTAGAAGGGGAACCCCCCCCCCAACACATTTTTTATTAAAAGTCTTGACAGGCTGATGATGAAAAATAGCCCGATTCTCTTTGTGTGTGCCGGGCCTTAACCCTTTCAACAATTGATCACAAACGGTGCAGCACACAATAAACATTCATTCTGGCAGTACGTACAGTCATATATTCTTCATCCTCAGCGAGGAGATGAGACATCCGTACGGGACAGACGTTCATGTATTTTTTTCGCAACTTTTTTTTTTGGGGGCGCCACAGAATGAATTCAACGCATGTCTCAAGGCACCCTTATTTATGGAAGACATTCAACTTGAAACTAAAGCAGTCACGTGCTACGCTAATGCACCACGAACGGCTTGATTAACTTCGGAAGTCCACGGATACTGTCCAACTTCAAAGCTTTTGATTTATAGAGTGTATTTTTTTCTGGCTGAGTTGAATCAGGGGACAACTTTAATCAACCTCTTTTCCACATGTCTGAGGCTGGTAAAAAAACCAAATAAAAAATAAAGAAATACATCTCTATCTGCATATTCGTATACGTTGCAGTTTTGAGGCGTGCTCCAACATCACTGCCGAGGTGTACATGCGCGCCTACCTGACGCCGTGCATCAACGACTGCGGCACGTACGGACAGTGCAAGCTGCTGCGCACCAACAACTACCTTTATGCCGCGTGCGAATGCAAAGCAGGTAAGGAGCTAACGCCAATTGCATCATGTGAATCCAAAAAACCAAAAAAAAAGGTTGTTTTCCGCAACGGATTTCACGATCGGCTGATGGTTGATCGGTTGAGGTCACGCAGCGGCTGACGCTAATCTTTTGATTCAAGCAATTTGGAAAGTACAATGAAATAGGCGCTTAATGAAGAGCAGCTCTTCAATAAATTAGGAGCTTATAAAGCTAAACAAAGCTGGTTCTTTGAGGGTTCTTGAAATCCTGCTTTGATTGCCGCGTTATCAGCAGCCAGCGCTAAATTTTACCGTGGTTGCTTAAACGCGGTTCAGCTCGTGCCCCTGGCCTCAAATTCTCCATTTGGCTGCGCTCACAAATATTTCATTCACGCCGTCTTATCCAATTTACCTCTTGATCGAGCTCCAATTTGTGTTGCGCAGAGGCGATCTCACCAGGAGGCCCTATGTTGATGGATTTTTAAAAAAATGCTAAAACTAACAAAAATGTGACAAAAAAAAAGTGAAAATGATATACAAACTAACACTACTGAAAAAAAATACCCCGCTAACACAACCCCGATGCGCGCGTGTTGGCTCTGCACATCAGGCTGGGAAGGCTGGGGATGCACAGACAATTCCGCGGCCTACTCGTACAGCTTCCAGCTCCTCTCCACCCTGCTGCTGTGTCTCAGCAACCTCATGTTCGTCCCGCCGGTGGTCATCGCTGTGCGCAGCCACTACCTGCTGGAGGCCTCGGTCTACATCTTCACCATGTTCTTCTCCACCGTGAGTCCCTCCGGACAATCGAGCAGCTCTTTTGTCGCCGTGTTGTCGTTCCACTTGTTTCATGATAGGACAAAAGACCCCTGAGCTTTGGCGGAAAAGCCTGCGAGGCAGAGCGCTGACGAGGAAGGCGCAACCGACCAGCCTAGACGTTTGAAGTTAAACCGCGTTATCAGTCTCGTGTCAGTTTTCTCAAGGGAGCGTGTTTTGACAGAATAATATTATGAAACGGAAGACTCGTTTAGAATCGAGGCATCCATCTATGGACAATGATTTGTTGAAATGGGTAGAGTTGAAGTTTACTGTCAAAGTAAACACCAAACAAAGAGAATTTCACATTGTGTATTTAAAACCAAACCGCCTTAAAAAAAAAGGCCCCGTTAGCTTCATGCTAACATATAGACGAAAACGCCATTGACATGCTCGTGATTAGATTCCAAGCGAGACCCACTTTGATAAAGTCGCACAAGAAATACTAACAGCTTGCGAGACACACAATGGCAGTTTTGACCTTTGTTACATTTTGTCTGACATTTTTCCAGACATCTTTATTAAATACAGAAACCGCTGCCCTCTTTCAAATCACAACCACACACCCCAAAAAAAAGTCATTTTTAGTTGTACGTTCGACCCTCAATTCTGGACCCATTTCCTACAGTCCATCGTTGCGACATCGTCTCACGTCTCCCGTTTTGTCTGCCCCTTCGCGACAGTTCTACCATGCGTGTGACCAGCCGGGCATCGTGGTCTTTTGCATCATGGAGTATGACGTTCTGCAGTTCTGCGATTTCCTGGGCTCCCTCATGTCAGTGTGGGTCACGGTCATCGCCATGGCGAGGCTGGAGTCCATCATCAAACAGGTACACGCTGACGACTGAGATGACCGTTTGTTTGTTTTTGTACACTACGTTCTGGATTTTGGGCTTGTTGAGATTCTACTTTCTTCTTTTTAGCACTGAGGTCTGATGAACCTTAAAGAAAAGGCAATTTAGTGAGTGAGTGAATTTAGCTGTAATGAGTCAGTTTTGTGTGTGTGTCTCGTAGACAGAAAGATCAATACGTTTGGTTATGTGACTGTCTGCTTGTTGACACCATGCGCGGAGCAAACACTAACAGGTGCGGCTTCTCCGCGGGTCACCATGGCCCCGCTGTGAGCCAGGATGGCGTATGTTCACAAATGAGACGGAAAAGAGGCGGGGGACCGATGGCAGGGCGCGTGTACCGACATCTGCCGTCCTCCAGAGTTTTGCTTTTTTGCTGAGCGCTGCAGTCCGTAGCCTCTAATCAAATGCGCGTCAGGACTGGCAAGTGCAAGTGTGTGTGTGTGTGTGTGTGTGTGTGTTTGTTGAATGTTGAGAGACATTGTGGGTCAACGGCGGCGGCAGCAGCAGCAAAGGACCTGAGATTGTAAATATATGCTGTAATTAAAATTTCACACAAGGACTTTGTAGCAACCTCAAGGGAGCCGTTAATCTCCACTGACTGCAGGCTAATGCGCCTTCAACCGGTCTGAATCAAATATGACACCATAAGACTTTTACGCTGTATTGATTTCCCTTTTTCGTGTCGCGTCCTCTACTTGATGTTTTGGATGGTCGCGTTGCACTCAATAGAATAGCTGAGCACCAGGGGGGTTGAGAGGGGGGCGACCTGATAAACTCGTGGGCAAGTTCAGAGCTCCGCTAAAGCTCCCCCCACCGTCAAACCTTCCCAGACGTCTGCACTTGAGTGAGTTCTGCCGTCATTGAGATGACACCGGATGCGGCGGCTTCATAGAAAAACGCGGTCATCGCCACAAAGGGAGCGTGCGGCGCACCGTTGTGTTTTGCCACGCGGGTGATGGCGTCAGTGTAAATGACAGATCCAAAAATGTAATAAATAAAATCACCCCCTGAAACACACTTGAATCCTCCCAAACTCATCCATCACCATGACAGATAATGATTCATTAAAGTGCCCTGCCTGTCGGCAGGCGGTCACGCGTCCGCGCTTGAATACAGTACAGTGGTGGGTGGGGGGGGTACGTGCGTGTCGCGCCAACAGCGACTGCGTGACCCGTGGCGCGACGTGACTGATGACTGCTGCCGCGCGACGCCGCACCCCTCCTTCCCTCGTCTATTCCAATTAGCGGTGTACTCCTGCGGGCGGGTCATCCCTTCCCTGCTCGAACCCCAAATGTCTCCTCACGTTCCCCCGGCAGACGGAACGCAGACGGCGGGCGTGTGTGGCATATCTTATCGATTTCCAGCCGCTCCCTCCACTCGCACTTTATCTTTCCCTTACATGCTTGTGGCTTTGTGTCAAAATTGTGAGCTTGACAAAAAAAAGAAAACAAAAACTTAAGCTGGTTATTTCTAGACGGCGCTTCACGTCCTCCTCCTCTGTGTGTGCTTTGTTGTCTTGGCTGTGATGGCGGCCGCTCACCACAGAGGAGCCCCGCTCGGCGAAATTTTGTTCCAGTTGCACTTTCGAAACGATGCTGCCTCGAGGTACAAATGTAATTTGTTTCCGGGAACACGCTTGTAATGTAAAAACCCGTTTTTGGTCTGTAAGTACGTTTTGATTTTTGATGCAGTGTCTAGATACCTTCAGTGACAAAGTACAGTCCACGTTTGCACACGATTGGACTTTAGGTTGCTCCAAAGTCCTTTGGAGCCGCTCGACATTGATGCATGTGCTTGTTGTTGCCCCCCCCCCCCGCCCTTTTTTTTTGTCAAGGTGCTGTATTTGCTGGGGGCCATGTCCCTGTCCATGGCTTTGCAGCTGGACCGTCACGGTTTGTGGAACCTGCTGGGACCCAGCTTGTTTGCTCTGGGCATCATGGCAGTGGCATGGGTAAGTCCAATATTGACTCTCCAACAGACCCCCCTTTTTTTCCCAACCAAGCACTTTGCTGCTATTTGAGATTTATTGCTTGCCCTCGCAAAGGTCCTGGTAAAATTTTCATGGGAATTTCAGATGGAGTATTTTTTTGGGGGGGGGGGATAGTCTAATTTGGAAACGATGGTGATTGTAGGAAGCAATGAGAATTATTGGAGGGTTTTATATTTCAAGCATGAATGTTGCCGCATCACTGTGGGTGTGACGGCTGAGCCAGGGGGGCAACCCCCCCCCCCCCCCAAAAAAAAACAACCTAAATCACAAGAAGCGGCTGTTGGTGGGGCAACTCAAGTAACGACAGTCCTTCCACAAAATTGCGCTGTTCTAAAGGATTTTGCCAAATTAAATTTCCCTCAACGACCTTTAAGTTGCATTTGACGAGCCCGCCTTCCATTTGATTCCTTTTCCATTCGTGCCAGTTTCCCCCTTGGAAAATTCTCTCATCCTTTGCAGCCCTCCTCAGACTGCACCGACGTAACATCAGGACATTTGGCTCGAAGCTAATGCCGCCGGGGGGGGGCAGGGGGGGTGTTTGACTGCCCCCAACTCTCTCGCTCCTCCCTGCTCGTAGGTGTTAATCCGTCACTTCGGCTCACATGTGCGCGGCTAAAGAACTGCGCCCCCCCCTGACCGCCGAAGCCCTTTCACATTAGCACCGAAGGGCTTTTCAAAGTTCTGCAGCCTGCGCGGGTATTAGTCATGGCTTACAGTTCCATTACAAGTCATCTTGTGCGCGAACCGACTCTTCTCTCCGACCTCATGCGCGCTCTGGAAAAAAGACACAATCAAAATTGAACGGCACACCTCCCGACGGGGGCCGCAAAGAACACGGCGCGCGGCTTCACCGACAAAGCGACGCGTCGATGAGTTTTGTCGGCCGGAGGATCCGGCAGACAGCACGCGTGTTTAAATGGACCGCCTTCGGTTTTGGAGCCCGTAATAAGCGACCATTTGGTGTCATCACAGACCCGAGTCTTCACGTCAACCCTTTCGTCCCGGCGACAATTGCGATTTTGGCTCCTTACGTGAATGCAAATGCCGCGTGAGACGCGGCGGCAATATCTGCGGAACACAATTGAAGGCGGGCGTCTCGTCGGCGCCGATGAAAGCGAGGTGACGGGTCGGCGCGGCAATAAAGCCCACGCCGACGCGTCCCGGCAGCCGCAGCTGAACGATCACGTTGCCGCCTAAAAGTCCGGCGCACATCTCATTTTGGAGCGTTTTCAACAAGCGCGCCTTCATTTTCCACACTGCACATGCGGCCAAGCTCTCCTAATTCCCCAAACTAAACCAGCTTCCTGATTTACGCAGGAACAAAGACCTCCCCGGGTTCCGACAAACAGTAAAACGCAGCGGTTGAGGGTTTTTTTTTTCCCCGTCTTCACTCTGCTTCAGTTCAATTATTTCCTGAACCTCGCCAGTATTCGACATGCTAATTTAATGGCCGCCATTTTCCAGCTGGAATCCACGTAATTATTCTGCTCACCGATGGGTGCTCTATATCTGTCTTCACAATCCATCCCAAGGCGCCTCGGGAGTCATATCATGCGAGCAATCAGTCTTTATGAATGGGAATAAAAGGGAAGGACTGGAACGTGTCGCCGGCGCGAAGAGAAACGTGAAAAATCGACCCGCTCAGCACTTAGAGCCTTTCCGGGCCACTTCTGAGTGGAGGAGAATTTTCCGTACTAAACTCAAAACGACATCCGGTGACGATGCCACACGGGGGGGGGACAAAAGGGAGCAAACAACAACATTAATTGTGTTTTAGTGGCAGCGGCGGCAGCGGCGCCATTGAAAACATCGATCTGTTGATTGTCGCCAGCATCGCGTCGTGGGCGGCGAGAACATCGAATCCGTTAAAAGACACCAAAAAAAAAAATAAAAGGAAATAGTCCCTCAGTTGGGACTTTGCTAAATACTGATGTGCCGTGAAAGCTGTTACCTGGAAACACAAAATCCAACTTGAGGATTTCAACTCGCCGTGATACGCGTTGTCCATATGCACTCAGGCTTCTTGTTTTTGTGTTCAGCGCAGGTCAAGACACATGCAGCATCTACAAAATAACAAACAAAAAACAAAAACATACATACACAGCAACATCTATGTACTAGTCGACAGGTTGACTTAACCGCTCCGCAATGATGGTTAAGCACTTGAAGTCAAGCGTGCCAATCGTGTTTCAGCATCAACAGCGAGGACACGTCGCGTTTTGGTCCGCACAGCAAACGAGCGCATTGGTGCCTGAAATTTGTGGAACTGCATGACTAAAAATCGGCCCAAAATATGCAAGTCTGACATTTTTTTGTTACTTTGGAAAATTGTGACCTCGCAGCTTTCTGTGAAAGGTGAGAAGGCAAATTGTTTAGGAGTTTGTTTGTTTTTATCTCGTATCTCACGAGACTAGATCCACCCCTGCACTGAACAGTCGCTGACCAATTTATGAGTAGTAGTGGCACCGATTTTTTTATTTAATTTTTTTCAACACTGCACTTTCTCACTCTCTCCATCTCCACTCGATTTATTCCTTTTTTTAACTAGAGTTGTGGGTCCTCTCAAATGTCCTTTTTACATCTGCCACGGACCGCTGAAAAACGGATGGTGGGCCGCAAATGGCCCCGGCCCCTCTTTTGGATGTGAAATCCCCAAGTCAACTGTCAATTGGCGAATTCACAGACGGCGCGGTCCATAAACAGCGCGTAATAATTCTTTCTCTTATTTTCCCGGCCGGCCCCGTCAGACGGTGCGCACCGTTCGCCGGCGGCGATGTTACCCGCCCACCTGGAAGCGCTGGGTGTTCTTCCTCTTCCCGGGCACGGCCATCGCCACGTCGGCCGTGGCCCTTTACGCCTTCGTGGAGACGGAGGAGAACTACTTCTACATCCACAGCATCTGGCACATGCTGATCGCCGGCAGCGTGGGCTTCCTGCTGCCGCCCCGCGCCAAACCCGACGCCAAGGTGACGCCGCTGAAGCGCCGGCGAGGCTGCGGCTATCAGCTGTGCGTCAACGAGCACGAGGAACTGGGCCTGGTGGACCCGGCCATCATTTCCATAAACAGCATCTGCACCAGCTGATGAACTCCCGCGCTGGCGCCGCCCTCCTCCTCCTCCTCCTCCTCCTTCTTCTACCTTAGTGACACTTCATTGCCTTCTTTGACTTGGGACGTTCACACACGGGAAATAAGCCACAGAACTTGAAGAACAGATGTAAATACTTTTATGCAGATACCGACTCATGGTCATCTTCTTGTCGACATGGTTACCGTTGTTGGCCCGCCCCCCCCCGTGAAGCGACGCGACACCACACGGTTCGGTTGCTACACTTTCCTGTCGCAACGTTTCTCGCTAATCGATCCGTGTCAAGTCCGTTTCATTTGTATCGCGCCAATTCACAACGGGAGTTATCTCCAGGCGCTTTACAGATTGAGCGAGTCAAGAACCACACTCCAGACATCATACAGCGGAACCAGACCCTGAACCAATTCAGCGGGCAAAAAGTAGCTGTCAAAGGCTGTCAGTTCCGGAATTGGCTGCATTAGCATTACACGTGTTTCTTGCTAGCACTGCTCTCTCACCCGAGGTATAAGAGACGTTACGGTAGACCAGAGCAGCCTAAAAAGTGTGCCGTTATGGCACGCGTCTTGGCAGATGCGACTTTGTCACCAAAACAACGCATGTGTCGGCCATGTTAGCATTTGCTTCAAATGTAATATAGCGTAGATGTTAGCTTAGCATCCGCGGCTCCGAGAGTGCGTCGTATTGACCTATTCGTATCTTTGGAGTGAGTGGCGTGCGCATCTCTTGACCACACTCATTTTGGAGAGTTGTTGTTGGGTTTTTTTTTGTAAATCCACCCAATCGTAATGGAAGTGAAAAAAGACATCGCTAACATTGTGGCTAATGAACGCGACCAGACTTTCCAATCGAGTCAAGCTTTTTTTTCCCATATTTAATGGACACTAATTTTGTACAGTACAGGACGTTTTTACACCATGAAAAGTACAACATTGTATTGGGTGCTTTCAGGCCAGGAACACACACACAAAAAGTACTTTGATGTGACGGCCAGTCGGCTCTAACGGATGACCCCTCAAGCCAAATAGTCTGTTAAATCGAGGTTCCACTGCATAGCAATGTATAAAAGGTTTAAAACCCAGGCCCGCCAGGACTGAAGTGGACCATCTTGAAAAGGTTCCACTTGGCCACTCACACCGGCACGCCGTGCAGTTGAGCACAGGACATCTGCACCGGCATTAGTTTTCTCTGAACCGCAAAAACATGGCGCGATTGTCAAGGAAGAAGCAGATCGAAACAAAGACAGGAAAAGAGCAAAATAGGAAGGAGAGAGCGAGAACGTTTCGAGAGAGCGTTGACAACGGGCCGTCGTCCCATTCACTGACTGCGCCCGTCCGTGCGTTTTGGCGAACAGAGACTCTCCACCCTTTGCTTTTCAACCAGCTGGTTGCCGAAGCCCGCACACTGCGCGACGGCGGGTTTCGATGTGCGCCACCTCACGCCCCAAAGCTCACCTGTGACCTTAATGAGGGCAAGCGCTGTAGAAAATTGACGGCTGACTGTTCCGCGGCAGCACCAGCCCGATCGATTTTGACTCTGCCCGGCGCACAGGGGAGGGGTTGGTTTTCGTCCGCCGCTCTTGAGCGATCGCTTCGCGGGGGCTTCACACACGACCGTCGACTTTGGCGCTTTTGTAAGTTACCATGGAGACAAGTGCAAGTACTAGCGCTGTGTGTATAGTGATGTCGTTCTAATGGCATAATGAGCGTGTGCCCGCGCTTGTTTGTGAATATGCATTCAAAGTCAAGGCTGCTATCTGACGGCGACTGTACAATTGCTTCCGTTGGTTATTTATTGAAACGGGCTGGTTACTTTTTGCGTACAGGGTTTTTTCCAAGTTCAGGCTGCTCATCACCTCATTTCACATTTCGACATGTTGTGCAAGATATCCCCAGAAGGGAGACAATTTACGTGTAACTTTGGACAAGCCTTTGTAGAATGGAATAGTAAAATATTACTTTGTGGGTCTGACAAAAATCCGTTTGGAAAAAACAAGAAAAATCATTGGAATGAGTTTATAAAATTGTTGCAAAGAGGATTCTTTTTTTTTTTTAACTAACCACTGAAAGTGATTTTTTTTTGGTGGTGGGGAGGGGGGGGGTCATTTCCCCCAAATTTTCACTTCTCATGCTGTCTCATCTCATTTGGATTAAAAAAAAATAATAAAAATACAAAAATACTGCCCCCTCTGGCAAACCGCTGAAATTGAGTGAAAAGTACTTTTACGATTTCTCGAGGGCACATTTTTATTAATTTTTTCCTTTTGGATGATAGGATACCTTTTGCACCGAGACGCAGCAAATGTCATGTCCATTTTCGTAACCCGCCGCGGGTGTTCACGAATGCAAAAAGAAAACCAAGTTGTCCTGTGGAATGTTCGACAGTCTTTTGCAACGGCAATGTTATCGCTTTGAAACCAATTGTGCTGATTGCTCTCCGACGAAACAAATCCGAAATGCAGCCGCGGCCTGTCGGCAGGAGAGCGAGACCGAGGTTGGATCACTGCAGACCTCAAATCAACACCGGTCCTCCCCTCCTCTCCTCTCCTCTCCGCCCCCCCGCCGACAGGACCTGCGTGACACCACATTCATAAACAATAAATGTTTTCTTTCTTTGCCTTTGGCTCTCACGACTGCTTTTCCAACGAGGCTTTTCAAAGATTGCAATTCGCGGCCCTTAATGGAAGCCGGGGAGAGTGAGATGAGACGGCGCTGTCAACGGCATCCTCGCAGGAATAAGGCAGGAGATGAATAATTCTCCCGCGCGGGCGTCGCCGCTCTCTGCCAGCCACAAAGCCGTCTGCCTGTTTGCTCATTGCTAAAGCAGAAGTGCGACTTTGTGCCGTCGGAAATTACGACACGGCTTCGGTTCCCTCTTGGGAGAATGACAAAAATATTTACGAGCCTTCCCGCTGTTTTTGGGGTTTTTTGTCACTGTGAATTTACTGCCTGCGCGATGTTATGAGCGATGCGTCAAAGAAATCATCACACAGAAGGTAACAATGCTGACTTTTGATCATCAGTGTTTGTGGCGGCGATTGCGCTTCTGCACTTCCGACAACCGAGTAAGGCCACCGAAAATTTGACGTGGTGAATGTCGGCCCCGCCCGCAATAGGTCAAAAGGTGCAACATGGAAAGAAGGGCCCAAACCGTTACGTTTTTTTAATTTTTGGCAGATTCCGATATTTGGCAGAATGAATCGCTGGCCGATTAGTTAAAAGGAGACAATGACGACCATCACACTTAAAAGCTATATTTGTATCGCTCAAACTGGACCACTGGATTATGTCGGCTGTCATGTCTGAAGGGGTGCCTAATGAAGCGGCCAGTGATTTGCAATTCCAGCCGTGCGCCAAACAATGCAGTCAAATTTGTCCATTACATTTTTTTCACCAAACCTGATCCAGTTGTGCGGATCAATCACACAAAAATGTGCAAAATGTATTTCAAGGAGAGCACCCGAAGCTACTGGAGCATCCTTAGGTCGCACTCTACAAAATGAAAACCGGGACGGCGACCTTTTGTTCCCATTTATATTCTGCATGCTGTATATTTATCGCCCGTCATTACGTTAAGGACGATAACAAGGCACAAAGGAACAACGCGTGCATTCAAACGCTCTTTGTTGTCTCTTCATCTCTTGAGAAAAAAAAAGAGAAAAAAAACCACATCTTGCCTCTCTCATTTTTAGTCTGAGACATTCAAGGATGGCGCAAATGCAAAACGACACACTGCTTCCACATCGAGTCCTTTCGAGATATTCATCAGGCACTTAAAAAAAAAAATTGAAAAAAAAGCATGAAAATTCTTGTAATGAGAAAGCAAATCTGCCGCGTGTCAGAGTGGCGTCCTTTGCGGCCATAAAAGCCACAAGGACTTTTTTCCCCTGGACATTTGAAAATCGTCCTTCCACCGCGCGTGAAATGACAGGCCGCTGTCTCCTTTGTATTCATGGCATCTTGATGGCCTTAATCTGATTTTACGGATTACTATTCCTCCGACACGCAACGGCGACCTTCAACACGAGAAACCGCCTCAGCCCGAAACATTTGCCTTGACTGGGCGCCGCCCCTCCACCGAAATCTGCGACCGCTGAAATCATCGGAAAAAACGAGAAAGTGCAATTGGGAATTCACCATCTTCGACGCGAGGCCGAGAAACGGCGCTTCTCGCCATTTATGGAAATGGTTGAATGGATGCCATTAGGACTTGCTTCTCTGCTTTTTCGAGTACCGGATTTGGAGAAGATGCGCGTTGGGCATCTGGTGCGATTCGTCGCGTCTGCTGATGGCTTAGCGAAGAGGAACGACGAGAGCCGTTGCAGATGTTCTCCAGGGTGCAAACACGATGCTTGGGTTAGTTGTGCGCCATCAGACAGAAAATCAACTCAATTGGGGTGCTTTTTTGAGGGGGTGGTACACGACAAGCGGGCTCTCGTCACCGCCCCATTTCATCCAACGAGCTCTTGCCGTGAAAAGCGTGGCGCCTTCGACATGGAAATGCGAGATTAAAACTTCTGAGAAGAGTGTCGGGAGTTGCTCGCCGCGTTGCCGTTTGCGGCAAATCCGACAAGCAAAAAGTCACCGGGGGCCTCGTGACATTTATCTCCGTCAGCCATTCAGGGCCGAGCGCTCGACGAGCCCGGCAGCCAAGGCGGCAATTAGGGGAGATGAAGGAAGTGCGCGGAGATTACGGAGTTTGAAAAGAAGACGCTGATGAAGACGGCAGATGAGGATAAACCAGGAATTATTCTGTCATGGAAGACAGCGGCATGGGGGGACAACATCTTTTGTTCTGTCCTGCTAGTCGGAGAGGCTGAATGTTGCGTCCTGGATCTCGAGTCTGAGTGCACAGTGGAACCTCAAACCACCATGCATATATTCTTTATCCATTGCGTGGAACACTTAATAGCAGTAATATAGCAGCCGTATAACGCATCTGGCTGCCTTGTACTGCCCTAGGTTAAAACTTTAATTTGAAACCCTAACCCGAGTTTGACACTCTTACCCTACTTTAAAATTTTTATTTGAAATCCTAACCCCAGGTAAAACCTCTACTTTGAAACCCTAAGTCTCATTTAAAACCCTACTTTGAAACCCTAACCCTAGGTTAAAATGTTAATTTGGAACCCTACCCCTAGTTTAAAATCCTACTTTGAAACCTTACCCGAGTTTAAAACCCTACTTGGAAACCCTAACCCGAGGTTAAAATGTTAATTTGAAACCCTAACCCTAGTTTAAAACCCTCATTTGAAACAATAACCCTAGTTCAAAACCCTACTTTGAAACCCTAACCCTAGGTTAAAATGTTAATTTGAAACCCTAACCCTAGTTTAAAACCCTACTTTGAAACCTTACCTGGCTTTAAAACCCTACTTGGAAACCCTAACCCGAGGTTAAAATGTTAATTTGAAACCCTAACCCTAGTTTAAAACCCTCATTTGAAACCATAACCCTAGTTCAAAATCCTACTTTGGAACCCTATCCCCATGTTTAAAATCCGACCTGGAAACCCTAACATGAAAATTTGAAACCTTAATTTGAAACCCTAATGCTAATTTAAAAACCTACTTTGAGATCAAAAACCCTACTTTAAACACAATTTTAATGAGAAAAACCCTACTTTGAAACCCTAACCCGCATTTAAAACCCTACATTGAAACACTAACCATGGTTTGAAATCCTCGTTGGCAATCCTAACTCTATCTTGAAATCCTAGCCCTAGTTTGAAAAGCAACGATGTAAATGTTCTCTGCAATTGTGTGTGTGCGTGTGTGTGTGTCTGCATGTGGAAACGTGTCAAAACGAAGCTGACGTAAACACGCGGCCTCACATCGCGGCCTTACTGTCAGCGCAAAGTGGACTCAAGACGCGTCGAGGCGACAGGGTGACACCAAATAGGTTACGCTGTATTTCAGACGCCGCGCGGCGGCGTGCGCTTACATGTCTGAACGGCATCTGTCACGGCGCCCATCGACGACGTGTCTTTCACGCCGCGCGCTAACCATGCTAATCGCACGTCCTCCAACGTGCCGCCCACCAGCGGCGGAAGGCCTCTCGTTACGGCCCCTCGCTGTCAACGTTTCAATTCCAAATTTAAATATCCTCGGCGCGGGTCCTTCCAGGTTGTCTGAGATCATTCTGTGACTGCAATTAGCCCAAGTGGTGGCGGCGTCGACTATAGCGTGAAGACTGATGTCGTGGCAGCATTATTCAGACTTTCAGAGCAATGACCCTGTCCCGAAATCTTCATATGGTGACGCCTTGTGGTGCAAGGTAAATTTGTTCCACGCTTGTCTCTTGTATGTCATCTTTTCCTCGGGACAGTTCATATTGGACTGAGTGTTTCTCTTCAGGTGTTCTCTGCGCGTGCACTCACAGCCAACACTGAGGCGCTCTAAAGTGACTCTGGCAAGATGCAGGCTGTAAACATAGATGAAAACAAAACCCAAGAACTAACTGAAACTACATTTTACCATCGAAAAATGTCCTGAGTTGTCGTTTTTGGCAGTTAATTTCATGAATGACCTTTTGGGCTTTATTTTAAATGAACCTATTTCAGTCCAGCTCTACTGTCATGACAGCGTCAGCCTCGGCGCGCTCGCTCGGCAAATTGGCAGAGCGCTCCCTGCCAAGCTGGACCTGCCGCCACAGCGCACGCAGTGTCTTGGTGCCTGGTAGATTGACAGTTCTGTGGCCGAACGTCAACGTCAACCTCACGCCTGCTCGGACCAAGTCGAACACCGGAACAGGGTCGACAGCTGGCCTAAACATGACGTGTTTTTCTCGTAAATACGTGAAACGACGACAAAAGAAGGCTCGGCCTCAACCAAGGGCGTTCGGGAAGACATCTGGCCTTTGTGCTGCCGTCAGGGGACTGTGTAATTTGCTAAATCTCCCCACACACACACACACACACACACACACACCACATGTCGTCTTGTGCCAACTGCTGACTGCAGCAAAAATGTATTTGAAAATCACTTTAGATGAGACTAACTTTTTTAAATGGCTTACCTTCTTAAACTTTGTTAGTGAATTTGAGTGTGTGACTGTTGTTCGTGTCAAATAATAAAACAGCCATCCGTCCCAGCAAAAAAGGAAGGCAACGTCCTGGACTGGCCGACGAGGACAGAGTTACATCCTCAGCCTTAATTGATGATGATGTAAAAAAACCCCAACAACATCCAGAATGTGGACATACCACATAGGACATACTGTAGGTGTCTAGCTGTTATTTCTAACGGCTCTCTGGGCCACACTAGGCTGTTCCTTCACATCAAAAATAATTCAAAGGTTGGATACATTGACGTGAACTTTGCTCCGGTAGTCATGCTACACGACGTTTGACGACGCGCATGTTGGAGGCTGACAAGTCATTTGGCGCACAGCTCATTCCGAGCAAGCAACCGCGTTCCCGTCTCAGTGCTGACAGTCACCCCGACAGGCAAATATTAGCTTGCCAACACGCTAACGACATTCTGGCTCAATCGTGAAGCGGTAGAGTGACAGAGAGAAGCGGTGTAACTTTTTGGCAAACGGAACAATCATTTACGGAGTGAAGGATGGATTTTTGTAGCCTATCCTGGTCATGAGCCAAACTTTCAACACATCCTCTTGAGTATGAAGCAGAGATGCTAACAAACGGGGATACGGCTTTCAATGCCACACTATTTATCAGCAGAAGAATGCTTTCGGGGGGGGTTTCGTGGTTCTCAAAGCTGACTTTCATGCAAGCAGCCGTGAAATCGATTGCCCCTCGACGGCCCGTTCACATTTGCCGTGTGATGTACTCCTCACAGCTGGGAGGAGGCTCCGTTGCCTGCTCCGACCCGGAACAGGAGAAGCGGTGAAGAAAAACCATGGACCTTCAAAAGATGTCCGCTGTGACGCTGTCGGCGAGCTATGATCAGTATGCGGGCGTTGCTATCGAGATAGCTTGACAAGCAGCGGGGCCAGTGTGCATGCCGATAAGATAAGGTTTAAGATTTAAGATTTAAGATTTAAGATTTAAGATTTAAGATAAGATAAGATAAGATAAGATAAGATAAGATAAGATAAGATAAGATAAGATAAGATAAGATAAGATAAGATAAGATAAGATAATAAAAGAAACCCTTCACTTGTCTCACAATGGAGAAATTCCCACTTTACAGCAGCAAAATTATGAAAGGGAGAAGTAGAAGAACAAAAAGTATATCAATAAAAATAAATAGATAAAATGAAACAAAAATTGTTTAAACAATTTCACAGAATTTAGGTTACTTTTGACTTTAGGATCACCCACATTAAGCGGCGTTTCTCCTGCTTCCTGTTAGCTCGTCTATACTGTTTCGCATTGTTAGCATGATGCTAACTTTCCGAAGGCAAAGCTATGTGGTTGTTTCACATACACAACATGAAACTCTCTTAGTTTGAGGTTTAGTTTGGCAGCAAACCTCAACGGTGCGTTGTCATTAAACATCTTGAAACGTGTCATTCAACATCTTTGTGAAGAATGGATTATTATCAGCTCAAAGGCTGAGTTGGTGTGTTAGCATATTGCTTCCTGGTTCAAGGAGGAAGATGTTAGGGTCTTTTTTGTGGTATTTATTTTATTTTTTTATGGCTAGCGTGGCTGATGCAGCACAATCTGACCAACATTGAATGGATTCTTAAAAAGTCAGATATCAAAACAAAACATTTAGCCTCGGTGTTTATATTTAAATGTGGTGGTGGTAACAACGGTATTATTCTGTGGTGAGTTTAAAAATATCTGGGTCCAGATGCACATTCCAGTCATGGACAAACAAGGACGCCAGCACCAGAGGTGTTAGATGTGTAATAAGCTGCGGCCAAATGTCAAATTGACACTCCATACTGTGTGTCAGATCGCGAAGCAGCCGCAGAGGATCGTCAAGAGAATTCCGAAAGGAGAAAAAAAAAAGGCGCGCCTCACAAACAGCCATTGAGTGGAATCGCATCATCGCAACCTGTCACAACCCGAAAAAAGCTCATCGGTAAAAGCGTAAACGCACCGTCTTTGCGGGCGCGCTGGTGCTACAGTAAGCGTTCCTCTTGATTTTGCACACACTGTACGCATTCATTATTTAGACCTGACAACACGCAAGGCTTATTTTAAGGGCGCTTTCGAGGGCAAAGACAATTTTCCGAATTTGGAAATCATGGAAATAGATAGTCGGCGATACATTGAAGATGTCAGGTTGGATAATTCCACAGGGAATGGTTTGAACAAGATATAAAGCTGCCCCCAAAATTTTTTTGTCGGTGTCTCCAGCAACTGTTATGGCCGCTGAGATGAGAGCCGTTGATGGCCGGGATACTGAAATTGGAATCTCGCGATCACAGCGCGCGTGACGCCACTCGCGTTTGCTACAAGCTGAGTTTGAATGTAAACAAACAACTGCAGTTTAGCGAACATCCGGTAGCTCGTCCGTTGGCGAGTAGCACACGCATTTTGCAGTTTTAAGACGTCAAACTGGACATCGTTATCAACGGGTGGGATAATAATCGTGAATTGATAGCCGGCTTATTATTGTCCTCATGCTTTAAGCCCCCCGTCTAAGTCTGCCCAAATTCCTTTCAAGCTAACCAACGAGTGGCTGACGTTCCAATGACATCGTCAAGCGAGCAGTCCCCGTTTTATTCGCGTATCTTGAACAGTGGGGGGGGGGGGGGGGGGAATGAGGACAGGCTATTTGAGGCCAGCGCAGGACCTGCTTCTTGTGGAGCGGAACCGACTTGTTCAAACATCTTGAGTGGGGGGGGCGGAATAAGAATGTGGCTGAGTGGGAGCTTGGGGACTTTCTAGGTCACGGAAAGTGAATCCCGGGGAGGCTTTTTACTTTGAGCAACACGATTTGCTTATCGGGAGTCGCCAAAGCCTTAATCACATTGTCACTCTGCCGAGCTGCCGCTATTTGGATATTTCCCTATTTTTATAAACGGCAAATTGCCAGCAAAAGTGATCGAGCTCCCCAGTCGTGAAGCGTGCCATGCTTTTAACCGTGTGAACGTCCTTCTTCTGCCATGTTTACATGTCAAGCCTCTAGATGCTCACGTATGGAATCGCTACATGCAGGGATCACTTCTTTGCATTTTTTTTTAACAGAGCATTTGCCAGACATGCTCCCAATTGTTGTATTTATAAAAAAACAACAAAAAAAAAACAACAACAACATAAATACTGTAGAGGGTTGTATTGTGCGTAACTCCATCATGGAAACATTCTGAACCTACAATACACATAATGACACATAATGACGTTGTATTGTTATGAAGGGTTTACAAAGACTTTCACAAAAAACAAAAACAAAACAAAAAAAACTACACACGCCCACCCTTCACTCATTGGCGGACTTCCGCATGCCTGTCGTCACTCACGCCCGCCTTTTCTCTCTATAAACAGCGTGTCGGCCAGAAGTGCTCTCAGTCGGGCTTTGGAACTCGGCTCATACACTAGACGCTCCGCATTATAAGGCGTCCTGTCCATTTTGGAGAAAATTTAAGACTTTTAATGACGCCTTATAGTATATATATATATACGGTATATATATATAAATATATATATATATATACACACACACACACACACACACACACACACACACACACACACACACACACACACACACACACACACACACACACACACACACACACATAAACAAAATGTATTTATTTTTGACTGCATACGGGTGAGGGGAGGAAACTAAAAGACGAACTTACAGCCTGGAAAGCAAACCGGCATCATATCATTCGTTATTTTCAGTGTCGGGTTCACTTGTCACTTTTGTTGTGTTGTGAAATGTCTGCAGGATTTTTGCATTTATTGCTTCACGCTTTTCCCGCAGACGTGAAATTCGTACGGATCCCAGAGTGCCTCCCACACGCTTTCATTAGACTGAGTGCTCATATTCCATTTCAGCGAGGTTCTGTTTTGCCAGCAGACAATCGGTGGTCAAGTTGGAGTTGGCCAACGATCACGGCGTCGAAATCGCCTCCGACGTACATCTTACCTAAGAGTTGAGTCACCGCGGGGAGTTAAATGTTCCCAAAATGTATTCCGTCGGCTGCGGTTCATGGCAGTTACAGCGCTCAACGCTGCGGGCTTTTCCATCTGCATTGAAATGTTTGGGGTCAAATCGACTGCTAATTGGAAGCCACTTATCTTGCATGGAGAATGTCTGCTATTCGCTGGGCCGATTTTGGGGCCTTAATGGGGAGGATATCAAGAATGGAGGCGGAGGCAGAAAAGTAGAAGCGCGCTCCTAAAAGGTAATGGACCTCGCCGAGCTGCGTCGCCGCTCCCCGTCTGCAACGAAGGGGGTCACATTTTGCACCCAGAGAGCGCTATTTGTCACTGACAGCTTCTAAAACGCTGTTGGGGGCGACGTTGCTTTGCTCAGAGCTGGCCGACACTCCAATCAGCGCCCAATAACGTACATGAGCAGACCGTGTCAAATCACCAGTTACTTTTCGTAGAATAATGCTCGTGGGATGAGGGCGCCATAAATGTGCTTGCGATTGCAGCTAGTTAGCTAACCACTGTTGGTCGCTAGATGTAGCGAATGCCAAAGTGGGTTCAACCAGCGTGCCGTTGAAAGTCAGGCAGTGGCACCGCTGTAACGCATCCGATAGCAGAGCAGCAGGCGGAGTGACATCAGAGTGACAGCAGCCCAAAGAAAATGAAGGTAAAAATGCAATTTAAAAAAATAATAATTTTGAAAATGAAGTTTTGGTGCTGATTTTGAATCTGCCCTTGTTTTCTTTTTTCCTCTAGCATATCAGATTTCATCTTCATAATAATAAGATAATAATACCATATGGATGATAGCGATATTTTTAGTCATACTTATGACTTTAGGGTTAGGTTTGAGCAAAAGGTGGTTTTTTGTTTTTGTTTTTTTCTTGAAACGCTTGGTAGAAGTTGTATTGGGCAAGCTCTTATAGATTAAACTGAAAAACCAAAAAATGAAAATATCTCCAAAACCCGCTAGCATAGAAACGACAATGTTTTTGGAAATCAGCACCAAAAATAGATTTGGGGACACGTGAAGCCACCGATGATTCAAATTTGCTGTCGACCAAGAACGCGGCGTGCCAGCGTCCTGCTGTGACGTGATCAAGAAGGCGCGCGGCGATGGATGGAGCGCTCCACTACTTTCCAAGTGCCGGCTGTGTTGAAAAAGGCTACTTCTCATTCGCTTGCTTAGGAAACAGCGGCAAATGCGGGCACGCTGCGCCCAGCCCTGTGGCGGCAGTTAGCTTCCCGCGGTTCGTGGTAACGAAAGACCTTTTCATTATTTTGCAGGAAAAATATAGTCATTACAATGAAGTTGACGTTATGAAAATGTTCGTTGCAAGCGAAATCGGCAAATGGAAAAGGAATGACGTTCTGAACGTCATCGCGGTGAAAACGCAAACGAGGTACGACTGTCTGCAGTTCATCATTTGACGCTTGCTGAATTGTGGTCCCGTCTCACCGCATCCGTTTTTTGCACATCTTCGGCCAAATTCTGTCGCAGAAATTGCACCGCGTCAAGCGCGGCACCGCGGCTTGCTTTCCCGTCAAGGTAATTGCCGTCAAGGCGGGACCGCGGGAAAGTCAAACCGAGCCCCTCGCCGCGGCGGCTCAATGGCTCAGTGGAAGACTTGAACGGACAGTTTCTAACCTGCCGCTTTATTGGATTTGGGAAGTGCCTCAGCCGAGCATTAGCTTAAATGACTTCCATCGCCCCCCGGCCCCCCCAAAACCGGGAAAAAGCGTCGAGGTGCCTTCTGTCTGCGAAAGGTCAGAGTCTGTCAAAGAATTAGAAGGACGCTTTTCCGCTTGAGCGCCGTCGTCCCATCAGGAATATTGGACGTATTCCTCAGATTCCTCGAAAAGCCGAGTGGCGTTTTTTTATGCGAGCGTTTCATCAATTCAGCCCGTTCACGGAGCATCATGACGACCTTTCCGTGCTGAAATGATAGCGCCACGGTTTTTGTTTTGTACCTATGCAGGTCGCCAAGCTCGACCGTCTGACAATAGACGGTAAAAATGACGGCGTAAAATTGTGTAGACGCACGCGATTTTGAACCGCGGGGATTCGCATTGGTGGACAACATGGCGGCTGCAGCTCGATTCCATCTCTTTGGGTACGTTGATGCCACCGCCATTCAAATTGCTTCGCTTCGTATCCTCGCTAACTAATTCGAGGAAAATTTTGCGAGGTCGAAATGTTTGGCTGGAAGATACATCGGGCTTTTCTCAGAGTCGCACAAAGACATTACGAAATCAAGATCCAGCTTGCTAACAAACCTTGAGTGTCCGTCGCGTTGGCGGGCCTGCGCGGGTTTTCTCCGGGTACTCCGGTTTCCTCCCACATTCCAAAAACACGCACGGTAGGCTAACTGAACACCCCAAATTGTCGCTCGGCGTGATTGTGAGCGTGGATGATTGTTTCTCTCAGTGTGCCTTGCGATTGGCTGGCAAGCGGTTCAGGGTGTCCCCCGCCTACTACCCGAAGACGGCTGGGAGAGGCTCCAGCACCCTCCGCGATCCTAGTGAGGAGAAAGCGGATCGGAAAATGGATGGATGGATGGATAATGTGTTTACCGACTAATCATTCATCTCAAGAACACCTCTGGGGTCAATCGACATGTCAATCACCCCACTTGTCAGGTTTCTCACCGTCCGCAAAAGGAAGGCGAATAATTGTTTGTCCAAACATCGAAGACGAGGAACGAGGATTGTTTGGCCACAAGGCATAACAAAAGATGAGTCAGTGTTGTCACCGGAGACTGAAGAAAAAAAAATACCAAATGAATAAATTACGCAACGGTACGGCCAAGGTCATCCAAACGGCCACTTTCACAAGTTTTTCCAAAAGTCTGACTTCAACAGCAAGGCCGCTCGCTGGCAACCAAAGTCTCCATTCGGGAAGTTTATAGAAAGTCAAATTATTCAGGCAATTTCAATACGCTTTGGCCTTTCTTTTTTTTTTTTTTTCTTCATACAATGAAATGAGAAGCGTATCTTTCTCTGACCTTAACCAGTGACTCTGCAAAGCGTGGAAACATTTGCTCCGAGCAGCTAATTAAATCTCGCATTCTGTCCTCACACTGACACTCGGCAGGTGACTTATTCCGGGAGAGAAAATTAGCTGCGCCTTTCTTCCCTCGCAGCCGACTTGAAACGTTCGGCTGCATTGTAAGGCAGCGGCAGACTTTCAAACACGCCGAGCGCTCTTTGATCCGCCGCGGCTGTCGAACTCCCGATAAGACGACGGTGTGACAAGGGGCGCGAAAAAGCTCCGCGGTAAACTTCAGTTGTTCGGCGACAAGCCGACGTGCCCGCCGGCTGCAAATTAATCGGCCGCATTAATCATCCATTATTTATTGCGATTACAAGGAGCGCCGCGTGCGCAGCGGTAGCTCGGGCCCTCGAGGAGCCACGGCATGAATAGATTTAAGTGAGCCGTGGGTGGTTCTCAAAGAACCAGGGGCGGAGCTAATGTTCTACAATTAGAGGAAGATTTTTGGATAACCACGATCCCGTCACCGAAGCAGTGTAACAACGTCGCCCACTAATACCGTTCCCACGCTGTCGCATTGCATCGTGAACATGGCCAAGATGGCCTTCTTTTTCGCAAGACGGCCGCAGCTCGGAAGGGGCGATGGCACCGTTGTGGGAGTGAACACAGCGGGCTTTTTTTCCAGTGGAAGAAACTCCCTTCATTCCCTTTAAATAAACGACATCCACCATACATGTCAGCAAAACTGAGACCTGAACCTCAAATCCACCACAATCGTCTCACGCCACCTGCACCGCAACTTAGACCTGCTTTGACCCGGTCTAAAATCTCGTCTACTTTCTGTCGCCAAACTGTCGGGCGCGGCGAGGGCGGGTAACTGACAAGTGTAAATGACAAGAATGAATTGCCGTGGCGTGATTGATATTAGACATTCAAAACCAAATCACGTTGACCTTTTTCCCGGTGCTGAGAACTGTCACGCCCACAAAGGCCCAAACACGATCAACTCGACTTGCCCCAGCACGAAAATGAAGATGCGACAGTTTTTACAGAGCCCGCATCCCAATCTAGCCCAAAACAATCCAAGCGGGAACAAATCCGAGTCCAAAGCAACTTTTTTGACATTATTGTGTCATTGAGTTTCTTGGATATGATTTGAATGAATGAGCCATCGATTGGCAGGAGGCGAAGTGGCCGTTGAGCACTCTGATTGGCTGTTAGCTCGCGAGATGGAAGCACACCCGAGCAAAGAGACGGCCAATAAAAAGGCACGATCGAGTAAATTCATTCATTCATTCCGAACCGCTTGATCCTCACTAGGGCCGCGGGGGGTGCTGGAGCCTATCCCAGCTGCCTACGGGCAGTAGACGGGGGACACCCCGAATCGGTTGCCAGCCAATCGCAGGGCACACAGAGACGAACAACCATCCACGCTCACACTCACACCTAGGGACAATTTAGAGTGCTCAATCAGCCTACCATGCATGTCTTTGGAATGTGCGAGGAAACCGGAGAACCCGGAGAAAACCCACGCAAGCCCGGGGAGAACATGCAAACTCCACACAGGGAGGCCGGAGCTGGAATCGAACCCGGTACCTCTGCACTGTGAAGCCGACGTGCTAACCACTGGACTACCGGGCCGCCTCGAGTCAATTAACCAACATTATTTTGTCCCCCGCTTGCATGCTAAGCGCGTCGGGCAAGGTGGTGTAAATGTGCGCCTTTCATTTCAAGTCGTCCTGGCCACCCCACTGAAAAATTGCGCTCCACACCCCTACAGAGAACAAAACGGACAGTGCGGCGAGGGAGAGCGGGGAAAGACATCTTTCAATCAGCCCGACATGATGTCAGTCCGCGGGCAAAACAAAAGCACGCGCGTGTCTTCCCGCCGCGCGGCATGAAGGCAAAATGTCAGGGAAGCCCCGGAAACGTGCCGAGGCTTCACTCGAAGAAGGCCCCCCCCCCCCGCCGCAGCCTTCCCGTCGATGATCTCCCCGAGATTCAAAGCGGGCCCAGCGGGGACGTGCCGTAATTAAGAAAAGGCGAACGGTTGCCGAGCGCTGGCTCGCTCGCGGCGCGGGCCTCACTCGTGCTCGTGTTTTTTTTGGGGGGGGCGGCCGACGCCAAGCCGAGTGGGGGGGCATTGCCCTTGCGTGTCGCGCTGCGGGTCATCCATCACGGCGGCGCGGCAGCAGTGAGGTACACTGAGGTGAGCCTGATTAAAAGCACGGATGCCTCTCATCCGAGCGGCGAGGGAGGCGGGAGCGGAGGCGCCCCCGCCGCATCCATCTCCCTTCTGCTTTATTCATGTGCGACGTGGCACCGAGCCTTTTGCTGGGGTCCCCTCGGCATTATTTCAATTCCCCAACGGGCGCCGGCCGGTGAATTGTGCACATCTCATTGCGCGATAGCATCGTCTCGCCGCGCTTTTATGTGCGTGTGATTTCCCCTTGGAAGAATATCTGCATCCATCTAATCACAAAATCAAACTTTTGGAAGAATCAAAATAAGATTATTCATTGAAGTGCAGCCGAGGGGAAAATGATTTGATACTCTTTTACTGTGCTCACTTTCAGATGAAAATATTTTATTTGGCAGTGATTAATTATGAATAAAACGCAGCGTACACGGGAAGGGATCTTAGGAGGCAGGAGACCTTAGCTTATTTTTATTTTTATTTCTTCCCGGTCGGTCATTAATTTGTACAATGGAGCCTCAAAAGTCAAAAGACTCCGAAATTTGGAATTCTACCAGAATGTGGGGCGGAAAAAAGATCCGTCTAAAGACAGACCAAACTTCAAAGTGGCATCGCTTTAAAAGGTTTTTACATTTTACGGTGATTAACTTCTTTTTACACTTGATAGCGCAACAGACAAATATCTTGGAGCAAAGTGAATGCGAAGGCCTGCAGTGACACCAACTGCTTGGAGCTCAGCTCGATTTTATTTATGGAGCGCTTCAAAAACATCGGAAGGACTCTACGCGAACCGTGACACCGCAAACTTTCACAAGTATTAGACGCACGAGATGCATATGCGACAAAAACAATAAATCAACGTTGTATCTTTGTCATTGAAGTTAAGGGCTCGATTTTTGTCAACGCCGTGAATCCTGGATTAGACTGGGCGAGACCACGTGTCGATAATTTCGCAGACAAACGCAGGCCGGCGGAACTGGAATGCCTGCGCCGCTGTGGGTGCGATCACAGCCAATTTCAATCATGGCCAATCAAAGCGGCTCCCGTCGTTCCTTTTAAATGCGGCGCCCCGATCGTGCGCCGACAGTCTCGACATGGCCTCGACGGGGCCCGACCACCGCGTGGCCGCCGGGGCCCGCGGCGGCTGCCGATGGAGGATCCGTGGTGGCCAAAACATCTGTGCCGTGAAGATCGACCCACCCCACCCCAAAAAGCTGTGCCAGCCAGAAGGGATGATTTTAAAAAGAAAATGATGATAATAATACAAATTCATCAAAATGGCATTCGAGCAGCCTACTAAAACACTTGAATTGAAAAATTGGGTTTGAAGCGTGTAGTTTAGATGAGCATGTTGCAAGTTGTGGTTTTGAGTAGACAGCAAGAATGCACACACAAATGAGCGGGAAGACATTTCATCTTTTGCACTTTTCTCGTGTCTGATTCAACACAACAGCAAGTTATGAAAAAAAAAAAAAAAAAACAAACATTAAAAATTCTGGAGCAGCACCAAAATGTAAATTAAACGAAGCTGCGTGGAAATGGATGAAGTCGTTTCTGCGTTGCTGCTAACAAGTACACCGCCGCTTTTCATATTCTTCATCGACACGCTTGAGTTCAATATTCTGGAAGGACTTTTTCTGTTTACTAGTCATTGAATAAAACATTCTCGCGCCTCCTGAATATATGAACTTTGCATTTCAACGTGGAACATTTTGAGCACTTGCGAGATTAATCTTAACACTGGAGCTACTTTGGACGCTCCGAAGATATGGGAATACCTTTTAAGAGGTAGAAGAAGAAAAAAAAAAAAGTCATGCTCAGGTCAATGAAGGTTTTGCGCTGTTAATGAGCTGCTTTTTCTCGAGGGTCTTATTGCACTTTGGAAGAAGCGAGCAAACTTTGCGTATGTTTGGAATTTAAAATGAGTGGAACTCGCATGTGCTTCTAGTGTGTAATTAGGTTGCCTTTGTTACAGTGTGTGTGCGTGTGTGTGTGGGGGGGGGCATTTTAGACGACATCGGCATGTTGTGACAAATTATTTATGGTGGAAACTGTTAGCTCAAACTTCCAAAGTGAGAATGACATGACGTGCCAGTTATTCAAATGAAGTGTAAATCAGGAGTGTGCACTGATGCAATAAGTCAATAAATGTGGCCCCCCACCGCAGCACGTTTACATTCCAAAGCACACACACAGCACTATACTAATGAATGACCAAAGTCGGTGCACAACAGCGTCCTGGTCCAATCCATATTCCTGGCTTGCACTTCCAGCAGATGGATTCCCATATTAACAAATGCTGAAAGTGATTTTTTTTTTTTGTTTCGGGGACGGCACTTCTTTTGGCAGCATGAAGGGTAATCCTTTAATGGCTGCCATATTACGACGAAGAGGTAGTCGCTACGGCAGATCCTGTTAGTTTCAATTTTCGTCCCGCTGCTGAGCCAGCAGCACACTGAACTGAATGATAAGGGGCTGCGATGGAGCCCTAATCCCTCTAGCAAAAAGCCCCACCCTCGTCCCCCCAACCGCTTCATCTGCAATCACCCCTGGCTGGGGGCCGGTTGCCAATACAACCTTCTCGCGTGTGTCGCGTCTTTTACATGGGCTTGGCTCACGTGGCTCACAATCTCTCGTTCTATTCCAGGAAAACAGCTTGGCTGCCAAGCAGACGCGTTGACCTTTTTCGAGCTTTCCCTCGCTGTGTGACATTATGCGGCGAGATGGCCCGGCTCACGAATAGAACAGCAAAATAGACGCCAATTAGTCATCCATTTTAAGGCCGCCTCAAACGTTGTGCGACAAGCTGTCGTGAGCGGATGACGGGAAGCCGGCGGTTTTGCTGGGATTCAAAACGCAACGCAAGCGCCGCAGATGTAACCGTTGATTAAAAATGCAGCTTTCACCAAAAAAATAAAAAATAAAAATAAAATTCAGTGTTTTAAAGGTCAACGCGAGCCAGCCAAGTGAGGGCTACTGTGGTGCCACACCATTTTCATATTCATTTGGGATTTTTTTTTTTTTAATTAGAGTTAGTTTTTATTTCGGTTTGACTTATTTTTATGCGATTAATTTTCATAAATTTTTAGAGCATTTTTTTTTAGTTTATATGATTTTTTTTTCCCCCAAAAAATGTTTCATTTTAGTTGAGTTTGAATTTGTTTTAGTACATGTGGCTAGAAAGCAAAGCATGGAGAGTCTCTGTCACCAGTGACTGGGCGAGTCTCTCAGTAGCCATCCACCTCTTCCTTGACAATAGGACCACATTGTACAGCACTCAGTTTCCTCCTACATTCCAAAACCATGCATGCTTGGTGAAATGATATGCAAACAAGCATTTATATTTGTGACGTTCCTTCATCATTTCAGGTCGACGACAGCGTCTCTTCACACTCGCACGGAACTTCTTAGTGACTTGCTCTTCCTGCTCCTAAATTGACTTGGATGCCTGGAGAGAAGCTCTCATATGTCATCATAAACTCTTTGGGCGCACTGTCACCAAACAAGGCGCAAGGTGCTCGGCGTCTACAACAACAACAACAACAACAACAACAACAACAATGCTCCTGTTTTTTTTTTCGGCTCTCCTGTGAACATTTTCCACTTTTTGTTTGTCGGGGCTCCGTTTGACGGCTGTCGGGAGTCGTTTCATGCGCATCACCATCATCAGCGGCGGCGGCATACGCTTCTACTGTGACGGCGCACCTCTGCCTGAACCTCGAGCTGCAGGGAGCGACCCAGAAAGAGAACGTAGCTGCACGTTATTTTCCCAAGGAAGGCAATAGACCTCGTGGCGGAGCATTCATTTGGCACCTGCGCCTGCAGTAGCGACATACCAGACTGTGAAAGCGCTACATGAATAAAGATGTATTGATTGTTCATCTCCCTCTTCAAACCACGACATCAATCATACTTGTCAGTGATGCTGATTTTTAAAAGTAGGGATGGGCGACGACCGATACCGGGAGTCGGTATCAGGCCAATGGAAGCCTGATTTTAAGGTATGGGGTACTCAAAGAGGCTGCCGAGATCAGCCACCGATACTTGAAGGTACAGTGTGTAGAGTTTAGTGCCATCTAGTGGTGAACTAATAGAATGCAACGACCTCTGCTCGAAACGCACGCATTTTGAAGCACGACGCGCCTCAGAAAGAGAGCAAGAGAGGCCTCACTTTGCAATTTCTCGGCATACATGGCGGCAGTGGTTAGCGTGTTGACCTCAGAGTGCAGAGGTACCGGGTTCAATTCCCGCTCCGGCCTCCCTGCGTGGAGTTTGCATGTTCTCCCCGGGCCTGCGTGGGTTTTCTCCGGGTACTCCTGTTTCCTCCCACATTTCATAACCAGGCTGATTGAACACTCTTAATTGTCCCCGGATGTGTGAGCACGGATGATCGTTTCTTTCAGTGTGCCCTTTTTCTGGCTTTCGTTTGCTAGTCTTTGCACCGTATCATGACAAAAATAGATCATTGGTTGCTTAAAATGGGAACGACGGAAAACGCAAACGCGCGCCATTACGCAGCGGCTATTGGCCATTAATCAGCCAATGATGTCACGGCTGTCGCGAGCCAGTGGAGGAGGTGTCACACGTCTCGTGATGGACTTCTTAGCAGATGGTTGTCTGCGTGCTAGCGGTAGCACGCTGACCCCCCCAACCCCCCTCCCGTCCCCCCATGGCTGACCCGATGTCATCCGTCATCGTCTCCCAGCGTGGAGGGCGGCTGAAGGCCAGTGATTTTTCATGGCGGCGCCTGCCCTTGGACTCGCTTGTAAGGAAAGCTTTCAGATGCGCTTCATTGCAACCCAGGTTGGAGTTGAGCCTGTAAAATCCTTTCCGAACGCAACCCTGCTCCACACTTCCCTTTTGATCCCCATTAATTCGTCGCCGCAACCTTTTTTTTTTTGGGCATCATGAAGGTACGGTCTTCTTTTGAGTGAGATTGATAGAAATTGTTGAATAAGTCAGGTGAGTGCCCTGCGTTATTTAAGAGAATGATTTGTGGGAGACGACCGATGTGAGCGATGGTCTAATAATGCGCCGAAGCGACGCGAATGTAGAAAAAGGAAGGATCAAATATTCATGAAGTGTTTGGATGGAGCAAATCCCATCATGTGTTGTCGTCTGTGCAATTTCCTCGCGGGGGAGTGAACGAGGCGGGCGCAAGGCGATGCTCCCTCCGGAGACAAACACCAAACTTCAGTGATTGATGCGACGCGCAAGTGACGGCGAGTGCAAAGTGCAGGTAGTAAAAAAAATAAATTTAAAAAATAAAAAATAAAACCTCTCTACTGACACCTACAGGACAAGTCATATAAAATATTCAAAGTTGCTGCAAATAATGAAAGCTCACTTATTTATAGACATGCAAAGTGACATCCTCTCAACAGCAGGACTCCCCTAAATAATTCCACACTCACAGGCTTTGACCCACTCTAGATTTTTTTGTTTTAATGTCTTTGCTATAAATAATAACCATTCTCATCAAAACAGCATCTTCTATCTTCCTTTTGGATCTCGCTCCTTTTTGGCATATTTCAGTGTGTGGCAAATATTTTCTGTTTGGCTCCCGTAGAAACGAGAAAACATTGAGAAAAAGAATATATAGATCAACTTACAACAAATCGTAATTTTATCTGTACTGTTTTCTTTAAGTCTGTCACAGACACGTTTTGAAGTGCATCCATTTTCCTAAAATAAAATAATAATAATAATAATAATAATAATAATAATAATAAGTAACGAGTAATAAATAAATAATAATCAAATATATAAATAACAAAATATATACATAATAATAAAATATAATAAATATATATTATATATATAATATATATAATAATAAAATATAATAAAAATAATAAAATAAAAATAAATAAAATAAAATAATAATAATAGTAACAAGAGTGCTTCAACTTGGATTGAAACACAACCTCTCTACTGCGAGACAGATTTTTTTATCCCACTAGATGCTACCTCATTACTTCTTAATTTATTCCATCATTCCCACTAAGCCCCAAAAGTCATGTTGGAGGTTCGCATCGCTGACAAAGGAGACACTCATGTTCGTTGCAAAGTGATTGACAGGGGGGGTTAGAGCGCAGTCCGCCCTGCTGTAACCCTGAACAAGATCTGCCATATGTAAAATCAAGGGAACATGCGCCGATAACCAGGAGCAGAGATGATTTGAAATCAAAGTCGATCCCTCACTTCAATCTCGAGTTGCAGATCGTCTTCGCCATACATTTGGATCAGAACCGCTGAGTGCCTGACAAGGCTTTGAAACAAACTTTGAAGCCTAAAACAGAGGCGAGGATTCGACAGAGCATCAACATGCTCTCTGTGCGTGTTTGATTTATTTATTTATTTTTTGCAGCTTTTGAAGGTGAATTATTCAACACTTCCCTCTCTCCCTCTGAGCACCCCTCCCCATCCCTCCCAAAAAACCTAGCATGGAAGCTCACAGTGTGCTTCATCTTCTCCACTAATTCCCACAGAGAGTGTCAGGAGTTTAAAAACTGCTGTCGAACATGAACTGCAATGTGCACGTCATCTGGAGCCAAAAAAAGAAAGAAAATGTAGGACAAATATCACCTCAGCTGCCAATGGAGCAACCCGGCTATCAACGGGATGATTGCAATCATCTGCTCTTTGTTGGTTTTATTTAAGGCCTTCCTTGTGAGGGAGCTCCTTGACGGAGTGCGCGGCTCCATCTCATTCGGATGCACTCGCTTTCGTTGGAGGGTTTAAGCCATTATTGGCCAGTATTTAAGAAGCACTTCTGTGGATTACCACCTTGGAGGTGCGACATGAGAAATGTTGATTCACTCTTGTGAATTCCTGCTTTGAGTTTCACTTTCCCCGTTTTGACAAATATCATGAAAGAGTCCAAAGCTTGAGACACACAGCACATAAGTTCATATTTCAATTGCAAAATAATGTTTTGTAAAGCATGGGTATATTATAGGTATCAAAAACTGAATCACCATATCTCCCAAAAGTTACGTAATTCCTAGCAAATCAACTGGTTGAAATCACAAAAGTTATATGAGTGTAAAACATACTGAAATGTTATCCAAATTGCCCCAACTCCTTTTCAACCTACCTAAATTGCCTAAATATTCCGATATCGATTGAAATAGTCCCAGAAGTGACCTAAACTAAAATACTGCTGAAAAGTTACCTAAATGCGCCAGTACCTATATATTATTTCAATCACAAGGTAGGAAAAATCATAAAGCTCTGAAGGTGTTTATATTTTCAAATAATAATTTCCACATCATTAGAAGGGAAATCGCAATATCCCGTCACTGGGTCAGTTTTTTTTTTTTTTTTAAAGAATAGCCTCACAGGCTACTCAAGTGGTCCTTGGGGGCCAGCATGTTAGTGACCCCCTAATCTCAACTGCTTTTAGATAGACTATATGCATTTATAGTTTTTCCGATACAGACCGGCGGCAGACTACATTCTCAGTTTTGCCACGGTTCTCATCCACTTCTGACTATACTGCCTTGTACCCATGTACAAGACTGCTCAGTATCACTGCCTGATTTTTGATTTTATGATCCTACTTTGCTGCTGTAAACCTGAAGTTCCCCATCGCTGGACTAATAATGGCCAATTCTATTCTATTCTAAAATTCAATTCAGCTAAATAACACTGAAAATAGTCAACATAAAACATTGTTAAATGTTCGGCGTTCGGTGCTTTCTACCCTCTTTATTACCGATTTGCTGAACTGTTTGGTGTATATGTTAAATTGCTCCATGTACAGCACTTTGTATGCAGCGATGGCTGTTTGAAAGTGCTCGATAAATACAGTTGAGTTAAATGACCTCAGATTTGTTTTTTTTCCACAAGAAGGCTAGGATTGAATCACTTCAAATGGGCAGTAAACTGTGAGTTGTTGTTACAAAAACAGACATAAACTGAAATCTAAATCGAATAAATGTGTGTTACAGAAAATATGGAACTAGAAAATACATATTTTAAATACCAGTTCATCTTTTTATCAAAAAGAAAAATGACAACTTCGAAAAATTACACGTTGTTACTCAAATAAAACATGTAGGAGTGCAACGTTGCATCATGAAATAGCAAAAAGACGAAGAAGAAATTTCTCCTCAGAAGAATAAAATGTTGCATCAGATTTCCGGGTGACGTCATCAGCCGTCACCGCCACTCATCGTGACAGTCCAACAGCTCGCTAAACCGCGAACAAGTCGCTCAAAGTGGGCCACCTTGTCACTTGTTATGGCCGAACTGCCTGTCGTGGAGAAAATGAGCCAACTCAAGGTGGCCGAAGGTCAAAAGGTAACGTATCGACTTCGTTTCTAGCAACGCTCATTCAATGTAGCCGGTTAGCTTAGCCTAGCCGCCGCTACGTTCACATTGACGACGACTAGCAGTGCGCCGCTAACGTGTCGGCTCTCGGGAAAAACTCCGCGACTCCACTTTTATATCGCTGGAATGCGCTTATGATTATGGAAGCCTCTTACAACAACGTCGCTTAGGTTATACATTTTAACAGTCAACTTGAACTGGAAGTAGCCGGCAAGGCACATTTGATTTGTTTCTCCTTGTGCTTTCACGTTTTCAAAAGTATTTCACTGTCATAACTTTGTAATGTGTCAACAAGCACGTCCCTTGTCATCATTCGGGATGTCAATCAATAGTTTAGCGGTTCGGTACTGTGACTATGTGGAGTAGACTCTGGCACACGCACGTAGCATTGAGTAAACACAAGTTAATATCCTGCACTGTGTGATGTTTGGACAGGGGGGAGCATTAAATGGGAAAGATGGAGGAAAGAAGAAGGTCAAAAATAATGCTGGAGATGCTGGAGGCAGAGCTGAGGTGAGCAACAAAAACGTGTTTTCATGTCCTGCACATCAGTAGTTTATACACTTAGAAATTTATTTGTTTGCCCCCCCAGCTTTCACCAGCACCTGAGTACATCGACGAGCGCCTGACATTGTACACTAAACTCAAAGCTGAGCATGATGCCCTCATGGCAGAGAGGGCCGCGAAAGAGTCTCATCCCATTAAAGTCACCTTACCGGACGGGAAGGTGGTAGACGCAGAGTCTTGGAAGACCACACCCTACCAAGTGGCTTGTGGAATCAGGTCAGTTTACTGTGGATACTATTTTAAACTACCTAAATGGGGAATATTCACTGCGGCCCTGCCAAATGCAATGGTAAATAGATGAGGGCTTGAGACTGTGACCAGTATGCTCGCAAATGCTGTGAACTATTCAGCGTGCTGGTAAAAAATAAAAAATAGTCGCACGAGCTTGAGTGCATGTTTTATGCTCCCTCTGCAGAGTAAAAGTTTGAAATGTGATTAAAAGTCGTCTTTTTTTTTAAATTACAGACACTCCCCGAGTTACGAACATCCGAGTTACAAACAAACGGTACATACGAACATTTTCACGGGTCTGTCGAAAAAAAAGAGTTAGATTTTGTATTGCGCGCTTTTTCCGAGTGCCGAGCGGGCGGAGGAGGACGGCGGAGGCGACGTTCAAGGCGGACGCGGGAGAGGCGTGGGGCGGGCGTGTGACGGTGGAACGGGCGGAGGCGTCCGCGCGCGGTCGATGACCGATCGTCTACTCTCCCCGCTGAAGCTGCTGCTAGTTTAGCGGGCAGCTAACCCTCGAGCCCTGAAGAACGTGGCGAAAAGCTCTCTCCCCGTTATATGGATGTCAATATAAGCCTTAAACATACATTCCAGACAAAATAGAGCACTGAAGCAACTTACGAACTAATTCACCTTATGAACAATCGTCCGGAACGTAACTCGTTCGTAACCTGGGGAGCGTCTGTACTTTTTGGGCATACTTCTCCTTCTTTGGGTGCTGCAGCGGTGGAAAAAAGTAGCAGCAGAAGGTTGTTCGGCTTCAAGGCAAAGCTTGAGCGGAAAGAAATGATCTTCGTATATTGCTTCCCACTTGTGCTAAATAAACACGGAATACACACGAAGGCTCCTTTTGCATTGTGGAGCCCTGCCTTTGCAACGCCACGCGTATTATCAGTGTTGTCAAACTTGACTATTGGTATTATGCTGCACGATTATTTTGAACACGTCCGAGCACTTTTGAACTACGCTCGTCTCTTTCAAGTGGACTTGTCAGCGTTACTCAACGTTGCGGCGTGAATTTGATGAATATGTCCCGCTGTGGCATCTAGTCAAGGTCTGGCTGACAACACCGTGATCGCCAAGGTGAACAAAGACGTGTGGGATCTGGACCGGCCTTTGGAGGACGACTGCAGCCTCGAGTTGCTCAAGTTTGACGATGACGAAGCTCAAGCTGTAAGTCCAAAGCCGCCAATCATTGTCGATCGCGATCGACATATTGGGCAGCCCTGGTCTCGGAAGACATTACCGTTGTGCTAGTCTGTCACAAGGCAATTGATAGTAAAGAGTGAAATGTTTCTATGGGAGGGGGGGTCAATTCCAAACAATTCAGGCAAAAAAATAAAAAGAACACATTGTTATGTAAGCTGAAACGAAAAATCAATATTTAAGAAACGTTGCTATGGAAATGGAAGAAAAAAAAAAGACAACTTTTCTATGTCCTTGAAGGTTTACTGGCATTCCAGCGCTCATATCCTGGGCGAAGCCATGGAGCGAGTGTATGGGGGCTGCCTGTGCTACGGCCCGCCCATCGAGAACGGATTCTACTACGACATGTTCCTCGACGGCAACGAGTGAGTGGCGCGGCTGCGGCTTCACCTTTCTCCAAACGGCCGTCGATGAGCTGAGCTTTTTGAATCGCGTGGACGGGAGATGAACTTCCTTTCCTTTTGCCACCACAATTTTCCCAGGCTGCGGGAGAGCGCGGTCCAATTAATTCCATAACCCTCTTAATGAAGTCATGTTATGCTAATGGCCTTCCTGACTGACTGAGTCTTACGAAGGAGATTTTGACATTGCAGGACCCTCGCAGCCAATTACTCTCTCTCCACTATTTGTCCAGATTTCTCAAAGGTTCCTTCGCTAATCACAACGGTGCTGACACTTGGATGCCCTTTAAACGCCGGCGCACTAAATTTAGCTGCGCTTTAGAAGTAGTTTGAATATCAATGTGAGATGCAGTGTTGGCATTTCTACTTTGTGGAATTTGTGTGCAGCGGGGTGTCGAGCAACGACTTCCCTTGTCTGGAGGGCTTGTGCAAGAAAATCATCAAGGAGAAGCAGCCGTTTGAGAGACTGGAGATCAAAAAGGAAACCCTGCTGGAAATGTTCAAGGTATTCCACAAAAGGAACATCAGCCGAGCGAACCCTCGCTATTCGTGCGGGTCGGGACCGCTGCCAAAAGCTGAAATCTGCAGAGAATTGGCGCAAAAGGAGGTTGCAGTTGCTTGTAGATGCCACAAGATGGCGGCAAACGCAGATGCATAAAACATCAACACCACACGCACACGTCGTAGACAATCTCGGATTCGTGGTCTTCAGTCGTTCGTCTTCAACAACTGAAAGTCATTCCACTAACTTGCTCCAATGTGCACACAACAAATCGTAAGCAACACAAACAAAGTAGACCACATACTTTTCAGTTTCCATTTTGACAGTGTGCGAGGTGCATTCAAGGACCACCAACGAAAATAGGACACCTCAAAGGCAGGCAAAAAAATTATTAAAAATGCGCACAAAAACGGCAAAGGTGTTCAGCAAATAACAGGGGATGTGTTTAAAAAAAATCTGCAAAGGCCAAATGGCTAATATGCAGTGGCTCGCCGTTAAACAGACACTCTTCGTCTTGACAGTACAACAAGTTCAAGTGCCGCATATTGAACGAGAAGGTCACCACTCCCACCACGACAGTTTACAGGTGAGTCGATGTTTGTCGCGGTGGGTGACGGACGGCTCTTTGCGTCTCAACTCTCCCGACGTTTCAGGTGCGGCCCTTTGATCGATTTGTGTCGGGGTCCACACGTGAGGCACACGGGAAAAATCAAGGCACTTAAGATCCACAAGGTGAGCCACCTCTCTTCCGTGGGTGCCGTTACGGTTTGTTCAGAAATGCCGTGCCACATTTCATTTTGATTTGTTCAATTCATCTGAACTTGATAAATCCGTGAAACTCCGACATAAGGAAATAAAAGTCTTGAATTACGAAAGGCGGCAATCCGGGCCATAATCCTGAATGTGTTTGTATTTTTGTCGCACAGAACTCGTCCACATACTGGGAGGGAAAAGCGGACATGGAGACCCTCCAGAGGATCTATGGAATCTCCTTCCCAGACCCCAAAATGCTGAAAGAGTGGGAGAAGTTTCAGGAAGAGGCCAAGAACAGAGATCATCGCAAACTGGGCCGGGTATGAATTTACGGCGCTCACAAAGTAGACCACGTATCAAGGTCTCTTTTTTTTTTTTCTTTGCCTCGCCCAGCCAAAATTACTCCTGAACGCTTTTCAGCTTTGAGTGACGATAAATTGAGCTGACTGCAGCAATCAGGTCCCGTTTACTAGCGCCGCTTTCGAGGGCAGATTGAGTTCATTTCAGCCAAGCTGCGGAGAAAAAAAAAAAAAAGTGAGCTTAGAAAGACAAATCCTCATTCCAGCACGTGATGAGTCGGTCCAAATGAAATCCGGTTTGACCTAAATGCAAATGTGTCATCCTCAGGAACAGGACCTGTTCTTCTTCCACGACCTGAGTCCAGGCAGTTGCTTCTTTCTGCCCAAAGGCGCCTTCATCTACAACACCCTGATCGAGTTCATCAGAGTAAGTCAGAGTCCGCGTTGGACAAAAAAACGAGTTCATTCGTGGCCGGGCAGCCAGTTTGGTCATGTTTGAGGGCCGCAATGTTGATCATTGTTTTCCAAAGAACAAGAAAATGTTTGATTTGGATCCATCTGCTTTACGGATTGATTCCGGCAATCAGCTGAACGCCTCCTGATGAGGTTCTATTCAAAGCTTGGCTTATTTTCCCCCTGGCAGAGTGAGTACCGGAAAAGGGGCTTCCAGGAGGTGGTGACGCCCAACATCTACAACAGCAAACTGTGGCAGACCTCCGGTCACTGGCAGCACTACAGCGAAAACATGTTCTCCTTCGAGGTGGAGAAGGAAATTTTCGCCCTCAAACCTATGAACTGCCCCGGCCACTGGTGAGGGCCCCTTTTTGCGTCCCCGCTATTTCTTTATCCTTTTTTTTTTTTTTAGTTTCTCATTTCCCTGGTGAAATTTCAGTCTGATGTTCGATCACCGGCCGCGCTCCTGGAGAGAGCTGCCGCTGCGTATGGCCGACTTTGGCGTCCTGCACCGCAACGAGCTGTCGGGAGCCCTCACCGGCCTGACCCGCGTCCGCCGCTTCCAGCAGGACGACGCTCACATCTTCTGCTCCATGGATCAGGTGAGGCCAACCGCCGCCGCCACTTCGATGCGCTGACGGGCCGTCGACACGTATCGGCCGAGTCGCCTTCGCTTGCCGCGTTCAAACTGCGTGGCTGCTTTTGGCGCTCAGATCGAGGATGAGATCAAAGGCTGCCTGGACTTCCTCCGCACCGTGTACGACGTGTTCGGCTTCTCGTTCAAGCTAAACCTGTCCACGAGACCCGAGAAATTCCTGGGAGAGCCCGCCGTCTGGGAGCAAGCGGAGAAGGTAATCAATGCGCCTCCTTGTTTTTCTTGCTTAGCTGAAAATGTCAGCCGCTCGCGCCAAGTCTCGGGGGAGCGAAGATGGCCGAGCCGCGATGTTATCAAGATAGAAATTGAAGAGCCTCGCCGCAAATGGAGCGCGCTTCTCCGAAGACAAAGAACATCTATATTTAAAACAAATGGGCGGCGTTCCGCACGTCTGCCGTCAGCGAAAAATGTGCTTTGTTCTCCCGAGACTTTATCTCGCCACAGAGATTTTCCAACATTTGTCAGCTCGCTGCGAGAGATCGGCGCGATACGATTGTATCCCTCAACCAAATGAAGCATAACGCTGAATTAAACCCTCCATTTTCATGATTCTGTCTCCATATATAATAGGAAAGTAGTACATTGATGCATTGCAGATTATGTTGAAGTGGTGGGATCGTAAATGACTCACTTTTTTTTTTGCTGCTGGCAGATAGAAAGTTGTGATTCACGTTTACGGAATGCAATCACAAGTTATGTTTTTTTTTTTGTCTCTCCACATGCAGGGTGCTATGATTGCACATCCCCAGTTGTGACAAAATATAGAATCTCTTCAGCATTTATAATTCTCTCCCATTTTCATGCCATGCAAACGCCTGTGTTATCATTTATGTACAACGAACGGTCGCGGAATTCAGACGATTGGCTTGCGCGCCGCTTGCAGGTCGCACCGCAGGGTCTCATGATTGCGCGCGTGTTCTGCTTCTTTGCCAGCAACTGGAGAACAGCTTGAATGACTTTGGGGAGAAATGGGTTCTCAACCCGGGAGATGGCGCTTTCTACGGGCCAAAGGTGAACCAGCTAACAGCGAACTGCCAATCAGTGGGCGGGCAGGGGGTGGGGGACGCGCGCTTCGATTAACTTCTCGTCTCCTTTCCACGCAGATCGACATTCAGATCAAGGACGCCATCGGCCGATACCATCAGTGTGCCACCATCCAGCTGGACTTCCAGCTACCCATTCGCTTCAATCTCTCCTTTGTTAGGTGCTTATCCAGCTCGATGGCTACAATTCATCCAGCCCGAGGAAAATCTATGCAAATCTCTTTGAGGGATGCTTTGTAGCGCTGTTCTGTTCAACTCTTTTGACAGCCCAGGCTTGCAACGGGCGGGCAGAGAAAATCGGGATCGTTCAATGAAAATGTCTCATATTTAAGCAGAAACTCATGTTTTGCTTTGTCAGAAGGAGACATCCGTGCAAAATACTTCTCCTTGCCATCATGCAAGTCGTTACAGTACCATTTATTTTAAAAATATATATATTTTTACTTCATCCTAGCGGCAACATATCCAATGCTTGCTCCTACCCAAAGTTTGACTGTAAGTTCAGCCGCTTGTAAGTGAGCGGACCACTGTACTTGCAGGGAGGTAAATAAATGGAAGGTTTGCAACTGTGACAATCGCTGCCATTTTCGCAACCCTCTTCACAGCCCCGACGGAGACGACAAGAAGAGACCGGTGATCATCCACAGAGCCATCCTGGGATCGGTCGAGCGCATGATCGCCATCCTGACCGAAAACTACGGAGGCAAATGGTTCGTTGGAAAGCATTCCCTCAATTTTTAACAATGTTTTTTTTATGTATTGTCGTATCGCAAGAGACATGCGCTAACAAAATGTCCCACAGGCCGCTCTGGCTGTCACCTGGCCAAGTTATGGTCGTACCCGTGGGACCGACCTGTGAGGAGTATGCTCAGAAGGTAAATAAAGACGCATCTCCACCTGACCCGATGTTCCAAGGAACTTTTAGTTCTCTGCACCTTTCGCTGGAACTAAAAGGATCCTGCGGCCTGTTGTTTTTCTGCCGTCGGCGCAGTGGACCAAGCGTCCCTGAAACGTTTTATGTCCATCACACTACGGGCCTTGGCCTCCAAAGGTTCCTGAACCTTTTGAGGGTACTAACACACTAAACTGGTCTTTGGTCTCCCCAAAAATGTTCACGTAATCATTTTAATATTAATAACAATACATGTTATTCATAGTGCACCTCACTCTCTGAATGAAGTACTGTAATATTTATGATAAGATGCATTAAATAACTCATGAATAAAAAAAAGCTTCATTTCACTCGCAGGATTACAGTTTCTTATCTAGCGATCAAAAAGTTCCTCGTCGGTAAAACCGTAGATATGCACCAGAAATAATGTGAAGGTGACACAATCTTTTGTAAAGGTTTGGTGACCATAACTAGAATGAAAAATGCATTTGAATATCGCACACATCAGAACACGCATTGACGGCACTCGATTCAGCGTGTTTTCATCTGTGAGAAGCAAGAAAGCAGGATAATATACTGTACTCAAAAAGTAGGACTGTGGCGTTCTTGAGGTAGGAGGGAAAGTAGGCGTACTAAGAAAATCAACTGTGGCTATCTGGTCAGCCACATCATCTTGGAGGTGCATTACTGCCACCAAGTGGACCGGAGACTTATCGCATTCACGTTTGACCAGCAAGCAGCGGTGTGGAAATACGATTTGCAAGTTGTCCATTTGAAGACTTTTTACAGTGGCCTCGCCTTTTTCTTTCTGTTAACTGTCCAGGTTCAACAAGACTTCCACAACGCCGGCTTCATGAGCGACGTGGACCTGGATCCCGGATGCACTCTGAACAAGAAAATCCGAAACGCCCAACTGGCACAGTACAACTTCATCCTGGGTCAGTGACTTGATCGCTGCTCGTCCTAACCCGCTCTCCCTCTCTAAAGACTTTCCCTGCTTGTTGCTCTCGTGAAACAGTGGTGGGGGAGAAGGAGAAGACGAGCAACACCGTGAACGTGCGCACTCGGGATAACAAAGTTCACGGCGAGCGCGGCGTGGACGACTGCATCCGGCGTCTCAAAGAGCTCAAATCGTCCAAGAGTCGGAACGCAGAGGAGGACTTCTGAGCCGTTTGGTGTCGTCTTAGCATCTCAATTCATGGGAAAGGGGCTCTGTTTTTTTTTTTTTAATTAAAAAGAAGCCAAACTAATTTTTCAACATACATTCTGTTATTGATCATGTGACTTGCGCGCCATCATGTGTAACTTGATGCCTGGTCTCCTATATTAGAACTGTAATTGCAAAGTCTCCTGCGTTTAACAGTCAGTCTGGTTGATTTCTTGATGTTGTCTTCATGGTTTCAGGGAATTATACATGAGTTGCAATTTTGGTAACTAAACGGTCAATTCTTGATTTGTGTGCGTGTGTGTTTAAATTACCTTGTGTCGCTCTTTCTGTAAAAACGGTCTTCACGGACAAAGAACAGCATCCACAGTACACTGTATAGAGGGGGGAAAAAAACAAATAGTCAATACACCTGTACGATTAGACGATGAACATTCCACACCACCATTTTATTTTGAATATATCATCTCAAAAGGAAATGTAGTTGTTTTCATTTTAGCGAAACACTTTTAGTTGAGAGGAGATACATCCTCCAGTATACAATGTGGTATCGTGAATTAAAAAGTTTACAGTCACAACTATTTTCAGAGGTCAAAAAATGTGGATGTTTCCTATCATTTAAAATGCATTCTTTACGCTCCCTCGCTTTATCAATTAATACTATGTATCAATTTGTCAATCCATCCATTCCTGTCGTTAGGACTCTGTCTCGCCACTAGTGGGCGCTCTTCATATCCACCTGAAACCAAATTGTAGCAAGAACCACTGAAAAACGACTCGATTGTACAAGATAGCGTCACTAATATTCACAAGACTCGGCCGTAAACAGGTAAATGTGCAATTAAGCATCTGCTCTGCTGCTGACCTCACGATGTGGCCCCCGTTTTATTTTTGAAATGTCCCCTTTAAGTCATGCAAATGCACCCCATTACTTTAAGTAGGCACATTAAGTTAAAGTTGGAGTAAATAGATGTTCACATTTTCGGAGGACGTGATAAGTTAAGTGAGCGTGGGCCAAGGCAAACATTGATTTTGGCTGCGCTGACACTTACAGGTGATTACAAATTAAGAGCGGTGTTGGCCTCGGGGAAGTTTCCTGCACCAAATAAAGTCAGTTAAAAGTCAAGTCAGACTGAATTTTATGGGTGGGGATATTTAAAAAAAAAAAAAAAAACGCTTCACACGGTTACTCTTAACAGCAATCCATGCGGAATGTTTTTTTTAACGCACGCACACACACATTTGGTTTCTTATTTGTGAGTAACGGGGTTGATTTGGTTTGAGTGAAAAACAAAAACACATTAGCCCATGGTCAGAACAATTAGCCTGATGATGTCATTTGTGCTGAGTCATTTAGCTCTTCCTTCCTCTAGATGTGTGTGTGTGTGTGGGGGGTAGAAAAATTAAGAGCATCATTCTTCAATTTGTCAATGACAAAGAAGACGTCAACAAAATCATGCCCCCCCACCCCATGGAAAAAAAGATGATTTAAAACATATTTTATGACATGATGATTATATCATAAAATAAATTGGCCATGAAGAGGGAATGACAAGTTATGTTTTGCGGTATTTTAAACACTATTTAGAAATCCCTTTCCCGTTACATTTTGTCATTTGGATTATTCCTCTAATCCTGAAACAACACAACCTCCTTTCCTCCCTTTACTGTATCTAATCCCACCACAAGGGGGAACAAAAGAACCGGGTATCATGGCAGGGGTTATCATGAACCAAGCGTGGGAGTTAAAAAGAACTAACTAACAAACAAAAACACAAAAATAACACGAAGGTAAGGGTTAATTAAAAGAGTCAACGGAGTAGACGAGTGTCAACAGACGGCATCGGTGGAGTCGGGAGTCCCCGTTGGATCCGCTCTGAATGCTTCAATGGCAGCCTGGCCTCCGACTCGAAGGGTCACAACGCTCCAGTGAGCTGAGCAAACCTCGCTTTCTCCTCACTCGCGTGCATTTATTTGCAAAGTACCACACGCTCAAGTGGTCCCTCTGCAGCAGCCTGTCACCGAGATGATGCGGCGGGTGGAACTCCGTCGACGCGTTTCATTCAATCACATAAATAGTCTCGCTTTGCTGCTGGGGATCTTAAGGCCATAAATTCCTGGAATAAGTCAATGAATAACAACTAATCCAAGGCTTTTATATTCTGTATATAGCAGTGATTCTTAAAGCGTGGCAGCGGACTCTATTAGCGGTGCCTGAAAAATAAGCGAAATGACAATGCGGTCGACATCGAACAAATTGGAGGTAACTTTGTTTGGATGACCTCAAATAACTCACAACGACATGAGATGTGTCATCAACACTTTTGGGCGTGTCACAGATAAGTTATCCACACAAAAATGAGCACATTGAAAACGAAGTGAGTATTCCGTTTAACGTGGCTCCATCTACTGGATGCATGATGCAACTGCAGCCACTATTGTAGCTTCGATTCTAAGCGCCTTATAATGTGGTGCGCCCTATATCCAAAAACAGTTTTAAAATGGGCCAGTCAATAACAAGTGCCTTATAGTGCAGAAAAAAACAATAATGAAAAATGTCGTCATTAATAAAACATCGAGAAGGAACAAAATGAAATCAATGACGTTCCACCTGTGATGCACGAACATCCAACCATTAACTATAGCGGTTGTCCGCAGTAGGGTCTCCCAGCTGAATTTGGGGTGTACCCTGGACTGGTTGCCAGCCAATCACAGGGCACACACAGACAAAAACAACAACAATAAAACTGAACTAGTTCTGCTTGGAGGACGGCTGGAAGACATGAAAGGTGCAGATGTAGAGTGGGCAATGTCGATTTTAACAACGCGCGGATTCAAAGCTAATTAGCATGTGCTTGTCACAGAAAAAAAAATGTGCGTTGATTCTGGTAACTACCTACAAGAGAGGAGATAATTGCATTTTCCAAGATGCAAACCATTCCTGTAAATCTCGATAGCTTCACTTGAGACTTGACTGCCTTCATTTTCCCCCTGCGGTTAAAGACGCTTGTTGCGCCTCTGTTTTCTTTGTCACCATCGCAACCGCTTGGAAAGTCGCCGTGTGTATAACGTAGGCCAAAGACTGTATTTAAAAAAAAAAAAAAAAAATCACACGCACTGGCATCCAAAAGCCTCCAGTGAGACAAACCGTTGCGACGCCGCCCCAGCTCATGCCAGACTCATGTTGCTTCTGGACTCCCGAAAGGCATTTTTGAATTCCGACCAACCATTCGCGATTCACAACACATGAATGCACGCACAGTTTACCGACACCTACACGCCTATGCGCGAACGCAAGCGAACCCGAAATTATGGTCAGCCGCCAGCTAAGTTAGCTTGACTCGGCCGAAACGAGCTCCCGTCTTTAATATCATTATATGTCGCCAAATTATACGCTTCTAATTGGGACTCGTTTGAACATTCTAGCGTATCGAAACGTGTTTTTTTTTGTTGATGTTTGTTTTCTTTCACATCTTCAAAATATATGTGCTCAAGTACCAGCATAAATTAGGCAAACCACTTCACACCGGGGGGGAGGCTTTACTCCTGCACTCGCACCCCGTATGCGGCCAACACCAACATTTCCTGGTAAAAGTGGACGACGATGATGTAGGTCTGGAGGAGCGACAAACACAATACAGCTGCATCATGTCAACGCGCAAACCAACAACAACGCACTGGTACGCTCGAGAGTCAGCAATAAAGCTTTGAAAAAGGAACATGTGAGCCGTTTGACAACTTCTCCAAGAATGTACACCCCCGCCATGAACAATAATTTGTGTTTCGGTTTCGAACCTTTTGCCGTGAGGTCACACGTAGTTTGAATGTGTGCTGAGTTGATTTGCTTTTAAATGAAATGCCGCGTTAGCCGTAATTTACGATTGCGGATGAAAAAAAATATACATGGTGGAAATTCAGGTGGCGTTAACATAATCACGGAGGGACTGGCTGATGAATTGACGTTTCTGAATGGCACATACGTGTTATTTCGAAAGTGAAATGGATAGCGTAGTGGCATAGCTAGCTAGCTAGCTAGCAAGCAAGTAGACTAGCCATTACGTTTTGCTAAAAAGTACTTTAAAGACAACCCAACCAAAATATCTTCATCAAACCCGTTTGTGGTTTTAGAAGTGGCTACTTCACCTTTTTTTTATATATTTTTTTAAAGAGGTAATCGAAAAACACCTAAACCTTTTGAATGTAAATCTGAGGGTGCGAGACCGTCACTCAATCACTTTCTGCTACGTCTAGCTAATTGCAGCGCGCGTACAGTCAATACAAACAAGCATTACCACTCACATTCACACTTAAGAGACAATTTCGAGTCTTAGCAAGAATGTTTGCGGAATGCGGGAGGAAGCCGGAGTACCTGGAGAATACCTCGGGAAAGATTTGTGGCCGACGTGCTAACCGCGACCCAACTGTGCTGTCTCTTTCAACATCATTACACTGTCAACTATTATTTTGACAAGTGCTGAAGTTTAACTATTGGTTTTCCCCAGCGGTAAAAACTCACGAGAGTACTTTTATGAACTACAGATGCCTCACCAAAAACGCATTTGCAAGCGTTGAGCCACACTGAGACGAGTATCTGCTGAGCCTATCCTTAATGACAAGTAAAGCACAAGTCAAACAGAAACAGTGAAAAAGAGAAATGCTCCGTTTTTGGGGGGTTTTTTTGGAGCTTGGCTACAATGTCCCATCCTATAACTCTGCTATGCTATCCTATGCGATGCTATGCTATGGAACACAAGCTGGATTCGCCGGCGTTTCCCTTTCGTCCACGCCGCTCTCGTGATGGTTTGCAAAGTTGCCCGTTTCCGTCTTTGTTAGCGCTCACGTCTTGGTTGTTGTTTGTGTCACGTCACCACAAAGACTGAAAGATGCGTGATAACTATCAAGCACGTTTGATATTGCCAAAAGGCCAAGACGAGGGCAAGGCTGACCAAAAAGAGATGAGATGTCCACCTTGCACTAAACGACGGAGATGACGGGAGCGCGCCGGGATTCCGCTAAAAGTCTAAAACTCCGACTTTCAGTTGTCAGTCCGAGGCTGGGAAATGGTTAGCTTGTTAGGCCGGCATTAGCTAAGCTGTACTGGAAATATCGATGCTCTTCCATAGCACTGTCATTGAAAGCACTGTACAGTCTGTGTTTTCTGACAGAGCGGGACACCCGTTGGGGCGTCGTGAATGACTTCTTTCTCACCTTGCTTTGAGTCAAACAGTGTCTTCCGTACGCGCAGCTGGCCAGATGTTTAGATTGGACCGTCTCCGCATCGCAGGCCTCGGTGCTAAGAGCGCTTGTGATTTATCCAAATTGTATTGGTCGCAGCCCCCCCAGCCTCTATGGGGTGGCTTACTTTGACCTTCAAGTGGGAGGCGCTTGGCGAGAAGGCCTCGCCAGCGTGCCCGCAATTCACCGTTGGCTGACAGGCCTGATGAAGTTGAAGCCGACAGCCGCATAAATCACCGGCTCATGGTGCTAATAGAGGGCAGTATAAAATCCAGCGTGGACCACCCAGGCTGCGGGGAGGGAATGGGAGCATCAAGTCATATCTGGTGCGCAGCTCTGTGTGTACATGGCAGCTGAAGTGCTCAACCCCCCCTCCTGTTGCCACCCGGCCGGTTCCAGTACGAGGGGCTCTCCTAGCAACACAGGAAAGGCCTGTCTGGCATCCACGGGGCCGTGATTCATATTTGGCACTTTCATAAAGGTTCCAGGCTGCTTGACTTGTTTGGGGGGGGTACTTCTTTTTGCCCCTTTGAAGAAGAAAAAATAAAATAACAAACCCTATAAATATTTCAAGGCCTCTAATTGAACAGGAGCCCGCACTTTCTCCTCTTTCATATGAACCTCGCAATATTTGCACTGCTCCTTGAAATTGGCGAGAAAGCGTTGGCCAACTCTCCGTTATTCAGCTTGGTAGCGTGTGTGGTATATTTTCGTCAGCTGAAAGGAAAATGCTCGAGTTGGTGTGAGCGGTGCAGCTAAGAGAGGTGTGGAGGTGGCTGTTTGCGGGACCTCTTTCTTTGTCAAAATGCACATAAGCAACACGAGCGGAGCGAGAGGGGGCGGGGCACCAGCACCACAAAGCCCGGAGATTTGTTCAAGAACAACACTGGGACCCCATGTTACATCGGGGTTGAACATGCACGGGGCCCACCTCTAGTGGCCAAATCCCCGCCTTCACCTTGTTTTCGTGCATGACCTCTGCTCGGTTCTAAACGTTGAAGAATGTTATCAGTGGCGGTTGGCCAGTAGAGGGCACTGGGGTGCCGCTGACGCACTGACGGTGGCCACCACGTTAATATTCCTTCATGTAATGATAAAATAAAAATGCTTTTCGGCTCATCAGTACGGCACTAATATTAGTAAATCACAGAGGATAAAGAATATATAAGATTTAACTGTATAATCCAGTTTGTTTCCTTTTGAAGAAATGTTCACCATTTGGCAGAATGCTGCCTGTTGCGAGTTGAGTTCACAAGGCAAAGACAAAAAAAAAACATCCAATTGAAAGCTAGTCCAGTAGCTCAAGGAAACACCGTAGACAGTTTATATTCTTTACGAAAAAGCCAAACTTTGTTTAGAAGTCATCGTCCTAATTTTGTGGCGGTATCCCCCCCCATAATAAAGGAACTCAAAACGAATATTTCAAACTGACACTTGCGATTTTCCACAACAGCCTTTTTTGTACTATGCGTTTATCACACCACTGAATACATGTGCTTATTTTAACATTACATAAAGAGTATATTTCAAAATGTCAAACGGTGATCCCGTCATGTGACTCGGCTTCGCATCCTCTCCACATGGAGGCAATCTGCCGCCGACAGAAAGACACCTGACGCGCCCACAGTGGGCCCGAGGAGGCACGCGGCACGCCTGTTCATGTTGACATTCCCGCTGTTGGCAAAATATCCAGTTGCTACGCTGAACTGAGCGACGTCCGTTTGAGTGCTTGGGAATGAACGCGCTGTGGCTAATTGCCCGGCAGTCAACACGACGTGCCCACCCCTCCCTACCCCCCCCCCCAACCCCACACTAAATGCACCCTGACGTGATGTCACACCCTAAAGTGACATCATGCCTTGAATAAACTTGAATAACTTCACTGCAAACAGAGACCATGTTGCCAACGACTTGGCGGCTACTTTTAACCGAGTCATGGGAGAGGCGACTGGATTGACTGCAGCCCAATAATAGAGCCTTTTGTAGCGGGGGCCCCCGCCCACCCGTCCACATCTGTCCGGAATCGCCTCCCCTAATTACCCCGAGTTAGTGTTTGGAATTGTCAGCGTTAATGTTCAACTGTCAAACGTCTGCGTGATGGCGACACGCTCCAACATGACTCATTTGACTGTCGAGCTGGAAGAAAAATAAGGCTTTTCCCGTTCTGTCTGCTCCACTCGGAGGTGTTCAGTGCCCTCTCACGATCGCACTTTCTTACGGTACATTGAGCTTTTTTTTTTTTTTTTTTTTTTAAACAATCACACATTATTATGGTTGTTGTAGTGTACTGATGAAAATGAAGCAAATGCAAACAGGGCGCCGTCGTTCATCCATGTGGCGCCCCAGAGGCATTAGGTAGCCCACAAAGACTACCGAGATTCCCCACCCCCCAATTATTATTTTTTGAAGGTCCTTTTCTGACCTTTTTTTTTTTCTTAATCAAACACAAGCAATAACTTACCGGTACTTTACATTATAATAAACAACATTGGATGTTAGATTTTAAAAAAATCATTAAATCTTCTTGAATTAGACTAGTTCACTCGTTAGACACTTGGCCTGCATTCTTGTAAGCCACAGGTGTCAAAGTCAAGGCCCGGGGGCCAGATCTGGCCCGCCACATCATTTCATGCGGCCCGCGAAAGCAAATCAAACATGGCAACTTCCATGAGGCTTGCTAAAATATGTACCCAAATTTCAAATGCTCAAGTGTAATAAAGAATAGAGACATTGTAAACATGTTCTTTTTGCTAAACACCCCGTGACAGTAACTTAAACAATAGTTCAATAAACCGTTATTTTTCACTTCTTTATATGATTTCAGTCGTAATGGCCCTCTAATGGAAATGGTCACTAAAATGTGGCCCGCGACGAAAATGGGTTTGACACCCCTGTTGTAAGCGTTCACCACTACAACTTCACAAATTTCTAAGGCGGTATGTCAAAATGCAGTTTCCCCCCCCTCCATAAAAAAGCACCCCAAAAATGTGTGGCTTTAGCCCTTCAACTTATCATGCTTCATGAAACAATAACATGTAAACACCCGTAGTGTATTTCTTAAGCAATTAACCTTTCTATGTATTACATAAGAAAATAAAAATATACTTAGTCGATACAAACTTTAAAAAAAGCCGACTGCCGACCGAAACGAAGCCGTTTTTGGCTCAGAAATGTAGCATCTGCACTCTGGAAATTGCATTCTACTCCATTGCAGTGTTTGAATTTGATTCATTGTTCGGTTTTACACGGGGGCTTTTCGAAAAAATACTTCACCAGTGACGGGACATTGTGATTGTCCAGGAATGTTGTCGAAATGATCAGTGTCTTCACTTAAATCCATATCATTGCCACGAAAAAAAAAAATACATACAAAATGAAGATGTTAAACGCTGAAGAAAGAAAACATTACATGCCCCGCCCCCACGGTGTTAAAAGAAGAGCAAATTTGCAGACTTCCAGTGACAAAAGCACGTTTTCATTGCGGCCTTAATTGTTTTGCCGACAAAAGTGAAGGATCGTGGCTGTGGAAATGTTGTGGCTGGCGATCTTTCAGCGGCAACCTTTTGAGATGCGGCCGATGCCTTGAGCGGGAGCGACGCAACCGTATTGACGGGTATAAAAGCGAAACAAACTATGTTGACAAGACGGAGAGCTGTGCAAACACCAGATTAGAGAGGAGATGAAAGGAAGAGGAAGCCCCGCTCGGTGGGTCGCTGCCAGCCGCCACTCTCGGGCTTTTCTTTCGCTGCCGTTCGCAAGCTCACCTCGTTGAATGACATCAACATGAGAATTGAATCTGGTCACGCTTTTTTGGTTTGGTGGAAGCGTATTCCTGCGACGGTTTGAGGGGTGGCAGAGTTCGGCAAAACCTCCTTAGAGGGAATATATTCATTCATGCAGTGGTTACTTCCTCTGTGTACAAACAAGAGTTGGACTGCGAAGAGCGAAAAGAATCACTTTGAAACGAGCGGCCTCAAAGAATTAGCCGGCCAAAGCCTAAAGGTCAGCAGAGCGACACCGAGTGCCTTTGGATGCCCTGTCGTGAACCGCAAAAATCTGCAATTGACGCCCCCACTCGAAAGCCTTTTCATTGCCTACAGATACCACAAGATGGTGGCAAAGCCATACTTGTAAACCTCTTCAACTCACTTCAACATAGTTCCTTATCACCAAGATGCTGGCTGGTTAAAGGACTCCTGGTGAAGCTCCTCAACTCACTTCCACATCATTCTTTAACACCAAGATGCCACAAGATGGCAGCAGAGCACGACTTGCGGAGCTCCTCAACTTCACCATCATGCCATAAATCCCGGGTAGGGAACTCCGGTTCCCCGAGAGCCATATCCTGTCTATTTTGGACCCCTCGTTACCCCAACGCACCTGATTCAAACGATCAGTTCATCGGCAAGCTCTGTAGAAGCCTGAAACGATCCTGAGCAATTGAATCGGGTGTGTTGGAGTAGGGAGAGCTCTAAAACAGGCAGGATATGAATCTCAAGGAACCGGAGTATCCTAACCCTGCCATAAAAGGTGGCAAAACTCTACGAATGGAGATTCTCAACTGACCTCAACATAGTTCCCTGGCATCAGATGCCGGTTGAGGCATTGCGAATGAAGTTCCTTGGCATCAACATGCCACGTGACAGTGACAAAGCACTACCGATGACGCTCCTCAACTCAACATCGTTCTCCGGCAGCGAAATGCCACAAAATGGTGGCAAAACACTGCTAGCGAAGCTCCTCAACTTATTTCAAAATAGTTCCTTGGCAACAAGATGCGACAAAATGGTGGCCATCACCACAAACGAAGCTCCACGACTAACCTCAACATAGTTACTTGGCAAAGCACTCTTAACGAAGCTCCTCAACTTACTTCAACATAGTTGCTTGGAACCGAAATGCTACAAGATGGGGGCAAAGCAATTGACTTCAATGGCTCATGTGGTGGCACCGTGCAGCGGTGGTTTGCATGTTTGCCTCGCACTCGATAGATTGCGGGTTCAACTCTCCCTGTGCTTGGGTGGGTTTTTTTGTCTGCCTACTTCAACATCCGTTCCAAAAACAAAATATTTCAAAAGCATCCACGTTATGTTTATGAAAGGCTCACAGGGGCAAATATCAGCGTGGATGGTCGCTCGTTTGGACGTGCTGCGCGACTGGCTTGCGGGAAGAGGGGCACCAACGCCCTTGAAGCGGGTGTGTGGCCGACGACAAATGTTTACCGATGTGATAAATGAGAATTCAAGCCGATTTCGGTGACGCCACAGTTCCACTCCTCCGGGTGAGACATGGCGCTTTGCGCGCACACTTGATCTTCCCATGACGAGGTGCCATCAAAGGACACGCGGTGCTGTTTCCGGTCGCTCCTCCTCTTCGCGGCGGCGACAAAAGCAGCCGTCGTGTTGTTTGGTTAGCGTCGCCGTAACCCGCCAAAAGCGGCGCTCCGTCACACGGCGGCCAAGCGCGGACCTGACAAACGCTGACAGGCAGTGTCGGTTGCTAAACAACCAAGGTAGGCATGTTTGGAGACGAGCGCTCTTTCCTGGGGCTTTAGGGCCCCTCGCTGTGCTGTGGGCCGGCCGCATCTTGCCTGCGGGAGAAGTGTGACAGAGAGAACTGACAGCTCTGATGCCTTGCCCAAGGACCCGGTGTCACGGGGGCACAATGGGAGACGACTGAGTGGCCCCCGGGACCCGAACAACACGGCGGCGCCCGCCGGACGCTTCGAAAGAGCTGGAGACAAAAGAGCAGCCGACAAAAGGGCCATGTTAAATTAGGCATTCAGGCCACAAGGGCACGAAAGAAGAAAAAAAAAAATCGTAAAAAGATATGAAACGGACAATCGCCAGCGAGCCAGCGAGGGTCCATCAAGCGACGACAAAGAGCTTTCGTGTGTACGGGAGCTGCAACTCTGCAGATCCATCGGGAGAATCTGATTAGAAGAGCCGGCCGGCCTGTTGTAACTTGTCATCGGCAAAGCAAGCGTCGCGTTACACTGGGCTACTCTCGCTCGGTTGCTTTGTGGGGCCCTTGATTCAGAAGCGGCCAAAGTACATCAAGAGAAGAAGTACTGTACAGATAAATGGAAAAACAAACCAAAACTACGCTAAATGCACAATGAGCAGAGAGAGAGAGAGAGAAAAATCCCCAATGTATCCATTTTTAGGTCGGAATTATGGATTTTAGCAAACCCGTCAAAATAAAAGCGGTTGATGGGAACCAGAGGAAAAATATCACCCACAAACGTCAAATTCCTCCCATAAATATTGACTAGCTCTCATGACTTGTTTTTCCCCACGTGTACCTCTAAAAAAGGACCAGGGTGTAATTCTCAAGCCGGTTTACTCATGTGATTGAACATCATCTTTTTTTTTCTTTCTTCTTGCAGTAGTAGTTTTATGATTTAATTACAAGTGCAAAACTGTGAAGAATAGCGAAAGGTTGAAGAGGGTGGGGAGGTTGGGGGGGCTGATGTTGAGGCGCTGGAGGATAATTACAGGGAGGGAAAAACCTTGTCAGAGTCAGAGGAATTCACTGGGATTTATTCGAGAGTGAAAGGATTCCCTGTGAGCCTTAAATAAATTTTAATTGCAGTAAGCCGTCCGACACGAGAGAGTCCCCGCCTCCCAGCGACCCTGATGAGTTGTGCAAAGGGAAAAAAAAACCCGGAAATGGGTCTTAAGGATCAAGGGGATCCATACATTCACACAAAACACCTCAGCATGTCCTCTGACATAACACACACTGTGTCCATAAATGTCATTAAAAGAAAGAACAAAAAAAAAAGAAAAAGGACAATCTTGGAAATGTTGGCTTGAGTTCAATGAGAAGCCAAAGTGTAATCAAAGAGACGTTGGAATGCGTCTTTTCGATATCCTTTGGCAAAACAGCCCGGTGCCCTCGTCTCTCGCTTGTCAAAGCACGTCGTGGTATTTATGGGGCTCATTTTCGGCTTTTGTGCTGCGCTTTATCCTTTCCACGACGCCGGTGTGTTCGCGCCAGGCATTTGATTGTCTCGGTTTGCTGATCAAGTGGCGTGTGGTTGTCTTTGTTTTCTCGGACAGTATCACAACTTTGTTGCCATGACTAACATTTCAATTGTATTCATCTGTTTTGTGTGTTCAATGACTTGTGTTGTGTTTTTATTTTTTTTTGGGTCAACTTTTCTTTTTGCACACAGCATGGTTACTACAGTTGGGGAATTCTCATTGCGGTGAGTTTTTAGTTCGTTTTGCTTTTTAAATGTAGTTAGTTTGGAATTTGTCTTCAGGGTGGCTTGGATTTTTTTTTATTAGCTTTAGTCGTTTAAAAAAAAAACGTTGAGCTTTAGTCTTGTTTTTGTTCCGTTTTAGTTTTCGTTTTTCTTAGTTTGAGTGTGAATTTTTGCATTTCGGGCTGATTTTAAAATGACGGTGGCAGGGGGGGCCATTCGAGGCAAAAGTCAAACACGCAAACTCGTCGCCGAAGAACGACATCATCTGGTGGGGCTTTTTTTTTTCCATTAAAAGAACTTGTAGAAGGTCCCTCTCTCGGTTAATACCAAAATAAACGCATTTCACATCGCATACGTTTACACTACAATTATAGATCGTTTTGTAAACGTAAAATGTAGCTCTAGTTAGGTTTTGTTCTTTTTAACTTTCGTTTTTATTTCATTACATCCATGAAAATATTTTCCCAATGTTAGTTTTAGTTATGTCGTTAGTTTTCGTCAAGTCCGCAGCCGACTGTTATGAGAGATGGAGAATTCAAACAAGTTTATCGGCTGAGGCAATTGTCACCGTTTTGTATCGCAAGAGGAACAACTTTCTTCTTCTCCGCTGTCTGCTCCGACACTTGAGAAAAAGACTATCTATCTGATCGGTGGTTCCAAAAGGTGCGCGGCGGACGGATGGAAATCAATCAGCGAGGAGATAAAAGCTGCGCTCTGTCTGGCGCTGCCTGTGGAAAAGCGGGCCAGTAAAAGTTAGAAATGAGCAGCGGGCGGACAGGTGTCGGCAGACTTTGAGGTCAGACGGATCTGTCCGCGGCATTCCCGACTTTCCCCAAGAAAATGACGGGAGGGGAAAACGGACAGAGACGGATGGACGTCGAGAGAAGAGAAGCCGAGACTTGACGATGTCTCCTTTTTTTGCAAAGCAGTCAAAGTATTATTTGATACCCATCGAATGTCGCCGAACTCAGTGACTCGCTCGAAAAAGGCTGACATGAAATGAATTGAATCCATTTACTGAATGTCCAAAAATGTTTCCAACAAACGTGCTTGTGACTGGATCAACCGGCGCCCCCCCCGCCCCCCATTCCCAACCATTCGAACAAGTTGAAGCCTGCCATTGGGCACCTCGGGAGCGCAGAGGCCCGTAATTGGACTGGAAGCAAAGGAGCAGAGTCACATTCCCGCAATTAGTCCGATACAAAGCTCCCGCAGATTCCCCGCAGGGTGGAAACCTTTCCAGGGGTGGAACCTCATCTCAATCTTAAGCGTACTCATTTCTACTTCCTTTCGTTCTCTTTCTTTCATCTGTCAAGCAGCGGTGGCGGCAGAACATGGATCATTCCAACAAGACCTATCCAGTGTTATTTGTGCGCTTGATGCTCGGCTTTTGATCGGAGCTCTGGAAGAATGCGAGGGTGGTTAAGGCCTCGCGGCGCGGCCGCCGTGCGGCGAGACAAGGATTCAATTTAGGAAGACAAACTCTCATTTACACTGTGACCTCTACGGGTCAAAGTAGGACCACGCGAGTGGAAGCGGCCCTTGAGGCTGCGGCGGATGGCCGATTGATGTGAGCCTGTCAGAGGTCTTCAGAGAGCCCGAGAGAGAGAGGCTCGGCAGTTTACCACAACAAACGGCTCAATCCGCCTGCGCCTGCGGGGTCGCAACCTGCGCAGGGCAAGAAAGAGCCTGCAGGCGACCACTTAGCTGCTTTGGGCATTTTTTTTTCTTCTTTTTAATCTTTCACATTGATCTGCGAGGTGTCAAATTTGTTTTCATTGCAGGCCACATTCTAGTTTTTGTTTCTATCAGGAGGGTTAGTTATGACGGTGGAACCACAAATGTGGTGTGACATGATGCCAAAAGTCTCTGGTTGCTCCACCTGGCTTTTAAAATGGAACTGAACCGCCAAAATGTTTTTGTAAGAATAAGCTACACGTGCCTCCACTTGTCAAAACGCGGTCGTATGATCAAAATTGCCATCGTGGAATAAGACTTCAACGTGAATTCATCAACACAACGCAAACTGGCTAACATCTTGTTCGTAGCATCACGCTATCTTGACTTTGTCCGTTGAATTCTTATTCCAGAACACCTTGTTTAGGACAAGGTTACTAGAGTTAACAAAAAAACGACCAAAATAGCTCAAATTAAAATTGAGGGTGTGGGAGGGGGGGGGGGGGGCATTTAGTTAACAAGCTACAATAAAAAACAAAATACTTGAATACTTTTATACTTTTTTTTTTTTAATCTTGCCCTCGACAAATACTCCAACTATTAAAAAATTAAAACTAACACTAAAGCTCATAAAAACTGAAAGGAAGCATTCTCCCAAAAATAAATCAATCAATCAATCAATCAATCAATCAATCAGTAAAATCCAGCAAATCTGCCCTCAAAACTAATTAAAACAAACACCAATGAAAAATGTCAAACTATTACAACCCTGCTTTTCGTCTTGGCACATGCAACGTGTTCTTGCAAAGATACGGGTAATACGCCGTGGCGACCGCTAATGGGACATGCCGGAAGGAAAAGAAGAAGATTGGCTTGAAGATTGGACCGAATCGGGCGTGTTGAAGAGATGAAGCGGATGGCCTTTTTTTTCCCGGACAGTTTTGTTGTGTGCCGGAGTGAAAGTCAACTTCACAACGCCCGCTGACTTTGGACACGCGGATCTGCTTTTGAATCCTGGTCAGGGCGGATGGTAACATGCCAATTGTTTTAGAAACAGAAAATGTGGATGAAAGTTGAACCAATGGGACCATTTCCATCTTCATCTTTAAAAAAAAAAGACAAAAACTTCCTCTTGTCCCAAGGCTAATTCTTCCCCTACAAAAGCATCTTGTTTCGTGAGAGGCACGATTAAAGAGGGGGGGAGATTATCCCCATGCTTTATAGGCTCCTCCAAATGACTCAAGCGCTGACTCTTCACCAGCTGGTAAAATTATCCACCACGGTCACGAAATCTTTCCCCTGTAGCCCATCACAGACGGAATCATCTCTCTTCTTCTCCTTTCGTTTCACCTTTGTCCCATTTTTTTTCCTTTCTCTCTCAAGTGCAGTTTGGATCGAAAATAGTTCTGACACTCGGTCTGCTTGCTGTCAGAATAGATAAAGTCACCACCACCCCCGGACCTCGGGGGGATTAGTGGCGAGGAATCGGCTAATAATTTTTAACACGTGACACTGTCCCACTTTCCATCACGGAGGGAGCTTCAAAAGGGGGGAAAGATGGTATTTATTGATGGAGCCATAATTCAGTTCTCCTCTAAAGCCGCTCAGGTTTCATTGGACCGGGCAAGGGGGGGAATCGAAACCAGATGAGACCGGGCCCCGACTCTGGCTGAACTTTCACTTTAAGCCCGCAGGTTGCCGGGTTGATTCCTGAGAGGTTCGAGTTCCTTCCTGCCCCATCGAAACTCCTGAAAGACTTTATTGATTCCTCGGTGTGAAGATGCATTTCAGCGCCCCCGCACGCGCCCCCTTCCAGCTCAAAACAAGACTGACGTAAAAAAAGATTATTTCTGGCATCGCTCGGCCTATTTAGGCCGAAAAGAAAGGCAGAATTGTGTCTGGCCCCGTCACGGCACATGTCGAACTGAAAACACGGAGGAAACACGTGACCGCGCGGAGGAGGGGGGGGCTCGCGCGGGCCATCTATTCCGCCGCTCGCCGTGCCAACGGGATTTCCACAAAGCAAACACTGGTTAGCCTCGAAAAATTTAGTGCGGAGAGCCACCGCAGTGGGCTAGCTCACTTCCAGAAAATAGCCGAGCCCCATCAGGCACCATGGCGTGTGTGTGTGTGTGTGTGTGTGTGTGTGTGTGTGTGTGTGTGTGTGTGTGTGTGTGTGTGTGTGTGTGTGTGTGTGTGTGAGAATGCGTAATCCATATGATTCCATGTCGGCCCAGATAGCTGCAGCGATGACTAATTCGCTGGCCGTGTTCCAAAGTGGATGAGGCTTGACTTTGCTGGAGATTTTTTCTCCCCCCCCCCCAAAAAAAAAGAGGGGGCGGTGGATGGGGGCGGGTATGGAGGTTCCAGTATATCAATTACAGAGACTGGAGCCCTACAATCTCAGCTCCTCACTCATCATCCGCGCTACGCCTGCATGCTCCACTGCTATTCATGCTCCCTTGCTGTAATCACAGACGGGAGAGAAGAAGAAGAAGAAGAAGAAAAAAAAAAACAAGTTGCGTTCCGCTGCCCGCATGCCGTCAGCTCTTCCGTGTTGTTTACAGCATCATCGATCAGCTGTGAAATTTTAGGACCCGGTCCAAATTGTCGCTAGGTATCCTCTCCTGTTGGGACGCAGCCGTTTGCAATGTACTTCGCAGTCATTTCCACCGTTCCGCTGTACTTTTCCCAGGCATGGAGAACAATGCCGTGATGTCACGAGGCCAAATTTCCAGTCCGCTGTCCAATTTAGCAATCACCTCCATCTGGGTGAAGGGAATCTTTTGAGTGAGGTCACAAACTCCACGTGGGGCTTCTGTGTTGCAGCATGACACCTCCCCTATCAGTCTGTACAAAGGTCTCAGATAAGTGTATCCGTAGTTTTTTTCCTTTCTTTCGAGGTGAAACATGCAACTTTAGGGAAGCTTAGCCTTTCAGTCGGCTAATTATTAGCATCTTTGTTGCAGTCTTACAACCCTTGAAACAACGGATTGAAAACAAACGGTGCAGCAACAAACGGACAGACAAGATGACATGATTTTGTGCCATACTTTCTTTATCCTCCGTGAAGAACAACTCGCGTCGGTGTCATGATTCGGTTTCCGTCTCCAGCAGGTGGCAGAGGAAGACCTCCCGTCCAGCTGCGCACCTGTCACTCATCATCATTTTTTTGGGAGGTGGGAAATGTATCACTCATCAGCCTCTGGGAAGAAAACTGGCATGAAGCCTTGTTATGAAGTCAAATAAAACGACACCACTTCACACTCAGTCCGCACCATACGGTTAACGTTGAGTGGAATTGAGGATGTTTCGAGGTTGCGCTTGTGTGAAACTCGCCAACCATGTTGTGCTTCTTTTAATTGAGCGGCCTCATACGCAGGCCCGCGCCTCATTGGTGAGCAAAGAGTGAGTAACCCCGCAAAGAGATCCGGCGCTCATGGAAACAGTCATTCACGGCCCATCCTTTGATTACTCACTGGACAAATTTATACGCAAAGAAGACAAGCAAGTCCTGCCCGCGCGCGCACGCGCACCCGCGCCCGCGGATGCACACGGGCCTCTTATTGTGGAGCTCAGCCATCTGTCTCTCAGCAGTGGGTCCTTGTTACCTGCTGTAAGGCTTTCTTAGCGGGCTCATTCACACACAACATCTCGGTGCCAGCAGAGCCTTTCACCAGCCTGCTCTCGAAAGGCTCCCAAAGAAGAATTCATTCGGGGCAGGAAAAAAAAAAAAACCCCAAAGCAAAACAAAACTCTACGACTTCGATCGAGTCAAAAATAGAAGAAACTGGAATGGCATCGAGAGCCAAATTGTCCTTATTTGGGTCAGCACCAAAACGTATGCAAATGTACACATCTGGCCTTTAACTCATTCAGTACCAGCCAATTCTGGACCAAGTCTGAAAAGACGTTTAAAAACGTCTTTGGGAGTGAATGAGTTAAAAGTATGGATTATTCACGAAAATATGACATCTTGTATGCTAACAAATTGCATTTTTTGTTATTACTTTAAGTTTGCTTGTTAAGAAATATTTTTCTGCACCCCATCAGAACACATGACCTGCTATTTTTCAATCAAGGTAACTGTTGTTGCCGCTAACTTCATCGACTGGAGATGCTAAGTTTATCCAGCATCACTCGGCTCAGACGTCCACGGCCGCTGCATATGGACTTAGTTAGAAGCAGAGCAGCGGGCCTCGGGCCTTCACTGTCTCACATACGTACGCGAGCAGCAGCGAGCGGTCGTCCACAGTCAGACATTTTCCATTCGCTGCGGGCTGCGTCGAGCTTCAAAAATTTCGGTCAAAGTTGACGATTTCTTTTGGAGCCGGGAACAAAAACCTTTGTGAGAGGGTGTATCAAAGAATGATGGAAGTCCATCACGAAGGCCGATTTCAAATATTTGCGTTAAATCCCGTTCTGCTTCCAAAAGCAGCTGTGTGGATTCAATGTTTCCTAATGACCGCCAGTTAACTTTGCACTTAGTGCGGTCATTTTTTGTTGAATAACAGGATGTTAATTTTCCTGTTCCTAAACTAGCCAACCTCGTCTGACCGATGACCTCTCGGAATAAGAGGTCAGGGCCAATTATAAGCGAGCTGCTAATAGAGCTTTAGTGAGTCCAGATGTTGTTAGCTTTAGTCCTCATAATAGGTGACTCCAAAACCGCTGAAAACAAAGACAATTTGTCCGCCGAGAGTGTCTGGCAAGAAAAAGGGCATGTGTGAGTGCGAGTTTGTCGCACCAAAACACACCTAATTTAAACATGTCCTCCAGCGCAACTTTATACTGACATGGCACGTGAACATAAACCTGCTATTGTACGGTAATTATCTGGTGCCTATACAAAGTATGTGTGAGCCACAGCACATAGGACATGGATTGTGCAAAACGGAAGCTTTATACGTGTCGTATGTTGCCCATTTGGGCCCGAAGCAAAGATTTACACGACCGCATACGCTTGGAACTTCATTGACAGTGACCGCGCATTCCTTTGCCGTGAGAGATTGCCAGGTGTGCTGCGAGAACTGTCACCCCATTGGTTCGAAAATGATTATTAGCACAAATGTGTTTTTGTTCGCCTATCTATGCCGGCAACGCATAATGACAGGCAGAATGAAGAAATGCTCTTACACTTAGCTTGGCTCTCCATCTGTTGCCATTCAACTCAACGACAATTAAACGTTTTTTTTTTGTAAGTTCGCTCGCCTAATGCTAACAAACAACGCATAACTCCAAAGAGAGGCTAACTTATAGCATCTGTGTTGTGGTGTTCTTCAAGCAACAGATCCCCAGTTAAACTGTCCGTTAAAGTTGACTGCTAAGCAGTTAACGAGAATTAAAATGAAGAATTCCAATTTGCGTATTTAAAACAACCACATAGCTTTGCTTAAGGCAACTGTGTTGAGCTGAATGCTGGAAGTGCAAAACAGCACTGACATGCTAACGGTTAGCATTGCTCTTTGTAGGGCATGCGTTTTTTTTTTTTAATAAGAATGAAGTGTAATTGCACATCCACTCCAGTAGGTGGCAGGGTGCTACTTTGACCCACTTTTTGGCTTGTTTACAGCATCCTGACATACATCTCTTCAAAATGCACAGATTTCAAGAGATGGTCAACTGTAAAATTCTTATCACTTGCATATTTATTTTCCTCAAAACATAATCAAATCCACTGCAGTGTCTCTTCATAGCAACCTCTTTAGTACATTTTGTTCTTTGAGGTTTTTTATTCCCCCCCGTTGAGTGAGCTACAGGCTACAAATAACATGCTAAATTGTACAGTATGATGTACTCATGGAACTATATGTCAAGTCAGATTGCTTTGGTTACCAAATAGTAGCGACATTTTATAGAACAAGCTAAAAAGAAATTGGGCTCATGATAATTGTGTGATTCAAAAGACTTCCTGCAGAACCGCTTTTAGCCTTTTGGTTTTCGAGGCTAGTTCATGAAGCACTTATGTGCTTTTTTGTTTGTTTACTGCGGTCTGCCGCATAAAAATAAAGTCAGCTGAAGGATTCGTTCTCCGTCTTGGCCGGCTGTCAAACCCTCCGAGCCATGCGGACCCGTCACGCCCACTGTTGGCCTGAGCGTTAAAAATAAAAAATAAAAAAAAAAAGGACAGCCGCGTTGTACAGTACAAATACATCAACAGGTCGTCACTTGTGATAGGCGGGTTACCTCTTCCGAATGATGAGAACTGACACGAGTAAATGATACACCGTGGAGTGGAATCTACATGACATCACTGACACATGTTGGATTGGGGGTTGTGAACAATAGCCTCTTTGACACTGAGCTCTTGCTAAATGAACACACCAGATCTTGGAAAGTTAAAAAAATAAATTAATAAAAATAGTTAAAATATATTTTTTCTTTCTCCACAGTCATTTACATATTGATTTGTGTTTTGTAATTTAGACGGCATGGCTCCATGCAATTATTATTATTTTTTGTAAACATAAAAGTAAGTTGAGCCCACATTAACTACTTTGTAGTTCTGTTCAGCTTGAAGTGCAAATTGTCATCTAAAACGGTGATTCGGTGAGATATCAACAGGTGTGCCGCGCCAAGGCATCCAATTTCACTTTATTCGATAATAATGCATTCTTTGTGGGGCCCCAGCCAATTGCGCTATCTATTTTTTGGAAGCCAATGCCGATTCACATATTTGGGAGAACAAAATTAAGATCACAGTTTTATCAGCTTTTTGTCTTACGTTGTAATTGATTTGCCATTTGATTAATTGGTCAGGCCGTAATTTGTTATTCATCTACCTATGCCAACAATATGTGTTGGAGGAAGGAACAATTAAATAGTCTTCCACTAGATGGGAGGAGGTAGAAATAACACGTGTTCAAATTTGTACATGTGTGAGTAAATGGAGATACAATGACTTGTATCATTATTTCCGTTGGGTTATTTACAAATGTTGTGACATTTTAATTTCTTTTGTAAAATGTGTGCCTGAAATACAAGCTGTGTGTGCTTAGCAAAATATATACACAATGTCTCCCTCCTCTACTGAAGCTAATTGAGATCATACCGTTTCATAAATGGATGAAACATCTTTTTCAAATGAGGTTTGCCACTATTCGACAACAGGGACGTGCCGAGGGCCGAAACATTTTCACCAAAACAGCTGGCATACATAACTTTGCGGGAACTTATGACACTCTCCGAGAACAAACTACCAATACATTCAGATTGTCACGCTGAGAGCAAACCTCCTTCAATGCTCGCTGCCAAGTCAGCTCGAATGAGAACGTGACACAGCACGTTAGCTTGCTCGATTCTGGAACTTTGTTGGAATTGGTGATCCATTCGCAAGCAACTGAACGTCTGGGCGAGCCTGGTGACACGGCTTTGAAGCGATGCAACACAAGTTGTATTTAACGCTGTCGGCATAACACGCAGTTGCGGTGCGTCGAGTGTGGTTTGGGAGGGGAAAACTGACACTGGGAGAAATTACAATGCCGCCTGTGGTTTTCCATGATCAAAATGTTCACTTTGTCATTTGTAAAGGTGCCTTGGAGCCAAACGTTAAGAGTCCCTGGAAAGTTACAGTAAACGTCTTCCAAATTTGAGACACCACAAAGAGTGTTGTTGACAAAACTGCCAAATTTAAATGACAAAAAACCCGACAAAGTACACAAAGTGAGACTTCAAAAGCAAAGTGTTTGTGCTCAGGGTCAATAGCCACCAGCTAGCTAGCAAGCGAACTTGCTTTCTCGGCCGGCCGACCTGTCCCCAGTGCCACCTCCTCACTTGGAATTTTAAAAACAACACTAAGCTCTTCTTCAGATACATGTTCACGGCGTACGCAAAGCTAGCTAGCTAACTGCATGGAGCAATGGTAGAAATGGCGCGAGTAACACGACCTAAGTAACTGTCACATTTATGCTGGCTAACACCGATGTGAACAAAAGCGCTCAAGTACTTATATCGCGACTCATGAAAAAAGAAGCTGGTACGTCTCCAAATTTCAGTAATGCTTAACATACAGTTTGATCCTCGTTTTGGCCAATGTCTTCAAAAGACGTCTTGAAAGACTTCAGGCCGAATGTGAACGCGACAGAGTTCAGACGGCGCCGTCTACGTGGCGCATCTCGCGCATTATGCTGAGCACATGGGGACTTTCGCTGAAGGAAATTGAAAAATTTGCAGACAGAGGAAATGAAAATAACCAAGTCAGGCATTTCAGAGGGCCGCATACAGAACCCGAAGGAAGGCCTTTTGCCGGGAGACTTTTTAATAAGCGACTGTAACGCGCTCGGATGGGGGACGCGTTATGAAAAGCAGCTGGCAAAGGCTCCCCGAGGCAGAACGTGTTTGAAACGGGCCATGTCAGCTTTCTACATCTCACTTTTGACTTTGACCTCGCTTTGGGTTTCCCAACATCTGTTTTTATCACAATAAAATAGCGCATGTGGCGCGACTATGTCCACTTTGGGTTTGGCGAGTACCGCACGAACACACTCTACTCCATGCGAAAAAGATCAACAACACGGGGCGTTTTGTTTTCCGCTCGGAGCTCAGTGCCCCAATGAAGAACTGCCGAGAGGGACGGAATGCGTGTCACGACAGTCTCGTCTTATCTGGCCATCTCACGCCGCCGCTTATCTTCCACTTGTGGCAAAGAATGTCTGCTGCTGCGGCAGGGACGAAGCGGGATGAGCAAGCAAAAAAAAAGAAAATAATAATAATAATAAAAAGTGAGGCGGCAAAAAAACAGACTCTGCTATTGCGATGTTCACAGGTTCACACTGAGTTTGAATTTGGTTTTTGCCTCCCCCCCAAAAAGTCCAAATAAAAAGGCAGCTGTTCAATGATGACACCATCACAACAGATTATTGTGCAACGTTTGTCTTTGGTCTGCACAAAGTTACACCAGCTGGTTGCACTAAATTTAAGCTGGCTGGTGAGCGCGTGACGTCAGGTCGAGCAAAGCACCGAGCCCAAGATGGCGGGCCTCGGTCACATAAAGTCTTTATAACCGCACATAAAGAGTCAGCATGCTGCCTCTCAAGTATCATTTATCTTTACAGCGCTACCCAAAAGAGCTGACAAGTCTTGCTAAAGCCAAAGGCCGATGACAAATCTAATGTCTTGCCCCCCCCCACAAACTATGATCAATCCATGTCATCGAAGCAACCACAAGGTGTGACGTTAAAACATCAATAACATTAACCCTTTCATGCATCCTGTAACCTGATAACATGATAATCTGGCCACTGTAGTCATCGCTGTCCCTCAAAGGGGGAATTATGCCTTTGACACCAATCCCCATTTCACAATTGTTATATAAACGGAAATAATGTAAGTTATTGATTCTTTCTCTGCGGCCCGGTACCAAATGACTCACGGAGCCTCAGCATCATTGGGGCCTCCAATGTCCAAGACTGCTTGGACTTACATGCGGTATGTATGATGCTGTGAGGCCTACCCTGAAAGGAAAAAAAAAAAAAAAGGTGCATGTTCTGAAATATCACAAGAGCAGATATGAATCTGAGGGTACATTCACCAGGAAATATTTGTGTGTATTTGTTGGAGGACCGCTCTTTCACTGCACCCCGCCACAAGATAAGAGAGGCAACTAAGGGCAGGAGACAAGCTAATGGTTTCCCATGGCCGACCAAACTACTCACAGCTGGCCATGTGCAAAAAAAAAACCAAAAATGCACACAAAACACTACAAAGAGGGGAAAAGTGATATTTCCAACATGCTCAAGGGCACCACTGCTTGTCACGTTTTTGTTTTTTTGTCAGGTTTGTACGACAACGGTATAACAACTCAGACCCTTTATCTGTACTGTATTCCAAATATCTATTTGGGCAAGAAAATTATTCCTGGATAGGTGGCCTCTGTCAAAAGTAAAGTGCTTGTATTTTTTTGTTTTTTTTTTAAACAATGACTTCAGCAGGCAAAATCGCAAAATAAAATGGATTGATATTTTTTGGATCAGAATATTACATGCTTGATTGTATTAAAACATATCCAAACATCCAAACATCCAAACATTTGCTAAATTGTGCTCACAGAATTACCAAGAACATTTTTTTTTGTTCTACCACTATTGTATGAAATTGAATTTCACTTTTGGACAGAGAGAAACTGGAGAACATTTAAGGCCATTTTCCCACTAAAGTTCCATCACAAAATGATTGTCGGAGCAGGACGGGGGATTTGTGGACGACACCATAGGCCGTTAAGTAACACAAATGAAAAAGGCTGCTGTGATTTAATTGCTGTATTGAGCTTTGCACCCGCAGGTGATTTTCGAACACACAAGGTAATTTTCGAACACACGGGGTAATCCCACATGAAAAAGAAAAAGGAAAAAAAAAAAAAAGAAAGAAAAATCTACTTTGAGTACCTGCTAATCGTAAATTTGTAATGAGGTTGTTCTTCCAAAGCGGGCCATAGAAACACTTCAAAGCTGACCTCAAAACATCTCATCATGCAATTACAATTAAAACACTCATTAGAGGGAATTTTAGTGGGGGGTACGAGCACGTATAATCTCTCTCACACACACACACACACACACACGCAGACGGTCGCTTCCAAAGCCACCGGGCAAAAAGTCTGTGGTCCGCAAGTGGAAAAATGCCCTGAATCACGAGTGCGGGTTTGCCTTGGCCTGCGCATCTCGGTCGTCAGTGGTGACATCATCTTTTGGGCCTGGCTGCTCGCCATCTGGGATCGGGCTGGACTGCTCATTGGTGAAGGTGAACATGGAGAAACTTTTAGGCCATTTGGTTCAAATAAGTGGAGTTTTTTTTTTTTTTCCCGTGTTATGAGTGAGTCTTTGCAGTCCAAGTTGTTCAAATGTAGGCGTGTCTACGTGGAGCGTAAAAATCTACAAAGCCAGGCCGGTATTTGTCAGTGTGGCGCTGTAGTGGAGCACCACATGACGGAGCATTACATTTTCCCCCCCAATGCAAGCGTTTTCTTCTTTCGGGGGTTAGGGTTAGGCTGTCTTCGGGCAGTAGGCGAGGGACACCCTGAACCGGTTGCCAGCCAATCGCAGGGCACACAGAGACAAACAACCATCCGAGCTCACACTCAGGCGTAGAAAAAATAGTAGTGTGTTTCCGGTAACATGAAATTTCGGCATAGGGTCGGTCGGTCGGACAAATGTTTTTATTTTTTAAAATATTTTTGCCACGCCCCCATCATAAATGTAAACAAAATAACCATAAAACATAAAACAAGGAGACATTGAAACCCCCGCTCGCCGCCGAAGGAAAACAAACAAAACAAACAAAAAACTACGGCAAGCCTGAGGATTTCACGTAACAATAGTTACCGGTAGCGTGTCGTTTCCGTGGCGTCATTTTACGGTACCGAAACATAGTTTAACCATTAAAGTCACCGCACACGACTTGACTGTGTGGTCAACGCTATTTCACTGTGCCTCTGTGTGTTTGTGGTGTGTGGGTGTGTTTCTTCGAATTTACTTTCGTTTTGAGTGTTGGGGGGGACGCGTATGCGGGTTGCTATTTTAGTCCGCAAATTGAGGAATCGCGCGGATGAAAGTTTGAGATGGCGGCGAAAAAAACTCACAAAGGTCTACTAATTACGTCATTTAAGAAATGGCAATGCCAGTCTGATTTTTCGTATGAATCGTCCGAAGGGCGTATCACTAAACTGACCTGTGACGTATGCACAAAACACGAGAGCGACAGACGGACAACGCGAGGCACGATTACATGGCAAATTGGTCATTAGATTTGTAGGCTAATCGCTGTGAAAAATATTATGAAAAAGTATTGGTTATTCTATAATTTACTGGTTGTAGCATGGTAACTTTATGAATAAAATATTCGTCACAAGGTGTAGTAATGCTAGACTGCAACACACAAAACGCGGTCTAAACTATTTTCGGAGATCGCGTCGCCGCCATGATTCAATGTTGTTGACACACGACGGCAAATGACGCGCATGCTCAACGTGAATATCGCGAGTTTGCACCGATGTAAACATCTTTCCTTTTATTATTTATAATTTTGTCTGTGGTTTTATTGTTCTTGTTTTGATTGTAAAGCGTCCTTGAGTGTTTTGAAAGGCGCGTATAAATGAAATGTACTGTAATATCTGTTTCTTGTATTCGTGTGACGTCATAGAAAGGGGAGGGCGAGGTTGGGGAATATTGGCTCCGGTAGTTAGTCTGAGTGTGGAGCGCATGAGCGTGAGTTGTGGCTAACAGCAACTCCTTTGAATGCGTGTGTTTATTGCTTGTTTTGTTTATTAAAAAGCGACGAATTGCATCAGCGACTGCGTGCATCCTTCTCCCGTTATTGAAGGGCATTACAGTACTATTATTATTATTATTACACAAAAATGTAGAAGGTTTGAAAAAAATGCCGACCGGAAAGTTTTTGTTCGAGGTAGAAATTCTCGGTCGGTCGAGTTACCGGAAACACACTACTTTTTTTTCTACGCCTCACGCCGCAGGACAATTTTGAGTGCTCAATCAGCCCGCCATGCATGTTTTTGCAATGTGGGAGGAAACCGGAGTACCCGCAGAAAACCCACGCAGGCCAGGGGGGGGACATGAACCTCACAAATATGTCAAATTACATGACTATGGTACATAATTATTGCTATTATGAAAGCCTGATGTGCTCGAGAAAAACGAGGGTAGATTCGGTTAAAAAAAAAAAAAAGTCGTCCAGAAAATTGTACTTGCATTTCTTGATTAAAAAAAAGGCAACACTCGTTGCTTAATTTGATCATGTCAAGGCAGCTACATTTGCCAAATGTCACCGGACGCGCCAAGGGAATTACAACGTGCAGTACATTTTTCCACCTTCTTTCTTGGTACGATTTTGTAGCGCTCGTTGGCTCGGGTTGCTGCCTCTGTTGGCAAAAAAGCTTCAGGCGGACAGAAGGATTTGGAGTCCATTTCCTGTGGCGCAGCATCATGCAACGCGATTGGCCTTGGCCCGGACTCTCCCCTCCGAGAATCGGAGTGTTCTAAATCGGGCCGTGTCGGATTTGCCCTCTGTTTTCACTTAAAGATGGCCGCGTGCGCTGCGTCACCTCCTCCACGCATGCCGAGCACCTCTGTCCGAAATGGGCCATTTTTGCTGGCGTTCTTTTGATGGCAAAATGTCGACGCAAAACCAATCCGGCCTTTCAACAGTTGCACGAACGAAGTTTGCTCACTCCTGTTTGAAAACGGAGTCGTCCACGGCCGCTCTGCATCGGCTACAATGAAGCCTAACACACCTGGTTACAATTTCTTCGCCGCCTTTCCTACACAAACAAACCACCGGGGCGAACTGCCGCGTAATCTTTTTTCTTTTCTTCTTCTTTATAAGCCAGCTTTGGATAATTACTTATCTTTTACAGTGCAGTTCCCGTTGAAAAGAGCTTTTCAAACAAAGAGCTTTGCGGGGATTTGGGAGGCTGGTACGACTGTGTGCGCCGCTCGCTTTCAAGGTGCAAGAAGAGGTAGTTTATTTTGGCCGCCGTTGAGTCAAGCTCACTTGTGAGGGGATTCGAGAGGAGATCCCAACCTTTTATTTTACGGCCGCAAACTTTGATTGCTCTTAACTCCTCCGACACGTTTCGCTTTGTTGGCATACGAAGAGGTGAAAGCAAAGTTTGCTTGTGAGATAAACGTGGCGGCATTGGGAATGGATTTGTAAACAAACGGAAAAAAAAATCACATTGGGGAAAAAAAAACCCCAGAGGCAGTGGAAAAAAAAAAACCATCACACGAAACAATTACCGACTTAAAGGCAACGTAAATAAAGAAACAAACGGTGCTCCCCGACAAGGTCCAAGACTATAAAAACAAAACGTCAGCAAGATAAAAGAGGCTGTGTGCCCTTTGCTCCTCTCATTGAGCTTTTTGTTGAGCTGGGACGTTGGGGGCTTCTTCATGGCGCTAAAGAGAGAAGAACTGCCACTTCCACCAGCTCAAAGGGGGCCATCCAGGTAAATGTTCTGCCTTAACACACACGAGGGGGTCGGTCCAACTCTGCGCAACTCCGACAGTTTGGATTCCATCCGTGTCAAAATATCCTGGAAAACGTAACCGGACCAACTCAGCTGGTGAATGGTTCCATGTCAGTTTACGCTATTAAGCACCAAAGTTCCGAATCCCAAATATCATGCATGAATCTTACTGTCAAAGTAAACATAAAACAATCACATTGTTTAATCCTTCCAATCCGCTAGCGTCACATGCGGACAGACGATATAACAGCACTCGCAGTGGCATAGTCTTTATCCTCTGTGAAGAGCGACGACGACACAAAACAAAGAACCGCTGATACGGTCACGCAAACCAATGAAGATGACTCGTGCTTCCTCTTGTACTACAACTGCACGTCTCAGTAAGAAGCTCTTATTTCAGTCATAACACCCACATGTGCGGACTGAGCAGTAGTACAGATTTGTGGAGGGAAAAAAAACAAGTTAAAAAAAAAATGAACAAAGTTTGTTGCCTTGAAATTTCGAGTGCACTCAATCTTTATTTTCTTTTTTGACAGTCCAGCCAATGATCCGACGGCTCAACCGCCGTCGACAACTCTCCATTCACCTGCTCAACGCGAAGCCTAAACGTTGCGGTTTTCGCCACAGACACAGCAAGAGACCGAACCTGCACACTCACTCCCGCTCAACAATTAGTTGCTTTTGTATAACAATAAACGATGATCCCCGAGGGACTTTCAGCTACAAGATGGATTTACCCCTCTAACCACATTTAAAAAGAAAACAAAACAAAACATTGTGACTGCGGGAGAAAGTCAGAGTGGGATCGTCACAGCGTCTCCCGTCGCAGCCAAACCACAAACAAAAACATCACATTTCGCAGTTACAGCTCAGTAACCACATGCTATTGTCTCGGATGGTTAAAGATGGAGGCATCTTCCACATCCCGGGGATGCCTTCTCAGCTTCTTTTGACTTTTTTTCCCCCCCAACGCAGTCCCATGGATCTGTGACATTGACAAGAAGCGACAGACAAACAGTGCCAGTCGGCTTCTGTGGCTTGCGGCTTCAAACGCTTTACCCGATTCGTGGTGTCAAAAGAGAGAGCAAATATTTGTTAAAAATAGAACTCCTGAGGGAGGCTTTTATTTTGGCTACGCTTGAGTCGAATGGGCACCTTGGTATCGACCGCTAAATCCTGTTTCGATATTGCTTAAAAACGCGCGCCTTGGGTGGCGTCCGTTGCCAAGAAATTTGACCGGCTCATTCGGTTTTAATTGTACGGCTCACCGTTGTCAAAATCCACATCTTGCAGTAGTTTTTCCTTCTGGTTATAAATCCGACGCCGGATTCACAGATCTGGCTTTCATTTTTAAACGGGATTTATGGCGGGCGTCTAAAAGATTCCCAAATCATCTTGACGTTAAATTGGACGTTCATTTTCTTCTTCATAAAGACGTGTGAGAAACGGAAGCGAATACTTGTGATGCCATTTCGACTGTTGGAGTGAGTCAGTGACCGCGCTCAGAGCAAAATGATGGGAAATTGTGTACAAAATGCAATTGCGTCGAGAGTTCATTTAGCATTTATAAAGTCAATGATCTGACAAATACATCGGACCCCCGTATGCTCACAGTTGGGCATTTGCAGATTCGCCTATTCACGCGTGTTTTTTATTTTCAATTTTTATATTTAAAAAGAAAATAATGGGAAAGGCGAATTGAAGGTGTATCTCTATTTTATTACAAGTATTTTTCGAGTTAAAAAAATACAACAAGCTTCACTGCAACATGTTGAACATTTTCACTGCCCTTGACTGCTTCGCTAAAAAAAAAAAGTTGGGTGAACTCAAAATTTCAAGGCAACAAATTGCGATAACATTTGATGTGAAGCAATTCAACAATATATTTAAAGTTTTGCTCATGTGAAAATTGGCTTTGCCACATCTTCAACAAATATTACTGTTTTAGCCCTCCCCCCCAAAAATACAAGTTGTGTGTTTTTTTACAGCGTATAGATGTCAACTACCTCCAAGTATCATTGATTCTACGTTAAAAAAAAATTTGGGGGGGTCAAATCTCATTCCCAGGGGCTTTAACATGTAACACGGCGCTGATATGAGATCTGCTCCACGGAAGCAAGGCCACCTGTTGAAGGGGCCCCCACCGACAGGGCGGCCGGCCAAATATCCAGCAACATGTCTGATTCTCTGATTCTCTGATTAACATTCCTGGCCGGCCGGGCCTCATTGAGCAAATCTGTCAGCAGGTGGGGGTGGGGAGGGGTTGGGGAGGGGTTGGGGGTGGTTAGGAGGTTTGATGGCAAAATAATTGGAAGAGAATTCTGACTGTGTCGTTCATCGCCGCTCATATTGAAACAGGTGAGAATGGGTCGAAGAACCTGGGAGTTGACCTCCTCTGCTCGATAAGGGAGAGAGCAACGTGGGACCAAAAAAAAAAAAAAAGGTTCACTGGTGGTACTGTTCTTTTGGCAAAAAGAAGGGCTTTTGGTGGAAAGAAAAAAAATAAAGCGGGGGGGAGGCTTTTTTCCCCCCCTCCCGCACATAAGGACTCTGGGTTCAGAAATCCTGTGAAAGCAACAGCTGTTGTTTCCCTTTTCTCCAAACAAAGGCCAAGGAGCCACTGGAAGCTGATACGCCGCTGAGGGGGCGCTTGTAAAATGAGTCGGGTCGCAGAGGAATGAGACAGTTCTTCTCTAAGCCGTGACAATTTGTCGCCTCGGGCACAGATACTCTGACGGGAAGAAGTCCTTTTGAGTGTCATGCGAAGAAAAGAGAAGACCTGACAGCCTCGTGCGGACAATCGGAGCGCGGCCATGAATGCCTTTGGCGAGGCGATGCCACCCAAATGGACGTCAAAGCCCTCCTTTTGGGTTTTGTCGACACTTCTCGGGCTATGAGGGAAGTCGTATATCTTCTCCCCAGGCAATGCCACTTGCATTAAAAAACATAAACCCAACATTAAGTGTTTGGTTTGGAAAATCCGCCGCTGATTTCCTGGTCCATAAATCCTCATGTCGTGGAGGAAAAAGGAAAAAACGCACACAGGAGAGTATTGAGAGCGGCACATCCCACAACGCTGACCTGAGTGATGCCGATTGTTCAGTTGAAGGATTGAAAAGGCTCGTTTTATGGCATGACTGATGTCATCCCCTTGCCTGCTGCCACGGGAGCAGCTGTAGGTTCACACACGCTTCGGAATATTTACATCCACCGCCTCACAAATGCAAGTTGAACTTTTGTGTTTCATTATTATCTCAGTGACTGCGCGGCCAAAAAGCTGGCCAGGGTCCAGAGTTTTTTGGGTGGTGTATCCCGTAATTCTATAGTGCGAAGCTAGGGTTTTGGAATATGCTCATTCAGGACCGCAGCCATGATGAAATTTTAACCGTCCCAACTTCATCGGAAGTGGCTTTGTGTATTTAACGCGAGCACATAGGTAGTTTAGCCTTTAGCCTGCTAGCGTAATGCTAATGTTAACATATCATGGGAAACGCAGATATAAAGCCTTTACTTAACCGTACTATATAACAATACTAGCTGTCATGTATTCTTTATCCTCTGGGAGGAGCTGAGACATCCATTCATACATCCATCCATTTTCTGGAAAACGGTCAACCATGTCAATGGTAAAATCAGTTTAGTCAACCTTGACACTGTCGACAAAATTAGGTCGTAGTGGTGTGCGACACTGCAGACAGTATTTTGGTATCAACCTGATACCAAGTCAATACAGGACCAGTAGCGCCGATGCAGATACTTTCCAATAATTAAAGGCCGATGCATCATGGATTTGCTCAATGTCAATTATTTTTTATGACCTTTAAGTTACACTAATAATATTTCTTCAATCAAGTGCATAAAGTGGTCATCGGAAATATCAGTACTCGCCCATCCAGGTACTGTTCAGAAACGACGATACAAAAATCAAACAAAAATTCTCCCTTCATTGCATTTTTTTTCCCTGCATTTTCAAATAAATTGTTGAAGATCATCACTCCACAAGTATTTGAAAATCCACTTGTCGAAACCAAAAAAATTACTTTGTTGATCTTGATAATATACTTAGACTAAGATTATTCGATTGCGTGTTTGTCTTCACCTGTTTTGTGTTGCATCCGTGGAGGGAGGTTGGGTCTCTGAGAAGAAACAGCTGCTTCCAGAGGTGCTCCGCAGCTGCTGACCCTGGACTGTCTGGCTGGCTGATCCACGACAGGCTCTTTGGCCCTACAAAGAATTCCTCATCTATTACAATATGGAATAAACTGTTACAAATTAAAACACATCCTTTTTTTTTTTTTTTTTTGGGTAATTCAGAAACACAAACACTTTAACCCAGTAAGTCGTGATGTAATCAGTTTAGAATAACAGGTGATAATGTGTAATATTTCAATCGGTAACAAAAACTGAGCACTGGAATGGCCCTTAAAATATAACATGTTGCTGTCCAAAAGTCGTTTAAGGCAGGAGTTTAATTTGGTTGCAAATTTTGGGGTTGGCTAATGCTATGCATCGTATGTTTTCTTTCGTGCGTTCGGTATTTGATACATACTGACAATTGCTGTGCGAAGGAAAGTAATGCAAGCTTTGAATCCAACTGAAATCAGAAAACAGCTAGCACGTGAATTCAAAAGAAGAAAAATATCCTAAGCGGCACCTTTAAATCCGACATATCTACATGACACACAACACATTATTTGGTTGGTGTTGAAGCTATTTCTCTTCAAGCTAACCTAAGCTCATTTACCCCTTTTTGGGGTGGGCTAATGCTATGTACATTTGTGTCTTTAGTATTTGATACACATGACCAATTTCAGCGTGAAATAATCTAATGCAAAGTGTCACAATCCAAAACTGAAATAAAATCGTAAAACAGCTAGCGTGTCAGTTCAAAAGAAGAACATTCTTCTAAGCAGCATCTTTTAATCTGACATAGAGTATCGACATGATGTACAATCAATATTTCATCCGGAAAACAGCAAATTAGTGTTTGATTTTGACACTTCTTGGTTGGCGTTGAAGCTATTTCTCGCCAAACTAAGCTAACTGTCGGAAACATGTAGCATCGCACTGTCAGCAAGAAAGCAATATTCTGAGCAGTGTTTCCTAAAATGTCCAAATATTTTCCTTTGCTCTTTCTTATTTTTCACGAACCTCATTAACGCGGGAAAAGTGGGGTAACCTAACCAGCTATTTTCTGTAGTTTGAGACGCAACGCCATGTGTGCTTCCTCTCTTCTGCTGACACACACTCCCTGTTTCAAGGCAGAATTGACATCTGTTCACTTTCACTCCTGTATGTCCTGCATTACCCTCTCACCGACACCCCCAAGCCCCCACCCCCGCTCCACACACACGGACAAAAATACGAGGAGACTAAAGTCATGATTGTATTAGAATAGAGTGATGTTTGGTTGAGGGAAAAGTCCTTTTCCAGATCAAAGTTGTACTATTTGGGTAGCAAATTTGGAAGTTGTGTACCAAATTGCATTATTTTTACTATTTGGGCACATTTTGAAATGATTTCCAACGTCAAATGAAAATGTGATTCCCACACTGCTGTATTGATGGGTTGTTTTGCGACTGCAAAGACCCACTAGCACAGCGGTGCTCTTCTTAATTTTAGTTTCTACATTAAATTCATCGAACCCCCTTCCCAAAAAAGAAGACAGGGGAGGCACAGACATGTGAAAACCGTGCCGCTCCATTGTGAGCGCAAGCACAAAGAGGGCTTTATTGATGACCCTGAATCAGCGGCCTTGCTCTGGGCTGCTTTACTAAACTGGACCATTGTGCGGCCTTTTTGCAGCTAAAAGTAGAGATTATTCATTATGTGCTGAGCTCATGTCTGATGCATCATGCTTTTTTTTTTGTTTTGTTTTTTGGTGACCCTGAGACTCGCAATTTAGGAAACAAAAGATGTCGACCTTGGAATTATTCTTGCTGAAGGCAAACGTACAGTTTGTTTTTTTTCATGGCCAAAAATGTTATTTTCGCGAGCATCTTAGCCACTCAAATCTGCAAACGTGTCGTTTTACATCAAGCACGCATTTCCCTTGACCTCGTCCGACTTGAAACAGAGACGTCCTCCCTGCACTCAGAGGTGAAGTGCAGCCTGCCGGCGGCCTTCGCTTGGGATGTGTTTGCTCTTGGGATTTCACTTGAAGATGTTTACAAATGCCACCACAGGAGAACACAACAGGAAAGAAAGTGACCTCGAGCGGCCCAGTGAATGGACTCAAGCTTACAGAGATCAGGGGCTAATCTGCTGAATACACAGATCACTTACAATTGCTTTCGCACAGTTTTTTTTTATTCAACTTAGCAAGTGAAATTCTGAAACGCCGTAAACAGTTTTCTCTGACACCGACAAATTCAATGTATGTTTTAACTTGGGCTGTGCGTGTGTATGTGAACATTTGGCTGGCTAATGAGCAATTAAAAATTCAACCGTTAAACAGTTAGTCAATAAAGCGCAGCAAGGCAATGGAAAAAGCTTCACCTTTGGCCTCTCATGCCATCCTAGCGACAAACGAAAAGGAGTTTGCATCAAAGGACGCCAGACCTGAGAGACAAACTAGCTTAACTAGGACAAGGCTAGTTCAGCACAATGGAGATGCGCTAACCGCTAGGCTAAAATCTCAGGCTGCCAAGCTAACAGGGAGCTTACTCTTCAGTAGCTTGACTCCATCAAACTCACACCCTGAACGTGACTCTGAATCGGGATCAAATGCGCTAACTGCTCGACAATCGCTTCAAAGCCATAAATGTGAATACACGTGCATAGCGACGTATTCTTTACGGTACTGTTTGTAACTTGCAGATGCAGCCTCCATAAATTTCCATACAACTAAGCCCTGGTTCAGAAAAGTGGTTTCACATGCCGGTGTTGTTAAAGCGTTGCCCCAACATTTAAGATCTGTTATTAAACATTTCAAAGATGCGCCAGTCCAAGTAACCCACAACCTCGCCCTCCAAAGGGACTTAACTTAGCTGCGTGTTAGCATTCAAAGCGTCTTCTGTCCCACGCCTGCCTTTTCATTAATTACTTTGAAGGCTCCCGTTTGTGTTTGGCTTAACAAAGCCGCCCGAGCTCGCACGGCATAGCCAACATATTTATGACCTACAGTCTGTGCAAGAGGCCGGCCTGCGTGAGCCCACGCTCCTGCCTGCGCCGCGCTCACACAGGCAGCATAAAAGGAGGAAATGAATGTGTGAAGGATGAATGCGTGGCCCTGGGGGTCAGCTTAATGGAGTGAGACCCTGGCCCCTATTGACTTCCACAGCCAAACTATTAACTCCCCGCAACTCCCGAGCTACGGCCTCATTATTCATTTGGGGGTGAAAGCACATTGCCATTTACATATTTAAGTTTGCTGACTTGTTGGCGTGATGCTGTGACAAGACTGTCGCCATCGTAGCACGGCAAATAGTTTGCGGGCAACTGATTTGAAGTGGGTCCAAAATGGGCTACTTACAGGAAAATCCCTACTACTCATTTGTCGTGCAATCAAAGGTAGAGACTTTTCTGTACGATATGTGCAAAGAGGTGGCAAAAGTATTCCCACCCGGTAGAAGTACGGGCACTTGTGTAAAAAGAAATCAGGTATGAGAAGTACTGATTCTGTCCCACTCACAGTACAGTCTGAAATGTATTCAAGGACAAAAAAAAATATATATTTTGTGTCAATTTGATCGTTTTTCTTTATCGCCAACTACTGGCCTGGGATGCATATTACAGCGTTGGCGGCCATCTAGTCCATCCACGAGTGTTTCAATGTCATTTTAAAACAAACCAAAATCCAATTTTAATTGGGTGAACATCAGACAAGGACTGTGACAGATTAAAAACACAGAGGAGGCTCTGCAGGAGTTTGTTTCGAAAGGACTATATTTAAGTAGAACATTTTGTTTATTTATATATTAAAGGACACACATAGTATTTTATAACTGACAAAAAGAACATGAAAAATATGTTGCCCTAAATTCCCCAACTTTCGCTCTCCCTAAACTTTCCTCTAATTGGCCAACTTTTGTAAGCCTGAGGAAGGGGGCTGTCCTGACACTTTGTATGAGTCAGATTAGCATCAAAAGCAGATAACGAATGTCGAGCTATCCATCCAGGCAGCCATCTATTTTCTACAGCGCTTGTCCTCATTAGAGTTGGGTCAAAAAGTGCCTTGTAACACAGAGATGAACTGGACAAAAATACTGAGTAGTTAAGAACAAGTCAGAAGAGGCAGAGAAGGTCCCCTATTATGGCATCTGTTGTAAAAGTCAACAGAAGAGAGAGAATATATGCCTGTCAGTATATTGCTGATTGGGACGCATATGCTCATAAATAAATAAATAAATAAATACATAAATAAATAAGTGGCCTCAGACCAAAGAATTGACGGACTGGGAGAAAAGTCAGTGGCCAGCACACCAGAAGGAGTAGCACAAAGAAATGACTGGCAGTGTTAAAAAAAAAAATCTAAATCTAATTTAATTGATGTATTTTTCTATGTTTTTATAAGGCACTATTTTATAGAGTGCTATTCTTTCCTTTCTAAAAAACTTTTAGTTTTTCCGGATTAATCCAATTTCCATTCATTTCAATGGGGAACGATGATTTGAGATACATATAAAAAAAAAAAAAAGTCGTACCTTCAAGGCATCACAGTACTGCATTTTACATGACGTTGGGCATTAACTGTCTTTCGTCATTATTCAAGAAAGAAAAAAAGAATGCCAGTTTCCCGCAATTAGTGACGATCGGAGCGATCTAAAATAGCTTCGTTAAAACCGTAATGTGATATTCATACATATTTCAATGACCCCTTGAGGCGTCAGAGTTGTTAAGAAATTCCACAACCTTCCGCGCATGTGTGAGAGTGTGGTTGGGGGGGTGTCATCAATAACAAGCGAGAGGGGGTATGTTTCTTTAAGACAAGCCCATAAATGGTGGCCCGGTCAGCACCTCCTTCAGTGGGAATGAGCTGGCTGCGCTTCCAGTTTTCCTTGGCGGGTCAAGCCCGCCATTGAAGTGTGAATGGGCTGCCATGGCAGATTACACTGCACAGCTGTCCCCCTACCGTGGAAATTAAGTTATGCCCCGTGTCAGCAAGTTTTGTGTTTTCCTCTCTCTGTCTCTTTCTCTCATCCCCGCACCCCTACTGCCATTATCTCCTACTCCCTCCCCTCGTATTCCTTGAAAAGTGGGGGGCCTCTCGCAAAAGGGGGTGAGGGTTAGGCTGGGCTTTCGGCTGCCGGGGTTGGAGGAAACAAAACACACCCCCTGATGCAATGCAGAGCCGTCCGATTTCTGTGACATTTTTTTTCTTTAAGCAATCAGAAAGTTCTGGTGACTCGCATGCGTTTGCGTACACACGTGCGCGCGCACAGAACCAGTCCGCCGCAAATTGTTGTCTGTGTGCATCTAGTTGGACTGCTTGCTCGGCGTGTGGCCCCTTACTCATGTTTTGTTTATCTGCGGGTTGAGCTGTTTGCCTTGTGGTCAAAGTAAAAGCAAAACACTGCAGCAGCTCCTCTCGAGTGACGTATGTGAACATGCTGGGAATGTCCCCCTGAACTCCAGAAGCCCCGCAAGCAAACAAAACCTCATTTACACTTGATAGACAAATGTATGGGGAGGATAATTTGAGCAGTTTGCGGAAGGCCCTTTTCTGTTCCAACACGATCTTCCTTGTGCACAAAGTGAGATTTTAAAATGTAAGATTGGATGAGTTTGGCGTGGAAGACGTCAATCAAAACACCATTAGAAGATGGGGGGAGATGGGATCCGCTGATTTTAGTGGGTTTTATCTTTATGACCTGCATTTACGCAACACTCCTTTGGTAGAATTTTGTGAAGTTGTCAGTGAATGCGACAGACAATACATGGGAAGATGACAGTGAAAAATATAATCACATATTAAATCGCAATCACAATACTGAGGGAAAAGAATTGCAATTACACGTTTATTCAAAATCATTCGGCTCTAAACTAAATGTTGTCAGCCTGCGGGCCTTCACAAATTCTGTTTGAATTGAGTAAAATTCCAACAGACAAACTGCAAAGCCAAAGCTTGCCCAGAAGAGTGGAGCCATCCGAGGTGAGGGGTACCTTCACATGCGAGTGTCTCAACTTTCAAATTTGCAAACTCATCGAATAGCAAAGCGGCGAATCACATCACCCGTCGTGGGTGGCTGGAAGTTGAGGCATAACTCTGCGCGACCTAAGATTCACCGGCTAGCTAGCAACGAGCTACTGTTGTGGCTAATCACGTGGCAGAGTCTCTGTAGTCAGTATTCAACGCCTCCGCGGCGGCGAATAAGCTACATTGCTAACAAGTATCGTTTGATGAAGGCAGAAGCCTTGCTAATTGTTAAGCTAACCGACTGACTTCCGTGTTTGATAGCGGAATGAAGTGGGAATGTTTTGTCAATCACCCCAAAACAAAACAAACTCAAACACGCTACATGGTGCTGATTTTCGAACAGTGTGCAGTTGTTCTTAATCAAGTCCTTCTCTATGGCATCCAATCGTAGCAGAGGGAAGAAATGGGGGAAAAAAACAGTTCTATTGAGAAAAAACAACAACTATAAGGACCATCTTTAGAAACAAGCAGCGCCGTAGCCTTTGCCCCCTTTTGTGCAACGCTCCACAGCGACATTTTTCAACAGGGAATATTAGAAATGGCTGCCACCGCCAGTCAGGTAGCAAAGCGTTCCTCCTAGTGACAGTGGGATTAGTGCCGCGGGGTTTTGTCTCAGGACCCGAGGAGTGGGCCTGCAGCTTGGGTAACTGGATTACAGGCTTTTTGCTCATTTCAAAGGGTTGTGAACCCAGCAGTGGTCTTGCATGATGGAATCAAAGTGGCAGCTGAAATAGAAAGGGAAGAAAAACAACAAGGGTTGCTAGAAAGTACTTCTTGCAATGCTGCTTAATGAGAGCCGGGCACAATCGATGGTCTTTCACTTGCTTCCAGATGGTCTTTTAACTCCCAGAGTAATCGTGGAATACGCGCGATAAGTACTACTACGACTACTACTACCACTATGACTACTACAATCGAAAATCCCAGGAAACCGGACGAAACACTTCTCATACAGACAATCCTCAGTGTCCATGCGCAACTGTAGCAGGAAGCACACGAGGAGTCAAGCCCATTCCACCCTACACTGTGGTAACTTCAGGGGATTATTTCCAAATCCTTTCAAATGAACTTTCCATCTCAGCACCGCCGCCGCCTCCTCCTCCTCCTTCCTCCTTCCTCCGTCGAGGTCTCAGCCATTCCAACTGTCCAACCTTTTCTACATCACTTTCTGCACATAAGCCTTCACGGAGCCGCGACCCAAAAAAAAAAAACGCCTGTGAGAAAGATGGCCAGCCGCACGCTTCAAGGCAGCCCTGGCGGAACCGCCGAAGACAAACGATGGTTGATCTGCGATTCGTTTGGAAAGACGATTCGCATCGTGCTTGAAAAAATGAAAACTGATGCCATTTATTCCAGGATCGTATAAGTCACCGACATACATATTTAGCTTTTTAATATGTAAATGTACGATTTAGTGTTAGATTAGTATCACACCAATATTTGTTGTGACTGAGCGAGATTATACGACTTGACTCGACTTGCTTGACCCCCCCCCCAAGCCCCCTCCCTACAGTACGTAACTTGCTTGAGACTTGAAAGTGACAACTTGAGACTTGCACATCTGTGACTTATTACTCCCGCTTCTGCTCGCATGTGACATCATGCTTGACCGTTAACGAATCTGTAATTGTTTTTCCCCAAATGCAATTCAAATTCAATATTGGTATTCAACTTTACAGATTCAGCTGACCTTCCAGCAATGATTTATGAATATGGAAAAACAGACGCTCCGATCTCAAACTAAATATGCATGCTATACTGTGGACGCAGGAATCATTTTAAGAGAGCAAACTGGAACATTTTGGAGTTTTGGGAAGGTGGGGTGGGGCGGGGGGCAAAAGCTCCTGCTGAGATCACATTCCACGTCAGTTTTTCATTTACCTCAACAAGGGGAAAGAAACGTCACCCCAAACAGATGCCAAGATTTTAAGTGAAAACACTGCAAGGAAAAGTGGGGCTAAGGTTAAACATTCCATGTGGTAGAGTATCCCTGTGAGCAATAAAGTCGTTGCAATTATTTTTGCCTTGTCCTCGGGCTAACTTATTGAGCCGGGATCCAAACGAAAACATGGATTTCAGCTCGGGCTTGCTTGACAAAATGGTTGCGGGGATTATTCCAGTTCTTTATTAGAAGCGGGCCACATGGGGCTTCCAACCGCAGCATCGTCGGCGAGAGACCACTGCGGTTTTGTAAACATTGTCCTGCAATAGTGCGCTTGAGGTGAGGGGGGCGAGGAGATCGGCACGGGGGGTGAAGTGTGCTTGGTAGACCGAAAGGCAGCGAAAAAGCGTGTGGCCCAAAATATTTTTGACACAAGAGCAACAACAAAAACAAAAATAGACGGAACGCAAATAGAGAGCGTTGCTAAATGAAACCCAGAACTTGCCCTCCACAACATTGTATGTTTATTGATTTTGAAAAGCATATCTGGTGCGACTTCTTTCAACTCATATCCGCCATCATAGCATACGGTGGATATAAAAGTCTTCACCCCCCTGTTCAAATGCCTGGTTCGATTTTTAAAATTATGAAATGTCAAAACTTTTTCCCACCATGATGTGACCTATAACCTTTAAAGAGTATTTTAAAATATTTTCAAGAGGTAAAAATAAACACTTGAAATAATGAGATTGCACAAGTGTGCACACCCTCCTAAAACTGGGACATGGCTGTGTACACAATGCACTCATCACTCACATTAAATGGGAGTCAGCGCATGCCTGTCACCGTTCAAAGTGCCTCCAATCAATTTCAGCTGTTCTCGTGGCCTTTTGCTGACATTTCCCAAATGGAAAATGTTTGCGACGGTCTGATGACACCAAGTTTGAACTTTTTGGCCGTCATTCCAAAAGTTCGGCGCAAACGCAAACGCTGCTCATCACTCAATCTACGCCAAACCTCCAATAAAACATGGTCGTGGTGGAATCGTGTTTTGTGGCTGTTTTTCATCAGCTGAAACTTGGGCCTTAGCGAAGGTGTAAGAAATTATTAATAGTTTGAAATAGCAGTCGATGTCAGCAAAACATGTATCCATATATATATAATAATAATAATAACTTTAGGCCTCTGCTAGAAAACAACAAGTCTGGAAAGCCTACTAGAACATCAAAATGAATTTGGGGTTAATCAGAGACCTTTGGAATGGTGGTATGTGTGAACGGATTCCAATTTAATTTGAGGTTAAACCCTTCACTCCAAATTGCAAATCGATTATTTTAGTTGAGATGGTGTATAGAGGCCCCAAGTGAAAACTCCTTGCATCTCGCGCTCCGAACTGCAAGTTCATTTCCCTCACATTTCCATTTTCATGACAAGAACTTGACCGGTTTTGGAAGGTTTTTTCCTTTTTCCACATTCAACCATTTACACCGTTGCCTATGATTAGGTGCATGCTGTGCTTTTTTATTTTTTTCCCCCCCTCAGTGTCGAATCTGCCTGCGCGAGTGTGAGAGGCAAAAGAAAGACGAGGAGGAGGAGGAGGAGGAGGAGGAGGAGGAGGGGAAGACATGCTGGGCTCCTCAGCTTTTCTCCTGCTGCATCACTGCACGGCGGACTGCACGCTGATACCGCACCACGCCGGGGAAACTTTTTGCAAGGGACTTTTTCAGGGACGCAACATTGGCGGAAGATAAAGAAGGCTTTGCTGACGAATACGGGCTTTTTCACTGAGGTTTTGTCGCGCCGTCTCATGGAGGCAGAAGCAGCAATCACTCATGGAAAAGATCATTTCACAAAAGCGTCTCTTTGCCAGGATTTCGAGGAGCCCGGCAGCCCGGCCGGCGGCTGAGGCGAGATCGTTCCCACATGCTTCCCTGCCGCTCGCCTCTCCAGAGGTGTCAAGCCGGCCTGAAAGAATGAAGTGCCTCGCCATTGTCCCGCTCAACTATTATGTGCTTAACATTTCCATGACAAAGATGCCACTCGACTTCTCCTCCATCCATTCAGTTCGAGGGCCCTCTACTGCCCCCCCCTCCACCTTCCAAATAAAGCATTTTGCTGCAAATCATTGACCGAGGACATCAACAAACAACTGTACACATGCAATATGGCTGCATGTAAACACTTTTTTTTAAATGCACTTCTTATATAATTAGTAAGGTCAGAAATTATTTTGAATTGGAAATACAATGAAATGGGTTACTGTGTTTCACATACCAAAAATGCCCCCACAACACCACATTTTTCACCCCAAAATTCCCGATTCATTGCCAATGACAAATTCAACATGACAGATTCCCATCATTCCCATTCCAAATTGGAAATGTGCAGCTCTTTCGATTTACATTGCAAATGATTTGCAACAGTCCCACCACTGTTCAACCATTCCACATCATCCTAAATCATTCAGTTTCAATTCCATACGAAGCCACACCATCATCCCACATGTCACACCAACATATTGCACATTTTCATCAGTATTAGTCCAAATCATTGAAAATCATTCCACGTCATTCCAGATCTTTCCATATCGAGCCACATTTTTTCATCAATATCATTCTATCCATCCATCCATCCATAATCCAAGCCGTGCCGCGTCAATATCATTCCATGACACAGAATTCCACATCATTCAATATCATTCCACATTTATTCATTCAGCATTCCGTCATTCACACGCATATTCCACCATAAGTCCTTTTTGAGTTACACTAAACGCTAGTTTTAATGTTTTAATGATATTCACATATTCGAAGATGCCGATCATGTTCATCATTTCTCACAAAAATGATCACCGGTGAGTTGACAAGGTAGGAAACAGATAAATATGAATATGAACTGTTTCTATGTATGCGTCTACATTTTCAAATGATCACTTCTGCAACATTTCTAGGAAAAAAAAATCAAAATTTGTCATCTCTGGTACAGCAGTGGACCACTCATGTGGTCCATATTGACTACCAGGGCACATTTCAGTTTTGCAAAAGTGTTCCGAGAGCTATACTCATTCAAAGAAACAATTATGACCCAAGGTTTGAACAAATATTTAAGTTTTTATTCGTAGCAGTTGTGAGTTATTTATTTTTTTGGACTGGTGGTTGGCATGTCTGCCTCACAGGTTGTAATCTCAGTCTTAGTTTAAATTCTTTAGGGTCACCCTATGAGTTGTCTTTATCCACAATTGTGAATGCAAGCGCGAAATGTCCCCCCCCCCCCTCTATATTTACTTTTGTAATTAATGTATTAAATCACCATTGGCTCAGTGAAGCTGTTGTCGTTCACTCGACACTGGCAGTGAAGTGTTTCGATGCGCCGGCAGCTTGTGCTCCGTTGTGCAGTGATGGCGTGAATGCTTGCCCGACAAGACGCGCCCTGTGATTGGCTGTCAACCGGTCCAGGGCGCGCCCCGCCTCTCGCCCCAAATCAGCTGTTGAGCTCGGGCGTGACCATACTGAGGACAAGCGCTGTAGGAAAATGGATGGATGGAATTACATTCTCCGTCCCACGAGGATTAAAAGTTACCTGAAGAGAATTGCTCAAATCCGGCTTTCCTTGACAAGCAAAACGCATACTGTATGTTTGCCAAGGCTGATACCGGTGCAGTCGAGCGGCACGGGGGTGTTTTTCTCGGTTTATGCTGGCAGTTGTGTTTGACAGCAGCCAGTGGGTCATTCGGCAGTCCCTCACCCCAAAAAATGAAAAAGAAAAAAAAAAAGGGGGGGAGGGCCCATCACAGGGTCTAAACCATGGACACGTCCATCGATGACGTCAAGCAAATGCACAAAAAAGAGCTTTGACGTTCTGTCACTTCCCAGATATAATTTAAGACCTGTCATTTGACTTGAGAAACACCCCCCACACACACACACATTTAGTCGAAAACAACTTTTAACCCCAAAGTGTTAAATCACTCTATAAAAACAAGTCAGAGTCAAGGATGATGTATTCAAGTTTTCCTTTATGCCTTCTATAAAAGTATATCATTAAGGCAACCATACAGTGGATTTAGACATTTCTTTCTATAGGCTACACACAGTCCATAAATCAGCACATAGCCTGCACCATAGAGGATTCTCTGAGGAAGGTAAGAAACAAATCTATATCGGGCTATACACATATATACAATGTACAAAAAGAATGCAGACGATAAGAACTTCCCTTTAAAGCTGGCTGGAATTCTCGGTCTTTTAAATCACACAACAAACATTTGGATGTGACTAGTTGGCATGTAATAAATTATTTTCTCTTTCGCCCTTCTGTTATGTACATTTGCTTTCGATTCCAGCATTAAATACTTGTAAAATCAGATGCCCGAAAAGACAACAGTCAGTCATATCAAAATAGCTCATATCGTTTTCGGGCTTTTTTTTGTGTGTGTGTGTGTGAAGAAAAACAAAAATATAGAAAAAAAGATTGGCAGTGCACAGCATAAAGTGGATTGAAACACTGCTGCTGGACTCTTATCGGGCTTCCACGTGAAAAGTTGAACAATCTCGTGTAGTTTATCGCAACGTATGAGCCGAGCATCTGGTGAACGTGAACTATCAAAGTATCCCCTCTGGTGCCATTTGCATAGAAAATAGAATCTCCACTAAAGTCTGTATTCAAACGTCCGCGCAGTCCCCGGGCCGATGATCAAAAGAGGGGCGTAAGAGCCAAAATGGATGCCGGCAAGAGGGTCGAAACCCAGCGGAGCTCCGCTCGAGAAGCTCCGCTCTCCGTCTCGTGCCAGTAGTCCGAGTCCGCGTAGTCGTCGTCGTCCTCCGCGTCGTAGTCGTCGTGCGAGCCGCTGCCCTCCTCCGCCTGCGGCGCGTCGAAGCACCGCAGCTTCATGTTGCTCTTGACAAACTCGCAGAAGGGCCTTTCGTTGCCGTCGCACATGCAAGTGTCCAGCTGCTGGCCCTTGGGGATTTTGCGCATGGCGGCGATCACGCCGCGGCAGTCGTCGGTGCACACGGGGCTGCTGAAAAGTTTGCCGCAGTGTCTCATGTAGTCGCTCAAGGCGGCGCTGCACTGCGGGTCGTCCATGCACTGCTCCCGGGCCGCCGTGCACCCGGAGCTGGTAGTCCGGGGCAAGCAAGGCTCGATGGCCCGCTTGGTCTGCTCGCACGACGTGTCCAGCTCGCAGCTGCAGTCCTCCAGCGAGGGTCCGTTGCGGGTTAAATTGAGCTGCACCAGGGACGAGATGCAATGGCTGGGGCACTTCCTGCCCCCTTTCAGCACCGGCTCGCAGGCGCGCTGGTAGTGATCGTAGGCGTAATTGCACTCGGGCTCCCTTCGGCACTTTAAGATGGCCTGCCAGCAGATCAGTCTCCCGTCGTGGGGCGGCCAGGCGGCGGACAACGCCGCGAGCAGAAGCACGCACGTTAGTGGGCCGAGCGAGCGGCGGAGAGTCCGCGCCAGCCCGCCGAAGCTTGCCATGGTGGTGGTGGTGCACGCTAGAGATCGCATCAGGCAAACTTGTTGAACGCCGCTTCCAGGAACGTTAATCCGAAAACGGGCTGCCGCGGAATCCCGGCTGCGTCAACACTCCGCGTGCCCATTTATCCAAACGCGAGACGCCCAAAGTTGTTTGGGGGAACTTTTTTCCATGGACAAATCATTCCATCTCAGCGCTCCATTGCACCCCCTTTTCTCTCTCCGCCACCTCCGCCCGGATCTCGGCGAACAACAACAAAAAGAACGGCTTCAGTTCCCCCTCCCCAAAAGTCCTCCGAGTGGACCGGGTCCGATCCTTGGAGAGCCCGTGCGCGTCGTGGAGTGCAAACAAACTTGTGCGAAGGAGGAGGAGAAAACAACAAGACTTGGAGGTTGCGAAGTGGTCCAGCTTCTCTCGCCTTTGGGCATTTTGTGTGCGAGTTCCCCGGCCCCTCTCCACTCCGGAGCCCGCAGCAGCTCATTGGTTGCCCCCCCCTTGTTGTGGCTTTGACGTGTGGAGGGCGGGAGTTCGGCCCAGGAGGACGAAGGGGGAAGGACAACAAAACTCAAGGCTTGAGGTTACAACTCTTTCAACTGATTTGTCTAGACGAGTGTTTCCTTGCTTGGAGATCCTCCAAATAACCCGCGATGCATTATTCAAGTCAATTCAAGTCAATTGCTCATTTCGAATCCAAAATTCTTTCCATCGGAATCACAATGTCAGCCACACCGTGTAACACGTTTCCTCTGTGATCCTGCTCACTTGAACATTTACACTGTGCAACACCGCGGCGGCCTGCGATTTCCTGCATCATTCGATTTCTTGCATCATTTGCACATCAGATACAGATTTTTTTTTTCATTTCACATGGACGAGACCAAGGGTCGTCAGCCCTTCTTGAAGCTGAGAGTTACTTCTTGGGTATACTGATTTTTTATTATACGTGTGTGTGAGAGAGAGAGAGGGAGAAAGACAACCAGTTTGATGCACACTTCCAAAATAAGAAATTTTAGGGAATTAATTTTAATAGTGGGTACTATTAGGATACGACCGATTTAATCGGATTATAAAAAGTAGTCAAAGAGGAAAAGCAAAACAAAAAAACCAACAAACAACCCCAAAACGTTTTTTCACACACACCTTCGCACATTACAACATAAACAAACATCTCCCCACCAAAGAAACAAGGGACGAAGGGCTCTCCCAAATATTATGCCTGTAATTGACATCTTTATTGTTGTAAACTTTAAAAGGACCCAAAAAAGAGATTATTTTATTCATTATAGATTTTTTTTTAATATGAATTGGAATTTTGCTCTGCCCAATATCTGTGACATGTACCCTTCTTTTCCACTGACGAAAGGTCAACAAAACTGGAATACTATTAGTTCAAGAAAATGCCTTGATTTCACAGTCCCTCTCAAAGAGGCCGACGTTGTCACCATCCGAATGACAAACGAGTGTGTGCGGTGCATACGCATGTGTGTGCATGTGTGTGTGTGTGTGTGTGTATCTGGGATGCGAGTAAAACGATAGCCCACATGTTGACACACGAGCCGGAGGAGGCCGTTTAGCTGCGGAGGCTTGATGTGGATGAGGGAGTCGGGCGAAGAGAGCAGCGGGGGCACAAAGACTGTTTGTGTTTCTGATCTCTGGAATGTACCTTTAGGCCACGGCGCTGAGCTTCCCGCTGGAAACAATGCACTCCGAGTCAGTTACGGCTGGCTAGCGGAGACATCGCTGCTGGCGCTCCTCCGAGGTCCCGACTCGTCCGAAATGATGGATACGGGGGAACTCAATACCTCACGAGTCCCTCCAGCACAAAGAACGGAACCTGGGGCTGCATCGGAAGAAGAGTTCCAAACATCAACACGGTCGCCGTTTCAAGTGCTTTTAAGGCAAGAGTGGCGACTCCAATTCAACTCATCCATTCATTTGTTGTTTTATTTTTGTAACAGGCCTCTGCTTTCAATCAGGGGTCTCCAACCCTCGGGCCGCGCACCGGTACCGGTCTGTGGGTCATTTGGTACCGGGCCGCGCAGAAAGAATGAAGGACTTACATTACCGTATTTTCACGACCATAAGGCGCCATTAAAAGTCTTAACATTTTCTCCAAAATGGACAGGACGCCACTGCTCAACCAGTATTGTCTTGTGTATGAGCCGAGTTGTAAATCCTGACTGAGTGTCTTGACACGCTGTTTATAAATAAAAGGTATTAGTGAGCGTTAACAGGCATGCGGGAAAGCAGCCGCCAATCAGTGAAGGGTGGGCCGTAAGTTCGCAAGTCCTGACGTGAGTGAGGCCAGGACATGCGGGAAAGCTGTTTACCAATCAGTGAAGGGTGGGCGGTAAGCGTCGCGAGTGAGACCAGGCATGCGGGAAAGCAGCCGGCCAATCAGTGAAGGGTGGGCGTGTAAGTGGCCGCGAGTGAGGACGTGAGTGAGGCCAGGCATGCGGGAAAGCAGCCCACCAATCAGTGAAGGGTGGGCGTGTAAGCGGCCGCGAGTGAGACCAGGCGTGCGGGAAAGCAGCCGGCCAATCAGTGAAGGGTGGGCGTGTAAGTGGCCGAGCATCATTTCTGTGGAGCCACATGGCAATGAGAGTGACTCTGACAACGAGAGGGAACCCAGCGTTTTTTATGGACTACCGGTACTTGCACAACTGTTCAATTCGGATACAGAAGATGAGGACTTTGATGGATTTCTGGGTGATGATTGATCGAAAAACGTGAGTACGTTGTAAGATGGCTAAATAAAGTACAACCGATCTCAGTTTTGCTTCCATTGCCTTTTTAAAAACGTGTTTTTAGCATGTCTTAGCATGCTATGCTATGCTTCAAGCTAACGTGTTTTTAGCGTGCGTGCATGCATGCCGTATGTTTAAACTGGCGTATGTTTAAACTGGCGTATGTTTTACCATGCCTGGCTGCGCCCAATAATACAGTGCGTTTTGTGTATGTGTCAAACACAGAAATAGCACCCGTTACTGAGACTGCGCCCTACAACACGGTGCGCCGAATGGTCGTGAAAATACGGTACTTCAGTTGTATTTATTTCGGAATCTGAAAGATATTTTATTTTGAAAAGTTAGCGGATTCTCCGTAACATCCGTCCGTCTACAGTGTGTTACTCTTGACACAGGTCAAGGAGCGCTTCTCGGTTATCGCTAAAATGAAACCCAGGAGCTAGCAAAATGAGTAAAACAAACGTCTTTGGAAAGGGGAAAACAACTTAGCCAGGAGACAGAAGAGGAGCCTATGACATTCAAGAAAAAGAAGGCTACATTTAATAGACAGTATCGGGATTTCTGAGGGGATGGGAGTATCAGATTCAGGTCATGTTAACATCTGGGTACCTTTTCGGTGTCATCATCACTTTAAAATAAGTTCACTTGAGCGTTTTTCTTCAAGGGCCGCCCCTTGTCGTGCGGAGCTTATCAGTCATCGGACAGCGGCGTCCCGTCACGATGCGGAAACATACAAATACAGGAAATGACTTTTGCAGGAACTATCCATTCAAATTGCTTCCTCTGAGGCATTTCCAAGCAGTGATAATGACAAGTGATAAGTTACTTGGAACAGAACCAAGCAAGATTAAGCCTCCACTTCCTTCCTCGATGGCTGCCTGTTAATTTGCCTCTGCGTGTTCCGTCCTCTTCCGGAGAGGTCCGCTAATCTGTTCGCCTTCCAAGTGCAGAACTACGCGCAAGAGATGAAACGTTTCGACGTGGCGGATGACGCCAGGGGAAGCGAACGAGTGATTGAAGAAGAGTCAGGACTCTGCCCTCGGCTGATGCACTTTTGCATGCAACACACTCGGCATCTGCGATTATTTCTCAAGTCTATCGCAAACCTTGAACTCAAGTGTCCCCTTCTTTCCAAATCCTACTAAATGAGGTTAGTGTTAAATGAAGTGTTAGAAGGACTCTGTGTGTGTGTGTGTGTGTGTGTTGTTCTTTAATCAGTATGATGAAAGTCATCCATCATGTCAAATGGGCACCAGTCCTGCTGACCCTCATTAATACAGTCCATTGAACATTGTTGCGCACGAATACCTGAAGGCAACACACCATTTGGGCGCTTTCAGAACGGCCCAGGTTACACAACTAAAAATAAAAGCTCATTCAAATGAAAAAAAAACGGCCTCTACGCGAGCGCCAAGTCAAACAGGCTGAAGGGAGAGAACTGGAAGTGAGAAACCGCAAAACCGCTCCTATCATCTGGAGCCCAAATGAAGAATGGGAAGACACTTAAAAGCATTTCCGCTGCTCCGGGCTATAAGTGCAGCTTCGATAACGAGAGCCATGAGAACGAGCTTTTCATCAAACGGGAACGTGAAGGCTCGGGAAGGGGCGGGGACAAGGGGGGTGGATTTGAACCACAATGGCGCAATTTAGAAACTCCTGCAAATAGGAGTTTGTGTTTTATATTCTGACTTTTTCCACATCCTGTCACATCGACAAAGAGGATCATTTTGTGGTCACTCAGTTTATTCTGATAACAGGAATCCGGCGCGTCTTCTCAAACGAGTGTTGCGAGAAGGACTTTTCGACTCTTCCTTCATTCAAGAAAACAGAGAGCAACGCCAAATTGAATAAATGCAATTGAGAGGTGACGCATGTTGAACTGCGAGATCAGTTGGTCAGAAACGAAACGTCTGTTCGGTTTCGGAATTGTTCGGCACTTGCAGGCAAACGGTCGTTCGATAAAACAGAAGCTTTAAATCGGGGGTTGGCACTGAACGGAACACAAAGAGACAACATTGGCTTGCCATAATGTGACCATTCATTCATAAATAAACTTTTTTAAAAAATAACGTTTTTTTGGGGGGGTGAAATACAACAAAAAAAAGAAATGAGAAGAAGGGCAAAACTAAAATAGATTGCCAACTTTAAGATGACCAACGTGCACAACTCAACGCAATTTGGGTTTTGATCCTTTTTGAGGTGGGAAGTCAAATCAAGAATGCGGTTGCACGAGTGTATCTCCGGGACATTCCCCATTGACTTGCGACATGACCGTGTTCCGAATTAAGAATTCTGTTAAAACCCGAGTAGTTCTAGTCGTCTTTTCCTGGCATGTTTTGCTTGACGAGTGGCGTTGCATTTGCATCAAACAAGCCTTTTGGAGTTACGGCCCCCCAAGGTCAGCTTTGGTTTCATCAAGACCATAAACACATTTTCCCCAAATGCGCATTTTGTTATGCTTTTGTTTAAAGTTATTTTCGGTGTACGGGTTACAGGCCACGATAATGGAGACAATTTGTTTGGGGAAAGGATTAATGTCAGGTTTTTACGATGCAAGAACATTTGAACAGGGGTGTGTAGACTTTTAACAACACCGGCATGTTGACGAGCAACAGACCGCCATCAGGAATTCAAAGCGGCGCGCCTCCTTGTTCAAGGCAGCATTTTGCTCTGACAACTGATGAGCGTGACCCATTTTGGGGAAAAACCTGCTTGAAACGCTTCTGCCCCTAATTCAACAGTTCGTCTGTTTGCCCTGAAATTGTCGCCCGAAGATTCTCGGAAACGCCTGATCGGCTTTTCCGTGAGTTGAACGTCCTTGTCAAGTTTCCAAGCAAACATCCAACAAACCGTCATAACGTCTTTACTCGAGACTGAAATGTTTTGGCTCACGCATTTCTTTCCACTGTCTGGGTGCCAGGTGGACAAAAGAACAGGAGGGGGGACGACGCACTTTTTGAAGCAGGTAACTTGCATGCCGAAAGGACTTTTTTTTTTTTGCATTTTGCTGTCGTGACCATTAGCCTCCGTGACGTCACTGACCACACGGCCTCTGACAAACGCTGGAATGCCGAACGTTAAAACGGAAAAGTACACTTTCAAAGCTTCCATCAGACAACGCAAATCTTGGCCTCGACACAAGAATCTCAAGACTTTCCATGATGCGACGCGGCACTTGGCGCATCCGCTTGAAATGAATTCACCACAGCAAACCCCGCAGGAGACGCTTCCCCGTCCTTCTGGCCGTCCTCAAAGCAACCAAAGGCACCGGTGGGCGAGATCGGACCCAAAACAAGCACGCGAGTGCAAAACAAATGGGCCCGAACGAGCCCCAGTCGATCTCCCCCCCCCCGACGCGCCCCAGCCAACCTTTGGCATGGCAGTCAGTTATAGAGACGTCAAGTGGTGCGGGCGGGAATGTGAAACCCAAGCACGTTCCCCCATTTGGCACGCAGTTATGAGGCCACTTCATAGGAGTGTAAACTGTGTATTTAAAAAGCCGTCATTGTGGGACTAACGCTGGCCCTGAAGTAGGTTGTTAGAATAACTCAATGACACAATGGTTTCTTTTCTAAATAAACAGATGTGGGTAGGCTGTTAAAACCGTCAGCTTTTTTTTTCTTCCCCCTTTTCTCCGCTTCCCCTTCGTCCTTCTCCCCTCCTCCATCTCATCCGCGCGCGCACGCACTCGCTTCCACCCTCTGTCCACATGTCTAAGAAAGGCAACGGGCCGCTCTTCCTGCAGCTGTTCAGTACACACACGGGGCCTCTGTTCCAGCTCCAGTATCCTAAATGCGCAAATTCCGGTTGTCTAGCCGATTAATGATGATTTATCTTTCTGTTTATTTATTTATTTATTTAAAAGTCTTAATCTTCCGAGACCACTGCCGCCACACACCAACTGCTCAGGGCCTCGGTCGTCAAAAACGCTGCCATGTAGAGGAAATGAACTTGGCCAAATCCTGCTGGCACTGGATTATGAACTCTAAATGCCCAAAGATGAGTGTGGCGTTTCGTAATAGCTTGGCCCATCCATATACCGGTACTGTCCAGTGAACCCCCGATTCACAGGGGGAATAAGCCAGGCCATGAATGACAAAAACATATTTAACATGGATACTCGTTAGAAATGCATTCACTTTTTTTTTTTTTTAAACACTTAAAATTCCTGGGAAAAAAAAATAAAAAAAAAACATGGTTAAACCTCCAATACGTATTTTCCACAACAAACGTGAATTGTCACGTCAACTGCTTTTTCTGTTTTAGGTTGGCATTAAGCTAGCGGGCCACTCGAGAAACACAGAAACCTTAGCTTGTCTTAGATACATGATGTGTCATTTTACAGGAAACTCGGGAGTGGCAATCAATAGCTTGATGCCTCTTTTTTTGATTGCTTGTGCAGTACTGGCCAAAGTGACGCTTCTGATGTAATGCGAGTTGAATGGAGTTCATTGCCACTAAACAACGCCCGTATCTCAAGTTTACACCTGCGAGTAAAAAGAGAAAAACGGCTTGTATCTCGAAAAAAACCCTAAGCGGGGCGACTCGTACCGTCAAAATTTTAAAAAATAAAAACTTTTTTTTTTTAATCGAAACAATGCAAAGACAAACACTTCACTTCGAGTAAGCTTCCCTTACATTCAAAAGAGGCTTATTGTATTTGTGAAAGTCAAAACGGCACAAGACATCCCAAACGCTGCTCCATTGTTTCAGGACCTCCACTAAAGTGTGAAAACGTGGAGGCGAGAGGTGTTATTTCGCAAGTTTATTTGCTTATTGGCAAGCAAAAATCGGCAGGATTTCGCAAAAATCTCACTCACGTGCGTCGAGGGCTTTCATTCCTGCGCGCAGTCACGATGGAACATTTCCCCGTGTCCAAGAAGCAAATGGTAGAGGAGTTCCATCCATCTCATCCAAACGTCTTGCGTCATTCGCCAGGGACGCCAAAGTAGCCTGCCAAAAAAAAAAAAATATACGGACAATGAAACAAAAGCTTTTGTGAGGGGGAAATTTATTTTCACTTCGTGCCATTGGAGTCATGATAAAAGTCTTCAAAACGGTACAGTCTCTTCCCACAGCTGCATGTGCTCCTCAAATAGTATCATGAAATATTATTGAAGTAGGCTTGTTGTTTATGTCCCATGACAATATGTTAGATTGTACCATCAAATACGGCTGTCATAAGTTTTGTGTGGCCACACAACCGCCGATTGGATTTTGACAGACCGCACGACTCCGATTTCCCACGAGGAAGTCGGACAAAGGACGACAGTGATGTCTTAAGACACAAGTTTAAGTCGTTCCTTGACGGCGGTTGTCATTTAAAACAGCTGCATATAATAATCTTGCCCGATTGAAATGAATTAAAAAGCCACAAATTTGTTCCCGCATCCCCCACAAAAACAAAAACAAAAAAATTACGATTTGCTTTTGCAACACAACGCATGCAGGTGTACATGAAGTGTACCTGCGTGGCCCAAGGGTTAAAACACATTACAGTAGTAACATTAGTAAAGTAGAGCAAGGATGGGCAAATGGCGACCGGGGGCCACTCAGGGTGTCATTAACGATTAATTTTCAGAAAGAAGTTGACATTTAGTTTATTTATTTATTTATTTTTTTTTAACAGTCCCAAATAATCTTTCAAAAAAAGCTAAACAGTCACTGAAACGTACTGCACAAAAAACGGGGAATGAAATGGGAGAGGAAAATGCTCTGCAAAAAATGGAAAGAACCAAAATGATTTTTTTTTAATTTAAAAAAGCTGAATAAGCGAATCTGTGATTGCCGAACTGCGAACATGCATCGGTTGTAGTTTTAAGTTGCAACATCACCACGGCAGACATGGCTTAGTTGCGCTTAAACGGTCTTATATTGCCCTTTACTACAACATCATTTGGCCTAGTCATTTTTTTGAATGGTTTTGGAATGATATGCAGGACAAACATGGTACCACAACAATATTAACATTTTGAGTGAGTTGATTTGGTGAGAAAAAAAAAATGCACTTGACGTTGGTTTGCTGATTTGCCGTTTTGTGCTGTCCTTCAAATGGTCATTTTTATGCAGGAGAATCACTTTTCATTTGCAAAGACAAACAAACAAACAAAAAAATACTAGTATGTGGTTATTTTTTTTGTTTTCTTCAAACCCTTTTTTGTTGGGTTAGGATACTGCATTTTTTTAATAAATTGAGAAACATATTAAAAATGAAATATGTTAAGAGCATGTCATTTGTCCATATTTAAAGTGCAGGGCATTTGGTTAGGAAGTGCATGGTCCTATCTACCCCCCTCCCCATGTAGCATTAAAGTTGCACATCGCTTAATTTGAGTTTCGCAACTGATTCATATTTAGTGGCACTCCAACCAATCGGCTACTGATGATAATTTTCCGAGAAAGTTTGAGAACCTCTGCTCTATTGTTTCTGTACCCGAACTAAATGTGACGAAACATTTGTTGAACAGCTATTAAGATTTAAAAAAAAAAAAAACATAAGACAGAGAGAATTCCATTTTAAGTCAGCCACCAGTTACCAACGTCCCCGGCAGACATTTGCGGGGGCCCTTTCCGAGCAGTGCCGATAAGGCTCCCTGGCGACTAAATAAAAAGCACATGTCGAACATAACAGAGATGCATCATTCCTCGATGAACTCTTGACTCCGGGTGGATTACTGTGACCAATCCACATGTTACACACTCGGAACACAAATCACTTTGCGAGGAAAGTTCACAATCAGTAATAACGTGCAGAGATGTTGCCACGGCTGTGTTGCTCAATGACTACACTCAGAACATTCCACTTTTTACTCTTTGTGTGTGTGCGTGTGTGTGTGCGCGCGCGTGCGTGTCCTTTTTTGGACAGGGCGTCATCTCTACCAAGTGAAATTCTGAAGTTTAGCCACAACAACTTTTTTTTCAGCCGGTAAGAGCCCCGGCAATAACTCTGCCGGGGCCCCAGATGACTCTGGACAGATTCATCGCAGTCAAGACCCGAGGTCAAACGCAGGTAATCCATCAGGGCGCCAGGCTAATTCGGCACTGTCAGGTAGGAGCAAAAGAAGTCACTTCGAGTCACGGGGTTACGACTCCTCGACTGAAATCGATGGTTTCTTCCCAGCGGGGTAGCCGCGTCGCTAAGGTTGGGCCGAGCACACGCCGTACTGGTTTGGAACACAGATAAACAAAACGAGAAGCTAATATTCCTCGCCGTGTAAAGATAAATAAAGGGCTTGATTATAAGTGAGCGATACTTGTATAAACTGCCGGGAGGGAAAGTTTACGGCGTGCGTTAAATGACGTGATGCTCAAATCTCAGGAACAACCGACGAATGTAAACAAGTCGACTCCCTCGGCCTGTTCCGCTTCTAACGTGGCAGCGGGGAGTGAGGATGACGCCGCGCTGAGTGTCGGGCTGGTTGCTCGTGCACAACGGCTTGCAGAGATTGTTTGTCGAAGGAAAAAAGGGGACTGTTCGAAACAGGAAAGGAGCCTGTCGGTTTAGGCTTGGCATCGGGCCGGCAGAATTCCAGCTTTGTTATTGGAAAAATATGAATTATTGGTCAAAAGACAGGCCAATTTCACAGCGATTTGGCTCCCAATTATTAAGCCGCAAGATTTGTGAGCTCGGCTTTTGGTGTACATGTGAGATGCTTGAGTCGACTCATTTTTGGATCGAAGCGTCCCTGAGCTGTATCATGACATTGTTAGAGATAGTGAAGGGGTCCTTGTTGTTGTTGTTGCACAAAACAGAACGATTCCTCATGCACGAAAGCAACAACTGTTCTCTTCTTTTGAAAGAGTCTGCAAAAGCTGCTCCTTATACTGCGATTTATTGCTAAGACTAAAAAAACTCCTAAACCTGAGTCACTTGTATCGCAAGACCACTGTAATCGGACTCCCAGACGACACCCTGCGCCGGTGAGTCCGCTGGCCAAAAGTCAATCCTCTCCTTACTTCCGATCGCTCACCCTCTGGCCGTCCTCTCAACTGATAGGAATGCAGGTGCGGATGTGTAGTGGCTTGCTTTAAGATTTTTTTTTTTTTTTAATGATGCTTCGAGGGTCTGCAAACTCGTTCACCTTCTCAAACTTGACTTGGAGGCTTTTGGAAGCACTGGGGTGAATTCCAGTGCTAATCCACCAATACAGACCAACATACGGTACGGTGGAGAGTCAAAGACGTCTGGGATAGTTTGGAAATACGGAACAAAAGTTGAACGTTCGTCAGCAGACTGCGTGAGACCTCTGTTCGGTGACTATCCAAAAATTTGGTTCTTCTTTGGCTTTTGAGAGGACAAGTTGACATCTGTTACGAAAGAAGGAGTGGCCTCAACAATGGGTTTTAACGTGAGAGCGATATGCAGGGCTGTCCCAAAACTGCTGTCATATTGCAGTCTAAAAATGATGAGTCACCCAAAAAAAAAAAACACATTTGATTTTTAAACATTTCCAAAGTTAAACGTTGAACTTTCCCCCAATGCTGAAGAATCGGTAGCAAAATATTTGTCATTTATAAGGATAAGATCAAAATACAGACAAACAAGCAAGTCTGGTTAGGACACAGAAAAAAAAAAAAAACTCAAAACTAAAGGCCATAAAGAAAAAGTGTGTTGAATCACAGGGCGGTTATTTGGTTAGAAAATTATTTCTATATTTTCCTTTTGTTTTTAACATTCATATTTCAAATAATCACACTTTATTTTGCCACAATTGTTTTCACACCGAGTGTATTATCGTGAAAACAAGTTCACCAAAATCACGTGACATTCGCTGCGTTAGGATTTAGACACCAAGCAGGTCCGAGCAGGCAACTTTAGACTGACGTCCGCCAGATCGCAGGATACGCCCACATTCGCGGCACGGCGGATTGAGGTAGACAAAAATAGTACTTTTCGTCTTTAATCTGCCATAAATATATTTTTTAAAAAACAACAACAACAAAAACGAGTCCATTATCCGACGGTTGATTTCCCTCATAGTCGATCGAGGAGGTCTGGTCAAATTCTCAAGCCTAAAATGAACAATGGTTTCAGTTCAAACCGTTGTTGTGTAAAACGCCCCTTCCCATGACATCAAAATGGCGGCGCTTAAGCCTCGACTTCATTACATACCGTATCAATCACCAGGCGGTGAAAGAAAGAGAAAAAAAAATGAGTGGACATCTGGCATAGTGGCAATCATTTCCTGGACTCTGGCTGTCTCTGGATGGAGCCCGGCAGTCTGGGCCCACATAGACACGAGCACCCAGCAAACGCACTCATCCACCCAGCACAAGGCAGACCTCTGATCTATCTACAAGCCAACAATCCAGCCCTTCTTCTGTTCCAGACATACTTTCTGTCACAATCCGTCCACCGTGAATGAAGATAAAGGAGCAGACCATCAGTCAGCAAGAGGCTATCAGAATTAAGGAGATGGCTGGATAATACCAATTTAAAGACCTTTCTCCCCCCCCCGACCGTTCCCTCCATCAAGCTGCTCCAGACAGAATCCTCAGGAGCACTAATGATACACTTTTAGCTTCAAATTTAGACGTCAGGGATTAAGAAAGAGGCCTTTTGCGTCTCTGGCAAATGGAGAAGACTCTCAGACAAGTTGCAAGAGTAGCCGTTAAAGTAAGAGGGTAGTTTCCTCTCATTAGAAGCCTGTGGCGACATTCGGGTCTGAAATGGACGGCCCTCACGAAGCGGAGCTGATAAAATTAGGAAAGGATGGAGAAGGCCACAGCTGCTGCCCTGGGCTTCACGTAATAAAATCACGAGCGGTGTCGCTTACATACCTGGCTTTTGTCAACGTGGTCATTTCAACGGCACCTTGTCGGAGTCAATGACACTAATCGCAATGCGTTTGTCTGGTGCTAGTTTACCGTTACCGCAGCTAGTAAACGGTAACGTCATAAACGCCAGAAAGGTGATATTTACGGGACATTTTCATGAACTGCAATTTTAACAGCTTTTGATAAAATAGCCTAAAATTCATATTATCGTATACATTCAATCCCCCTCACAGAATATTGTGTATCGAGCTATAAACGCAAGTGTAAAAATTGTAATGGAAATACAGTGGAACTTCAATTTCGCAGGCTAATTGGGGGAAACAGCTCGTCCGTTAGCGCTCATTGTCCGTGACCTACAATCAACCAATAGACAACAAAATTACTGAGCCCAGAAACATCCCTTTTAAGTATTTGGAGGGCGGATAATGGTATGAGTCACAATGTTTGCGCTTTCTTTATTCACCTCTGTTACGATCAAATGCCATAGATTATGGCTAAACCAAAAAACTGTACTATGCCAAAAAATTGCATGGTTGAGAGATGTGTACATCCCAGAAAAACAACAGCCATAGATGTAAATGGCTCAATATGACATGCTACTACGCTAAGGATGCTAAGCTAACGTCACTGCTCCATTACTTTCGGAGGGACCCTGTCCCAGATTTTGAAATGCACTGTACACAAAAGGGCGTTTTGAGTGTACTGGACACTCATTTTCGGTCCTCTGAATCCGAGTTTGAGGTTCCACTGTCTTTTTGATTGCGTTAGGTTGTCCCTGAACAAAGCTAATTAGCAACAACATAGATATAGTGTAATTTACTGTAACATTTACTGTACAGATATCAAAGTCAAAATTAAAACTCAGCACTCATGGGTGTAAAATAGTGCAAATCAACACAATAAAATAGAAAACGTGAGTCAGGGGGTGTCTCGACACCCTGCAAAGGACAGTTTTTAGTCGCGCTAGCAAGCCATTCGCAGCTTAGCACCTAGCATTTACGGGATAGTGTCTGAGAAGAAAATGAGGGACAATGGGTGACTCTTCCATGTTGAAGCTTGCAGCTTTTCCAGCTGCGTGGTCAGACGTTGGACTCCACTTCAAGGAGAACTGCCTGTAAGAACACCAACTTGAAGCGCAGTTGATCACATGGAGCTTCATCACTTCACTCGTCTGTCAGCGCATTTCATTCCAAAGAGAGGTGATGAAAACCTTGAGAGCTTTTATCCGACTGGCCTCTATTCTCCGGAGGTGTTATAATGAGCCACTTTGAAATACTTTCAAACCAGACGCAGTTCTGATTTGGTTTCATTGGGAAACTTTCAAGCGCTGTGCATTTAAATGTCAAATGCCAGGATTTCATATCACTAATCTTGTGTTTTCACACCGACTCAAATGGTGACATCTCTTTCACGAAGAGCCATATTGAGATGGCACGTTCAGTGTTTGCGCTTGACTTGCATCCATTCATACTTTTTGGTCTATTATCTTGCAAGAAAACATGACATTTACTGTCCTGTGTTTCTTCTTTATTTTTGGAAGACTATCTGAAGGATTCCCTATTTGTTATTGTCTCGATAACTAGAAGCCCAAACGATTCCGTTCTTTAAAGTGCAGCTCCAGTTCCCGGCAGCGGGAAAAGGTCGGCGCGATTAGGTCTTAAATGTCTGATATCAATCACACCAACACAATTAGCTCTTATCATAAAAGCATTTTCTAAGAGGGTTGGCTAAGCCTCTTCGCAGAAGAAGAGAGACACCCGGGCTCTGCTTTGAACTTAAGATAACAAGCCTCAGTATCGTCGCTGTTTGGGAAATGGGTTTGTGGGTGCGTATTTGCATTTTTTTTTTTTTTTTGCATCAAAGTCAAAGAAGAAACAAGGGGCGTTTTTGGACATTAGCATTAGCATATAATGGAACCTCTAAAGCCAAAGAAAATGCATCCAGAAGTTTTTCGAAAAACATTCTTCCGAAGCGGTCTGATTTTACCATCAGACGTCCCCTGAGGTCTGTGGCCGAGTTTGCATACAGCAGGCCGTGATATACACATCATTCTGTTCTTCCACCGCTTGCCCCTCCCTTACCTGACAGAAGCAGCTGCACCTCATGACAGATAGGCCATGTCATCTCCAAAAATTCCACCAGTGCTGCCCTCTACATTTTTTTCCTGTCAGCACTCAGAGTGATGTTCTAATTTTGCCAAGGCTAACAGGCCTGTGTGCACGCATCCACACACACATGCACACACACACACACACATATACTTTACATATGCCTTATATCAATAAGTGAGATGAACAAACAATAACAGCTGAAGTCATAAAAATGGAATGAGACGCCTGTTAGCAACAAATGACCCATCCCCCCACCAGCGATGGATGCCAAGAGAAATATGTAGCAGCCTATCGCACTTAACCCTATGTTGCATGGCTTCTGCAGGAGTTATTCAATTGTGGTTTGTTTTTAAATTTAGGGTAGATTATGGCCAAATATCATAATAAATTCACAATTTTGGGAAAAAAATACATAATAGGGGGGTACTTGTGTGCATAATGGTCACTACAATTACCTTGCCAAAAAGCATGGCAGTACTGATAGGTAACACATAGAAACTGTTATTTATTGTGTTCTATATGTTCTATATACTCTTCTGCACAAGTACAATAGGGTATTTGGACCTTTTCATCTCACGGATAGAAATTATTCAACATTTTGTGGACCCTCTTTCACCTTTTCCTCCCGCTGTTGCGCACGCTAGTGACATCTCATGTGGATTTAAAAACTAAAACTGGTAACTTGAATAACCAATATGAGTTAAAGTTGTGGTTACTGTAAGTAACCCGTATGCAACATAGGGTTAAAGCATGACCATCCACAATCCTGTACTAGCTCTACGAGGTCTCTAAGCCTCTATGTTGCGGTGCTATGACCCTTTAATCAATGGACTGAACACCAACCGTGAAGCAATGCATGTAGAGAGACAATATACCATAGTGTTATCATCTTTTCTGTGAAGAATGACTAATATTAGTGCTGCACTGACTAACTTAGAGGAGTTGAAATCTTTCAATAAACAGAATATCCATCGGTTTCATTCTTTTTAAATTCAATCCTGTTTATGTCATAGGCTGTATCACTTATGTAAGGTGTTAAAGTGAGTCGTGTTTTGTTTTTTTAACTCCTCCCTGCAAATAGCTCGCGTGAGCAGTTCAGCAAGTTTTGATACCAGGTCTCCTGTTGCCGCTCCGATGCGGTCAATTTTGCCTGATCCCTTGGTAAGAGAGAACCAGTTGCATCAAGGACGCCCGTCAAAGCGTGTCACCATCACGGAGTGAACGATGGCTTCGTTAGGACGCGTCAAAGGCTAAAACAAACACGTTTAAACAAGCATCGACTCAGACTACTGTGCAGTCGGCAAAGATGCAGCGGTTCTGTGTAAATTCAGGCGAGTTGTTTTGCTTGAAACCATATGGGACTCATTTGCGGGGGGAACTTCTGGCATCGGTTCCAGGCATGGTTTTGATGTTCTTGATAGGCGCGGTGTACATTACGGCCAGCATCAAAACTCCTCCAAGATAATTGTGGCCCTGCCGCCATAACGGGGAGGAAAATTCGACACCTCCAGTTCCATCTGTTTTGTAAATACAAAACCCATTTACATATTTTCGAATAGCTATGAAAAGTCTTTGTCGAAAGGGTTGGGCTCTTTATGGCCATATATTCCAGTAATTGAGGGAGAGTCAAAATATTGGCGCCGCTTGAGTTTCAGTTTTTCTGTTGCAAGTTTAACAAGCAACTTTGCGTGCGTTTTGGTCCAGTCGAGATGAAATTGGATGGAGGGGCCTTTTGAAGGAGGACTGGCTTTAATACTAACCATATAAAATGTTCATTCTCCCCACACACATAAATATCCAAAAAACAACAAAAAGCGAATGGCAAACGTCATTACTGCGGATTACAGACAATCTGGGTAATCACTCATACCGCATAATGCCGCTCTTTGACGACCGTGCAATGAATTCAATGCTGCAAATGAGTTCGCCATGCGGCGATAACGATCTGACAACACCATTTGCTGGGTTTGGTCTTACATCGCGTGGCCAACTGCCAGGAAAACACGCACAGTAGAGTGATGTGCGGACGTCTAATGCCAAAAATAACCCATTTGGTGGCATCGCGCCGCACCAGAACAGTACTTGCATTATATCACTTTCAGGCAGTAATGGGGGCGGGGGGCTCAACACTACGCATTCCGGTGCCATTTCTCGGAGGAACCGCAAATGGGTCAGAACCACCTTAAGTGCTTTCTTGGCAACCGGAGAGAAACCTTAGCGAGAACAATCTTGCGCCTTTCTCTGGAAACCTGACCCTGAATGCTGGCTTTGCTGGAGCAATCGCTCGGTACCAGACGGCAGTGTTTGTCCATCGCCACAATCGCTCATCACCAAGTGTTATTTTGTGTGCAGCTGAATGATGCGATCGATGTTTTTGGTAAGCCAGCTAACTAACCAACCGACAGTGGACGAGAACGCCTCTCGCATTGATGCTTTTACGTTTGATAAGTTCATAAGAACATGAAAACCAAGTTCTTTTTTTCCTTGATATAACTTTACAAATAATTGTCCCTAATAGTTTGTGTCATGGAGTCTGTGAGACGAGAGCCGAATGTGAAAGGGTCAAGTGTCTCCACAGGATCTCGGCGTGCGTTTAAGCGCAAAGACAAGACAGCAAGTCCCGGTCTTTGAAATGTGAAGCAAGTCCCAAATCTTTCAAGCGGCACGTTTGGTCCACCAGCAGCTGCACGCCCGCATCGAGCTACCTCTATGTGACAGCCCAGCGCCTGCATCCGCCACAAAGCCAGACGCAGGATGAAGAGACAGGTTAGGTTTCATCTTTACATCACAATGACCCGAACAGATACTGACACACACACACACACACACACACACACAAAATGCATCGGGCCGCAAACGCGACAAGAAACTCTCAATAATCTGCTGCTCGCTAACATGTTCATGGCAACGGCACTCCACAATTCAGTACGACGTGGTTCTCAGTCTTTGCACCTGTTTTCAGTTTCTGTGATTCCAAAGGCTGACCCAGGAACCAATTACTTACTGTACATGACCCTTGGGGGGGACAATGTTTTTTTATTTTAATTGGTTTCTTTGCATTTTAGTTTTTTTTTTTTTTTTTAAACTTAGTAGTTGAAGTGAAAGGAGATACCTTCTTCCCCTAATGTTGACAGCTGGTCAGAGAGATAATGTGCAGTGTATCGTGTGTATGTGCGCGTGTATTTGAGAATGCAGCTGCAGCCTGGCCGCATGATGGTAGGAAGTCCGTCCATAGCACCACTCGAGGGTTTCAGAGCACACAGCAACTTGATAGCCATTAGGAAGTACCCACATACCGTGTGTGTACACACACACACTGCTACGTTTTGAAGTTGTTGGCAATCTCTGCATTTTCGGGTCACTGCAAACGCACTCTCTACATGCTGCTAACATTTCTAATAACGACGAGGATTTATGCCACATAAGCACAGTTACTCATGTTGTATTTACGGTGCATGTGTCTTCTTTGTAGAAAGCTCCACCCCCCAGGCCCCCCGCCCCCCACATGACTAAAGGCGCCAGCTGATTATGCAGACCGGGGGTTGGAATCCAGATTTTAGTCCAAAAACAACAAGCTTGAAATGACTCATGCGCTTCGGCATCCGACCTAATGGAAACCTAATATTAGGAATGCTCCCCCGTTCCCTTTGCTCTGCCCCCCCTTACGGCTTTCAGCTTGTAACCTCCAAAAACGCGGGCTAATGGTACCAGTGAATTAGGTTCGCCAACAACGGTGTATGAAATGTATGTGGGGGCAAATGTGAGAGGGTGGAAAAGAAACTGTGATTACTGGAGATTCTCCAATTTTTTTATATACACGGGTGAGTCAAACAGAGGAATAGATCACGAAGAATTCAGAGGGCTTGTGACAAAAACCAAAAGCTTGTATCTTGAAAAAGTCGACTTAAAGTCAAAACACGACATGCAATCAATCCTTGTAGCCATGCACAAAACCTGTCTTAAGTATATTTTTTTCATCCAGTATTTTACTTTTTGTTTGCAGTACTTTGTTAAAAAAACAAAATTACATTTAATGTAAATGTATTCTTTATTTACACGCTAATGGCGTTAAGTGGTACGCTCGCCTGACTCGTATGCGAGCAGCATGCGATCAGCTCAGTGATCAGCGACTGTGTGGCAGCGAATGGTCATTTGTCTCTCGATGTGCCCGGCGACCAGTCCAGGGTATAGTCCGCCTTCCGCCCGAAGTCAGCTGGGATAGACTCCGACAACTCCACGTGACCCTCCTCGGGATAAGTGGCGTTGAAAATGGATGGATGGATTCCTTATTATAATTAGTTTCTCTATAAGTAGTTTTCCCGCGATATTCAAGCATTGTGTAACATGTGGGTGGGGTTTATAATAATCAATAAACTCTGTCGGAATAAAACCGCTTCCATCTTTTTTGAACACATGGGCCTACTATGTTGCTGCTATTGTCATCTTGGGCATTACGTTGTTACTTGGAGAGGACCGTCATCCTTGGTCTGTGTGCAAGTATGAGCATTTATCCTCAAAGTCCAAGAAACCGTAGGTCGGCCAGTGAGCACAACACGTTGAACCTGAGTCGATCAAGTGATTGACTCTTTCCTCAAGTCCACTTGCTACAACTGAGACCGGCCGGGGCAATTGTAGCAAGAGCCCGCTGGTCCGAATAACGTGCAGTAAATGTCCGAGTCAGGAGGAGCTGGACCCTTTGAGGCAGAGGCCCCAGAAGCTCACTGGAATGTCATCAATCCTCTGCCAAAGTCTCTGAGATTGCTTCAAGCTTTCTCATGTTTATCTCGCGTGACAACTCTGGGAAAAATAAAAATAACCCCGACTCCACCAAAACCCAGGGTGACATCTTTGAAAGGGGAAGAAGAACTAGCGGCCAGACGATTGATCATGATGCTTAAGACCAAGTCTCATTTGCTTCCCATTAATCATCCTTATTAAAGTCACATTACAATATCACTGGAGTCACATGGTGGCTCAATCTAAAATTGAAAGTCCAGCAGTGCCTTGAGATAAGAGTGACCTGACTTACAAGTTGGTTGTTTTTTTTTTGGGAGGGGTGGAACAGGTGAATGGTATTTGCATGATTTTCGAGGTACAAGCGTTTTCACGGACCGATTATGCTCATATCTCAACCTTTTTTTTCACAAAAATTAGTACAGTATATTTTTAATTCCTGACAGCCATCTCATCCAAACATGTCTCACTACATGTCCAACCACGTATGATCCCCAAGCCCGGACATGAGTTACAGCGGCTCTAATGCGGAGGCTGTTGCCATTTTATCACTCCAATTATAGTTAAAAACATGACGCCCGCATAAGAGTCCGTTTGAACGTCCACGGGGGAGGGGGGCAATGCGCACTCGGCATAGAGAAGTAAAAATGGTCTATGAAGAGCCTTTTCCCCCCAGCAGGAGATGTTTTATTAGCGCCCTTTAAAAGCCCGGCTTGTTAAACAAAGCAGCGGGCGGGCGGCCCGCTCTGCTGCGGCCTCGGGATCTGCAGCGCGGCTACAACGCTGGCTATTTTCACCTTCTTCGCGGCTTTATTTGACATGCTAGCGTGTAGACAGGCTTGTTTCAAGACACAATAATCACTTTTAACTTGAGATCCAAGTCCCGAGTCCCACCTGCGAGGGGGAGTCAGGATTCGGGTGGTCCCGGCTCCATTTGGTGTCTTCGCAACGTCAACGAGAGGAAGAAAACGGGCCAAGCAGAAGAGGTTAGATAAATAAGAAAGTATTGGAGGACATGAACACCTCAACGTGGTGCAGAACTGACTTGCAGACCCAGCGTGGATTCATACACACAAGGTGTATAATCTGTATATGTTATCGTTCCCCCACTAGCACAAAAAAAAAAAGTTGAACATTTCATATAAAAAAAAAAAAGAAATTCCAGGCGGATGAGGAAGCTCAAGATAATTCATGTTGGGGAATACTAACTAAGCAAACACACTGTTGACACTCACGATGTGGACCTCCACCAAGGCTGCCATCTAAAAGAAAATGTGGATCTTGTCCATTTTTTGTTTGGTTTGATTCCAGAAGGAAGATGGATCTGTCGTTGTCATACTGATTGATATAGTGACTTTTTTGGCTTTTTTTTTTTTTAACTACACTTTTATCCTTTTATCCAGATCCTCAGCCACACTCATGTATACACATCAGTGAGGATCCACAACAGGAGTGTCAAACTTTCATTTTGGGCCATCATAAAAATTTAAAATTTTAATGTGGAACATGTCCTCATATTAATATATGTGGTGGATTTTTTTAAAAGTGATTAATCTTGTTATTTTATTTCTTTTTAATCACCCCCCCACCCCACCTCCCAAAAATACTGTGTTTAAACAGGGGTGTGTAGACTTGTTTAAAAATCCACTGTCAGTGGACTTGGCACCCACAATGACATTGTTATCATTGCAGTAATTTGAAGACAGTGGTTGTTCCAACGTCATCCTCATAAATCCACCTGCAAAGTCTAAATAGAGCTCGGTTGGAAGCATCACAGAAATGCTGCGCAGCACTCGTTTGCAAACAGCGAGCACTGACGGGTGGTCTGCTCTGTTTGTCATGGTTTACCATGTCCTCCTCATCTGTGTTAACTCCACGCTGTCAGTGTGGGTGTTCTTCATTTACGCCTTGGACCGAAGCCCACAGGGACGGGATGCTTTGGCAAGGACACTCGTGTGACCTTGTCTTTGAAAACAGAAAGACGGTGTCCAATGGACGACCAAGGTGAATTTTGGTCAAATAAATCAACTCTCTTTCGCATGTCATCGAGGTTTCACAGTTAAAGGGGAGGAAAAAATGCGAAACATTTTGCCCAAAAATTGCCTGCCTGTGTGAAACAAATGCTTTGGGGTTTTTAAGTTAGAGTTTGCGGTTTACTACTACTGTGCCAAATGTGACAGTATAAACTTCATAGCAGTGCCTTCGCAGCAGGATGTCACGTATGAATATGAACAAAATAACAAAAAATAAATTAAGCAGTATATGATGTTAATTTGATGGCATGATAATGATATATACCATGACATTTTCATGGTATGGAGCCACACACACACACACACACACAGCTCACCTTTTCGCACTTTACTTAGACAGAAGAGACATTAAACTGACCTATATCAAATGCATCCAGCAGTTCTGCTATATAAAATTATGAAATGTAAACAGAAGCAAGGAAGATAGAATTATGAACAGTTTGAAATAGCAGGAAGAGTTACTACAAAATCTTCAGCTAGAAAAAAAAAAAAGTCAGGAAAAGCTTATTGAACAGCTGAACTTTATTTGGGTCGAATCAGAGGCACTAACTAGAAACAGGTGTGTGCTGACTCACATTAAACATACTTGGCCATAGCATCGCCATTGAAATGCTTTGCTTGAATACAAAAAGTAATGCTAAACTCAATTTTTAAAAAATCTTTCCAGGTTCTAAAATGTCATTGCCCTCTAAACAGAGGGCCAAAATGACACTCTTCGGTTAAAATTTGTCTCGGGTAAACAGTCGCTGAATTGTGGCAAATGTGAAATTTACGGGCATCCCCGTGTGTGGCGACATTTGGTGCGTAAGGGCGACCTCCCAAAGCTGCGATTGCATATGGACATCAGCGCCAGGTGGGCTCCTGCACCGACATCCTTCGAGCAACATCACTTCCAGCCAGAGAGAGAGAGAGAACCGCCACACCGAGAGTCATCCCTTACTGTAAATATTTTCTTAGCTGTGCATTTGTCTTCCAAGGAGGTGTGAATTTGGACACCACTCAGACAGCTGCGATTTATGTCTAGGGTACATGATAAAGATGACTATGGCAAATTCCTTAGCGTTGTTGTTGTACTCAGGTCAGCTTTGGTAAGACTTTTCAAAGCAAGGAACCAACTGGGAAGGGGGGGTGGGAGGTTTTAAAGTTTTATGTGTTATTGAAACCTGCCTTGGGACTACGGCTAAAAACTAGCATTTATGCTAGGTCTGGTGCATTTACACGGTTTATCCTTGTGTTGATTAATGTGCACTGCCCCAATGAAATAAATAAAATAAATTCACTGATATAGGAAATGTGCAACAACTGTTCTTTTTGGTTTGTTTGTTTTTATAGCCACCCAGTAAAGTTTGATGTAGACCGATACGATAGCCTTTCATGCTCACTATCAGCAAGCTAGCTAGCTAGCCCCCCTGATTAATTTCTTGCTGAGCATTATGGCCTGGGATAACGTCACGTAGCTTCAAGACATTTAATTGTGATTTTTTTTTTTTTAATTATCAACCACGGAGGATGCTGTATTGACAAAAGGATGAAATGATGGAATTATAGAACGTTTTTAAAATGCCATTCGGGTCCTCCGGTCTAACCTCACGAGAGCGGATACATCGAGTTTCAAGATTAGGTTTCTTCAGGATAAATAATTATTTGCGATAGCTAAACTGAAGGGAAAATGTGATGTTGCGGGATTGGAATGCCTCGGTTGTGTGCTGCCAAAGCTGAGCTGGAAGCATTCAGCACAGAACCTGTACTAGGAATAATGATTTGCAAAGGGGAACACACATCTGGTCGGACGTCTGAGGCAAGAGAGGTTGAGATGATTCAAACCGGGCCGCCGATCTCTGCCATTCGCAGCCTGAGAATGAGGCCTAATGTTCAACAAAAATCTTAAGTACAGGAAATAGGCCTGTTATCAGAATACAGCCATGTGCCTTGGCAGACAACCAAATCAAAAATGGCTTCGTGTTTACTATTTTTGAGTTGGGCCAAATGTTTATCGATGGTTAAATCACAAATCCGCAGCAAAGAAACTGCCATCACCGAGGTGTTTGTTTTCATTTCCGTTGCCAAAAAGTGTAGCCGATAGATAGAACAAGTAGGAGTTTATTTATGCAGCTATCAGCTTTGTTCGACGGTTTAGATGATAATCCGAAGACTTTCACCCTCTGAGCTACTGCAGACGAGCTCACTAAAGTGGTCAAGCTTCTTCTCGGGATGGAAACAAATTGAGAGTGTTACAAAGGAAAATGTTAAAATATTTCTAACCTTAATTATCGATCTAACTTAAATGGTATCTAGGAGTGAAGGAAAATTTAAAACGGTAAATTTATCGCCGAATCATTTGGTATGAAGTATGGAGGGAAAAAATAAATCCAACGTGGATGTTTAGGAGTTCTTTTCATCGTGTGGCATTGAATAACTAATCGAAGAAGGACAACAGCTATGGTGAGAATTCTTTAGCTCAAAATGACAATGAAAGACACCTTCACAATATTTATAAATGATAATTGCCGACAAAAACGTCACATAACACATTTGAGTACATTTTTTTTTAAGTCAAAGACAACGTGGGTATTTTGTTTGACAGTTACACATGCACACCGTAAAGTCCATTGCAGCAGGTTATAATTAATGTCTCAGACCAACAAAAACACTCTTCATAGAGGCCACCATGCCGCGCGCATCCAGGTATTGCTGCACAACTATTTGCTTTAGGCGCAGCTGCACGTTTTATTTCCCTTAAACAAGGCACTTCTAGACTGATGTTCCTCTCATATTTTGGCAGTGAAAAGGACCAACACAATACACAAGGTAGCTTAAGTGCAGTTCTTGAATATTACATATTTATTAGGGGTGTAATAAAAATGATTGGAAAAGTTTTGAAAAATAACATTTTTGATTTAAAAGATGTATTGAATCGATCGAGCCATTTTAAATATAGCTTCAGTGCATACTGAGCCGTCTTACAGTGGGGAGATATTTTTGGAGAAAACACCACACTTTGGGTTCTGACAATTCATTCATACATTTGTAAAATGATAAGAATTCAATGCATCATACCGTATCAAACGGAGCCGTACCCATATCAAATCGAAATCCCACCGAATAGAATCGTTCCACTTAAAAAAAAATAAAACAAATCCAAGCCTTGAATCTTATCGCAACCCATATATCGAGATCCAGGATTGATTCGTCTGCCTGCAGTCCAGACCTGTCTGCCGTTGAAAATGCGTATGCGCATTATGAAGCGTAAAATACGACAACGGGACACCCACGGACTTTTGAACAGCTGAAGCTGTACATCAAGCAAGAATGGGAAAGAATGTATGAAATCACACAGACAAGTGAAAAATAGCAGACTAATTCAGCGTAATAATCGCGCAGCTGCCAGGCAGGTTTTCGTCATTCTGACTACCTTCGCAACCATTTAGCTGTAAGAGGCGAGGTAATGACAGACATTTACATACATTTCAAAAAGGAGTCAGTGCAATCACAAGGAAATGTGACTAAGACTGGAGGACCAACTTTCCATAAAGTCGTGGCGTGAACAGATGACAGGTGGATCAAATCAGTCAAAAATGTTTGGAAAGAAATGTTCAATAATACATTCGCAGTCTGCGTTGAACAAAAGCAGATTTGTTCCACCGCTGTTGCAACAAGAGGCAAGCAAAAGTCTTTGGAAGACATCAAATCAGAAGGTTTCTGTTTGCAAGCCTAAGTAACCCTTTTTTTTGAGGGAACCTCAAGTCAGGGGCTGTGTCCAAATGTACACACTGCTTTTGGAGTTCATCTCAGCCCCCTCCCCCTTCCCCAAAAAAACTCCTCCTCCTTCGCTCAATGAATTCCAGATGTTTTGCAGACGAAAGTGAATTTTAAGGGGGGGAGGGTTGCTGGCAGTTGTTCTTTTCTATGGCTCGCATGTCTAATTTATGAATGCAGGCTGAGAAAAAGCCGTGGAGCCAAATGTATGGCGGCTCTCCAGGATCATCGAGAAATACAAAGCGCTCGAACCCGTTCTTTGGTGGACCTGAGCCAAACGGATGAAATGCAAATACGTCCAGTTGAAATTCTTGTGACAAAGACCCGCCATACTTTTAAGATCGAGGCAGCACGGAAAGGATTCCGAGTGTAATGAAGTCCCGACGTGCGCGTCTTAGGAACCAAAATTCAAATAGGGGGTCAGGTAAACATGCGGCGGAGGGCTTTCAGATCCGGTCGCCGTGTGTGGTCCGCCTCACTGACATAACCCGGGATTGTGGAGTCAGAACTGTAGGAAATGCACTGATCTCTGGTTTTTAATAAATATCAAATCCTCCTTGCCCGTGGGCCAGATGAAAAGAGGCCTCAACCAAATGTTCCTCTTGGCCACCAATAAAGAGGCGGCACCCCATCGCCCCTCCCTCAGCCCCGCACTCCCCTCAAGTGCCAGATCTTCATACGAGGCGAATTCAACGCAAAAATGAACAACATGCAATTCTTATCGCCTCACTTTCCCGAGGGCCTACCCGGTGTTGAAAGATGCAAAAAGGTTCAGCAAATTGTTCGACTCGTGTGAATAACCGTGCACTCGAAAATGTCATCGTTTTTACCTCCGACGAGGAAGTGAGGATTTTATATACGTCCTGTGGGGTCATCTGGTAGATTAAGCAAAAATCACAATGTGGAGGGGTAGCGCATGGACTGGAAATGTTGGCCGCAGTCGAGAAATGCTGCACATCCTTCAGTTCTTGAGGATATTGTATAGATGGACAGATGCTGATTTAAAAAAATATATACATTTTTTTTCATGGTGATAAAAAAAACAATTAGCATGAACTTCATATTTCTAACAAAACTACTCCAAGCATCCTGAACAGGTCTGACCTCTCAGTGCACATCATGACTTTGCAAACCGCCCATTGGAAGCACTCAAGCGGGATCGCCGTCTCATTGTTTGCTTTGCTTCCAGCGAGCGGCACACGTCCGCTACCGCGCATGACACTGCCAGCAGATGTGTGCCGGGTTGCAGAATAAATAAACCGGGCCAAGACGATGCTGTCCGCAGAAGCTAAATATTGACTTAACGACCTGTAATCAGATTCACTCACATGACAGAATGGAAATAAACAGCAACACTGGCCCACGTCGACCCTCCCACCACAACACAGGAACACTTGCCGGGAGCTGGGGCGTAAACGAGGGGAAAAAAAAAAAGAGGGAAAAAAACACTTTGGGAATCTCAACTCGAAGCCAGTCGTGCAATGGGAAGCGAAGGCAACACTCACCCTATCTGGCAGATGTATTTCCAAGTGTCATTTTTGTGTGGCATCTTTGAACGAAGCTCTTAATAAAATCATGTGGAAGTCGTTTGGAGGCTTCTGTATTTGACTCAAACCAATGTAACCCGATAACCATCCCCCTCACATCTGGCTCCAAGATAAAAGTTACTGCAAGCGTCGAGATGGCCCTTTTGGCGGCTCTTCCACAAAGACCCAAGACTTTAAAACGTGCATTCTTTAGGGTTCTATAAATTAGTCCTCTCAAATAAAGAAGAAGAAAAAAATCCTTCATGTGGCTGGAGATTAAACAATGGTTGTAAAACTCAGGGAACATCTGTGGGGGGCAATAAATCAGCCGTCCTATCTTTGGGTTCATCTCTCTTGAGGGCAATGTGAGCAGAATGTGAAGTACAGCGAGCGCTTCACTCTGGGAATCGCTCCTGGAGATCTTTCGAGTGAAGCCACGGCTTGATTTACACGACGAGGTTCAAGTGACCAGTCTGCCTTTCGGCGCAATTGGGAAGTGCAGTACAAAGTGGACTGATCTCAAGAAAATCAGGGACCGTTGATTCAAAGTTAACTGTTAATCATCAGGGGGGGTAAAAGTAGCAAATGACACCGGTCGACAAATTTTCACCATTTAAAAAAAAAAAAAAAAAAGGGATACAAGGTAACTTTTCTCAAAGATTTTGTTTTTTGCGCCGATTCCGAATCTGGCCTTGTTTTTCTCTGGCGCATCAGCTTTTCATAAGAATCGTGAAATAAAAATATTACAATATATAATATATTTAATAAATTAGAAATCTTTATTGCGCAAGCTTTTAAACTTCAAAACCAAAATAAATTTACATTTCTCAAAAACCTGATGTGCTAGAAGAAATTTAGAGTTATTATTTAGAGTAGCATCAAAAATTTGCACAAAAATATGTCCAGTTTTAACTCTCAATGTCATTTCATTTCACTGCATCTTCCAGAGGGGCTCCTAATGTTTCAATAGAAATCTTTTTTCAAAAAGCTCATCAGAAATCTCATTCGACTTGATGTTTTGGCAGGGTAATGAACTACTGCTCGCAAGTTCCGATATTAATAGTGGCCCGTTAGCCCTGGGCCAGTATGGCACAGTGTCACAGGGCGCTCCAGTAAACATTTCCTAGATAAATAAATATTTTTTTCCTTTTGACTCACATTTTGAATTTTAGCATATTCGATAGATCGAGCCATGCGCATGTCAGGTGAACAATTTATGACCAGCAAACAGAGGGATACACCCCTTAAAAAAAAAAAAAAGGATGCCTACACTGTGGACTTATATCAAGTGAGTTGAAACTTGACAACTTGTTGTCTATGACCTCATTCTATTGACGACAACGGGAATGATCAGCCTTTTGTATGCGAACCTCATGTCGGAAGATAATGACACCGTTCAAATGTGCCATCCCTTTATCGTTCAGACGGAAACCGTCTCCATATGTTTGCTTTTGTAAGAGAAGTAGACTGTAATCGTCGGCTGTTCTCACTTCAAAACGATTCTCCCCCCTGCCCCCCCACCACCACCACCACCAGCCATCTGGACCATTAGTCCTCTTCCATCTGTGAACATTTTTGGCCTCACTACACAGAAGACCAGATAGCAGTTGAAAGGCAATCACACAAACTTGAATAATGCATTTGCCTTTGGCACAAAAGACCAAACTGATAGGTCAAACGGCACACACGATCAAAGCCGGGGTGGAGATTTGAATCAGCGCCTGCGGAGAGCTTCTGACTGGTTGATGGTCAAGTCGGCAAAAAATGTGAACAAACCGAAGGGGGGGGGAACTAACTGCTCATCACCATCTTGCTATTCATATATCATGCAACATTTTCTGCAGATTTATCTGAGGTCAAAATTGAACGGAGTGGCAAGTAAACAACTGAGCGAACGTGGAAAGACATGTTAAGCCTCATCAATAAAAAGGCTGAAAATGAAATCAATCAATCTATGAATTCAGCGTTATAGTAAAAAAAAAAAAAAAAAGAACACTGGCAAGTGACCTTCCTGCTCCCTCGTGAATCAAATTGTGACTGTTATTCCACGGGCCTTGATGCCATGAGCTCATTTATCACCTGCGGCTGCAAAAAGACCGATTAGCACTAATGTGTCACATCATCTGCAGAGGTGGCGGCAACAGGTCGTGACATCCTCTGCAGCTCACCGTGTTGTTTTCCTGGGTGACTCTGTTTCAGAGACGACCCGCCGACTTCAAATAGGCCTGTTGTCTTCGCAGACACTTCTTTGGCTCATACAGATGGTACGAGGCCGCGAGTCCCATTCAAACGCATCAAGACTGTAGCGCACACAGACCGGCATGTTGATGCAGCGTGTCAACACAAGGAAAGGTTGACACCCCCCCTTTTTAGTTTCACATAACTTACTTTAACAACCAGGATTCAGAAACATACCCAAGCCAACTACAGAACAAATGTTTTTGTGACCCCTTTTTTTTCGAATCCTTCTACAACATTGCTATTAGCCTCATCCGAGCGATTGTGGTCCTAATTCATTACGTTGCTCAGAGGTCCAAAATATTCTCGGTGCTAGGACTGCATTAGTCAAAGGCAGGGTGTGCCGGTACCAGAACAAAGCGTTAGTCGGCCCTAAAATTTTCCCATAACTACTTTGGGGCGTCCGCTCAAATGTAGCACATACATCGCTTTCACCAGGGGTGTCGAACTCAATTTTGTCGTGGGCCACATTTGAGTTAATGTTTCCCTCGGAGGGCCGTTATGACTGAAACCATATAAAGAAATCAAGAATAATGGTTCACTCCACTTTTGTTTAAGTTACTGTCACGACGGGTTTGGTTACAAGAAAATGCTTACAATATCCTTATTTATTACAGATCAAAATTTGAGAATTTGGGTACAGATTTTAGCTAGCATCATGGAAGTTCACATTTGATTTGCTTTTGCGGGCCACATAAAATGAGATGGTGGGCCGGATCTGGCCCCCAGGCCTCGAGTTTGACACCAGTGGCTTTCACACATGGGCACTTCCCCGGGTTGATGTGTCACCCATAGAGAGTCTTGACACCCAAAGATTCCTCTCCGATGACACAATGCATTCTGATTTGACTGGCAAAATTCTGCTGTGGAAGTTGGCCCATATAAGTTTTGTTTTGTTTTTTTACGTACGCTGCACATATCCATATATGCAATACTGTCTCTACTGTGTCCTTACAGTGCAATACTTGACGTGCAATACTGTTTTTCACAGTGCAACTTAGCTTTTACTGTGTAATACTGTCTATACTGTGTCCTTACTGTGTTTTTTTTTTTTTTTCACTCTAATTGCCCCACGGGGATAAATAAAGTTTTCTGAATCTGAATCTGAATATATATTTCTCCAGAGCACCACAGGAAAAGTCAACAAGATTTCCATTGTGAGAAAACAGACACGCTTTGTCTGCTCTGCCATTGAGTTTGGTGCCGAGATCCCTGAGCTCCCCGCCCTCTAAATCAGAGGATATTCCTGAATCACAATGACAAGCGCAGGATAGGGTTTCCCGTCTCAGACTTTTCTGTCAGAGAGTCTTAAAGAGTTTGGTCTTGGACCATCTCCACTCCCCTGACATGAGGCCCAGCACACTGACTGATGGGTCCTTTGGTGACATAATGGGGTCGTATATAATCCATAAGATGTTTCAAGTATGATGCTCCTGGCATTTTTTTTTCTTTCCACCATTATTTGAGGGTTCTACTTCTACTCAAGAATGCATGAAAAAGAAGTCCACATTTCATAAACTCTAACGTATTTGAAAAATTCTTATCGAACTAGGCCGGCCCGCAAAGTTAGCGCATTCCTTGCTATTTCCTGTCTCCTTCTACTTTCGGCCTTCCTCCGCGCACCTCCCTCCTAACCCTTCCGTGCCGGCCTTTTATTGGCCGCCGGCGGCACGTCATGTGGTTCTGCGGGATCCTCCCATGTAAACAGCCATGTTTTACCGCCAGCCGACTGCCAAAACCCCTCAATTTGTCACTTCCCGGAGTCACTTAGTGTTTTGCGGCTTGCAAGGTGCAAGCAAAAGGTAATGAGGAGGAAACCTCAGGCAAACTGTAAACCGCCAAAATGCCTCAAAGAAGAACCAAAGCAACCTTCGTCTGTTCACGCGTCCTATTACAGTTGGACGGAGGCTACGTGTTTTAGCATATTAGCTCGTGCTCCTTTCTCTGTGCATGGCGACTATCGCCAGCCGGCTGCGCGCGCTTGGCAGAACCTGACGTCAACTACAAAGTCAGGTTACTCTGCATGGAGATGCAATACGGTACGACAGATGCTTCTGTTGACGAGTCACGCGAGAGGAGATGTCAAAAGTACGACCACAAAAAGATCAATCCGTCAATGTGTCGTCTCTCACCGAACTCTGTGAACGTACGACGACGTTTCCAGGTCAGCTTGCACAGCAGCACGCAACAGTAACTTACTGACTGATTTAAATGTTTGTTGGACAGTGAATTGTTTTCAACACAAAAGGGGGGACAGCACGGAGAGCTAATGGTTAGCATGTCTGCTGCAGAGTGTTTGGTGAGGGCTGGGGGAGAATTTGAAGTCATTATCTTTGTCTGAACTGGTCGCCAGCCAATCGCAGCCGTTTGTCCTCACAATCACAGCAAGAGACAATTTGGGGTGTTCAGTTAATCTACCGTGCATGTTTTGGGAAAATGGGAGGAAACCAGAGTACCCGGGAAAAACCCACACAGGCACCGGGGTGGAACATGCAAACTCCACACAGAAAAGACCGTTCTCGGAATCGAACCTTGGACATCTACACTGTGAGGCGGACGTGCTAACCGGTCAACCGCCATGCTGCCAGTTCTTTGAATAGCTTATCCTTATGTCATAAAGTTATTGGTACGTTGTGACATTTCAGCATTCTTTTTCAGACTGCCTGGAGACGCTGGTGGTTTTTGTGGGTGAGGAGTAAAAGTTCATCCCAAAATTCATTCAGATGGGATTTAGCTGACGAAGGCATCCAGCTGCCTTTGTCGTCTGCACACGCCTACACACTTCTCCCATTACTTGTCTGTTGTCTTTGCACGCCTCATGTAGGGCAGATGCACGCACACACACACACACACACACACACACACATCCTGATTTCTAACAACGAGAAGACAACTGGAAAAGCAATGGATACTGGTGTGGGGGAGGAACGTGGATCGAGATAGGCGGGTGTCTGACGTTTCACGACTGCAAGGTGAGGGAGCGTAGGGGTCAAAGGCTAAAAAAAAAAAAAAAGAAAAAGACAATGGGAAGGAAGGCGGGGGCTGCAAAATGGCGGCTTCCTGCGGGTGTCCGGCGTGGGATCGGCTCAAACGCGCTGCTTGATTTTCTACTCGCATCCTATTTTCACACACACTTTGATGCCATTTGCTCGATCACTCATCATAATAAAAAAAAGGGCACGTGTTTAACTGGTGGTGTTCATGCACCATCCACCAACTCGGGGTTCAAACCTGGGAAGCGGAGCGCGCCAACTGCTGAGCTAAAAGCTTATAAAAAGGCCAGCACCATCCAAGATCTCAGAGGAGTGAGGTTTTACGAACATCTAATTGGGCAGCTCAAGCTGGAATCTGTTACACACTCGTACTTGCGTCAGGCTGAGATGACAAAACCTCTTTCATCTTGAACAGGCTGAATTGTAACAGCCTGGACAGACACTGCTGCAGGACGAAATATTAGCAAACGCATATAAAACACACAAAATGACACTTCATACCAATTCCCAAAATACGCTCCAACCACAAGCTTGCTACCATCTTGAGGCCCACTTTGCCTCCTCTCGCTTCACAGCGTGGTAGCGGCGGAAGCCCCTGCCAGATATGCGGAGAATGCCGAACAGGGTGGACAGATGAAGGCACAACTGCGCTTGTCCCAGAGCTCCCCAAGCTGTCTCGCAAGAATGTGAAGATGCAAGATTGCTTGCGCAGATGCATCTGTTTGCTTAGTCGGTGACGCGGAAAGACAACTGAATAAGAGACGGAGAAGGAAGAGAGTGGCGGCCGGCTAAAGTTGCGCCTAAACTAGTGCTCTATTACAACAAACATGGATCAAGAGAATAATGCTATAAAAGATTATTTGCAATTATACGCTGGAAATTTGTTGTTGTCGTCTAAAGCTACTCCCAGGTGACTTTAGACGACAGGCAGGAAACACCCTGGACTGGTCCAACTAACCAAGGACAGTTTCAAGTCTTCATTGACCCAAACATGTACGCATTTGGAATGTGGGAGCTGAAGTAGAATATCTTTGGAAAATACTTCACGTGCATTTGGCCCAGCGAGCCCAGCTGAGAATGTCTCAGTAAAGTTCATTTGAAGACAGAGGGTGGGTGGCGGCGGAAGGTTGGGGTCTCTTTGAAGTCATGTCACTGGGTCAGTGAGCTAACAACGTCACTGCCTGAGGAAGATTGACGAGCTCATCTTCCTCCCAGCTGCTTTTTACAATCTGTGCTGGGGCGAGGCCAGCCACAGAACTGAGAAAGGCCCATGTCAACTGCAAAAAGATGCATCTCAACTCAAACTCATAGAGTTCGCTTTAAAACAACCATCTGACTAAATGTGCCATCGTGATCACGTTTATATTTGCCTCATGTACGGTGTCAATTCACCACAGGAAAGAGATATATTGGAAAACGTCCTTTTTGCAACTGAAGGCCTTTTCAACGTCTTTTTCGCCATTAATTAGTCACGTGTCAACAGCTTTCTTTGTTTCCTCCCTCCATAACCAAGAGTAAGCTTTAAGTGTGAATTTGAGTCAATTTGAAAGATTCCAATGCAAAGATTAAAACTCTTTCACTCCTTCAGCAACAGCAACATTGAATCTGATGACATGGAAAGCTGGGATAGTCTCAGTTGAAGATACATGGCGCCCTCTGCTGGAAAAGATCGGTACTTTAACATTCACAAAACGTTCACAAACTGATTGAACACTCTAAATTGTCCCTAGGTTTGAGTGTGAGCGTGGATGTGGTTGTTTGTCTCTGTGTGCCCTGCGATTGGCTGGTAACTGGTTCAGGGTGTCCTCCGCCTACTGACTGAAGACAGCTGAGATATGCTCCAGCACACCCCGCGACTCTTGTGAGGATAAGCGGATCAGGGGGAAAAAAAATAAATTAAAAAATCACTTGGAGATATTTTCACCATTTGCATCAATGTGTGGACAAACAAATTCAAATATGTCAATCCACAAATGATCTCCACTTGTCAACGAGTTGGTGTCAACACATTTAATGGTGCCTAAGACGTTTGCAAGAAATTACATTATAAATTGTCAGAGGGGGAAAAAGAGAAGTACTAAAATCAGCATTACAGTGGTGGGGTAAGAAATGCTTCATCGTGCACCCTCCCTCCCCCTGCAAAGTAAGATTTTTAAAACCATAAACGGAGCCTTTTTTTTCCCCTTCTTGGGAAGGTGGTCAATATTTCACATTAACAGCAGGCTGATGAATGCTTCCTCCCCGCTGCAGCCAGAGCAGCTTTAAGGGCACCATTACCTCCGTGAGACATATTCTCACTGCAGGCCAAGTAAATTATTGCCACATTTTTGCTGCTCGCGCTCAAACTGCTCTGCTGAGAGGAGAACATCCATCTTCGTCCGTCCCGGGACGCCGCGAGAGTCATTAAGTTCTACAGCCTGTCTAACCTTGATCAGCGTCAGCCGCAAAAACTCATCTTTTCAACTGTAAATTAAAGAGATGACCTTGAAGGAAACCCATTAGTCACTGCTTGCATTCTATTAAGAATGTCCCTCCCCTCCCCCGTGTACTTAATCCATTCTTTTCTTTTCAATGCAGTATTTTTAAATATCCAAATTCAGAGGAAGCAGAATGTCCCTAAGTGGTACAATGTGTGGGAGTGTGTGTGTGTTCCTTATCACCAATTTTTTACAGTCACACAAACAAAAGTTGAACACATTTTCCAACTAGTTACCCATCTATTCATTGAGTATGTATGATAACGTCATGAGATGATGTATCTGGTTTCACAGTTACAACAGCCCTCTGAAGGAAACATGACGCACCATTTCGCTTTTTTCAGTCATATACCCAAAATGTGTTATAGGAAATGAATATACCGCCTCGAACAAACAGGAAAATGACAGGAAGCCAAATCAAACCTGGGGTGTGCAAATTGCTACGTTTGCAACCATCAAATTACAAGGCAGCATTAGAGTGTCTACAGCTATAAAAGCATAATTATGTACGGCAGCTTTATGAATCCTGTGGTTTTTCAAAACGCCAGGTCCCCGAGAAAAGCTAAAAAGCTTGCCCTTCATTTGTTCTTTCGCCCCCAGTTGCCTCACTGCGGTGACTTTACCATTGAGAAATGAGAGGGTTGGCCAGGTGGCATACTGTGAGGGTGCAAGTTTGTCAGGGGGGCCACAATGGATGCTGTTGTGATTTTGTGTGCATTTGCCAGCCAATGCTAATCGTCAGGGAAAGCTTGTGAAGCCATCAGTCGACTTCTCAGATGTGGCTTTGAGAGCTGCGGCTTCTCGATTACATGAACAGACTCCTTTTTAGTTTTGCTTTTTATGCATTTTTAGGGGTAGGGGTTCACGGGACACATTGTGTCAAAGGAAGAATACACAAGCTCCTTCTTCTTAATTAAGGAGTGAAAATCGGAGAATTGTCTTCAGATGTCTTAAGAAATGTCTTAAGATGTCTTGAGAAATGTCTTAAGATGTCTGAAGATGGCAGGGGAAAAAAAGAGGGGGCCCAGCGGTGCCCCTCACCTGCTGGGGATCACAACCTCAAATATTCAGGTCAGAGGTGTCACTGTGCACCCTTAAACTCACATAATGAACTGTGCGACTTCCAAATCCTAACACATTTAGTGTCGTGATCTATTACCGTGGTAAAATGCATGCAGCCATACAACTCTGACGCACCCAGCGGGGGCATTCGGGTCAGAGGACTTCCTGGCGCGGTGCCTGTTTTTGTTTTACATCTTAGGATGGCAATAATTAGAGCAAAGGCGGTTGAAAATGATGCAAACCATACAGAAATGTGTTCTTTATTTTTCGTTTTTAAACTATAACCTTTGCCATGTTTTTGATGAGCACTTGGCTCAACGCCCCCATGGTATTTTAATATTAAACATTATGGTGGTACTTTCTAGTGCTACGTACTTTATGCGGTAGTTCGTGTAAAAAGCTTGCCGCATTATAATGTGCAGTTGTAGTCCTATCTAATGTTGGAAAATTACCTAGATTAATGAATCCAAACCCAGTTCAATCTTAGTATAAACAAACATTTCGGGCCCACTAAATAACACAAGGTAGAAACAAAAGAAGCGGTCGTAAAAAAATAATAATTATTTTTGAAATACCGTCATAAAAAAGGATGAGCACATCGATGAGGTTAAGCAGATAAAATGGCTGTCAACACAAACTATTGCTGCATGACATTTCTTACCTTACTGCAGAACGCAGGAACTCACACATGACGTCATTCGTCGAAGACCACCGCGTTCATTATGCCAAAAATTCATCCTCCATCTTTCGGTGAACTCTGAAACGGGTTAACTATGAAATATGACACTTTGAGTCGACAACGGAGTGGAACTAAATTTCCTGCCCAAAAATCTGAAAGGTGCCATCAAACGAAAGGTGCATCTGGACCAATTATAGCTCGAGGTTTAATCACGTGCCTAAATGGTGGACGCCGTCCAGCAGGTGTAAGCAGAATTGTGGGGATTGCATGCAAATGTTTTGTACATTTTTTTTTCTTTAAAACTTGCTAAAGGTGTCCTTGGGTGTCTTGAAAGCCGCTTATAAATAAAATGTATTATTATTATTATTATTATTATTATTATTATAAACCTTGGGAAACAAATAGTTGTAACTGGTTTGAAAGCCCACTAGATGGCGACATTTCATCGAAGGAATTCTGAATTTGAAACAGGAGCAGGTAAACCGTCAAGAGCTATATCTTTAGAAATATTGAAATAATTGTATTTATAAATTATAAATGATATTCAACGTCATTACTGCTAGACCTCTGTTGAATTTTCACATTAGAAAAAGAAGCAAAGAGAACCTCCTAGAAAAACAATGCCTGCTACTATTTAAATAGCCAAAAGGTGGAATTTCATCAATACGGTAGTCTCGAAGAAGGCAACACACATGAAAGATTGGGTTCTTGAAACAATAATTACTTTTATGTAACTATAGTACTTCAAAATCTGATGGAGTTTTCCATTTAAATGAAATTTCTCAAACAGTATTTAAAATGTACAAAATGCAAATGTATTAAAAGAAGTTAAATACAACTGAACTCCACAGTATTTGTATGGCAATTCTTTCATAAACCACTCGAGTGAAACCACATTCTCCCACCACACATTGAAACTCATTATTCCAAAACAATAAATTACTGCTTTGGCTCTGCATTTTATTTCTTGCAAATTTGACTTTAACATATTCAGTGATTGACTGTAACACAGCAGATTCAGAAGCCTAGTGACATGGTGACTTGCAACCGATTGTCAGTAAGGTTGAAAACAAAAAAAACAAAAACAAACAAAAAAATCACTGAGGTAGTTTATTTGAACTGAAAATCATTTTACAGGTGAATGAAGAAAAAAACAATCGTAAACACTTGGAAGTTTCTTCACAACATTAAATATTTTCACTGTTCAACTATTTACAGAAATGTAGCTTATCTGAGCTGGTGAAAATGTGCTCAATGTCTTGTCTCAACGTTGAATTGCTTTTGACGGAAGCTCAAACTCGTTAAGTTATTTGAATCAACAATATGTGAAAGTCGATATCAGTGAAGGAAAATTAAAAAAACACTCTTTCAAAAATAACTTCCAGTGGCATTTAAGCACGTTGTATCGGTCTGTCGTGGTAAAGAAGGAGCTGAGCCAAAGGGCGAAGCTCTCAATTTACCGGTCAATCTACGTTCCAACCCTCATCTATGGTCACGAGCTATGGGTCGTGACCGAAAGAACGAGATACAAGCGGCCGAAATGAGTTTTCTCCGCAGGGTGTCCGTGCTCTCCCTTAGAGATAAGGTGAGAAGCTCGGTCATCCGGGAGGCGCTCAGAGTAGAGCCGCTTCTCCTCCACACCGAGAGGAGCCAGATGAGGTGGCTTGGGCATCTGATTCGGATGCCTCCTGAGCGCCTCCCTAGTGACGTGTTCCGGGCATGTCCCACCGGGAGGAGACCCCGAGGACGACCCAGGACACGTTGGAGAGACTATGTCACCCAGCTGGCCTGGGAACGCCTCGGGATCCCCCGGGGAGAGCTGGAAGAAGTGGCCAGGGAGAGGGAAGTCTGGGTTTCCCTGCTAAAGCTGCTGCCCCCACGACCCGGCCCCGGATAAGCGGTAGAAGATGGATGGATGGATGGCATTTAAGCAGCCCTTCAAGCAGCCCTTCAGGTGGTCGCCATTATGACTGTTTTTAAGTCACAAGTCACCCAGTTAGACTCTTTGCGTTCGCACCTGTCTATAGTCTTCAATTACTAAAAAGACAAGCTACTGATGTTTCACTTGCCTCAAATACATAAATAAATAAATAAATATTTAACTAACTAACTAAACAAACAAACAAGCAGTAAAGTTTGATTTGTAATGGCAATATCTGTTCCTGTTTACACAAATAAGATTGGACACTTTTGGAGTCTTCTATTAATCTAACATGCACATTTTGGGAATGTGGGAGGAAGTCTGACTACCTGAAGAGGGAAAAAAAGACAGAACATGCAATCATCACATTGGAAAGCCGGGGCTGAGACTCAAACACTACCACTACTTGTCTTGAGTCCAGGGGGTAAATGTGGTGCAAAAGTAACTTGTACAAAATAACTGTAGTTTTAACAAAAATAACTTTTAGCTCATTCTCATTGGTTCATTTGGTTAATTTTGCAACAAGTGTAACATTATTTTCTACAATTACAGGCTACTTTTGCACCAAATGGACCGTCATACCTCGGTTTTCAACCATAATCCGTTCCAGAAGGCTGTTCGAAAACCGATTTGTTCGAAAACCGAAACCACACTCTTTTCACCATGGTCACTTCCTTGTCTACCCGAGGAAGCGTCACTTCTTCGTGTAAGGAAGGCGAGAGGAGTCAAGTGACGCATTCAAGTGCGCTCAGTTTGTTCGAGAACCGAAATTCGGTGGTCAACCGAGGCATAACATTTTTGGTCGAAAACCGATTTGGTTGAAAACAGAGCGTTCGAAAACCGAGGTTTGACTGTACCTGCATAAAGATACTGCCAAACATGAACAGGTGTCACAGGTGTTACGACACTTCAATTGGGCCACACAACAGAGTTCCTCTCCCCGGATGAGGCGACATACAGCATGTTGCCTTCGTGCACCCTCACCATGTGGTTCCGAAGCACCGGCAGGCTACTGAATCCGATCCCGCACGTGTTGCACGAGTACGGCTTCTCGCCCGTGTGGACTCTCAGATGAACCCTGAGCGAGGAGCTCTGGCAGAATCTCTTCCCGCAGGTTTTGCAGAAATACGGCTTCTCGCCCGTGTGACAACGCATGTGTATCTGCAGCCCTTGCATGCGCCGGAAGGTCTTGCGACACCTGCCGCAAGAGTACGGCTTCTCCGCCGAATGGGTGATCATGTGCTGCGCCAGGTAACGCTTGAAGCCGAATCCCTTTCCGCAGACGTCACAAACGAAAGGCTTGGCCTGCGCGTACACGTCCGAGTCGGTGTGGAAGACACTGCCGTGAAAAGGCTGCTCAAAGAGTTGCACCTGAGAGTTGATGGCTGACACGGCATTCTCCATGTTATACATTCCGTCCTCTTGGTCGTGATGTTCCGTCTTGATATTCCGAGTGGATGTAGATGCTATGTTTGCGTTTTGGTATTCTCGGCCGTTTTCTGTATAATAGCCACGGAAGACGATTTGATTATCGTCGCTCAGCTCCAAGGTGTCAAAGTCGCCATTTTCCACATCATTGGTGGCATCTTTATCCACTATGCTTTCATTCTGGTCACAGTTCAAACCCAGCGGCCAGACCGCGCAGTTGGAGAAATGCTCCTCTTGTTTCACTTTAATGTGCGAAAGCTCTTGCTGCTCCTGCTCCACACTGGTGATGGTCTCCTGGGTGCACAATCTTCCCTCTGGGGACTCTGAAGGTCGTTCAGTGACAAAATAATGGAGACAAAAAAAAAACAACTCTGTTTAGCTGAACGATTATAGATTATAGTTAAAATTAGAGCAGTGCCTTGGCTCAAAAGCTGAATTCCGTGACCACGCCTCTACCTGCCGCTCGACCAATTTTGTTGTGTTTTTTAAGGCCAATGCCCATTCTGCTATTTTGTAAAATAACACTCACATAAACAGATAAACCGACTGATGAATTTAAATTACCGTTACAATTATTACTTTTTTTTTGGTTTGCTTAACAATTGCAATAATAAAGGCAATATAATATTTCAGGCAACATAACCCTCTTTCCATGACTATATTGATATACATTTTTTTGGTGTCTATTACTTGACAGGTATGGTTGGTTGCACACGTATATGAATCAAAATCCAAGTAAAATCATTAGAAATTAATCGTACCATAGCAGATGTGTGTAAAAATTGCCTCGTGGATGAAAATGCATTACAAACCTGTCATGTGTGAATGACCGGCGGGTTTGCAGACCACGTCCAGAAGCTTGCGCTGACGGTCCATCTCTTCTTCGTAGGCGACGATGGTTTTCTCAAAAACACCAAATATTTCTTCGGCGGCGGCAGTCAGTCGCTCGTTGACGAACGTCCTCAAGTGGTGGAATTTGGACGTGGTCGTTTGCGTCACCGACATGGTAAACGGGACTGTTGTTTTGCCTAAGCAAGGGGATTTGAGATGGCTAACGTTTTGGCTTGGGTTTGTTTAACTTCCGGTGGATGTTACCCTGCTTGGTTCCGATGATGCGCTTGAAGCAATACTGCATTCCACTTCTTTTGTTTTAGTTTAATAGTTGCACTTACTCTTGTAGAATTAAAACATATCTGGGGGAGAAATAAGCTTTTTATTTCAATGAGACACACAACCTTTTTCCGGGAAAATATACGGCTTAAATATATATATATATTCTGATTTCCAGATGTTTTTTAATTACTAATTTATTATTTACAGTAGTTAGTTAGTTATTTAAAGTGTGGCACCACGCTCCTGGGTGCAATTTAAAAACGGAAACCTTTTTTTCTGTGTGCATGTGTTGTTCGCGAATTTACAGTGATTACAGTATCGTGAATTTATTTGCCACATTTATTTCAGTTACTTCCAAGAAAGTATGCAACATCAATAAGTGAGTTGCCTTTGGTGCACAAAAAGATATTGAAGGAAAAAATACGATAGCGCAATAATGAAATAAAAGTCATACTTTAAAAAACGAATTAATTATTTTTTAATTATTATTTATAAACGCGTCAGTAAAACGTGTTCCTCTTTTTATCAACCAGCTTCATTGAACTTCTTGAATTACAAAAAAAAGAGTTGTTTAAAACGATTTATATTTCATACAGAAGGCGTCACCAGCATACTTCCGGCGACATGTGCCAGCCTTTTTACTTTCCGACTAGGGCAGGAAGGAAATTGTATTCTCAAGTTAACGAAATTTTATCTATGGAAAATACACCCTATACTTTAAAACACTAGACTATTTTTAACATGTATAATGTGATTATGCTAACCAGGGTAGTTCCACTGTATCTTCAACAGCAACAATAATTGTTCCACATTATTGTTTCGAAGGGGATCCTTTGCGAGACGGTATTTCCTCTTTTGGCAGTTCGTTCCACTGCATTACTCGTTAGCTAGACGGGTGGAATTCAGTTGCTTGTTAGAAGCGCCAACTAAAGTGTGGTCTGCGTATTGGTACTGTATTCACTTTTCATTCGGGTAGATGGGCGCCTATTACTGCGCCATATGTAGGCAAACAGCGTTCAACGGGAAAGGACATATCTTCGGGAAACATCACCAGAGCAGACTTAGGCTCGTGTTAATGAAATTCATCGAAAAGGTAACGAAGTAATGCCCTAACATAAGCACGGGAGCTACAAAAAAAGCTTGTATCAATATATCCAATTCGAATGAACATGAATTTCATGTACCACTAGAGGGAGCCTACGCTTTGAGGAACCATTTTTAGGGAGTTTAAGGTTACAATGAGTACAGGTGATGGAGCTCACATTTTGGGGATCGATGATGCAGAGCAACAGGGAGTGTATCAGAGACTTTCAGAACGCTGCAGAGAATGCGAAGGACAGGGAGAGATGGAAGAGGATGAATCGTTGTGGCAATCCTCGATTGTGTTCTCCAAAAGGGAAAGAAGTAGAAGACTTGAGTCAAAATATTAAAAAAAAATATTTTAAGTCCTGTTTTGGAAGTGTTTCTGCAGCTGTTCCTCGTGTCTTCCAGGTGAAGGAAGCGCGGCGAACACTTAAAAAACCCGAAGTTGAAAAATTTGACTGTACTCAACACAAGAAAACCTTCTGGTGTTACTGCTGTGACCAGGAAGTGGAACGAAATGTTTCTGATGGCAACATGACCGTTTTACATGGAGGATTGTTGGAACACATGGCCACGTGAGTGACATTTTTCCCGAAAGGTTCAAAGATACTCGGCATCAAAATGTTGTTGCGTGTCAGATAGAATAACTTCTAATATTGCTTCAATAGCAAGCAATAGTTGTGTGGCGTAGCGCTGTTGGATGACTTTTCACATGATCCGATTTCAGGCCAGAACACAGAAAGAGTACCCACAAGTTCTGGTGGGAGAACAAGGCCGATCCCAAGTTGAAAGACAAAGTCATCATCACACATGAAGAGACTCAACGGTGAGCTTGGCGAACTTGATGAAAAAATAAAGAGATATGTTTGCACATTATTTCTGTTAAACACATTCTCTTTTTTTCCTGTAGGTTCAAAGTTGAAGTGGCCAAAGTGTTGGAAACATTTGTGGAGCAGGAGGATGAATTCATTAAACAGGTAATCTTACGTTTTATTGTGACCCATGAGATGCCCTGGAACCTCAAAGGTTGAAAATAAATTTCAACATCGAGTTAAACGCTGTTAATAAAACAATAAAACACTTTGTCTTCCGGTGGTTCTCAAAAAACATGTTCTGCTCAGGACAACAAAAGGCGATGCAGTTCGAGAGTCCATATTCTTTTCTTTTCGCCTCATGTCCAGTTTAATTGGTTACCGACCATGCAATAAAATCATTTTTACACGCTAGTTGCACGCACAGTGTGAGTCAGCAGGATTTGAAAGGCGCACAGTTCAGCTGCAGGCATTTTGTGAACTATCTTTTATTCATTCAGAGCACTCTGCAGGAAGGTTTTGCACAAATTCTGTTTTGGCCGCACATTCCCATTCTTGGACAATGTTTTCTGAGAACCGCCACTCACCTTAAATTGACTAACGCCGTATTGTTCCAACCACATTGTGCAGATTTCACATCTGATGTTCCGTTTGTCTCCTTGTGTCTTTTAGCAAGCCGAGTTGATCCGGGCCCAGGAGAAACGGCGCCAAGAGCTCCTTGAGTCTCTTGTAGAGGTTTGTTTCCAAGGATGCAATGGCGGTATCCATCACTGTGGCCTTGACTGTCAACTGGCATACTTTTCAGACGCATTAGCGGAGAAGTAGAGTGGATTGCAGCTAGACTGGCAGCTACAAAAATCTTAGTGAAAGACAGTATCGTTAACAATGGTGTTTCCGTGACTGGTTTTAAAGTCAAAATATCTGCCAAATAGATGAACCGTTGTTTGATACATGTTGGTAAGAGGGCTAATTAGCGGTGAGACTTCCTCTGTGAACCACTGTTGGCTTTTCCTGAATCAAAATCAGCATGAAGCAGAGCCAGAGTCGAGCCACGGACCGAACGGAACGGCAGCAGAGGCCGCTGTCAGGTAACACCGTCTCCTCAAATGCATTCACGCGTTTTGTTTAAATATGGGTTGTGCTCATCTTCTTACCTGGGGGTGCAAAAAAAAAAAAGCTTTCAAGGGACGTCACGGGGAGGCCACCGGCAGACGGGGAGAAGCCTCGTCGACTCAATGGTGGACGCGCAGCAGCAGGGCCTGACTTTCATTGGTTATCAGGTAAATGAAATGCCTTGAAATCCATCCGACACAAACGCAGCAGTCACTGGTGTCGTTTTCTCTATTGTAGGATTCGGCAAACGGCGGAAACGTACACACAGGTACGGTAAGATGGAATTTGGGTTCGCTAACTCCCACTCCCAGTGGAAGTTTACCTTCAAACTAAACACACACAAAAATGGGCATTGTCTATCCAAAACAACCACATAGCTTTGCCTCGGGGGGGCTACTCAGCTTGATGCTAACAATGCAAAATACCATCAACATGCTAATGTTTGGCATTGGTAGTTGATTTCAGAAGCGACGAGCAAAGCAGCACATGACATGAAGGCAGATATAACAATACCTACCGGCATATATTATTTATCCTCTTCAATAAATGATTGTTGCAGCATCTCACTGAGTCGGTAGTTGTATTCCTTTTCATTTCGGCCTGCATAACTGGAACCCAGTGGCCAAGGCTGGCACACCAGAAGAAGCAGCACAACGACTTGGGAGTGCAGCATTAAATCGTGATGCACAACCATTTGAATTTTATTCTGCCGTTACCCGTAAAGTACAATATTATTGAGTGCTTATTTTCCTTATTCATAAAAAGCATTTTGGGAGAAGAGGAAGGCTGGAAAGGATTATTGGCATTTCTATTCATTTCAAAGGAGCTCCCCTTTAAAGGCACAAACATTTTTTTTTCTCTGTCATAAAAAAATAGTTGGGATTTTGGAACAAGCTCACACTAATTAGCATTTAATCACCTTTTAGAAGGAAGGCACAGGACACAGCTTTGTTTTCAGCATTGAATTGGCTGTAGTATATCTATATATTTTTTAACACCTTTATACTTATCACTAACTCTTTTTGCATTGTAGGTGCCGTTCCGCCTTGGTTCCAGGATGATGACCCTCTAGAGGGGACGTCCACAAGCGCGACGCCTCTGGAGATTGGCCCGTCCTGCCAAGAATTCCTCAGACAGAGTAGCATACTTTTTTTCTTCGTTTTTTTAATACTTATGGGGAGTGTAAAACACAATTTCTTCGGCCTTGATGATGTTTACGACATATTGAAACGCTTGTCAGCAGCAGCTCGCTGGAAGGACGTTCGCAAGTGTTTGCCTACGTACGCTAACGCAAAGTCTCACATGAAACCTGTGTATATATATTTTTTTTCCAGAGGAGCAAGAGAAGCTGAGGAAGCTTCCGCCTAACAGAGTGGGGGCCAACTTTGACCACAGCTCACACACGGATGCCAACTGGTTGCCCTCTTTTGGTCGTGTGTGGAATAGCGGCAGACGCTGGCAGTCCAGGTGAGAATTCAACACGCTGCGCTTCATCCACAGACTCATTTCAATATCTCCTCTCATGTCTGGGCTGGGATTTTTTTTTCCTTCTTTTGAGCAGGCACCAGTTCAGACAGGAGGAAGGCCAGAAAAACAAAGTGAAGAGGAGGATGAAGCAAGGTGCTGAAGGGTCCAAGAAAGCAAAGATGGCAACAGATGACTAATATCAACACTTCAAATGGAGTTCATAGACTGCCAGATGGTCGCTATGTCCTGTGTGCTGGCCGCATTCCCACAGGATTAATAGTCGTGCCGTGACAAAAAAAGGGGTCCTCGGTTTATGACAGAGTTCCTGTTTTTCTGCCGGCAATGTAATCCCGAAAGCAGAAATAAAGTCAGAATCACAATGAATGTTTGCATGAAAAACACTCCTAGGGTAGAACTAAAAACAAATAGAAATGGTAAATACAGATTTATTTTATTTAAATATTTGAAGTTATTGATCATTTTACCACACTGGGTCCTTTCCTTCTTTAGTCTGGCACAGTTCCAAACTAAAGGCACTTGGTCATTTTTAATTAACTTTTGGATTTGACTCCCGACATTTAAAAACAGGAGTTCTTTCTATTGCTGAACCTTTTTCGGGAGATTCAAAATGTAGTGAGTGTGAGTACTTTTGCCAACGGATTTTTTTGTGCTATCCTGTCTTTGCTATTATCAATAAATAGGAGTGCAACAAAAAAATCGGAAAATCGCTTTTGATTTAAAAGATGACATATGTGTATATCTGTTTACTTTAAAATGTATCATCCTTCAATCTTCACGCCCCATTTCGCGAATTCTAATATATATATTTATTTATTTATTCTTGGATATGAACACCTCCAATATATATATGCATGTCTGTATAAAATATCTGACAAGTCGGTTCATGTTGTAAAGTAAACTCATTGAAAGATACCCTCTTGACCGTATTATATCGAATCGTAATCCGACTCAGCTGACGCAAATCGTTCCACTTTATGATGAACCGTCCATGAATCGTATCAATGCCCGTGTGTCGAGACGCGTATCGAATTGTCTTTTATTGGCGAGATGCACGCTCCTAATAAGCAACTATAAAAACTACACGTCGTTTCAGGTGAATTAACCAACAAATTCCGTCAGGCATCTAGTCTCAAGTATCAAAGCACGCGGCCTCGAGAGACCGCCCTGCCGCGTGCACCCTCCTCCTATGGATGCTCAAGTTGCTGTTGGCGCGGAACCTTCTCCCGCAGACGTCGCACGTGTACGGCTTCTCTCCCGTGTGCACCATCACGTGCCTTTTCAGCACCGACAGGTCGCCGAAGCTTCTGCCGCACGTGTTGCAGAGGAACGGCTTCTCCCCGGTGTGGACCATGGCGTGTCTCTTGAGGATAGAGAGCTGCGTGAACCTTTTCCCGCATGTGCTGCAGGGGTACGGCTTTTCGCCCGTGTGAGTTCTGGCGTGCGTGATGACTTCGTGCGTGTTCCTGAATTGCTTCCCGCACGTTTTGCAAGCGTACGGCTTCTCGTCGGTGTGGATCATCAAGTGTCTTTTCAGGTTGGACGTCTGATTAAATCCCTTGCCGCATGTCTTGCAAGAGTAGGGCTTCACTCCCGTGTGGGTCATCATGTGTCTTTTCAGCTTGCACCTGAAACCAAACGCTTTGCCGCAGTAGTCGCACCTGAAAGAGTTTCGGCTCGTCTCGGTGTGTACGCTCGCGTCCTCTGACGGACTTTCAATGGGACTCGAGTACAGGACGACATCCCCTCTGCTGTAATGGTCGTCAACGACTGGAACAGATGAGGAAGGATTCAGTTCTCCGTCGTGACTGGTTCCGGGTTCCTCTTTAATCTGCGGATGCTCTGGCTCCTCTTGGTCCACAAATGAATTTTGCTCTTGCCAACAAAGCTGCTGATCACGAAGAAACTGCGGCTCCTTGTCCACGTGTTGTATTTCTAAAGATCACACAAAGGCCAAGAAGAGAGCGTTATTAGCGGATTGTGTTGTAGACAGGCAGAAGCTTGCAAACTGGGAGCTCATTGGAACTGAAGGTACGGTAATATGATGGAAGGTATCATATTCAAGCCTTAATACATTTCCATTTTGTCTTCATAAGCAGCTATCAACGTTATCTACTAGCATAGATAATAATGTGGTTGACTTATCGTGCCGAATATAGTATTGAAGACAGCTATTATAGGTCATTTCTTGAGTACTTCAAGGGTCTATGATAGGCCCTAAATTATTCTGATTGTATACTGATACATGCAATGTTTTTAAAATATTTAAATATATTTGCTAACGATGATGCTAATATATTCTGCTGGCAAAAATCTTGAACAACTGAATATTGGACAGTGAACGGAATACACTGAAGAATGCTTTGATGTCTATAAATTATCACTAAATTTGAACAAAAAGTTCATTATTTCTGGCACTAAAACCAGTTAAAATCACTGTACATTCAATTCAAATAAAAAGAGTACACAATACAACATTTATTGAAATGATCACTGATGCCAAACTTTGGAAGCCATATATAGAAAACGATAAAAACAAAACGTCAAAAGTTATGGCTTTTCTTTGCAAAACCAAGGACGTCCTAAACAACAAATCAACCATTGCTATTACTTCCATATGTGACATATGGGAACCAGAATTGCTAACATAGTTCAACTGAATGCCACCACACGCTATTTAATTCCTACTCGTCAGTCAGTTCAGAAATAAAGATAATCAAGAAAAGTATGCTTGACTGGTTTGACTGTCATGCTAACAACAATCTATCGATTTTCCTTTAAGGTCACTGGTGAGCTGGAGCAAGTCTCTCCTATGTTTTGCACACCTAAATGTAATTCATGCCTGGAGACCCCATCCAGTAGAGGGTCTGGTTCACTTTGGTCTGCACATGTGTCGGCCTCTTGCTTATAAAGCTGCTTCTCAGTGCAAATCTGCTCAATGTCCTCATGTTGGATCTCTGAAGGCACAGATCACAGTGGAGATGAAAACAAGTCAATAAAGTCTTCTCTTCGTTACTGTGGTAACGTGGTACTGAATTAAGGGGTTTCACGCACCGATCCTGTGTAACTTGATTTGAGGGCCACTGAGGGTGTCCACCATTCGACGCTGAAGCTCTTCCTGGTACTCGGCGAGAGTTCTTTCGAAGACGCCGAATATTTCCTCAGCGGCAGCAGTGAGTCGCTCGTTTACAAAGTGCCTTAGATACTGAACAGACGCCATCGTTGCATTGATGCTTTAAGCGGACGCCGGACGACACAGTTGATCACGTACGTTGTTTATTTCCGCTGGGTGCCACAAAGAAGTACTTCCGGTACTCTGGGGATTGTTTCCGGTTTCGCTTTTTGACACAAAGTTTTCATTAAAGATCAGTAATGTGTGTTGTAATTGTCTTCATATTGTGTACACAATGTCAAATATCATTATACTAATTGCAGGACTTATTTCTGGGACAATGCCGTTTTTAAATGAACTTGTAGTAATTATTTTACGAGACATTTTAGGAGATGCTCAACAGATATGTGGTCATTTAGATAATGAGTCATATTTACAGTGAGCTATATTTTGTCTTAGAGCAAGTAAAATTTAACGAAGGGTGAACATTTCTGTTTTCTGTGCATGGATTATTGGAAGCTAAATGGGGGAAGGTGTTGGGGGTCAGAAAATGCCCTCAAATTCTGGAATGACCCTTACTTTCGGATTGATCGTTCACATCACAGCATATGGTGCCAAACAAAGCACATCCAAATCTGACATGAACAGGGAGGGAGTTAGCTTGGACACTCAAGAAGAAGAAACGTATGAGTCAGCTTCTGCTCCTTGTCCTCGAAAAAGTACAAGCCTGCATTTATGTATTTTTTAAACAGTAAAAAACGTTTAAAAATTATTTTACAAAATGTTTTGTTTTATGTTTGTCAATTAATGTATTAAAAGTGTTTCCCCACTTTTTAGTTATTTACACTGTAATTTGTTGAATCCATTAAAATATTTTTAAATGCATATAAAAGTAATTTTTCTATATTGTTTTATTGAGATTTTTTGGGGAAGTCCACATAATATTTCATCATAACTTTGAGTCTTATTGTACATTTCCCTTTTAGTTATAAACTGTAATTTCCCCTTAATCACTGTAATACTGTAAAATATAGCATGGTATGTGTGATTCTCGGAAAGTATGTACTACATTATTCTGCAATGCAGGTTAAATTCACACACACACATACACACACACACACACACACTTTATTGTTTTATGTTTCACGGGGATATCTGGTCTGCACATATTTCATAATCCTTTTAACAGATTATGAAATGAGCACTACGTTCACAGCCTCTCAAGCAAATTGTAGGCACAATACATATAATTAGGCATGCAACTGGGCCTCTGTGGTGGCTCTATCATTTTGTAGGTCATTAATTTGAGGTTCAGAAAATAGAGGAGGTCACTAGTGTATCATTATATCTGTATGTAGACCACAGTAAGAACAAATAGAGTGCCAATATTAATACTGTAACCCATTCTAGTTTGCTCTCACCAGGCCTTTATATAATCCGCACAACTCCTTCCCACAGTGCACAGTTATCAGCTTGGTTGGGTGCAGTGTACGCTACAGCTGCAAATGGGGATATAAAGTCTATTTTTAGCTCAGTGACAACATGGCTATGGCCGATTCAATCCAAAATGAGGAAAGGAATAACGTCATCACGTTCCTGTGACGAAGGATTTAATGATTGACGTAGGGTGTTTTGACCGCGGCTTGAAATCAGACAACGCAAATGTGACGTCTCACGTTTTACCCAAACGCGGATAATTATTTGTCATATTTGTTGTTGCCCTTCTGGGATTTTTCTTGACGACAGCTACGAAGTGAAGTCGGGGCTGGGAGGCTAGAACAAACGCACGTGTACTGGGCGTTTCTTTATTGAAACGGACGTCCAATCACCGAGCCGCATTTTTGAAGAAATCTGCATATTTTGAACCAAGGGGTACACCCAAGCGCTGATTGGTTACAAGAACTAAGAACAGCCAATCGAGTAAATGACAAGCGCTCAGCTGGCAGCAAAGCCCCGCCTTTTACGTATTAAGTAGTAAACCCCGGAAACGCTGTCGTTTAAAGGCACAGGGAAGAAATCACAGGCGAAAGGTTGGAACAACGAAAACAGCTGCGAGCACTCCAAAAACAGATAGCGACACGAGAAGACGAGTAATTGTGCTTTGAAAGAGTCGGAAACGACCCTAACATCCTTCGGAGAAAGAGATACGACGCGTACTTAAGGCCCTCGATTGTAATTTTGGAGCTTAGAACTCGATTTTGGCCCTGTACCTACCTGGAATCCGTCAAAGCGAGCAACACGACAAAAAAAGCAATCCAAAGGGCCAAACGGCACGTCAGTGCAGGTCGCCTGGCACGGATTTACCTTTCGGAGTGGACATTCTCCCCCAGTAAGTACTGTACCCTTTATCATCTTTTTTTTCCATCAGCTCGTTGCCTTATCTTTTTGTGTATGCCAACTTTAAATAGTAGCATTGTGTGGTGGAAAGAGGCTGACGTTCTTGGATGGTTGATTTTGCACACTTAACATACCGCTCAACGGTTTTCCATGTATATGGTCGATTAATTTATATATTGAGTATAAGAATGCCTGGAATCCAGCCTGAACCAGTTGATGGCCCTGACAGCAGTTTGCTAGGCGGAGGGGGCGTTCCCCTGCTTTGTCTGCCTCACTGTGTGCCTTTATGTGTGCAGTCTGCGGTGAATTGGAATAAAGTGGTAGTAATCCCGGTGCATTCAATATTTGCTTCCATTTCATCTAATTGTACATCTGGATTCCACATGAAACGGCACAAGCACCTGCTATTTTACACATTTTCTTGGCGAAACCATGATGGAACAAGCAATCATTCCTGGCATATATCTCAGCGGGTAGAGTGGTGGTGATGACTGTGAGTGGGGGATATTGCACATGGGGATTACATGCAGCGCTCAGATCCATTGGTGCAATCGAGAACAGTGAGTCCTAGCAGTGATATAATTTTCACATGCTCTGCAGGGTCATCCCTTGTCCTGACAAGCGGGGCATGATGGCATTGACGTATGCATGAGCTCAATGCAGTGCCACTCAACACTCTGCATCAGACATACAATACACGCACTTCCCCAGCACATGCACAAAGAGGGTGGATTTCATCTCGTATCTGCAAGTAGACGTCTTTCCCACCCTCTTTCAAAGCCCCCTCTCCCCACCTTTCTGTCTGGGAGAAACCGGTGGGCTTTGTCCTCAGCTGAGTGTGACGTCATGGGCGTTTTAGCCATCCGCCTGACGGCGAGGTGAATGTTGATCAGTCGGGATAGGTGGGTCTGGCCTGCACACAATTGTCTTTACAAAAAAATGCATTTATTATAAAATCCGGGACAACATAGGTTAAAATTATGCATTGTGTAAGGAAGCCTGTGCAAAAAGGAATCCGACGTTGCATCCACTTGTCCTCCTCAGGCTTGCAGGTGAGCTGGAGCCTAACCCAACTGACTTTGGGGGAAAGGCGTGGTACATCCTGGATTGAAAGCATCTATATGCTGCTATCGACTCCACGATTCCGATTTGATCTGTTTTTGTTTCCCTGCAGGAAATATTTCAGGGCATAAATTACAAATGTCCTTTTCAAAATAGTGGGAGGGGCGTGTGTTACCCCAGGTAACAAGCTTTTCTTTGCTGTTCTGGAATAAAGTGCAATTGCACATCCACTACAGTAGGTGGCATTGGCACACTCATTCGTCAGAATGTGCGCAGGGAGTATGAGCTCTAAGGCAAGTGTCAGCAACGTGTTGCCCGTGGGCCAACGTGGTGCCTGCTGTGTAAAAGTTCCACAAAAAAAACCCTCCCAAAAAAAAAGCTCCACTTGCAAGTACTTGGTATGAAATCTTCTGTCTGACTCTCAGGTCTTTGGCTCTGGGTTCAAATAGCAGCGATGGCCTTTCTATGTAGAGGTTGTATGTTCTTCCAGTACTCCGGTTTCGCCTCACATTCCCAAAAACATGCTTGGTCGCTTCATTGAAGACTCTGAAGTCGAATGCGAGTTGAATGGTGGTTCATACCCCTCTTCTCGCCCCAAAGTCAGCTCGGCTCCAGTTTAGCTGCCACCCAAAATGAGGAGAAGCGCTCCTTGCGCTCAGCTTCCATGGAGAAAAGCAGCGCGCCAACGACTATCTGTCAGAGGTTCCGCACATATGCACATCGTGGAGCCATCAGGATCTTGTTAGGCTGTTTGCGCATTACCGTACATCATGAGCAATGTGAAGCCGATTACCGGACAAGCAATGAAGAAAAGACAAACAACGTCTTGCCCGTTGATCCACGTGCAGCTCAGATGCAATCTGAATTGAAAGCCAGCATTCATCCACGGTCCAGAACGCACTCACGGCATTGAAGGGTTTGTATTTAGCACCCCAATGTGCCGCCGCAGGATTTGATGTCAGAGATTATACGGGTTGGATCTGATACGCGACACTGCTATGGGGCGATATTGATCCCCTTAGTATGTGTATGAAAGAGAGTGACGTTTGCGCATTGTACTTGCACTGCAATTAGTGTTTTAATACCTTGGACAATAAAGAGATATCGATCGAGAGGGTGAGACATGTAGCACACTATGGAACATTTAGATCAGGGAATGTCTAGCCGATGCCTTTTTCCTCTACCAGTCAATATAAAGCAGTCTTTGTTTATCAATGGATTCCTAATGATCCATCCATCTGCTTTATCCTCATAAAGGTCGTGGGTGTGCTGGAGCCTATCCCAGGCCTCATTGGGCAGTAGGTGGGGGACACCCCGAACCGGTTGCCAGTCAATCGCAGGGCACACAGAGACAAACAACCATCTGCATGCACACTCACACCTAGGGACAATTTTGAGTGTTCGATCAGCCTGCCATGCATGTTTTTGGAATGTGGGAGGAAACCGGAGTACCCAGAGAAAACCCACGCAGGCCCAGGGAGAACATGCACACTCCACACAGGAAGGCCGTAGCCGGGATCGAACCCATGACCTCTGCACTGTTGAGCTCGACACGCCTTCCTAATGATTTCCCTCAAATGCCACTTTGCCACTCCCAGATTTGATTTGCTTCTGATCGGGGACTGGGACTGTTGACTTTCCCCTTCAAAATCGTACAATGGGCAAAACCATGAAAACCAACTCATGTTGATCATCGTTATATGTTCACGAAGAGGTGCGCTAGACTGGAGCGGAATGCGTCAATTTCTGGCCCGTGAATATTGGGACAAAATCTGGAACGGCTGCTGAGCCATTCCACGGCGAGGCGGGCATGCGTGGCTGCCAATGGAACCGGTTCCCAGAACTGCTTCGCTCATATTCAGTGAAATGCTTCGGAATTCATTGGATGGCGCTTCACAGTGCAGATGGGCAATGACCCGAAACTGAAGACTGTGGTGTTTATTGTGCTCATATCCAGTTATTTATGGACCTTACTGGACCATATGGTATTGGCTCGCCATGCTCGGAACCCCGGCGGACCAAATACTAGAAATAGAATGGAATGACAAAATGGCTAGAGCTGAGTTTTCAATTTGGGATGCACAATATTGTACGTCAGTGCTCATACTCCACCTCCAATAAATTCTCCGATACGCTGACGTTGATGCAACTTTGCGCGCCTGAAGTACCTTCCCGATGACAACAATGTTAAGTAGCCGCCTGCAAACTTGAACTCGTACTTGGTCATGGCAGCAATTGACGGCTATTTTCAGTCAATAGAATGATGAATCATGAGAGCCACCCATCCAGCCATTGACTAAACGGCCTTTCCTCGCCAATCATCCTTGTTTTTAATCAGTGATCCTGATGTCTATTATCTAAGCAGTGTCTCATACTGAGTCGCAGTAAAAAAATCAAAAATTGCTGCATAGATTACAGATTAGCAAAATTCATCCGGTCTCCCAAAATGTTTTTTGTTGTTGTTGTTGTTCTCCAGTGTCACTGAAAGCAGAATGTGTGGGTGGAAATAAATATCTATGCATTATATAGCTCACCGTGGAGCTTATCGAGCTCAGACCTGGTCACTCTCTGGGCCCGTCGCACTCATCCTGTGCCGCCTCCTCCGTGTCCTTTTCCCCCCGCACTTCTTCGCAGTCTTCGTCGTTGTCCTCCATCTTGACTGGATGTACTTTCACGGAACACCTTGAGATCTTTATTTCAATCATATTTTTCAACTAGTCTTAACATTCACAACAGCTCTGATGATGGGCTTCACTTTTGGGTCAGGCTCATCCAACGATCAATCAATCCCAAACAAGGGACCAAATTATGAATGATCGGGTACTATTACCATCCCTAACTTTAAAAAAAAATATATATTTTTTTAACATGGCAAAGTAAAGATATATTGAAAAAATATTCATGGCAACCGTTCATCTTTCAGTTTAAAAAAAAAAAAAAAAGAAAATTTCCTACAGAATGGTTTTGGCTACAAAAGCCCGCGTTGGTGTATGTGTGTTTCTTTTCCACACTTAAAACCAAAGTGAAGTGCTTGGATGGCACGTATGCAGTAAAAAAAAAGAAAAGCACACAGCCTTTGAGGCATTTGTTTATCTGGGAGGAGGGAAGAATATTGCAGGCGTGTATTTGTGTGCTTTGTCTTTTGCCCGTGCATTTGTGTTTTTTGTGCAAATGTTTGTATTTGTGTCCTTTGCCGGTCCGTCAACATTAGGATTCAGAAAGCATCTCGGCTGCTACGTTGCTGTCTGAACTGCTGCTTTGTATCACTTCTTGGCAGGTTCCTTTTGCATTTTTGGAACAACCACCAAGTGACATTTGCACTTGATTTTAATAAATAATAAAACATTTTAGGGCAATTATGCATAGTAAAAAAATCTAATAATACGGTACTTAAAAATATATCCGTTTGCAATTAGTGGTCTGAATGTACATCAAATTTTAACAAGTACTATTTATTTATTTTTTTGTCAATGAGATGCTTTTATCGGCAATTTGCGTTTATCTTTAGGTACTGTTTGTTTTTATAAATGTATTGATGCACATTTTATAACTTAACCGTAATGTGCCTTACTGTACATTTTAACTGAATATTAGGCATGGCGGCTTCGAGACATTCAGTACGAGTCACCCGACCAGCTGTGCTCGCTATCTAGTCCACGGCTCCTTCTTGTCACTGGAAAGCTTTGCCTTCGGGCACAAAACAAAGCTGCAACTCCAGTAACATTAAATCTTCTAACTGCTGCTTAAGGACTGCAGGTGTGTTATTGTGTGTTGCACTGATCTCAGGATTAACACTCGCGGCCTCTCCCTGCACTTCATGCTAACCCCTCTCGCCGCCCCAGCCTCCCTGTTTCCCCATTGTATGCTAGCATTAAGATCGCGGCGGCTATTTGGTTGTTTTAAAATACACAATGAGTAATCCTCTTTTGTTACATGTTTATTTTAAGAATAACCTTGAGGATGATAATAGCTTGAAGCTTCTTTTTTTTTTTTTAAACAAGATTTGCTAACATCTGTTGGCAAACTGCCACTTGTTGTGAAGTGAGTCGAGTCACCTGTCGCCATAAAGGTTTTTATTTATTTATTTTTTTTAAATCATGTTGGCGCTAGCAAGCCAAAGCCACCAATCGGCGTATCAATGGCTCGTATCTTGAAGGACTCTTAAACGGGGTTTCTCATATCTCAAGCCACCACCGCAGTTGCTTTATTGAGTGAGTCAAAGCAACAACCAAAAAAAAAAAAAAAAACAGTCCTTCTGGTTAACGTGACTCACTTCCGTGTGAACTTTCCGCACCAGCAAGGAAAGATCATTTGGAAGGATTTATGGGAAGATTGAATTGAGATGCCCAAAGGGGATTGAGGAATGGCAGATTCAAAGTGAGAAGGAAGAGCGAGCCACAAACATTGGCAGAAGAATGAAGGGCCTAAAAAAACGTTAGGACGAAGAGGTGGAGAGACACGGCTTTATTTTCTGTCCTCCGTGAATAGGCAGCATATTTTCTATGGAACATTCCATCCTCTGAGCTGGGCCAGCCTGTCACCAAAGATTCAGGGTGCCACACTCCTCCCCATCGCTGCGTTTCCTCCCTTGAGTGTCTCACTCAGTTTCTACCGCCGCATATCAGTCATGTGGTTTTGTTTTTCTTCTCCACTCGTTTTTTTTTCTTTTGTCATGTGACCTTCAAGTCTTTGAACAATTTGTCTCCTGTGAATACAATTGAACCTCAAAGGCCGACTAAAGTCTGTTCCAAGAAAAAATGGAATTTGATTTGCTTGGGGTCAAACTGGGCATCGCTTAATCTTGTACAGGCTTTGGTTTAAAGAACCTGTCGCGTGAATTCAGAGATGTCTTTCTTCTGCGCTCACTGCTGAAATGTTGCAAAGTCTGAGAACTTTTGGACTACTGAATTGTGAGTGTATAGCGTTTCGCTATTTTTTCACCATTTCAGTCTTCCAGTTCAACAGAAAAATTATACACCCTACTGTGTAAGAACGGGAAGGCCTTCATTAGCATGTGTGGTTATCCGTTGCGATTGTGAGTTACTACACCCCGGAATTGCATCTTCCCTGAAGGCCACAATTTAAAGAACAACTCGATGTTATTATTTTATTTCCCAAGCAACAGCGGTGACGCTGAGAGAAGGCCGGCCGCCGGCCCCCCGCCGAGAGGAGCTCCACAAGTCTGTTAGCCCGCAAGCTAGCTTTTGGCTCGTGCCTCTTGTCCTCCTCGCCTGTGACTATTTCAGCTACCCGAGGCGTTAAACGGATATTTTTCTCATGACTCAAACATGTCAGGATGGATACGCATGAGAATGATGCTAGATGAAGTAGCATCCATAATATGTGGCACATATTTCAGTGCACATACCCACGGTCATTTTGAAGCCTCATTTGATATACTTAGCTTTTTTTTTATCAATTAAATTCAACCCGGTTGTTGACAACATTCTTCACTGTCGTGCGTCAAATCAAGAAGACATTTATTTTCCACTTTGCACAGACTTTAGTTAGCTAACACTCCCATCTGTCATTACTTAACCGCTTTTTAATCGAATGATCAACTCCATATCACCCCTTAATGATGAGTGACAACTTGCTGTAAAGACAGCTAGCTTACTTTTGAACATTCCTGTCAAACAAGTAGAAATTGACCACCGTTAACCGCAATAAAATGTGGATGGTATGACAAAAGCATTGATAACACCCTTGTATTCAATCATCTAATTAGAATGCCGACTTTGTAACTGAGCGAACTGTACGCTGCCAATATCGGTTCAAAAAGGGCACCGCTACTAGAAAGAACGTTTAGCATGGCCCAAATATAAGCTTTTTACGTTTGTCTACTAAGGGTGTGTTGCAATTCGCAGAATGATTTTATTCATTCTCACTTCAGACCAACGGGCGGTGATAGATTTTTAATGACTGTAAAGGCAGGTTGGGTGCATGGACACGATAGAAGAAGAAGATAAAAGAAGGACTCAATCAGAAAATATCCATCAAAGGAAAAAAGCAGATCTTGCAAACATCAAGGTTGAGCATCTGGCTGGAAAAGTCCACAAGGTGTGTTGTTTTGACTATTGGAAAAAAAAGTGTATGTGTATTTTGAAGTTTAGTGCGTGGGCTAGCAAGCTAGTTTGTGTGTGTTTAGTAGTTTGAAATGTAAAATGGGTGTTACTGTTTGACAAACTGATAAGTAAAGGATTAATTGTCTAAATTTGTATCCTTATAGAAAAGTTATGAAAGCATTGATAGATTTGTAGATTTCTAAAACGTGTGCGTGTACTTGCACGTTTCATGCTACGTTTATATCCAACATCTTTGATCTTTTCTCTTTTATCCATAGTTTTTATATTTTGATTTGTCAGATCCTGCTTCTTACTTTTGTTACATTTAGAAGTTTTTCCTTTTTCTTAGCTCTCAGGGTGTGTTCAGAAGGATCACTTAAAGACGCTACACCGCCATCTTCTCTAGGACAACACAATCTATGCTAATGCTAGGTAAACCTGCGTGTTTCCCACTTTGTGAGCTCATGTCTCCACACCCAGCTGCTCAAACATGCCTTCCCACAGGGACCTCTAATCACCCAACTGTTACACATTAAAATACAAAAAAGACTGTGTGGGTGTGATACAACCTGGAATTTTGCTTGTGGGGCTACCACTCAAAATAAACGTGTGTCGTAAACCGCGGTGTACCATTACGATATTAATGACACTTAGAATTGATCACTTGTGGAAAGGGCAAAATTTATTGTAGATTTTCTAATCCCTCGACTTTTTGTGTCTTAGATGCAAACAGTCCCAAAATGTAAACTCCTGGATACTGTGAACACTTACACCGGAGGTCTGTGCCTCTTTAAATGTTAAGTATGACACCAACCAAGCCATCCTCCCAAGCTCTTCACATACGGTGACATAATACACGGACTTTTCGCTCGCCCCCTTTCTTCTTCCACTCCTTGAGTGAATTTGTCAATCTGACATCGTTTTCCGATCTTCATACAACTCCTACCCCCTAAATGTGATCCTCAGGAAATCAAAACAAACTGCCATGCCTTTCAACGCACGCTTGTCATGGAATGCCAGTGTTGTTTTCAATGCTTGCCGTCTCCTTGGCTGCGAGCAAAACGGGAGGGGGCGGGGCTTTACATAGATGACACGCCCCTTTTCACCGTATATGGTTGAACAGAAACGTTCAATGTCTCAACTTTTTAGTTTTAAAAACGTGCTTTCTAAGCTCGATGCCGGTCAATACAATAATTGGGTCCTTGTGAAACAAGGATCGCACATAGTTTAAGAACTATTCACAACCTCGGTTAAGTTGAAAGTAAACGTGCTCTATAATTCCGTTTCTTGGCCAGACAGCGTATTTACATGTCACTGATGAAGTGTGTTTACTGTACCCAAGACAACCTCAATAAGCGAATTGGGTCGTGTGCTAGAGAGGGGTTGGGGAAATTCAAGTCGATGGGGAATAAGGGCAGTCGCACGGCGCTATCAATAGCTTGCTCTCACATGTCCGGACCAGCGCACGCCCGATAACAATCCCCCAAGTTTGCTAAATAAAGATAAGGCACGCGCAGTTTGTGTCTGAAAACAAGCAAGACGGGCAAAGTTTGTGCGCGATTCGTCTTCTTGACAGCTTCGAGCATGTTCCCTGTGCACATAAGCTCCACCCACCGGCACCGCCGCACTGTCCAAAATAGTTCTTGCCTCGTCAACACCGAGCCCCTTATTAGCAAACAGATGGCACAATGCACACGCTGCTCCTGGTGCTCAGCTGATAAACGTTTTCCACATTCTCTATCGACACTCCTTGCAGCAGATAAACCCTCAGCTGGTGCGGGCGCGAGGCGCTGTGCACTCAACATGCTGCCTGCCACACAACATGTACAGTATGTGTGCAAATAAGATAGCAATGGTGGGGGATGGGGAGAATGTACAGTATTGATATTTGCATCCTGAATTTTGACGCGAGGCTTGGCAGGCTTTTTTTTTTTTCAGGGAGGAGGGGGTCATTTTTCTGGAAAGTGTGAACAGAAGTCACCCGGTGGTCCTGTTTGTCTTGAAAGAAGACATCACAAAAGTTTCCCGGTCTGCTGCAGTTTTGCTTTTGTTTTAGCTGTTGAGTCGAAGTCACAAACGCAATAACGGGCTGTTAATATTTTTACTAAAAGAACAATGACATTTTGGATGATTGTTTCAAGACAACAATCTTTTCAGACCCCAAATATATACTGTATATATATATATACTGTATATACATACAGGAGGCTACCTGGATTTTTACATCCCTCCTAACCTTTGCTAATCCCAGTGTTGTGTGTTACGATTGTGCCCTCCATTGTTTGTTGTAATTTTGGTGTGTGGGTTGATGGTTATCGTTTGAGAGAGTAACAGAGCAAGTCTCCTTTCCATTACGACGTCCTTGTGCTTCTTTATGACTAATCGATTTACACTTAATCCCACTGTTAGGATTTCCATGAACGGGAGTGTACATGTGTTGCAAGAGATTAGGTTTGAGTTTTTTTTTTGTGCGGCGTTTGTAAGTGAAAAAAACGTTGCTGCTCGGGACTATCGTGAACCGAGGACCTCATTTTGAATTGGTGGTATTTCTGTTTCACGTACTGTGCATGTCAAATACTGTTTATGGCCTCAAGAGACAGTTTATGCAAATGAGCACGGTGAGCAGTTGCCACATTCTCGGTTGTTTCTGAGAAGTCTCGAGATCCTTTTGACAACCTGATCGCTGATATTTCAAACCCGTGTACCAAACTTTGAAAAACAATGACTTATTTTTGCGACCATCCCCTGTCAGCACTTCACGGAGAGATCCTCCGCCGTGCTGGAATCCGTCCTTTGCATACATTGAACACGAACAAACACATTCTCACTTTGTTAAGGGTGCTCCTTTTCTACTTCAGCATAGCAAGACGAGCAGGTGGGCGGGGCTTCAGGTGCCCACTCCCCCCCCCTTGTTTTTCAGTCCCTTTCCTGGCCTATCAGGATCCCTACTACTGCAGCTGGCCCCCCTTTTCTCTGGCCAATCAGCTGATAGCATACCCCCCCCCCCCCCACAACTTCCCTACTCTGTATATGTCCTCTCTGCTGAGTGAGCAAAGCAGGCCTCGCTCTACTAACAGCTGAGAGGAAGGAAGAAAACAGTCAAAGATTGCAAGTGAGGGCGCGATCCCGAGCGACGCTTTTAAAGGAGGTGCTGAGGGCACTATGTGAGGAAGAGATGAGGGGGTGAGGACGAGAGGACCAAGCATGTGAGGGGCCTTTTGTGCTCGAGATGGTGTGCAGAGGCGCGAATGAGAGAAAGAAAGAAAGAGGGAAGGGGGGGGGGAGCGAGAGAGAGGCAAGGACGGGTGGGGAGGCTGAGAGTTGTTGATGGCTTTTTGAGTTGTGCATGTGTGTGTGTGTGTGTGTTACTCAGGGAGGAAAAAAACAAGGCTCCAAACAAGCAAGCACGGCAACTCTCAACACTTCTGGAGGAAGTCGAGCAAAGTGGGGCAAAAAAACGACCTGGAAAGCAGCACCCTCATCCGACTGAAGAGAGGAAGCCGACGAGAAGCTTCGCCCGAGCCGAGGGTGAGTGTCACAAGTTGTCTTGCTGTCAACGTCGCTTAGCCTGTTAATTGCCTGAAAGTTGTCAAGCCCTGCTCGGTCCGCTCTCACAAAATGGCCACATGACAGAAAGACAAACAGAGGGTGGTGGTGGTGGGGTGGGGGGGGGGGACGAGACCAAGTGGGATCCCGTGTCAAACAGCCTTCTCAGCAACTATGTCCTCACTGAGCCAGCTTAGTTGAGATGGCTGCCACTGCCCTGCCTGGCTATTGTTTGTGTGTGAGTCACCGTGTCACACGGAGCTTCACAAGTTTCAGTCACTCTTCTTTTTTTCCTTTTCGGCCACGTTATGCCTTGCTTCCTGTCTGGTTTTCACCCATTGGCACACACACACACACACACACACACACACACACACACAGTCAGCTGTCATTCCATCCCCCTTGTCCACGAGGTGACATCAGATTGCCAACCAGTACCAGAGCTGCTGCAATCCAATCGGCAGGTTGCCGGCTAAGATCAGGACCGGTCTCCGCTCGTGTCGGGGTTTAAAGGTATGCACACGCGTGTTTGACAAGAGCTCAGCGTGACTCGGGGTGGGGTCTCGCTCGTAGCCGATGAGACGATCGGGAGGAATTTTGGGAAGATGGCAGCGGACTCGCGTGATGGATGTGATCCCGCCTCGCCTCGGTCAAACCAAGCACGGAGGAACACGTTGAGAAAGTATCGCGATACGTTGTGGACTATGTGGCGGGATGGAGAACTGAAGCGTGGGACACCTGTTGTCTCTGCGAAACGGTTTAAAACGAATCAAAACTTCAGTTCAACTTTTAGGTTAGCGTTTAGCGTAGCATCCACCAAACACATCTGTAGGCATTTGAATTGAGAAGTTGGAATGGGGCTTCGCAACGGGCTGACAGGGGTCACTAAGGTGACCCCCCCACACCTATTTTTTAAAAAAATGCTCGCCATTGACAGGATTGTGATTTCCTAGGAATGTTGTCCAAATTATTCTTTGAAAATTGAAACGTTTGCAAGTAATCGTTGAAATTCAATGTTGCTTACTGATTTTTGCCTCATCTATTTTGGAATTGTTTCAAGGTTTTATTTCTTGATCATTAATCAGTACCCAAAAAGGAATTCTGTTTCAAAAAGTTTTGACAGCTCACATTTTCATTGATCAATAAAAGGCATCCACAAAATGTCATACCTAAATGTCATGCTGAAGCTTCTCCCCCAAACAACAATTTTTTTTTTAAAGGAGCATACCTTTTTTCTCTGAGAAATAGCCCTCTTTTCTATTGCAATTTCCAAAACTCTACAGTAATTATCAAATAAAATGGCCACCTGGAGGCAGTTTAATACCATGAAACATATACAATGACTGAGACGATTACAATTGCTCAGTAAGTGCAGTAACTTTGGTCCTTCTTTGCAGATGATAAAGAACGCATGCCTCATATTATCTGTCTACATGTGTAGCTGCACCGTTTTTGTTCATGACTTAGTTGCTTAAGGCGCTATCGCATCCTAATACCTGTGCTGTTTGTCAGCATCTTGAAAAAGTCGAGCCGCTCTTATCTCAAGACGTCACTATTTTTTTTTTTATCCACCCCCAGTGATTAATTACAGGGCTGGCAGGGATATTGGTTAGCACTTCTGCTCACAGTTCTGCCGTTCTGGGTTCGCTTTTGTCTCAACCCTTCCTTTGTGGCGTTTGACTTAACTCGCAGGACTCAACACTTCCTCTTGCAGTCTTTTACGCGTTCACTGTGACAACCTCCCAAAAATCTACCAAAGAAACGTGCATACGTCCAAAAGTCCAAAGTCACAGTTTCATCTTGCTACATTGTGATCTCGATTTCGACTTTGATTCATTTTCCAGCGACACGAGAGATCCCATTTTGAATAGCCCACATTTTTTCACCTTAGTATTTGTCCCTGTCGTGATGCGTTCACGTTGATCAAAGGTAGGGGGCGCATTTCTGAAGATGGGTGCTGACCGTGAACTTTGCCCCACTCCTCTCCTCCAAACATCTTCCTGAGGCTTAGCGTAGCTGCGCAAGTCACGTTTCTGTATCGGGAAGCCTTTTGTTGCATTCGTTTTCCCCGCCGTTCTGGTATTTTGTCGCCACCATCGAGCAGAACCGTCTGCACCGTCCTCACTTTTATCTCGACCAGTGCCGCTGGAAATGACTTGTAGTATTTTTAGGGAGCGCTTTCAGTCTAAAGGCTCCCGCTGCTCTGTCCAAATACTGACGCGGCAGTTACGATCATATAATTGTGAAATTACCAGCTTTGGGTTTGCAGCCGTGGTTCTTCATGAGACGCAGACCATATTGTTCTTATTTCCGAAAGGCTCGTTTTCTTTATTGGATGTTTGCAGAATTCGAGAGGGATTGTTTTGAAACTGACTGGTTAATATCCCTAAGATAATGATGAAAAACTGGATTAGTTGTCCACCCCACCCCCCTCCTGTTGTCTTGTTCATGTCTGTGTCAACTGTTTTTTATTTTTATTTATTTATTTATTTATTTGTTTATTTATTTCACTCATACTTGACTCCATTTCAACCACTCCTCTTGTGCTTCCCCTTCCATTGCGAATGCCAAAAAGCAAAGTAAGCCACGACCCACGTGACTTAATCTATTAGCCATGTATGCAACACAGCTGATTAGTCTGCCAGATACCGTTTTGCAGCTTCTGTCCTACAAAGTGCGTCAGGCTCAACAGTGCACATTGTATTTTCTGCAAGCAAGAGTGTTAATTTTTTTTTTTTGTTTCATTCCAAATGTTTGTTGTAAACCACCTCAGGTGAACCTCCTGGTTTTTTTTCCCTCCTCAGCTGGCAGGCCGACATTCGTCGGCTGCCAAGGTGCTTCTTTATCGAGTTCAAAATAGGGTCAGAAAATAAAATGGGACCTAGCACCAGGCCTTTGGGTGCTCCGATGAGCTCTGACACAGAAAACGACTATTAATACTCCCGGGCCGACGCTTGGTCCTCTCTCGCTCTTCTGCCCATCCCCCCCCCACGCAGCCTTCTCGCCGACCCTTTTGGGGCCTTCGCCTCAGGGGAGCTCACCTGCCCTGACAGGAGATAGATATGTTTTGTCTTTTCATTCGCTAACTGGAATTGTGTGAAATAATTCTTTGGTGCTTCCTGACCTACGCGTAGCCATTGAATCAACAATCATTTTTTTTTTTTTTTTTTAACACTTCACAATGGGTGGCGCCTAAACTTCAGCCAGATTCGAGCATCAGATGATTGTGGATTTTTTTTTGGGGGGGGGGGGGGCGACTGAGTGCCCTACCTCCACTCCCCAAAGGAAGGCACTTTAATACAGCCATATGTCATGTGAGTAATTGCAGGTGACAAAATGTTCACCCCTCGCTTTTTGTGTCTTAGTGATTCATTATGTGTGTGTGTGTGTGTGTGTGTGTGTGTGTATACCGTACCCGCTACTATATCTCTCCTGTTTGCCAAACATTTCATCCCTTTGCGGAATACAAATCTACACCTTTTGATAGCAAATTAGGATCTGTTAACTTATTCCTGCATTTGTTTTTCTTCTGTGATCTTTCCACCAAGCAGCCTAGTGCAGTTTCAGGGCAGTTAGCGTTGTTGTTTTTTTTTTTTAAATCCCTGATCAGCTCCAATATCCTGTTTGTGTCATTAAACAAGGAGAACATTTGAACTTTTTTTCCAGAAAAGTGAGCAAGCGTTGTATAATCCCAAACCAGTCAAATTTGCCATATTTCATTATCACTCAAAAGTAGGGATGCAAATCAAAACCGTTTTTTTAAAACCATTTCCAATTCCCAGCAATCGTTATTAGCTTGTCTGACGACGATTCCGCTTATTGATTCCTTACATTGTAAATGATTGATGACTTCTGTGCGATGCAGCCATATATATTGTAGAAAATGTATGAGAGAGAGATAGATATATGCCCCTCGGTCGTTTTGAGAATGATTTTAGATTTTCGTCTCCTCTTCTGAATGATCAATTAGCGTCTTTTCCGCCACTTCCAGCTTCCCATGGAAGAAATGGGTCAAATGGGTGGAACTACACCATGACATTTGTTTTCCTCTTGGTTATTTTTTTTAACTTGGATGTGAAATGTTTCAGTTCTTTGACAATTAGACGACACCTATGTTGACATTTTTGTCTCCACGAGAAGTCTAGTGACAAGAGACGGCTGCAATTTGACTCATGCTTGCAAATATTTTTCTTGGCGCAGCATCTTCACCAAACAAAGTTCAGTCCCAGACACAGCATTTCCCCAGCCCCCTTCCCAGCCCCCTCCTCCACCCCTGCATCCCCCCAACACAGACACCTCCGCTACTCCCTCTGCTTTTCTTCTTCCTCTTTGTGGTCAAGTACAAAGGAACCGTTTATCCTTGGGCTACTTGTTGCCACAGCAACATTTCACTGTCACCCGCCCAACACCAGTACATTCCCAAGTTCTGGTCCAAGTGGGTCAGGCATGCCTCGATAGGCTTCATCCCAGTTTGTTCCCCTTTAGCAGCAGAGATCAATTTTCTTATGACATGAAAGTGTTGGGGCACCACGCTCGGAACGCTCTACATTTTATATATGTATTAGGGTGGACCATTCGCGGATCATAACGTTAGCTGAATGGGTTACCAGAGTGGTTGCTTAACTTCCTATAGGTGGCGTCACGTTGGCCTACCTCAGACAGCAAAGCAGTCGAGACGCAACTGCGACCAAGTGACTCTGTTGTTTTTGTGTCTTCAGGGATTCGGGTTGTTATGACCCTGTCATGATGTCAGAGGCATTCTGCAAACCACGCCCAGGTGACGAAGGCGGCCGTGCGTGGCTGTCGGCCAATCACAGATGGAGTCCCACTAGAGTCACTTCTGGCTCGGGAGGAACTTCACTCAGGAGCCTGATGCAACACTGACGTATCACTTTGGTAGGTGTTCGATTCGGGTTGATTTCCAAACATCCGGAAATATTTGCAGCCAATTGTATGGCGAGATGTTTCTTGTCGTTTTGAGTGCTTCCGCTTCTTCTACTGTAGACTCATTTCAAAATTTTGGAATGTCTTTCCTTGGCAGATGATTTGGTGGTAGACATGCTGCTTTTGTAGAGCCATTTGATTCCCGGATACAACTTCCAGATGCTGTGTGTCTCCGTGGGCCGCATTAGAGAAGGGCAGGCACAGAGGTGAGTTGTGATAGGTTTGAAGTTTTTTGTTTTTCTTCACCGTGTTCCTTCATACTGGCACGTTTTGAGCCAAAGTACATTTTTGTTGGACGTGTAAAATCTTTCTGGAGATGACAGAAAATGAGGAAAGAAGTTCAGAGACCTTGGAAAAGTATTATTTAAAACAAACTCTCATTTTCATTCAAAACACCAAACATACAGAGTGAAATAGAATGCCCATTCAATTTTGACGTGAATTAAAATTAACAGCTGAATAAAAACAAAACGTGATAACTGTCATTAAATATAGAATAAGGAAATCAGGAGGGGGATGAGAACAATGTATTTCAAACAATATTAGAGCTACACACTTTGAGCATGAGAAAGAATGACCACATACAGATAAGGGAAGCCCTCCATAGTAAAAATAGCAATACTGTGAAAAAAAGGGGGACGATTTACAAATCACATCAAGAACATTGTTAAGGTAGCAACATTTACGCAGTTAACACATCGCTTCCTGTAAATAACTCTTATTCTGAAAGACATGTACCACTTCCGGTAGCCGAAGTATCTTTGCGGTCGATACATGTTACTTGGACTTGTCAGCGTCGCGTAAAATACTCAATTCCTGGATTTCGTTTTGTGATTACAAGGCATTTGTGTTTCGCTACTCGCGTTGTCATTTGAGGTACACAACCGAAGGAAATTGATAATCGGGGACTGCTGCCGACAGAGTCGCACGCGGGCTGTTGCAACCCACCATGACGTCAATGCCCATGTACAAATCACGCAAATTGCTTCACTAGAGCACAGATAAAAGTAATCAATACTAAGGGCACCTACGTTATCGAGATTTTCCCTAACGGTGAATATCAACAACAGGCTATCTGTGTCTCGTTGACATGGAGATAAGTCCGGGCGTCCACACGCTGACCAGCGTTATTAGAAAGGTTGGGGACTTTTCATGATAGTTTTAATTTCGTTTTGACTTTTGTTGCACATCAGTTAGTTTCACTTCATTTTTAGGACAGGATTTTTTTTATTTATCTTGGAAATATTTTAAGTTTAGTATGTTTTAGTTTGAATAGTGGAATTTAAAAAACATGTATGGTATTTGTTGAGTGGAACATTAAAAAAAAAGGTCACAGAGTATTGTGGAGAACAGTAAACACCAGTCCTCAAATGACTGACTTTCCAATACCCAACTAAAACTTGTCTTTTTTTTTTTAACAGCATTTTTGTTTTGATTAATATATTTTGTTCACTATAATAACCTTGATGCCGACCCAACCAAAATACATGATGAAAGGAAATATTTCCACATAGACCACGAATGGGCTGGAATGAATTTTGGTAGGAGAATTTCCAGAATAATGCTCCGCTTCATTGAACATCTTCGAAGTACTAATGCAAACGCGTGTGTTCCCGTCAGGGGCTGTGCGACTCATCTTGCTGATTCACGCTGGACGACAGTCACAAAACGGGAACTATAGGACTTGACGGTTCTGTGGAACCTCCTTTTCTGGCTCGCGGTGCTCGTTGAGGACCCCGTTGCGCTCACGTAAGCCAGGACTGTCATCTTCCAGACATAGGAAACATGCGGCACATCCATGTGGAGCTTTCTCACAAAAAAGCTCCACTCGAGCTTCCAGCCCAGGAGGGGGACCTGCCTCCTCCTACGGCGCCTGCACTGGGCCCGGACTCGGGGGTGAGACCGGGGGCTGCCCGGCACTTTGACCAAGAGGATTTGCGGCATCAAAAGGTCTATCAGCTCTCCATTTTCTCACAGTTAGGTGGATTCGCCACCTCCACAGAGTCCCACAACGATGCCCAAACGAGGCCGGTTCGCGTGGGCGTGAAACGGGGACTCGAGGAGCCCCAGTTGACTCACAAGCGCCCCCATGTGGCGGACCGCTCTGACATAGATGTACTGGAGGGAGGAGTGCTGTGTGGGCCCGCTCCGATGCCCGCGGTGTTGATGGGCTTAGTCAGGAGCTCTGGCGGTTGCGGTTCTCTCTATTCCTGCACACAAATGGAGCACAGAGACTCTGAGGCCGGGTCGTTGCCCAGATCCCCCCCTCTGTCCCCGAACCACAACCCCTCCCGTCGGCCAGCTCAGCACAATCACGACAGGCCCGTCCCCGATGTGTTCGCTCCCCTCTCGCCAAAATCCCCCCCGATGTGTGACCCTTCTCTGGGAATCTCAGCCAGACCCGAAGCCCCGAACGGGGGGCGCACCCCCACCTATTCCATAGGAAGCCCCGGACATGAGAGTTGTAGTAATGGCACAGCCGGAGGCCTGCCCAGCCCCCATATGTATGACATGCCCACATACGAGCCCCCGAGCCCCGCCAGTCCCACGAGCCCCCCGGGCCCCTTCTCCCCCCCGCACCACTCAGAACTCCAAGAACCAGGAGAGGCCACCGAATGGGACGTCGGGCTGGAATCCTCCCCGCCCGAGCGAAGCGCCACCCAGACCGCTTCTTCCTCGAATGGCCTGGCTTCGTGGGAGAAGACTCCCAGCAGCAACGGCCACCGTTTGTCAGCAGCGGGCCACTGGCCGGCGAAGAAGAGGTTGCTGTCCCCGAGCGAGACCGCCGAGTCGTGCTCGGAAGACGAGGGGCCGTCGACCTCCAAGAGGAGCAGGCTCTCGTTGCTGGCTCCGGGGCTGGGATCGTGTCGTAGCACTGATGCTAAAGCTGCTCCTTACTGGAACCACCTTCTTCCTTCTAAGGTCAGCGTTACACTCCCGCACACAGAAGTGCTACATTGGATTCATAGTCCTCGTTTGGGTTCAGGGATTCAAAGTTAGTGATGGAAGCAGTTATTGGAAACCGCTGCATTTTCAATGAAGCGGTCAGATCTTTCATTATAGTGAACAAAAACTACACATTTAACAATAGCTAAAGTTTTCAAATATCTGGCTACTTCAAAATAAATTTCGCCTGCTTGTGATATTAGTCATGTTGGGCTATTCGAACTGTCGAAGAAATAAGGAGTTTGCTGTGCAGTCAGGAAGCGTTAAAAACAACACCATGAGAAGAAGGGACAGGGAAGGGAAAAAAAAACCAATTAATCAAAAATGACAGATGACCATGCCTGTCCAGAACACCGCGACTATCTCCAGAATGAAGCCCATTGACGTGCTCGGCGTCCATTGTTCCAGATCGAGTGAGCTTGTACCGCGTACAGAAATGCAAACAAAGGCGCATGCACAGGCATCCTCTCGTACAACAGTTATGGGAAGTGAATGTGTGAAAGCAAGGAAGACCAGAAAGAGCTTTGAATGTAGGTTGCTTCTGGTGGTGTGATGGGATTAGAATAGAGTTCAAAGGTCAATAAGTGGTGCGAGGCGATTGAAAGGTGGGGGAGAGGGGGGGGGGCGGAGCAAAGGCAGCCTACAGATGAATGAGTAGAAAGGAGCAAGGTTGAAAGTGATGACATCATTGTCATCGTGGGCCGTTTGGATCTTTGGCTTTGAATACCGTAATGACGATGTGTGGTGTAACGAAGTGATGAGGCTAAGATGGCAAAGTGCGGCGACCAGGACAAGAAAGAGCCGACGTTCCCAATGGCGACCGATGACGTAGACGACGGGTGTCACCTGACAGCCGGGTGACCCAATGATGAATGGCGTTGCGGTAAGCGTTTGTTAAAGTTACACGGCGACCGTAAACGGCCAGGAAGAGCTCAATGACGGTGACCAGGTACTCCCCAAAGGGCGACTTTGTTATTTTGCCAGGTGGACAGTTCAGGGGTGTCAAGCTTGTTTTTATAAGGGCCGCGTCGTAGTTCGGGTCGCCCCCGGGAGGCCGGCTGGAACGTGGGTGTTTGACTGCATGAGGGAAGACGGAATGTCCAAAGTTGGGAATGATTTCAAATGTAATAAAAGAAGCTCAAGTGCAAAGTGCCGATTGCAAACGCACAACAGGGCTTAAATTACACAACCGCACGTCGACGGTAAAAAAAAGTTAGCATTGTTAGCTAATTTAATAAGCTGTATTAAACCGTTACTATTTGGAACAACTCCAGTGAGACACAACAACCGCTGCTGCACTTTCAGTCATTCTGTTGAACTAACGGTAACAGAATTCCGTAAACAAAAGCACATTGATCGGCGATGGCCTCAACTGACGCTGTCACTCAACACGCAGGTTTAGCCAGTTGACAGCCGGTCAAAATCTGAATTCTCAATCGCTGACTTCCACTTCCCTGAACAGGCCTGCCTGCTTTGTTTGAGGCACGCAGACATTCACCGTTACAGATGCTACGGCGTAGAATGGGAGAATGATGGCCACGAGAGAATAGAAATAATACTAACGTGAATATAAATAAAGCAATAAGCATCGGGTCGCTACTTAGCAATTTTTTTTTTGTCTGTTGAGGGCGCGGTCTGGAACGTAACCCCCGCGATAAACGAATATTCTATGCAAACCACGGTAGCATTTCATATTGCGTGTGGAAACCTTTGTCATCGCCCTCTTATATCGCGTAATAAATTGTCTGAGAAATATTATGGCAACATTTTTGTGGGGCCGCATAAAGGATGTGGAGGGCCCGAGCTGCCCCGCGGGCCTTGAGTTTGACACCTGCAATGTACATCCAGTATTTTACAATTGTTGTTGCAATCCAGCCGCTTCCTGAAAATATTCCCCAATTTGGTGGCAGGACTCAATTGCCTGACTAAAATGCCGATTTAAGTTTACAAAATCTAACTTTTTTTTTTAATTTAGTTGTTTGCATTTAGTTGTTTGCCTGACTAAAATGCGGATTTTAGTCAGGCAAACAACTAAATGCCCGTTCCATGGCTATTTCATGGTTTTTAATTTTGATGTTATGATACTTTAAGGAATTTTCAAATGTGTGTCTTTCATGTAAGTGCTAATAAATACATTCAATGATCATAATGAACTACCCCACGCCCCCATTGTTGTTTTTAGTGTGCCACTGACTGTACGAGCTCAGGGAGACGACTGAAAAGTGGCCCACGTGTAAAAAGGTGAGTATGCGTTCTTGCATACACGTCAACGTACAAACGAATTGAGCGTTAATCACCTCCGTGCCTGTAACGAAATGTGAGTCGGATGAAGTGGAGAATGGATGAACATAATTTCACATTAAAAAAAAAAACAAATAGTGTGCCATGTTCCACAATGAATCAATCCACACTTATGTACCACTGACATGTTTGTGCGCTCGTGTTCAGCCGGCAGCTGCGCAGCGGTAGACATGCGGACAGCAGAACCTTGGCCCGTTCCAGCTGGCCCTCTTCTTCCATCAGCAGATCACTATTAGGAAACTTTGAGGTATAAAAACAAATGCTAACAGCTAACTGGGCTAACTTCTCCGACTTTGCAATTAGACCCCTGACTAAGGAGTCCATTCAAATGTAGAAAGTGCAATATCAAAATTGGACCTGAATAAACTATTAAAAAGCTGTCATGCAACGATCTTGAATTTGGAAAGTGAAATACAACCGAACTGTGTTTTGGCAGTGATTCTTTTGGTGGACACGTAGTGTCGATCATGACCGCGTCCTTTTTTTTTTTTTGCGTGTCCTAGGAGTCCATGCTAAAGGGCCGCTTCTCGCCATCGGGCCGCATCGAAGGCTTCACGGCGGAAATCGGCGCCAGCGGCTCCTACTGCCCGCAGCACGTCACGTTGCCCGTGCAGGTTACGTACTACGACATCTCCGAGCACAGTGCCCCCTCGCCCTTCCTGGTCAGTGAAAACACCTGCGCTTCATTTACATTTAAATCTGGTTGACGTCTGCTTATCACTTTGGAACAAAAAGTGTCTGAGCATGCGTTCCGGACATGCTTGTGTTCACTCATCTTCTCGTTGGTCACATAATACTTCAAAAATGTTCTGATCACGCAAGTCTGTTCTTTGAGGCTTTATTTGTTCCAGACTTTTAGTTGAAGCCCAACCAGGACAGATCATTTGAAATTGAGGCCCAAGGGGCTCCTGGGTTCACTGGCTCTGGAACTCCTTAAAACATGAAAAGCCTCCTCTTTTTTTGGATTTAAATTGAGAGTTTTTGCTATAAAATTTTCAACACTAATTTTATTTACAATAAATCACCCCTTCATTGCAAGTTCCAGGTTTGCAGTGTAGGTGTTGTGCTGATTTATTTATTTTTCTGTCCTTTTTTTCTACTGCCCCTGGTTTGTTTTGGGGTGTAATTCTACCCAGGACCACTAGATGGAAGTACATTGTTATTTGACACTAAATTTTCAGCCCATTCTTGTTTTTAATGAAGAAAATTAGATGTCAAATCCTCTTTAGTCCTGCTTTTTACGCCTACAGAAAGCAGCGGCTTGAGGTTCTTTTGATATTTTACGGATGTTTGTTCATGTATGCAACACCAAGACTCGAGGCGAACTCTTTTTAGTTGAAGCACCGTGGCAACTAAGCTAACATGAAAATTCCAAGACACGCACTGTAAGTCAGCCAAAGTGTGCAGCAGATGTTTGTCAGCAACAATAAAACGGTCAATTAACAAAAATAAATAAATGAACTGGTTGCATATGTGCGAGTAGGTGAAATTTCAGGGTTAAAATGCTTCCATTTAGAGGCAGTCTGCAGCCTTGAACACGTTTGTTTGGGGCAAACCTGTTTCAAGACTGGGGCCATAAGTCAATTTTTTTTGGCAGCTAATAAAGAAATATGTGCAGCGCTTTGGGACATGTGGTTCACATGTTTGGCTCACAGCTGTGAGGTTCTGACTTCCAGTCTTGGCTCAGGCCCTTCTTGTGTGGAATTTGCAAGTTACTCTGGCTTCCTCCGACATTCCACATCGCAGAAGGAGTCATGTTAGGTTCATTGAAGATTCTGTCATTTGCCTCAAAGTGTGCATGGGATCGGCGGCAGTTGATCCACAACTCCAATGAGGAAAAGCGTTTCAGAAAATGGATGCAGGGAATAAAATGTATCCAACTATGCATGTATGTCACAAATGACGGAGGCCCTCTCTCGTTGTCTGTCACAGGGTTTGATATCCTTGGAGCAGCTTGGAAAGAAAGGATACAGCATACCCAAAGCGGGGACCATTCAAGTGGTAGGTTCATTGTGTTTATTTGAAAAAAGAAACTCCCATTTATCCATTCAAGCCCCCCCTCAGCCCCCACCCAAATGCAACAAAATGTTTTTGTAAAGTGTATTTTTTTTAAATGTTGATTGGCAGCTTGTACATTATGATTAATTTATGAAGGCACCTTCTCGTTTGCGCCATTTGGCCACCAGGGGGAGGTATTATACAGTCAGACTGACACGAACGAAGAATTTCACTGCTGTCGTTGAGTCAGTAAGCTGCAATAAGATTTGTTGTCTTTAGCTGAGGCGATAGAATATGTGCCTGTGAGTATTGTTAAATTCAAAACTCAAAAAAATGTTGGAAAACACTGCACTCGATTCAAAGCATGATTTTTTACTTTCATTTGGAAACGACACAAAACTTGAAACCGCTCTATGTTCATTTTCATTCCCCTTGCAGACCTTATTTAATCCCAACAAAACTGTGGTAAAGATGTTCCTGGTGACCTACAACTTTGACGACATGCCTACCAATCACATGACGTTCCTGCGTCATCGCATCTTCCTGATGCCTGTCGAGGAGGAGGGAGACGGCAAGAAACACGGATCGGCAGGGAGCGCGCCGCTAGACGGCAGGAAGATTCTCTGCTACCTGATACATCTCAGGTATGAGTTCAAAATCAACATTTCGAAAGTAGTTGTCCGTGACGACGGTGTGACACACTCGTCACGAGTGCACCGTTAACATTTTGTGTTATAATAACACTCCATTTCGAATAATGTGCTTTTCTGGGGTAAGAATGCGTGCGGTGGTTTATTTTGGATCAAATTAAATTCATAAAATGGGACCAGAGATGGCAAAAATCATGTAACTCATGTACTTTTGTCAAGTCACTCTGACTATTTTAACAAATACTGTATGACAAAAACTGTTTAAAAAATATATTTTTGTGCAAACTACCGTTATTGAAATTGGTTTCAGCAGTGCAACATGACACACTAAAGCATTTTGAGTGCCGTGTACCACAAAAAATCGGTTCTAGGTCAGTAAGCACAACAAGAATTAATATATTAAGTGCACCAGATTGTAAAGCCCTCTGTTGATTTTTGATGAAAGGATTTTAGGCGCGCCTTATAGTCTGAAAAGTACGCGATATTTTCAGTACTGTACAGTTTCACTTTACAGTGGGGGTGACCAATCACAGTTGTGTTTGAAATAAATGGACTCGGTTCAAAATGTTTTGCTATTCGGCGCGATATATGCTAGCTGATGGTGGGACTGAAATCCGCTTTTTTTTTCTGTTGTTGCCAACTCAGATTCCACAGCTCCAAATCTGGGAAGATCTACTTGCACAATGATATCCGGCTGCTATTCTCCCGCAAGCCCGTGGAAGTGGACACGGGGATCCCTTACGAACTGAAATCTTTCACCGAGGTGCCAAGTAACCCCAAATACTCCCCCCGTGTGTGACCTTCCTGCGCTTCCTAAAGAAGAGGGAGCCAAACAGACTGGATTTGACAAGGACGGAAAAACAGACAAACAGACTGGATTAGGGAAGCCAAACGCCTACAGGACTCGCTCTTGATCCAGCACGGGTCAAAAGTCTGTACAGAGAAATGCACAAACACTGACTCCCACACACACACACACACACACACACACCGCTGACTGAATTCAGACTTCACACGTCCGGTGGCGACTCACGTTTAACTTGCATGCCTTGTGACTTCACCACCTGAGTTTTCCTCGAGTGCCGTACTTATCACACTGTCCTTCACTCTGCCCGCACACGTAGCACAAAAAGTCATTTTGCTCTTCACGAAAGGGTGATTGAATAGAAAGACAGGGTGCGGTCGAGAGACACTAAAGAGAAAGTATGAGTGAGGATATCAGTCGTGTAAGAAGACCCCAACATTATTTGACTCTTCGAGGGGGGGAAAAAAAAAATCAACAAAAACACATCAACTTCCTGTTATGTGGCCAGACTGAGGGACAATGTGCTATTTGTTTTTTTTTTTAAAGATTTTATTTTTTTAGACTCTGTTCGGAGCAGTCTGATGTCGGAGCAGAAGAATGAAAATGTGTAGTATTTTTTAATTTATGGATTTAGTTTTTTTTCGCAAAATGTCTTAAGAAGCAATATGCTGCACAAAAGTAGAGTGTGTTCTTTAAGCCAGATGACCTTTCGCTCTCTGGGAGGGGGCGGGACTTGAGGGAGGGAGGGGTGGGGGGGTATTTAATGACGGGGGGGGAAAGTATATGTACATATTAATAAACTTTGCGACTGTCAAGAACAACCCGTTTGTTGAGCCTTTTCTTTTGACCAATACGGTGGCGCCTTGAGATACTGTCGATTGACGTACACTAGCTTAATGATAACACATAATGGGAAATGCCATAGACATGCTAATGAATAGCGTAAGCTATTCCTTTTGAATATGAAAGGCGGCGCAACGCATAGACAGATGTCACAATGCTCGCAGGCATGTATTCTTTATCTTCCACCAAGAATGGCAAATATTACTGCGGCTTGAAGAGTTGAGAACGGCTTCAAAAATGCGCGTCTCCTTTATTGTATTTATTTAGATTTGAGGGGATGCTGGTGCATACTTATTCATGCAACCATTAGCAACAATAATATTAATCAAACATGTTTTGATAAAAAGATTCTTCACATTAAAAAAAAAAAGTGACCAAACAACCCCTCAATTTTTTTTTTTTTTTTTTGCATTTTTATACAGGAAGTGCTTGCTTCTTGACAGTGTGTGTTGTGATCTATATGACATCAAGCAGCATCTGGGCAGCACCTTCGATGGCCTGGCTCATGACTGACACGAGGAGATGCAATTGGGCCCGGGTGGGGGTTGTTCCCGACGACATGGTGTCGCTCAAACCGGGTAAGGTGCGCATGGTGACGTCGAGTGGCGCCCAGATGAGGTGTCTGTCGTAAACAAATGAGAATGCATTGATAAAAAAATGTTGCACACCAAGTGATGGTGCACTAAATGACAATGTCAGCCTTAGTTTTTTTTGTTTTGTTTGTTTGTCGATGAGCTGGAATCCAAAGTCATGGAATTTGTTGGATTTAAGTACAAATACCAGAAAGCAACACTGGCGTATTTATTTTCCTGCAGCACCCCGTAAAAAAAAAAAAAAAGCAATGTAATGATGCTTGTGATTTCGATTGAGATGCGTCATGCATGTTGGGCTCATTGAAGACTCTCAAATCAAGGTCCCTCAATCATTGAGTCTGCCTGCCTTCCTTCCTTCCTTACCTGAATTTACTTGGGGAGCCCACGGGGTTCAAAAACGCTCGGTCCAGCAGCATGAGCTGGTCATTAATCTTTCGTATCTTAAGTGGCCTGAAAGAAGAAACGGAAATAAGTGTTGCCTTTGCATGTGGGAGAGCATGTATGTGCGTATATGAGTATTACGTTTCATTTGCCAGGTCTGAGCTTCGAATGACTCGTTCTAAGTTGGAAGCCGCACTGCGGAAGTTGGCCACTGCACGTTTGATTGGTTCTGGAAAGAGACAGAAGTGCCATGTCAACAATTTTGATGAAAACGGCCTTTTGAGAACCTGACACGAATTTTGGATTGACCGTGTGGGACATGAAATTCCTTACCCATGGAGATATTCAGAGAAAGCAGGTAGTTTTCATACGCCACCAAAGCCCCGCGAAGGTACTCCTCAAGAGCCTCCGCGTAGTCGCTGCAGTTTAACGGCAACACCAGACTGTCGGCCAGTCTCACTAGGACGCTCCCGGCGGTTTTGCCGACGGCCTGGTGGATGTAGAACCCTGAGAGGAGCGTGGGGCAGATTGACTTGTTAGGACCGCCCCACACCGACCGAAAACGGCAGAACACGACTGAACTGGACAACACGGAGAAAAATAGACTCGGACAGCCGGCGCTAAATACAAGGCTGAGTCCATTCAGTGAAGGCACTCGTGTGCTTCCGTGACAGAGACTCTCCATGCTTCGCTTTATCATCTACACGTATATATCATCGCTTTTTTTCCCCCCAATTGTTACATGAATGGGATGTCCAAAACTCAGGCACCCCATTAAAACGTACAAAAAATGTAAAAATGACAAAAATGTCCGAACATGTTTTTCACAGCACAGCGATATTTATTTATAAATTTTAATTATAATTAAGGACTGCAGCTCAACGAAAGGCCATCATTCAGCCACTCATGAACCACGCACAATGCGCGGCAGTCGTTGCGTCGCTCAGTGTGTGGTGGGCCTTCGTCACGAATCTGCCGGGAGCTCAAACGCGTCCGTCGCATCAAGTTGTGTGTTCGTGTTACATGAAGCGCAATAAATGAATGAGGTTCACTCACCAGGATCAATGAATTTGGAGGAATAGTCGAATGTGTCGTATGCAGTGTGATACGCCGGGTAAATCCGAGTTCTTGTTTTAGTCTGGGAAGAAAATAATTGAGAATCGGAAATATTTCAATTCTATCGGGCTTGATGACATGTATAGATAGATCATTTAATGTCTTGAATCATTTTCCATACCCTGTCAAAAGTGTGTGAAATATCCAAGGAAGTGATTCCGAGGTAGTGCACGAAAGGGGCGTAATCACTTCCGGCTCCTGTCAAGTACCCCAGACTGACGCCAGAAACACAGACAATACATTAACCTGCGATGAGACATTTTAAAAATCCTGTACAGAAAATACATCATGGGTCAACTTTGCAGGAAAAAAAAGTGACTCCTGTACAAATTTGTGTTTTGTCATCCGGTATGTTTGAAAGTAAAGTGCAACACCTGGGAATGAGTCCGTAGACCGGGCTTATTCTATTAGCATAGCGGATCCACTTGTCATACACAGACATGGAATCCGTTCCAGGAGCCTTGACCTGTCCGACAGATACGCTTAGATCAGTCAAAACCACTAGACTGTGGTGTCTTTTTTTTTTTTTCTTGATCCCTTCTTGATCTCGGCAACTTTTCCCCCCCTTTTGCCACAATCTACATTCTGGGTTGGGGGACTTGAACTCGGGCACTTTGCTCTGCTGCTGGCCCAGTTGCCCTGCGAGCGAGCTCTGACCTGCTTGGCGGCTTTGAAGATGACGCTCTGTAGCGATGGCATTCCTGATGCTTGGAGAGAGGCGTTGCCTGAGGATGGGGAAAAAGATAAGGATGCTAGTGAGCTAACATTGCAACGTGCCAATTTCATTTGCAGTCAAGCGGGAAGCTTCTTACCTTGAACGGCGACATCCACGTTGATATAAGCCACGGTGCGTTCGCTGAGCTTGGTGAGATATTGCTGTAAAACAAACCGAAAGAAAAGGAAAAAAATGGATTTGCTTCCATTTGGTCCAGCATGAGTCAAATTATTACCTCCGTGTATTCACTGGACCCAATGAGACCAAACTCCTCGGCCCCCCAGCTCGCAAAGATAATGGACCGACGAGGCCTCCATTTGCCTGCGGCGCAAATGAACAAAAGCTTCCGCTCAGCATTCAACTGAAAAGACGACTTTGAAGCTTCCTCCTCACCTTGCTTGAGCGCCTTGCCGAGCACACGCGTCAGCTCCAGCATGACGGACGTCCCGCTGCCTGGGTCGATGGCGCCGTGAACCCAACTGTCCCGGTGGTTGCCGTAGATCACGTATCGGTCTGTGGAGAAAGACGGACAATTGCGCACCAGGGATTCCTTGCCAGTATCCATAAAAACAAGTGGGATGGTTCGTGGTCTCACCGGGCTCCACGCTGCCCCTGATGACTCCCATCACATTGGAAGAGTTCTTCACCTGGCCATGGTTGAATATGGCCAGCTTCACCTCACTACAAAACAGGACATTTGCCTGACAGAAGCTTTTCAGGTATCGTATTTTCCGCACTACAAGGCGCACCTGGAAGCATTCAATTTTCTCAAAAGCCGACTGTGTGCATTATAATCCGGTGCGCCTTATATATCGATCAATATACTTATTTTAAATGTTCTGTGAAGCACATTGTCACAGCTGCGGCGGTTGTGGAGGCTCCACATAAATAAAGCTGTATTGTATTGTATTCCCTTTAGCGTAGCTCTTATCTAGTGGATGCATAATGCAACCGCAGCCACTATTGTAAATTCGATTCTATGCACCTTATAATGCGGTGCGCCCTACTTAAGAAAACTGTTTTAAAACAGGCCAATCATTGAAGGTGCAGCTTATACTCCCAAGCGCCTTATCATGCGGAAAATACGGTAATTTTATCACAACAAAATCTGTTGGGAGTCACTTTAGATTCTTGGGGTAGGTTGTTTATTTTTTTGGGGGGGGGGGGGGGGTTTCCTAAACAGGATGAATAAAAATTCACAAGTACTAGGCCAATTAACTTTTTTAATTGACATTCCATTTAATTTAATTTACTTTAATTTAATTTTATTTTATTGACTCAGTATGACTTAAATGTGTTCTTGGCTTTGCTGTTCGGTGCTTTCTACCGTCTTTATTACCGATTTGCTTTACTATTTGGTGTATATGTTAAATTTCTCCATGTACAGCACTTTGTATGCAGCGATGGCTGTTCGAAAGTGCTCTATAAATACAGTTAAGTTGAGTTGAGTTAATATAACTCATTTTACTTATATACAGTTAGGGCTGGAGGTTTGGCCAGTCCTCCAATTTGATGTTTCACTGTATCTGACGTTGCTTCAATAGTGAAATGATTGAAAAAAAACATTTCACGAGAAACTTTTGGCCATAATTTATGCAATACATATGTTGCCGATATGGCAAAACTTCATATATTATTGCGTGACAAAACAGTCAATAATGAAAAAAAGAAGCAGCTCTTTCCAAATAGGGCTCTTGTAAATCCGCGTACCTGTTGTTGAAAGCAGAAGAGGGTCGAAAGCCCGGACCGCCAACGTTGTATGTGCAGTTAAAATCTCCTTGCCACCCCGCTGGAGCTGGTTCTCCACCCAGCTCACTGAAACATCCAATGTAAACTTTTAAAAAGTTTTAAAAACATTTAAAAACAACATGCAGTGCTTCGTTGAGATTCAGGTTGAATCTGTTCCATGCTAGTGTGCTGCATTGTGTGTTAGCATTAAGCTAGCGGAGAGCAAACTTGTGTGGTGGTTTGAAATACATATTCTCTTCATAATCCTCTTTGTTTGATGTTTATCGTGACAGGAAACATCAACACAAACCAAATTAACGTGTAGGCATCCTCATAGCCGATGGGTTGAATGGGAATGGGAGGAATCCCAGTGATGTCCTTCTCTGGAATTCTGTAAGTGTTTTCTGCAAAATGGCGGAGAGTGGTGTGAACATCCTTTTGAAATGGTTTATCTTTGTGAACTTTGGATGTGGCCTGTTGTAAAAATCACAAGGTACCGTAGCAGAACAAAGAATAATAATAAAGCACAACCAATAAAAAAGACACAATAGCGTTTTGTGTTACTACCTCATCCGTTACCTTCCACCTGGCTTACCTTTGGCAGCCAAATACGGAGTGAGCGGGTCGCCATAGATCGAGGAAAACGCGCCTCTCTCCGTGCCCGAAGGGGGCAAGTACCAGGAATGCGGATATGTCTCGTTGTTGTCCGACATGAAGCCGTCGTTCATGTCCAGTGGGTCCGTGTAGACCAGCACGCCGCGGATACCGTAGGGAGCCGCGTTGATGGCCTGGACGACACATGTTGAAGGACTTGTAGGGAAACACTCATTGATTGACTAACTGCGAGTTTGAATACACACACACACACACACACACACACACACACACACACACACACACACACACACACACACACACACACACACACACACATTGATATACATGTGTGTGTGTGTCTCTCTCTCTGTATATGTGTATGTATGTATATGTTTTTGGATTTTGTTGAACAGCAATGCTGTTTACTCTTGTAAAAACAGGTTTCCAGTCAAACAAAATACAGTAAACTAGTGCCACTCACTTTGTCTGCTCTCCCAGTGCCACCGTATTTTGTGATGGCGATAGTGTCTTTGAGGTTCATTGTCTGGTTCAGCAGCCGGTAGTCATCTACTGTCCCATAGTTGGCATACACAAGTTTGCCCTTAGAAGGAAGTGGGGGGATGTGATTCAATAACAATTTAAAAGTCTGAGAGCCATGTGCTTTTACCTGCAATGCCACTGTAATTGAAATATTAATACTAGATATGAGGGGTGCGCGCAACAGACAATTTGATCCAGTTTGTCGCTGGACTATCATAACAATAACAATGCAGAATAATGTTCACGTTCCATCCTTGCCGTTGTGTGATCATTCCAAAGGTCATCACTCCCGATTGTAGGATAGTTCAAATTAGGGTTATCACTTCATTTACAGTATACTGGGCTCCTGGGCAATTTTTATTTGTCTAGTTTTATACGAGCTAAACATTTAACCAAGGCTCCAGTGACCTTGAGATTTTACTGTTATCGCCGTTTCCCTTCCGCTCAGTTTTTCACAATTTGCGAGCTCTCACTGTGTGTCGCTGAAATGTTGAACGTATTTTGATCAGTTGTTACCTGTACTTGCCCTGCAGGAGAATACGCAGCATAGGGTTGGACCACAGCAGGATCCTCCTGGTCCGCAGTGTAAGCCTTCTCTTTCTCTCTGACCGTGTGCAGCACGACATTGGACGGGGTCACTGGAAAAAAAAGAAGGATGAAATGAGATACTGTGGCGAGGTTGGTTGCGTTTGGTTTTGCTGATAGCTTACCAACAGTGACCTTGTTGGGCCTGTCGGGATCAGGAAAGGACAGGTAGACCATGTATTCCTCCCTCCACGCCCGGTCCAGACCCGTTTCTGGATCCCTCCATCTGTTCAGCATCAACTGCACCGTTTGCTCGTCTCCGACTGTGGTGGCCATGTGAGGAGTTTTGCTCAACTCCCTGTCGAGTAGAACACAATCATTTTTTTTCCCCAGATTAATTTCCCATGATGGTTTAAAGCCTTTACCGAATACATAGATGGGCAATATCGGCAAGCATGAGGATATCAATTCTATTTGCGTGGCGGCCGTAGTTTATCTTCACCTTGCCTGTTTTTGATTTGTTATATTGGAACAATGGCAAGAAGTGTTCAAGTTTTTCCAAGTCGCGTCACGCGAACTCACCTGAGGTTTTCCTGAATGCGGCTGTTGTCCACCTGGGACAAAAGCTCCTCGAGCAGGTTCTCATCCACATCCCTGGACACATCCTTCACCCAGGCCGGCGCGGAGTCGCTACTTTTGTCGATGCCGTAGTGTCCGATCAGGATTCCGGCAGTCAGCGCAGCTGCAGCGCACAAAATTCCAGTCACCACTGTCTTTATCATGGTTTTTTAAAAAAGTTTTTAATTCGCTCAACTTAATTTGAGCTCTTGGGGATGAATGGTGATTAAAAATACCCCAGAGAAAATATTTGCATCGTCCCAACTGATCCGTTCAACAGCAGTGACCTGGTGACACTGGCCCACATGCTCACGATAACAGTTGGGCTGGTGTTTAAAGATGGGATGGACTTTATCCTTCCGTTTATGTCAGTGTGTTGGCATTTGCGTGTGGGCTTTTATTTTTATTTAGTTTTGCCTCATTTGATACTCCTCTCCTTGGGCACCATTAGTTCCCACACTGTAAAGTGCAGACAAAATTATGAAAAGACTTTATTGACACCTTGTATGATGTGAATCTCTCTCTTTTTTTTTTTAAATTAAGCAAAGAATGAAAACAAAAATGAGAAATGAACAAAATAACTAAATCTAAAGTTGAAAAAAAACATTTCCATAAACAAAATAAAACGAAGAACAAGAGTGTTTAAAAAATAACTATCTCTGACAGTCATAAAACTATGATAAATGTATTTACTGTATGGCCAATGAAAGGGAAGGTTAAAGAGTCGTTTGGGAACTGTAGCTGACTTAATTACACCCCCAAAAAAAACCCTCATGAAAACCATCAAACTCATACTGAAAACTAATCGAGTTTGAAAAACCAAAGTCAAAACAAAATTAAAAGCTAACTGTACTGAAAAATCCAAAACTATTCATGGTACCTATTGACTTGCTTTATTTTCCTCATTCGTGTCACGGGTGCGTTGGAGCTTCTCCCAGCTGACACTGTAAAGGGTGGCACCCTAAATAACCAACTGGTCAACCTGCTGCCCCTTCGAATTGTGCTTTTTTTTTTTTTTTTACCAGAGCGATGCTCCTCTCTTGTGGTAAGTAATGGTATTGCACAATATACTTTTCTTTTTCTAGCAATCTTGCAAAAAAAATATTAGATAGCAAACCATCTTATAATTTAATTCTTCCAGCTCGAGGATCAGTGGTGTCCTTTATGAGATATTTTTATTATGAGATGCTTACACCAATGGATATAAAATATTTGGTATTGTTTCCTCGAGGTAAATATCGAAGAGTAACAGAATGCTTTTATGTCTCCAAGGCAAATTTCATATTTGCAAGTTCCGAGCGACGTCATAGCCTAAAATATCCACTGCTTTTTAGCGAATCTAAACTTTTTTTGTACAACTTTCTAAAGATGATAAGGAAAAACAGAGGCCATAATAAAACCCGCTGTAATTTCGAGAACATTGTAAAAGCAATTTGCACATAAATATAAACGTATATTCTATTTCTATGTTAATTTTTTATGTATTGTAAGATTTAATTACTTTTATATCTTATTTACATATAAATAAAATAAAAGTTTTCTTTGAAAATACTCTGCTTTTACTCTGACAAAATACCTCTACTTCCTCTTACCAGAGCAGTGCTACTCCCTGTGGTCATTACGGGTATTGCATAACCAAACAAATAAAAAAAACAAAACACCACGCGTAACCAAGGAGAGACACACCGTGTGGTTTAAAACAATATTATTTTACCAATTGAAAGTGTTGGGCTACTCCGAGACGACCGCCTTGGTGATATTTGATGAGAAGGACAAGTTGAATTCTCCCAGCATGCATTTGCTCTGTCAGCCCATTCGCTTTCAGTTGCTCGTTCTACCTCCAGTCAGTGGAGCGACTGCGTCCAAATCGAAACGGTAAACACAATTTGTTTTGACTCCGATTTAAGTGTATTTAAGTGTCGCGATATAAAAAGTAATAAAGAGTTGGCGCTGTAGAACCTTATCGGTTACATTTGACAACGGCTTATTCATATTCATGCTGAACACTAAATACATGCGGAAATAGTTTACGCTTATCTCCTACGTCAAAAGATTTAACACGAATGGAGCGAGCCTGCATGCAAAACTGCGTTAATCTTCGTGACTGTATTATTATTATTTTTTTTATCGTTAACATTTTGTGCCACTGCAACTGGCTACTCAGTCACACACAACTAACTAGAAGCAACAAGGAAACTTGAAATCATTGACGGTGGGACCGTCGTTCTAAAATTAGACATTCATTTTAATTTTCTTTGACTAACTTAGTTGATGAAAACATCGACAATGACACGTGAAAGTGCTTTTGTTATTATCATTACTGTACTTCCCAAGTCATTTTTAGCAAAAAACTCCCAGTCATCCAGAATGCGGTAATCTGCCAAAGTTAAATCAAAGTGACTGGATTTTTCTTGTTTATTGAATTTAGTTATTAAAAAAATACGATTTACCGAAATTACTTTTGCAATTGTGCTACAAGCTTTTGGTGTTTGTATGGCTGGGTTCCTTATACAATACATGCTGATTTATATAGCGCTTTCACAACAGCGGCATATGATATTTATATTAATATCCTTGTTCTACTCCATTGATTCATTTACGACACTCCTTTTCAGGGTCGAAGGGTCCTGGAGTTTTATGTGACCACAGGATTGACAACACCCTGGCCCGTTTTGAGACAATTACCATTGACATACACATACCTGAACCCAACCTCATTTCACCGTCAGGTAATTGATCTCAACTCTGTTCAAATTTTCAGCTCAGAGCAATTAAAAAAAACATTACTGACTCTGTCACATACTCATTTTAATCCTCAAAAAAAGAAAAAAGACCAGTAAAGCATTTCTTGTGTGATTGTGGTTGATTTGTATTCCAACAGGTGGGTTCATGTGTCAGCAGCCACCATGTTAGTGGCTCCACTCTGCTTGGTGGTCTTTCTTTACCTCGGCCAGGCGTTGGGGGCACAGCTTCCACATTTAAACTGGCGTGACATCAACGGTGCTCAGCCGTTCCCCTGGCTTCATATGAGACTCCCCCAAACGGTCATACCCGTGCACTACGACCTGACAATTCACCCCAACCTGACCACTCTGAGTTTCACCGGAGTCGTTCGCATCCAGCTGGATGTACTCGAAGAGACCAAAGCCATCATTTTACACGCAAAGCAGTTGAAGACCTTCAACGTGAAGCTCAAGACGCCCGAGGGGTTGAGGTCTCTTGAGGTTATCGAGAATTCTGTTTACCAGCAGCTTGCCCTGCTCTCGCACGAGGTGATCCCCAAAGGGCGGGACTACGAGGTCCATATGGAGTTTGCCGCAAACCTCTCGGACAGCTTCCACGGTTTTTATAAGAGCAGCTACCGCACCAGCAGCGGGGAGCTCCGGTAAGCCTTAGTATATGGATTTCAGTCCCTTTTTTTGTGGGTGGGTGGGAGCTTTTGCAATGGTGTTATGTAGGCCCTGACCAATACGGATCCTTTGAAACTGATATGGATTCCGATAATTGGCACAATAATCCAATCCTGAGTTACAGGCAGAACATTTGATTGTTTTATATACATAGTCTATTAGGATTTGTTTAACTCATTCAGTACCAGCCAATTCTAAACCAAGTCTGAAAAGACGTATAAAAACGTCTTTGGGAGTGAATGAGTTAACTGTATGACCATTTTTTTTTCCTCGCCACTTTTTTGGGGGGAGGGGGGTGGATTCTTGACTGTGTTATCATTGTCATATTGTGTATTTTGTTTGTCGTCGTTATTAGGACTCTGGCATCGACGCAGTTTGAAGCCACGTTTGCTCGAACAGCCTTCCCTTGTTTTGATGAGCCCGCCTTCAAAGCCAACTTCACCATCTCCATTGTACGCGAGGCACGACACATCGCCATCTCCAATATGCCCAAGGTACTCTCCAATCATTTCGACTATTTCACCACATACTATTTCGGATTTTTAATTTTTAATGTGGACTGACGGCACTTGTTCCTCAAGTTTTGTCACTGCTGCTATACAATATGTTGCTCTGCATCCGTTACCTCATAGATAAAAACGGTGGCGTTACCCGGAAATGTGTTTGAGGATCACTTTGCCACCACGGTAAAGATGAGCACGTACTTGGTGGCCTTCATCGTGTCTGACTTCCACTCCGTCAGCAAGACGACCCAACATGGCGTCAAGGTGAGGTGCCGTTCCAATCAGACTCAGCATTTCAGCGCAAGCTAATAAGAGAACGAGAACACGCTGGCATATTTTCCGTGACCATCTTCCGGTGTATCCGAGTGCCCGTATTAAACGGCCCCTAGGTTGCCATGCATGCGCGCGCACCAGGACCAGCACAATGTCTATTGAATCGAATTAAAAATTGGCAAAAACTGTTTAATTATGTAATTACTGTATGTTTTAATGAGGCACAATTTTATTATTTTAGTACTAATTTTTCTCTTGAAAAAAAAAACGCCAATTTTTGGGGGGGCTGGCATTTCCACTTCAATTCAATTCAATGGGAAAAGATGATTTGAATGTTTTTCATCTCCATTTACATCCTCGAATGTTAGCATCCTGACTTAAGCATTACGAAGAAACGCGTGGCGCAAAGACTGACGCATGCATCCCTGATTGCCACCAGATTTCCGTCTACGCCGTAGCTGAGAAAATCAACCAGACGGACTTCGCGCTGGACGCCGCCGTGAAGCTGCTCGACTTTTACGACGACTACTTCAATATCCCGTACCCACTCCCCAAACAGGGTGAACGCGTTTTTCAATATGTGACAATGGATGATGGGAATGTGACATGTCGTAACATTTCAGTCTCATGTGCAAATCGGCGACATTGTTCATACCCTGGCCGCCTCAAACTTATCGGATCAAATGTAGTTGGTGTTTTAGGATTCAACAGTCACCCACAAAAATTTAGACTCACAAGGAACTGGTCATCCTGGTCTCTGTGGACTATTTGTAGTTTTTTTTATCGTGCAAGGTGCTGGTTATCGCGGTTAGAGGAGTGGTTACTAGTTTATGGTTTTGTGTATATGTCAACAGCAGTTAAATGGAACGAATCATTGGCGTCGTAGAGGGTGCCACCAAAAACTTGACATCGTCTCATCTAATAACGCAGCCATCACTCATTTGAACAATCTCAATTTTTAACAAGATGCGTCTCATTAAATATCTGAATATCGTTCAACGCAAATGTAAATTCCTTGAAGGCTTTTCTAGTTTTATTTCCTCGGGGTGACGAATGACATTTACTAGCTGGGAAATGGCATTCCGCGTCTTAGGAAACGTGAGTACACACCAACTGAAAAGCGGATTTGGTACAAAAATTCAAAAAGGAAAAACAAGCAGCGTGTCACTGGGAATACCCTTCCAAGAACATGAAGTGAAGTTTTATCCGTCTGAAAATGGGGTTGGAATTTTGATCAATATTTCATGTTTCATCTTGTTTGCTTCGGAGTTACTCGGATATTGACATTTGAAACGATGCATCCCGTGTGTAGGCGTTGTAAAGCTTGTGCATTTCCTTTCCATGTCTGTTTGTGCTCCCCGCAGACCTGGCTGCTATTCCCGATTTCCAGTCGGGAGCGATGGAGAACTGGGGACTGACCACCTACAGGGAGTCGGCCCTTCTCTTCCACCCCGAAAAATCCTCCGTCACTGACAAAGTGCAAATCGCCAAGATTATCGCTCACGAGCTTGCGCACCAGGCAAGAGCGCCGATCCCAAAAAGTCGACGCATCCCTTGTTCAAATGCCAGTCGTTTCAAAACCCAACCTTTCCCATGTGCAGTTTCCCCATGCCTGCGTGGGTTTTCTCCGGGTCCTCTGGTTTCCTCCCACATTCCAAAAACATGCACGGCAGCTTAATGGAAAGCTCTAAATTGTCTTTAGGTGTGACGGTGATTGGGAAGGGTTCTTTGTCTATATGCGCCCTGCCATTGGCTGGCAGCCACTTCAGGGTGTTGCCCGCCTGCAGCCCCAAGACGACTGGGATGGGCTCCAGCGCCTCCGTGACCCTCGTGAGGATAAGCGGATTAGAAAAATGGAAGGCTGGATGGGTGGATAAACCATTTCAAAACTTTTTTTTACACCATTAACGTGACCTATCGACCTGTAGATCTGATTGGGATAGGCATGGGCCAGTTTGATGCTTTACTGTGGTTTTAAGGCGTCAAAGCTTAATAAGCATCAATACAGGATGACACCTGTAATGAGCTCTTCTTTTTAATTAATTTTCTCCTCCACGCCTTCCTCCTCAGAGTGGGGAGGGCTGAGCAGCTACGTGAGAAGGAAAGAAAGAAGACAAAAGAAGCACGGATGTCTGCGTTATTGCCGTTGCGTTGTCTGTAAAGAAGAAAAAAAAACCCGGTGCCAGCGGGAACTATTGAGTAAATGAATAGCCCACGGGTCTGTTCTCAAATGACTCACCAATGATAGGAATTTGTCTGTCGCTGGGTAAGAAGAAATAAAACCCAACAAGAAGGTTCACATTAGCTTGTTTAAACTTCACATGGTTTCCTTCTGTCACAAATATCCTCTATTTTGTTTCAAAATAAAATTGTGTTCACTTCACAAAAAAACCTGGCATGTGATCAAGGATGCAAACTTTTTCGATGCACCGTCCTGTTATATGAGAATCTCCGTTGTCTTCTCTGTGCAGTGGTTTGGCAACCTGGTGACCATGGAGTGGTGGAACGACTTGTGGCTCAACGAGGGTTTCGCCAAATTCATGGAGTTTATTGCTGTCAACGCCACCTACCCGCAGTTCCAAGTGGTGAGAGCGTGACATCCTCCCCCCGGCGCGACCATGATTGATCCCCCACGCGAAGCACACTTTACAACAGCAGTCCCCAACCTTTTTCTGCCCCGCTTTAACGTCAGACAATATTTTCAGGGACCGGCCTTTAAGGTGTGGCAGATAAATACAACAAAATATGATATGACCCGCATGAAAACTGGTATTTTCGAAACACAATAATAAACATGAATCATGACACGAGGAACGTCCTATCTGGCCGCGACACTCTCTGCTCGCTATGGTTATGTTTAAACGTGCCTTCAAAATGAGAGAGACGGCAAATACAAAGCGCATGTAAAATACGACTCGCCATTGCCGCATATTATGCAGAGTGGGCTTGCTGCGTGGGAATCTCCCGTTGAGATAAAGCCGCATTTGAAATAGGACTCCTGAAAATATTTATTTAAAAGTAGCCTTCTTTTTCTTGAAAGTCGTAGGCTCCTCTTCTGTCTCCTGGCTGGGCCTTTCCGCCTTTCCCAAAGAAACTTTCCCAAGACATTTGTTTTTCACTCGTTTTGGTAGCTCCTGGGTTTCATTTTAGCGGTCACCTATCACATGACCTGCGTCAAGAGTGACGCACTGTAGACGGATGTAACAGAGAATCTGGTGATTTTTCAAAATAAAACATTTTTCAAATTCCAAAATAAATCAAACAGAAGTAATGTAACTTGGTTATTCTTTCTGTGCGGCCCGGTACCAAATGACCCACGGACCGACACCGGTCCGCGGCCCGTGGGTTGGGGACCGTTGCCGTACAAAACCCACCAACAAGGCTCTCTCCCCTCTCAGAACGACTTATTCTTGGGCAAGTGTTACACAGCCATGGAGGTCGACAGTCTCCGCTCATCCCACCCGGTTTCCACCGCTGTGGAAAACCCCACCGAGATCCAGGAAATGTTTGACAGAGTGTCCTACGATAAGGTGAGTTTTTTTTTTGCGCCCCGTTCGCAGCCTCCTCGATCAGCGTGTGGTTCTTTGTTGAACGCGGTTTGCTCCTTTTTCAGGGAGCGTGCCTTCTGAACATGCTGAAAGACTTCCTGACACCTGACGTGTTCGAGGTTGGCATCCTCCGCTACCTGAAGCGCTATAGCTACAAAAACACCGCCAACAGCCACCTGTGGGAGAGCCTGACCAACGTGAGCCATTCATGTGTCCGAGGACAATGCCCCGGAATTGTAGTTTGCTATATTCTTTATCCTCTGTGCAAAACAACACATATCACTGCAGCTTAGTGAGGAGTTGTGACTGTAGCGTACGGTTCATTTTCCCATTTCTGTGTGGTTTTATTTTTTTTTTTATACAACATAATAGAATTCTTTTTGCTTTATGAAAAAAACATGACGTTTTTGGTCCTTTTCTGGATGCTGCCGTTTTTTCATATTGCCACGTGTCCTCTCTCACTGAGAACTGAAAAGTGTCCCGTAGCAAATCGCAAACACTGCAATTAAAAAACAAAACAAAAAAAACCTGCTAGATTTTAGTTATAGGATTTAATTGTTTAATTTTTTTTTTTAAATGTAATTATGTACATTTTACATTTTAATTAATTTAGTGTCTTAGTAAGTTTAGAGCTGAAGAAGTGCTGTCCACATGCTTACCTATCATTGTTTTCACATCACATGAAAAGTGATACAGCCACTAATGACTTCCTGACTTACAGTATGTTCACACCTTTTTTGTTTGGTACATTTTTGTTGGAAGTGTTGTCGTAAACGCTTGCAAGTCACGGCAGCTTGTATTTGTAGAGCACGTTTCAAACACACAACGTGCGTCACATAGTTCAAAAACAAAATTGAAAGGCAAAAGGCATTTTGAAGCCAATGAAAGAAATAACAAGGAGTTTACAGTGCCAGACCATGATTTTAGAAACAATGATGACAGAAATGCTCGAAAAGACCTTAATCATAGGTATGGTGGAGGTGGTGGGGGGGGTGGAGCATCAATTTTAACCTTGATTTAAAACCTTTACATTTGGGGACAACTTCCGTTCTGTTGGGATCTTATTGCCTTTCTGTGCAGCATAACAGCAGAATGCTGACCCACCATGTTTGCATTGAACTTGGTCCTAACCTATAAAACGAAATTTATGTGATGTACTGTATATTCTTTCATATATTCTTTTCTCTTATCGCACAGGTTTGCGACCTGAATGATCTGCCAGGCGCGCCGTCGAAACAAAAAGAATTCTGCTCAAAACACATCCTCCCATCAGGAGAAAACGTACGTGCTTGAAAATGTCACCGGGTGTGATGGGCACGTTGTGATTGATTTGTGCCTCGTGTGGTCCATCAAACAGTACAATGGCGAGAAGTTTGACATCAAGACCGTCATGGAGACGTGGACGCTGCAGAAGGGCTTCCCGCTAGTCAACATCGACTTCAAATCTCGCAGGCTCATTCTCAGCCAGCAGCGTTACCTGATGACGGAGCCGGAGTCCGCCACCACTAAAGCCCCTGTGGAAACGTAAACAAAACAAAACAAAAAAATTATAAATACTATCCATTCATCTTTGCTTATCCTCATTACGGTCAAACTGCACAATTTTAATTTCAATTGTGATGTTCAGGCCCGTTTGGCAGATTCCACTCACATACAAGACAAGTGACTCTGCCACAACACACCACCACCTGATGAGAAACGCAGTCGGTAAGAGTTGGGGTTTTTTTTTGTTCCGCTAGACGCCAGGCGTGTCAAACGTATTTTTTTTGTCGCCGGCTCCATTTCAAGGAAGTCAAGAATAAATCGATTATCGAAATATGAAAACCAGTTGGTCATTCCAAATGAATTGAAATGTGAAAATATATATATTTTTTGTTTTATCCAAATACTTGATTATTAGGAGAATTTACTTAAAGCTTTTCGAATACCAATGGAGATTTATTTATTTATTTTTGGTCAATGTCCTCCTCTCCTGTAAATGTTTGTCTAGGCGGTTTATTCAATTAATTGTACTGTATGTTCAAAATTGTTTTTCTTGTTTTCTTTGATTTTTTTTTTTAACAACGTAACTGAGCTTAAAAATGTGTGTTTGTGTTTTGCACTTGTTGCTGAACCTTAGCTTGCAGTGAAACGGGCTTGTGAACAGTATTTGCGTTGACTGTCGCTCCTGGTCCACAGATCTCTTTCGCGTTCCCAACGGCGTGGACTGGGTCAAGTTCAACGTGGACATGAGCGGCTACTACGTCGTTCACTACGGCAAAGAGGGGTGGAAGAACATGATTAAACTGCTGCGCAACAACCACACGGCGCTGAGCGGCAAGGACCGAGCCAGCCTCATCCATGACGCCTTCCGGCTCGTCAGGTCGGCAAACGTCGAGAGCGATGCGTTGTTTTTTTTTCGGTGACGAGAGTTTGTTTTGAGGAAAGTTTTGGACTTTGCAAAAAGGCATCGATACATTTAGGGCAGGGGTGCCCAACCTTTTTTTGTCCCAAGGAGCCAACCTCCGGAGCAATAACTGACCTTAAATATGAACCAAACAGAAAAAGAAACCTGATACGATATCATTTTTAGTTTATTTCAGACAAAGAAAAGTTTCCATTTACATCCAGCCCTGACTGTAAACCTGGCGGGATCAGCCGGCAGCGGCTTCATTTGGAGGGGGAGGGGCCACAGCGGCACCAGGCGCTGCTCATTGAGAACAGGCTGAACGACGTGCTTTCACGTCATAGACTCCAACAGTCTCCAGTGACACCAGAAAAAGTCGCTAGATTGTCACGAGTCACTGTTTTGAAAAAAAAGAGAGTCGCTCGACAGGGTGGGAATACTCGCTAAATATAGCGTCAAAGTCGCTACGTTGGCAACACTGACTTCTTGTCATGTCATAATGATTGTATGTTGTTTGGAATCAGTCCCGCGGTCGACTGGTTGGGTGCCGCTAATTTAGGATGTTGCCTTTTTTTTTCGGGACTTGCCTTGACCACAAGTATGGAGGGGAAAATAAAAAAGGCTGCGTAGACCGTGTTGTCTAAACGTGCTCGTTAATACAGAATACGAGGATTGTGTTTTCATGGCTTTTACACGCCTTTTTTTTTTTTTTTTTTTTTTTAAATGTGCATGTTGCAGTATCAAGAAGCTGGGCCTGGAAACCGCTCTGGACCTGTCCGCATATCTCTCCAAGGAGACCGACATCATATCAGTGACTCAGGGCTTTCAAGAGCTCCTGCCCATCTACAAACTGATACAAAGGAGGGAACTTGGTCCTCTCGAAGACAGCATGAAGGTGAGCTGAGTTTTAGCATCCAAAGTCAAACGACTGCTGTTTTCTTGGTTGGGAAACAGATGTCTGACACAACACATCAAATGATAATTAAGTCAAGAATCTGTCGAGTTGAAATGCCGCCTGACTGGTTTTATATGGCGCCTGGATGGGACAAGCTTTTGTAAGAGGGTGTGAAGCAGTGATTGACTCTGGGTGCAATTACTGTAAAATTAAATTGTCACTTACAGCGTGAAAATATTGTCAATTAGCTCTCGCCAGCCTTTAATGTTAGGAAAGAAAAAAGACCCATTTTTTTTTTTAAGAGCTAATATTTGCCGATTAAATTGGTCAGGGCCTAGTCGAAACTCTTGGCAACAAAAGTGATCACACCCCTCGGTGAAATGTCCAATTTGGGCCCAATTTTCCTCCTTTTGCGACGCTGACTGATGAACACATTCAAATTGTAACTCGTTCCTGCTTCATTTTTTTTTCCTAATGTCTCCTCCTCCGCTTCCTCAGCATTGTTCTCCGTCTCCAACTTGTCTAAACCACCGCCGCTCGTCTTTTGTCCAGATCCATTCCGATGTTCAGGCTCATCGCTCGGTTCTTTCTTTCTTGCTTCCTGTTCAACATTCTTGGACAACAGTTTGACAGTCACATCCAGTACCGCAATACTCTGGTGTCATATGACATCGTGTCATATCATTACCTGCTCGCTGCCTTTTATTTACAGTCCCTCACTTTAGATTGAAACCTAAAGGCAGTAATAAATTGTGCCATATCGTTTTTAAAAAGTGCATCCCGAGATATGGAGGTCTGGGTATCTTCCCTGTATGTAAAGGATCCTCAGACCCACAGATAAGAGATATATTCTAGACGTCCTACTAGTTGAGACTAAATCAAAAGTGAGCATCTCTGCTTGTACCAACCAAGTGGTGCAGTTCATTTTTTCCTTGTCTCCCCCCCTCCCCCGACAGAGTTTCATGCTAGACCTGTTCAAGAACTTGATTGACAGTCAGAGTTGGGACGATTCCGGTTCGGCGTCGGAGCGAACGCTGCGCAGCTCCCTGCTGCTGTTCGCCTGTGTCAGGAACTACACCCCTTGTGTGACGAAAGCCAAGCCCCTGTTCGACTTGTGGAGGGACTCGGATGGCCAGATGAGGTCAGAGCCGTTGGAGCGATGATGATGATGATGATGATGATGATGTCTGATGCAGGGAATTGAAGATGTTTCTGCTTCTCAGCCTCCCCGTCGACGTCACCATGGCCGTGTATGCCGTCGGGGCTCAAACAGAGGAAGGGTGGGACTTCCTGTTTGAGTTCTACCGCCGGGCCTTGCAAATGTCCGTTCAGACCCGCATCAGGATTGCCTTGGCGAGCAGCCCGTTGCGTCAAAAGCTCAAGTGGTGCGTACGCTAACAAGAACGCCGCACGCTCTCCCGTTCGCCTCAGTAGAATTAGGACTTTATATCAGGACACAGGTGTCAAACTCAAGGCCTGGGGGCCACATCTGGCCCACCACGTCATTTTAGGTGGCCCGTGAAAGCAGCTCAATCGTGTCAACTTCCATGATCCTTTCTAAAATGTCTATCAAAATGTTTTATTCTCATATGTAATAAATAAGAGCAATATTCTAAGCATTTTCTTGTTGCCAAACCCCTCATTACAAAAACGTCAACAATAGGTGAATAAACCGTTATTCTTGACTTCTTTCAGTCATAACGGCCCACCAAGTGAGACGCTAACTAAAATGTGGCGCGCGCCCAAAATGAGTGTGACACCCCTGTATTAGGATATGGGAAATGGGGGGATGATTGGAAAATGCTAAATGATTCAAGGTAAAGCAAAAAGCGATACATTATTAACTTATTTATCCAATTCATTAGTTGTTTGTTTTTATTTCAAACTGTTTTGGTTTGGTTCTTCTGAAAGGATTAGCATAAAATCCCGTGAATAACACACATACTCCTGTATAATATGTTCCCCCTCCTCCTTTAAAATCACCCACAAAAAGCATTTTTAGCCCTCGGTACTTGTGTATAATACCCCCCCCCTCCCTTATCAGAGTGACTTGTATGTACGCACCTTGAATAATTTTAGTCAGAAATTAAAAAAATTAAAACTGCCTTCATTCTCTTCACGTTTCACTTTTTTTCCTCAAGAGTGGGGAATCCATTTTTTTCAAAAGAAGTGTGTCTCCTCTTCTTTCCTCTGCAGGATTCTGGAGCAGAGTCTCCTCGGCGAGGTGATTAAAACTCAAGACCTGCCGCACGTGTTGGTCTCTGTCAGCATGAACCCCCGAGGCCACAGACTGGCGTGGGACTTCCTCCGAGCCAACTGGCAGACCCTGATCAAAAAGTCAGTCGTAAGCCGCGCCATGAGTGACGTTTATGGTACAAGATACTTTTGTTATCACAAAACTGAACCGCAAATGGGACAAGTGTCGACATGTGGACTACTTTCTTGTCGGCCGGCATCTTACTTGTGCCCGTCTGATTTCCAAAGTCTCTCAGGCTCTATTAGGTAAGAAGTGTTATCATTTTTTTTGAATGATAGCCAACACTAAATTGCTGAGTGAACTGAAATCAGGTCAGGTCCGGGACGTCCAATGAGCTTCTTTGCGTCATAAATGATTTTGACACTCTGGGTTAGGGCTGAACTATTTAGAAAAATCATTGAATTGCGAAAAATCCTTTCACTATTCCGATTTAATATGCGATTATTTTTTATAAGCTCCTCTTCCCTTTTTTAAATTTATTTATTTTTTAACAAACACAAGCAATCATTTACTTCGTATAAAATATGTGGTGTGTGTGTGTGTGTGTGTGTGTGTGTGTGTGTGTGTGTGTGTGTGTGTGTGTGTGTGTGTGTGTGTGTGTGTGTGTGTGTGTGTGTGTGTGTGTGTGTGTGTGTGTGTGTGTGAAAAATGAAATCCTCCTGAGAAGCGTTTGCGATTTGACAATTGCACTGAGCTAACGTTGCGATGCCAATTTGAATTTGATTAGTTGTTCGGCACTACTCTTGTTTTAAAAAACTGCCTGTCAGTCATGTGAATGCAGTGCAAGGGACTCTGGCAACAAATCGCCACAGTCCAAGTTTCTTTGGGTACCTCTTTCAGGGGCAGTTGCATACTTACCGGTAAATCTAAGAAATATGTTCTATGATCATCAAATAATTGACCTCTATGAACGGATATTGCAGGTTTGAAGTTGGCTCCTCCTCCATAGCGCGCATGGTGAAGGGCGTGACCGGCCTGTACTCCACCAAGACAATGCTATCGTCGGTGAGTGCATCCGCGCTTTATTGTCTTGTAAGAATCCACAATTAACAACAACAAAAGAAAAAGCACAATTACTGATATAAGGTCTGTGTCAAAGTGCTGTCCGAGGTGTCGTCAGCACTGTTGTAGGCCTCTGTTTAAAAAAAAAAAAATTCATGTGTATTCAGTAGGTCCTGGACAATATGGATTTTTTTTCTTTTTTTAGTCAGAGTTCTTAACGCTGACAAAAAAAAAGTTATGATTTACAGGCTTTGTCCGCGAGTGTCTGTTTAATTTTTCAATAGAGAGAAATTGGCAAAAATTGTCCATTTGTTTGAATATCATTGTCTTTTTTTTAACACATTGTAATATGTTTTAAAAATCTGAAATTTAGCTTATTTAAAAGAGTTCATACCGGATGATCGGTTGGACCACAGGTTTCAAAAAACAGAAGTGTGTGCTTTAAAAAATTCAGCCACTGGCCCAAAACAAATTCTCGTAGTTTTGATAATCAGTTTTGAACATTCCGTCCTGGGTGGGAATGGACATTTTCGGACATATGCCCCGCTATAATCATTACGCCGGCAAACACCTGTGAGGAAGGGGCTTTGGGTGCATTCGCGGCATTATCAGGGGCATACATTCTGCTACACAAAAAAATTGACCGTATTTTCTGCAGGATAAGACGCACCTAAAAGCATTCAAATTTCTCAACAGCCGACTGTGCGCCTTATAATCCGATGCGCCTTGTATATGGCTCAATATTCTGATTTCTTGGCCGCAGTATTTTAAATGTTCTGTAAAGCCCTTTGTTACAGCTGCAGCGGTTGTGAAAGCTCTATGTCAATAAAAGCTGTATTGTATTGTATTGTATTCCCTTTAGCGTAGCTCCATCTAGTGGATGCATAACACAACGCGGCCACTATTGTAGCTTCGATTCGATGCGCCTTATAATGCAGTGCGCCCTATATATGAAAACAGTTTTAAAATAGGCCATTCATTGACGGTGCGCCTGAAATTCCGAAGCTCCTTAGAGTGCGGAAAATGCGGTAAATTGAAAAAAAATGTATTTCCTCAACATGTGTTTGCCTGGCACCATTTTCCTTGACCAGTGTTTGAGGGCCACTGCTCTCGTAAATTTGGATACATATTATGGATTGGGTCTCATCCGATTGCGAGTTGTTGGTCGTGTTTTTCATGGAAAATTGCATCTCGAGAACTTTGTCAACTATCGCTGTGCTTTGGCGAATCACTTGTATTGGTGTGCTCAGGTGGAGAAGTTCTTCAGCTCTCTTACGGTGGAGATGGGCTCAGAGATGCGATGTATCCAGCAGACCTATGACGCCATCCATGAGAACATTCGCTGGGGCGAAACCAACTTCTCCGTGCTGCAGTCCTGGCTGAAAAAACAGATGACCATGTTTATTCATGAGGACTTGTAAGAAGGAGGGGAAAAAAAAGACACTTTTTAGATTTCTTACCCAAAATGTCATGATTTGGGGGACAGATGGGTCGCAATTAGGAAGGAGCTCCCACATGTTTTATTGAAACATCTTATTGATGTCAGTCTGTGCCACGTATCTTTGGGTTACATAATTCACTAGCTTCAAGATCATACCTAAATGTTTTTTTCTTTCATGCTCTTGCGGTCTTCAACTGATTTTCATTTGGGTTTTAATTCATTATGAATTGTTATTTTACGACTTTTGGGTTGAGCCCAGGAGTTTCTCAATATGAAGTCCGCGTGTGTTTCTCAATGTGTGCCAAAGAGGACAAAATGCTTTCGTCCTTTGAGAGAGTTTTTTTTATTTTTATTTTTTTAACTTTAAATGTTTCATGGGTGGAACACTGACCCTTGGGGTACTCCCCGTGCTTGTGTGGACCCTCTCATGGTAATCTGTTCTTACCCTACCCTGTTCTACATCATCCATCAGTGTGAATGGGAGTGAGACTACTTTTTTGTTGTTGTCTGTATGTGCCTCGTGTAATTCCATTCTTAACCAAAGTCATCAAGGATATGCCTCGCGATCCTGAACAGGGTAAGCGGTTAGGAAAATGGCTTTACGGTACATGTTTCCAACTATCCCTTTGATATTTATTTTCTTCCCGACGATGAATGCTATTGTTTTGTGCTACTGCGCTGCTATTTTTGTTCATTGATGACTCTGATACGACTTGTCACTTTTTCATGCTGTTGGCTTGGTGTTCATCAGGTTTTGTGGAACCTGAGCATTGCTGTCGATTGCCGCTGTTTTCACGGCTATATGGGGTATCGATCACAGCTGCACACCATTACAGCCGTGATTTGTTTAATTGAATCGAAGCGTCCTGTGACAGCAGCGATCCTGTAAATGAGACTTTTACCCACTTGCATATTGCAATGTATGAGGAAATCCAGATGTCCTATGGGATACACTTGTTTTTAATCTTGATGAATGTATCAAGCAAACCTTGCATTGTGTCACTTGGATTATTAAAAAAAAAAACAGATGAAAGTCAGATTTGATTTGACTTTGACTCATTGCACCCCTATTTCTGTGGACTTTTTTAGATCCGCTGAAGCACATAATACTTGTTACCGCAAATCTGCCCAATGCATGAAAAAAAATGCTTAACTGTTGATTTGTGTCTACAAATTATCCACAGGACCTCACTGTATCTAATGTGGTCTTGAGGTGAGACGGCGTGCCCGGCGGTAGCGTTTACTTTAAAACCTCTGCAGCCGTCATAAATTCTTGCGCTGGACCTTTGGCACATACCAATAAAAGGCACCGGATACTATAATAGAAAACAGCACATCTGCAGTATCCGTTCGTGTCAGCTTCAACTTGCATTAGAAAGTCAACCTTATTCATTCATTTTCTGCGCTTAACCCTTGCACAGACCGGGCCGCGGGCCGCTCCCTGGCAGCAGCACACCCAAGTCAGAACAACGCCTGCTCCGCTTAGCCCTTCAGTCCACACCTGAGGAGAGCCGTCGCTGCGACTCAAGGTAAGAAGCTCCGACCTCCTCATTCCACAACGAAGAATATCGGCGTGGAAAAGAATTGTGAGCGCTCACGTTTTTTGTTTGTTTTTGTTTTGTTTTCTCGCCATCATGGAGAGGATGGGACTCGGTCCGGAACGAGAAAAGTCAAAGTTAATGAACTTTTGACGTTTAATATTGTTTATGTTGGCAAATCATTTTGTATTAGCACCGTCCTTTTTTTTAGGGGGAGAGGAGAGGACATTAGGTGCCATGTACCTCACACGAAAAGGCGTGACACACTCACGTGATCCCTCCTAGCCTCTGTGTAAAGAAAGTTAATTAAAAACTCAAGATAAATACAATAAAACGAAATGCGCATTTCACCCGCGCTATTGACATCTCCAGCGCCGCTATCAACTCTTCAGTTCGGTCAAGTGTAAGAAATGTCTCGAGTGAGGCCATTTGTGGCATTTCGGACACCTGACAATAAGGCCCGTAATAACGCGTCGTGTCCATTTTTTATGTCACGGCTGGATTCGAATTTCAAAAGACCAGACCAACTGACCAGCCAAATAGTGAGCCAACACCCACCGTTGTCATTTACGGCGGATCGGTAATGATTTACAAAATGTTGACGATCAATCAGTACTTTACAAAGGCACACTTAGTGTAACGTGGTGACCGACGTCTTGCGGAGTCACAGAATTTCCTACGGGACCAAGAAAGGATCGACCTCCCTCTTTAGCTACCGACGGCCGCTGCAAGAAATGTCTGTTGACATTGGGTTGGGTGTCATTTTTGTCAGCATGCAGTCGTGCCGTGCCGTCCACTAATCAGTGTGATGATTCAGCCGCTCGTGATAGTGTCATGTGTCTACTGCAAGGTTACGCGTCACTGCATTTTTATTTCTGGATGATGATGTAACATACTCACAGTGGCAAAATGAATTACGGTCTTCTGTTTTGGACTGAGCAGAAACGCGGTGGAACAACGTGTGTTGATTCAAGAGCAAAAGTTTTCCTTTGCATTTGTTTCAATCAATTGTTCTCACTTTGTGTAAAATGACTTGACTCTCATGAAAATGTATTGAAAAATGGACTTCTTATCCAGGGTTGCTATTTTGTTTATTAAGTCATTTAGGAACATAGCGTGTTACCTAAAATGAAAACTAAAAGGGGAATAAAAGGGTTTAGGCAAAGTACACAATTTCAAAACAGTGGCAATATAAAACCGAGTACACCAGAAAAACATGTAGATAATGTGCATAGATGCAGCCGTTCGACTATTTGTGTACCGCGGGTTCCGCAGATTATAGCACAGTGTAAACATTCAAGTGAGCAGGATTATAAAAGAAACGTATTGCAGCGTGGCTGGCAGATTACGATGTCATTTGTTCCGAGGTTTTAGGATCGGTAGCTTTGTAGCCTTTTTCTGACTGTGATGCTCTTGGAACATCATTAAAGCCAAGTCAAAAACACATAAGACACTAAAAATAAAGGCTCAAATCTCATCCTTGTTGTGTTGTACGCCGAGAAATATGAATATAATTTTAAAAAATGACCTATGGCGCGGATGGAGACGTAGCATGTAGAGATGGACCAGCTCACAGAGGTAAGGCGGCGTACAACCATTTGGAGATTTGAAAACAAATAGTTGACTCTTAAAATCAAGTGTGAAACGGAGGGAGTTTGCCTCTTTACAACAACCCAGTCATTCATGACGACATCTTTACGCAAGAAATCCGAACCAGCAACAACCAGTGCGGTTGGACTGTAAAAGCAGACTGTAAACCGTATTGTGTTAGAGCAGGTTGCCCGCTAAAGACGCTTATCACGACACGGATGGGTTGTAAAAAAAAAAAAACACGCACACACACACACACACACATTCTGAGATCATGGCGACTCGTACAAATTAATGTGGTTCAAAGTGTTGGAAGATTAGCGGGAGTTGATCTGCCTCGGATTTCAGCGATGGAATAAGACTACTGCTTTAAATAGGGTGACACTCTCTGTGCCTCATTGGTGTCTTTTATTGAGGTACAATTTTTTTTTAAAATCACCAAAGTACTGTACTGAATATATTCTGAAATAGTGATGAGTTCATCTTGAGTTTTGTTGAAGACAAAGCTAATATTCTGGTATGAATGGCCACAGGTGGATCGACCTTCCGCCATATGGTGGAGTATGTCTCACTAGAGGTCATAGATAGATCAATAAAAATACATCAGCGACGAAAACCCATTCAAGATACTGAAATGTCAATCATTACAGCATCTTGCGGGCGACCCACGCTGGCCAGTTGTTAGCTAGCGTAGCATTTCATTGGTGAGTAAGTGAACAAGCTAGCGTAGCATTTCATTGGTGAATAAGTGAACAAGCTAGCGTAGCATTTCATTGGTGAGTAAGTGAACAAGCTAGCGCAGCATTTCATTGGTGAATAAGTGAACAAACAAAAGCAGTCAAGATTGAGGCTTTGTCTTCATTGCGTTTTTAAGAAAATGATTCCCCGATAGCGCTGTATGGCTTCACTAAATCAGCATTTGCTTGATTAGTTTAACTGCTCTTGAAAACATTTAATCTACAATTGGTATTCAAACTCAATTAGCATATGATGCTAACGCAAGGAGAAAGATCATTTGTGCGACGAGGCGTTACAAGTGACTCGCGCTCGCTTCTCTCCACCTGAGTGACCTGCCGCGAGCTATTTACAACTTAGTTATCGGCATAGCACGTTAGGCATGACTGCTGAAGCGTGGAACTTGAATAATTAATGTTAAACAGGATTTAGCATGCATGTATTTATTAACTAGACACCTTTTAAGTGGAACGGAATCAGGGACGTCCCGACTAATTAATCTGCAATTGCTCCCGTTCAGGTCTGACTGCTCTTCTGTTGCAATCCACATTGGTTCACCTCACCTCGAAGGATGGCTTTCAATAGCATCCCCGCTCTCGAGTAAGTCCATTCACATGCAAACGATTCAGGATGTCTCAAGCGGCAAATCGCACATGTGACTGAAACCGCATCCATTTGCCTCCCAAGGATCTTCCTGGCCATCCTGGGCATCGGCCTCCTCATCATGTTCTGCACCACCTTCTGCAGGGCGTGCAGCCGCCTGAGGGAGGAGGAGATCGAGCGGGAGGCGTGGAGGCGGACCGAGCATGATGGTCGCCCTCCTTCCATATTTTTCATCCCTTTTCATGGGAGACTGTCGCAGCAGCAGCAGGAAGAAGACCAAAACGGGGTGCCTCGGTACAGCCAAGAAACTTTGACGCCACCGCAGTACAACACTGCCGGAGGCTACTGTGGGCCCCGCCGTCCTACACCGAGGTGATTCTTGGCTTAATTGATGTCCCTTTTCAAATACTGTTTCTATAGCATTCATATCACCTTTTTAAGGTCTTTATACACACTTCTAAAATAATACAAGCACATTTTAAAACATGATATATTGATAGTGAGAGCGTGCGCGCAATAGATAAGACAAAACTATTATACACTGTTAGTCTACCAATCCCTCTGTTTCCAGTCAACAAATCCCATTTTTTTCACCTCAAACAATGTATCTCATAATAGACATCGATCATGCCCAAAAATGTACATTATATAATGAACCTACAGTTTTCTGTAGGAATAAAAAGCAGGATTACCGGGGATGAAATTCAATCAGGTGGAATAAAATCTAGGCTGAGCTTGAAATACTTCCCTTTTCACTCTTCTGCTTTCATTTTCATCAAAAATAAATGTGCCACCATCTACTGGCAAACTGCAGAATTACACCAGAAATAAGGAAGCGGCAAGACAAAATTGAGTTACTTAAAAAAATAAATTGATGAATTAGGGTCATAAGGTTCTAACACAGGGGTGGGCAATATTTAGGCCACGTTGTAGTTTTTGAAACAAGGATGGGCCAGGTCATTTTATAGCTGATGGGGATGGGGAGGTGTATGTAAGATACTTTCACTCATTTTCAGATTGTATGATTTATTTGAATATACAGCACTGTACATCTGAGTTATGCGGCACAGTTGGCATTGCCTCACAGGTCGGAGATCCCGGGTTTGAAGCCAGCCTCTGTGGAATTTGCATGTTCCCCACATGCTTGCGTTTGGTTTTATACTCTGGCAGCATTCTAGCTCACATTCCAAAAATATGCATGTTAGGTTCATTGAAGACTCAATTGTGCATGTGAGTGGGAACGTTTATCTCGCTGTGACTTGCGATTGGCCGGCGACCAGGACATCCAGAGTGATGTGTCACTGAGCATTCCCCTCGTGTGTGACTGTGGTTTTGTCCTTTCTGCTGTGTTCCAGCTGGGCTTTAAGCCCGACGATTTGCCGCCAGCGTACACAGAATACAACGTGAACGCCGTCATAGCGCCGGCTCACACGGACACCGTCCAATCTTCGACGCAGCCATAAGACACTGCAGCTGTGACGGGCTTATGGACAGACTCGACGTCCGATTATTTCACTGGAGCCACTGGACTTTGTCTTGAAAGTGTGTGTGTGCGTGTGTGAGAGAGAATGAACGCCAGCCAAGATAATGGACACTGGTGAGTTGGCATCATCATTAGAATGACCTGAAATTTATTTCACAGTTTGCTAAAACATGTATTTTTGGGGAGAAAATAATTGTCTAAATATATATTAATAGCAAAGTAGCTGGTCTACTTACTAACAAAGCGCAAAACCATAATTTTGTATGCTCCAAACCCAAAAATATGCCTGTATATTTGTTCAAGAATATATTGTCATATGTGCATGTTATACAATAAAATATTGCTAAGACCACAAGTGAATGTATGAATAACCATATATATTTTTAAAAAAAGCAGTTCAGGAAGAATGTTTGGAGGGTCCCAACGAACAATGAGGTCAAATACAATCAGACGAACCACCAATGAGTTCATACTGGCTAACTGGAATGAACTAGACTGGAATTGCTTGACAGTTTGTAGCGGACAGCTGATAGTCGCCCTTTTATCAGCCGAGAAACCATATTTGGTTGATTAAGAGGGTGTTCCTTCCAAAGGAAGCCTGCACGTCGCACACATCCCCAAACTATGATGCAATACCTTCATGACTTATTTTAACGCCACGCAGTCTACTTCCATTTAGTTCATTTTACAAAAATATCTTCTTGTGAGTGGCGATGAAAGCATTTTCTAATATTCTAAAATGGTTGTCTTGGGTGGAAGATTTAGAAAAACACAACAACAACTAACATTTAGCCAAGAGTACAAAACGAATAGCAACGGTGTTACGGTGCTATGACCCTTTTCAAAAATGGTGGACAACACCTATAGACAGATAATAGAACAATACTCACAGGCATATATGCTTTATCCTCTGCAAAGAACAACCAATATTACTGTGGCTTACTTGGGCATTTTGACCCACTAAATGTATATGTGGATGTCTGTAATAAACTACCCCCACATGGTCAAAGCACCGAAAGTAGCAACACAATTTCTATTGATCGGATGCAAAAATTGTGGTGGAAAAACTGTTAACCCCCCCAAATAATAATGATGTCATTACTGATTTGAGATTGATTTGAAAAATAATTGTTTTTTGGCACCACGTTTGCGTGGTGATTTTGGTGGTAACAAGGCCTAAACCGAGCACTCGCCTTCAACTTTGCAAAGTGGAATATGAGCACCGTGGGAGGAAGTGGGCGTTGAGGAAGACAGAGTTCAAAGGTCGAGGGTACTTGTGGAGGGAGTGGACTGCTTTGCTTCTCTCTTGTGTGAGATTAGCAGCTCACCGGCTGGATCTTGACAGACAGGAGCCAGGTGGCAGCTCTGGCTCTGGAGCCTGATGACAGCAGAGAGGGATCGCAGAGAATGGACCAGCGACACTTCTGGTCAACGGTTTACACAAACAGGAAAGACTCAAGACAGACGCTTCCCTCCACAGCGGTTTTCACAAAGGAGCTCTGTTGTAGGGCTCAATTATTTTTTCAAAAGAACAGAATTGGGAACTGGGAATGAAGACGCGGACCTTCGTAACGCGTCATTTGAAGTTGTTCATATGATGGGTGGAAGCCGTCGACAGTCCTGATGGAACGCGGAAATAAAATCGTCCAATGAGCTTGTTACGATGGAACAAGAAATTTGGTTATTCGGGTTGTAGTTTCCAGCAGCGTAGACTGTAGCTTGCCCTTCATCAAACGTAGGAGCTTCTTCTAATCTTTAGACCTCCGTGCAACCGAAGAAGGCAAGTAAAATATTAGACATACGACTGGCGCGACCCGACTCTTGGGGCCATGAGGACCAATTCTGGGTTCAGTTACATCTTTTAGCCACAGGGTGTCACTGCAGCCCAAGAGTGATGACCAATTCTGGGTTCAGTTACAGCTTTTAGCCACAGGGTGTCACTGCAGCCCAGGAGTGAGTACGCTTGGCGGGACACCTCTCCCCCTTTCTGGGACCTCTTCGCAGGATTTGAGCGCTGATCTACATTTTTCTCCCTAGTATGACGTGTCAGAAAAACAGAAACTTCCGTGTCGAATGTACAGTGTACATGACGCGCTGTTAGGTAATCATCTCGTCGTCTTAAAGCTTGATTGGCAAAAGTCATCTAAAACAATTTCGTGTAGAATTAAGAGTCCCTCAAGGGAAATTACTTCTCGCTGAACTCTGTTTATCGTCCCGTTGTTTCCACGTTTGAATGAAAGCTATAGAAAGAAGAAATAAAGCTGACATCTAAAAAAAACCCAACAAACCTTAAGCTCCCTTGCCAAGCGGAACTAGGTAGTTTGCTTTGTGTTTCTAAAAAGACAGACACTATTATTCGGTGTGACTAATAAATATATGCGGCTCAGTCACTTTTTCTGTGAAGAGTTTGCATGTACTGTATTTTATTGTTGGTGCACATTTTATCAAAATACAAAACATCTACAGCAGGGATGGGCAACCTAAATGCTGGAGGGGCGCCATCATTTTTCATCAGTGCTACTGAGCGTCCACAGAAGACCGTGCCTGGTCAACGAAGACCCCGTTGTAACATCAAATCGGATAAAAACCAAAGTGCATTGTCGATACTGTTCACTTGATTTTGTGCCCGTTCCAGTTGAATAAAGTTGACTTTTTCACTGCTGGAGGCAAGAAAGCGTCAATGGCTGTGCACGCTGCGACTGCTGGCAACCAATCCTTGGTGTAGCCTGCATCTCGCCCCAAGTCAGCTGGGGACAGGCTCCAGCTCACCCTCATGAGGACAGGCCGTACGGAATATGGCTGTTTCAAACTGCCAACCTAATAAAGCATTTTTAAAGGCGAACAAATATGGATCCGATTTTCTATTGGATGAGAACAGCGCCGCCATCGTGCATTTAAAAACAGACGAACGTAAAAGAACTTCATTTTTGTGTGTGCCTGAGTGAGGTTTTATTCAACCATATTGGTCTGATTACGGATTAATAGGCTTAACACACAATGAGTGTAGTGGAAAGAGCACATCATTTATTGATTAAAATATTTCTCATGTTGGAAAATTCCTGGTGAAGATGCCAACAAGGTTATTTCATTAAAATAACATCACTCAGATGTCAGAATCAATCATTCGACACATTTTTTCACATGCCACGAGGCGACTTTTGCCCTCTTTTGTATTCATACTCTGAGTCTCCAGTGATCCTCAGATGATCGTGACCAAATATTGGAGGCCGGTTCTTCTGCTGTAGGCACGCAGGAAAGTCCTGGCTGGAGGGAGACAGCAGGTGGCCGTTGTTGTGAGGAATAATATCTTTCTTGCTATTCTTAGACCGCAAAGATTGACGCATTTGGAAAGTCTTGGAGATCTCTCGGGGTTGGCACCAGCACTTGGCGCTGGTTTTGCTGCTGGGAATGCTTTGTTTTGCTTGGTCATGAGAAAATCTGTGGTGGTTTTATGGAAAGGTCATGTCGCCGTGTTAGCAACATGAAAAGATAAGAATGCTGCAACACTTGTTGGTTTCAAAAGAAAATGGACCCCTTTAGGTCATTCAGCAACAAGGGGAGCCTGCGTTTATTAACATTGAAGGGCCGTTCCGGTGAATCGGTGCCACTTGCTCGTTTTAACCCTCAAAATAAACATACATGTATGACTTTATACAACTCGAAATTTTAGAATACACATTTTCAACAACTCAAAATGTGTATTGGCCTGAAATTCCTCATTTGAGTGATTTTTTTGTGTGGAAAATTCAAACCTTTCTAAGTGACTTAAGTAAAAACATACAGTAATGAAATAATTAAATGGAATGAACACAAATTCAACAACTTGGTTTGTCACACTGCATCAATCAAATCCTGCTTCTTCAGGTAAGCCCGCCTTGACCACCTGACAGAAAACGCTCTGACAAATCACGCAGCCTCTGCATCTTTGCAGCAGCCAATCGTATTCCAGGGAGGCGTGTCCTGCCTTGGAGCCTGGGATTCATAATATCATCTCCACTCCTCTGTGAGCTCATCTGTACGGAAACCAATATTGGTCATTGTACGCAGAGGATAAAGACTATATGACTGTGAGTGCTCTATTGTCTGTCTACACGGTGTTGCTGAACCATTTGTCTTCCACCCGTTGCTTCAGGGACAAAGTACTGCTGTATCCATCTAGCTAGCTAGCGAGCTAGCTATCATTCGTAGATGCTAATTAGCATTTAGCTAGCAGGCTTTTCAGCACTTCAACACGGTGATGTATCCCTTTGAATGATCTCCGTCTGTTAAATGTGGAGCGGACGCAGGCATGCCGTGTCCCAGTGAGACGACAGTAAAACACATCTGGCAGCATCCTGGAAGTTTGCTGGCTATAGCGTGCATTTCAGTGCTAGCCACATAACAACCACGCTTCCAATAACAATAAAAAGAATTCAATGCTTGGAATGCTGTATCCGTGCCTCTATCATTTGCAGACAATAACCTCTGAGGCTGAGAGTGCGGCCCTCTGTACTGTATATGACACCTCACGTAAATGTGCTGCTCTTAGTGTCTTTCATAAACATTCAAGGCCTCAAGCTGCTTTCACTGAGTGAAACGAGTTGACTTCAACACTTACAAGGGTCGCTGTTCTTTTTCCACGCACAAAGAGTCTTTTATGGGTGAATGTTGATCTCTCGGCCAAGAATGTTTTCATAACAATTGTCTGTCAAATTTGGCTTAAAAACTACAAGGGTGCCTTGAGATACGAGTGGACTCGACTCAACTTAATGCTCAACATGCAGCAGTTTGGCACATAGTGCAAATGTATTGTCAAGCTAAACATCAAACTAAGAGAGTTAAACATTATGTTTTGAAAACAACCACATCGCTTTGCCTTCAAAATTCAGTGTCTTAATGCTAATGCATAAAAGAAACACCAAAGACAGGCCAAAGAAAAGCATCACAGTAGCGGTGACATATCCCTTCAAGCATCACATTTATTTATTCATTTATTTATTTATGTATCCTTTCGAGATAACTTCAGCGCTTAAGAAGTTTATGCATAGTAGATCTCATATTTTTTACTTTAATGCAGATACATTTATTTTGTCTGTTAATCAAATAAAATTAAAAATTGCATATTCAATCACAATATTGAGGGGATTAAAAATGCAGTTAGATGATTTATCAAAATCATTCAGCCCCAGTCAGAATGGGTCAAATTATTGACCCGAACACAACACAGAGGTTGAAGTAAATTGGTTAGGTGAGAAAGCAGTAGAAAACGCTGTGGATGCTTCCCACATGAGTTGGGGATCAGCACTTTTCAGTTTACATTACGCGGCACGTGCCAAGTGGTAATGTTTCTGTGCACATCTGCTGACAGGGTGGAAAAAAAAGAGGCTGTTTCTCCACGTTTATGGAACACAGACGTTGCCGAGAATACCGAGCAACGTCTGTCCTGGAGCCCCCTACCCCCGGAATTGGAATTGCGCCGGCTGGAAGACGATCAAACGTGGGAACACCTCTGCCTCCAACCCCATGAGAGCTTTGCGATTTAAAGACACTTCCTGTTCTCTTCAGGTACCAAAGTCTGCCCGCCAGTCACCTAAGAACTTTGGCTAAGCGAACACGACATTCAGATTCCTTTATTTTTGCTCTCCACCATGTAGCATATCATATGTTGCTGTGGCTATTCCATTTCACGTATTGCTGAAATACTGCAATGCTGTGGTTATCGCAATAGTATTTCAAAGTAAAAGTGTATTTAGCTAGCATAGCACTCCCAATTTCTTCCGCACACCACATCGACATAATCTGCACTGACTATTCCAGCCGGAATGCAGCTGACTGCTAGTGCGGCAAATTTAGGGTCAAACTCAGGATGCAAAAATCGACAGCACACAAAAGTCAAAGAAGGCATCACGCTCTTATTTTTCTGCAAATTTTCTGTTGGTTTTCCAAAACAAGCTAGTCACGTCCAGCTGTCCAACAGAATGTTTTTTAAAAACATATTTAGCCACATCTGGCGCAGGAATGATGATATAGGGAAAAATGTCATGTTGAAGACAACCTGCGGTCTCCATGGTGTGTGCGAGTATCAAATAGGAAAATAGAAGTTAACCACTGTGAAGCCCCAAAGTGTGAAGAGGCTAACTTTGCTGGATTCCTAAAGGAGGTCGTGTTGAGGATGTCATTCAGGAAAGAATGTACTGATAATGACTAACTTGTATAATTGGTCGAATCAACTGACTGCCACGTGAAGCTTCAAAGGCAAAATGTCATACTACAGTAGAGATTAAACCACCAACTGAGCACAACACAGGAAACCAATGCGGGAACGCATGGCACGAGATTGCGTTTCTCTGTATGTGTGCTCCGTTGTTGGCTGCCGTGGTGGAACGTAACAAATTCTTTTTACTGACAAAAAATTTGAATGGAGCCTCACTTGGAATTGGCCCCGAGTCTCTGACTGAAGCCACGTCCCTTACTTACGCATATCAAACACGGCCATTCATAATTCTATGCGATTAGGAAAGTGCGTACATGTGATGGATAGTCACAGAAAAAGCTGTTCAACAAAATCGCAGCACCAGCAATACTAAGCGCAAATATACGGGAGGGATGGCTGCGCCACTGTGGGAGTGGTCACAGCTGATTTAAACCACGGCGCCTCTCATTCCCTTTAAATGCGGCACGGTAGTGCCCCGACACGGCGGAAGGACATCTATGTCGTCAATAGGGCAAGTGTAGACCGTTTTCCAGCTGGTGGACAAAATGCCAATTAGATAACTCAAGACTAATGACCTGTTTGGACCCGATGGCCTAAAATGGACGGGCGAGGGGGTCATTGGCTGCCCAAAGCCAATTTTCTTGAATCAGCACCATACGCAAAGGCAGAAAAGTCGTTCTGTTGTGTTCTCTTCTTTTCTTGTCTGTTCAAGTCAAGTCCACACATTCGAATGTAAAACCGCATCACCTGACAGATGACACTGGTCGGGACAAAAGCAGGGAAGGTAGGACGGAGAATTAGATGAAGGGTGTGATTTTTTAATTACCTGGCGGCCCACATCAGAAAAGCCCTGCCGGGGGGCAGGAAATGGAGGGAGGGTAGAAACAGGACGAACGGGAGGAACGGGGTATAAAGGTAGACACCAACCGCTGTTTGCAGCCCTCCAATCTATGCCTGCGTAATCAGAAACACATGGCTCCCATAATGGCCACTCTGTGGAGCAGAAGCAGAGATGTTGAGGCTGACGTCGACGTGAGGCGCACGGCCGCCGTCACGTAAACATTCAGCACACGCTTCCTACCAACACTGTGTTGGTAATGAAGTACAAATACTTTGCTACTTACTGTACTGAAGTAGATTTGTTTTTATTCGTGGAGAGTGAGTCAAAAATAGCAGTCATAATGCTGGACTGTAAAAGCATACGGTGATGTGATTTGAATAGAATTTCTAAAAATAAGAATGTTTTTGCCAATACACGAACTGAATTGCCATAATGCTTCTCCTTCTGGCGCACTCACATTGGCCACATGAGGGCAGTATTAGAGAGTCAGACGATTGAGAGGTGTCAATTCTTCTCAGCTCATCTGTGCGGCACTAATATCGGTCGTTCTTTGCCGAGGATAAAGAATGTATGACCTGCGCTGTTATATCATCTGCTGCTATTTAGCATGAGCATTAAGGCAGCGGAGGGTCAGCGAAGTGATTGTTTTAAGAACACAAGATGTAATTCTCTGTTTGACAGCAAATTTTCAACAAGGTATTTCACAGACATTGGCCGGACTTTCCCTTCTTTGTTGTTTGTTCATCTCCTTTTGTCTCTTCTTCTTTCGGACGTTGACTGGAAACTACTCACGACGTCAAATTTTAGAACAAATGCGACCCTTTAGAGACAGTCTGGAGCCTTATTACAAAAATATCTGCACTTCTACATGCCTGTCTACTTTCTGACATGAATAAGCTATCGGAAAAAAAAATACCAAATTGCAATATTTCTACGCGCGAGCCTTTTGCCGTTTCATCCGGCAGCGAACGGAAGAAGACGGAAGATGAAAAAGAAAAAGTTGGGTCAGCCTATGGCACTATGTGAAAGCTGAAACCTCAAGCCACATTAAGTCGTACTTAAGTGCACAGTGAGCAGATGGAAGGCGGTGTGAGGAAATAACCTCTACAAGCACAGGATGGGCAAAGTTGCGAAAGAAAAGCGAGAGGGAAAAAAAAGTCAGTTTCCGAAAAATAATAGTTGGCAGTTACTTTTCTTGCTATTTTTTTCATGGACACCAGCACATCAATTTTGTATCGCGCTTGTTATCAGGGTCACTTGGTGAGCTGAAGCCTTTTGCAGTTGACTACGGTTTGACAATTGTGAGACATATTTAGACAAACATCTATAGACAATTTCTGGAAATCCAACCGTGCTTCTTCAAGTACCACTAGAGGGATCCCACGTACCGGTAGTGGTACACATTGAAAATCATCAAATCTGTGTGTACCCTGCTGAACATGCCCTGGCAGAGGTATTGGACAATTTCGAGGTGCATTTTTCCCGAGAATTGTGTCAATTAAGCGTCGTGTGATAGTGAGGCTGAGTTTACAGTCTTTACAGCACTTTATTTATTTATTTATTTATTTAGTCTGAAAATAATTAAAAGAATACAGAAAACATTAGCAATGGATAACATAAAAATATTGCACCGTCTAACAATGTACTGATCCCCCCAATTCTTTATGTTTAAAAAAAATCTCTCTTTCTCCACATTCATTCATTCATCTTCCGAACCGCTTGATCCTCACTAGGGTCGCGGGGGGGTGCTGGAGCCCATCCCAGCTGTCTCCGGGCAGTAGGCGGGGGACACCCTGAATGGGTTGCCAGCCAATCGCAGGGCACACAGAGACGAACAACCATCTACACTCACACTCACACCTAGGGACAATTTAGAGTGCTCAATCAGCCTGCCATGCATGTTTTTGGAATGTGGGAGGAAACCGGAGCACCCGGAGAAAACCCACGCAAGCCCGGGGAGAACATGCAAACTCCACACAGGGAGGCCGGAGCTGGAATCGAACCCGGTACCTCTGCACTGTGAAGCCAACGTGCTAACCACTGGGCTACCGGGCCGCCCCCCTTTCTCCACATATATAGACTAATTTACTTTTCATCTCACAATATACACCAATCGTGCCAAGAGATGTACATTTCAAAATTATCTTAAAGCTGTTGCTCTCTGTAGGTATAAAAAGCAGGACTACAGAGGATGGCATTTGATTATTTTCGACAAAAACTAAGCTGTGTTGAAATACACTTCCTGTTTTCACTCTTTTCCTTTTACATTTGACCTCGAGAAGTGTTTAGCCAAAATAGAGTAAGATCCCCCCAACATCTGCAAAATACTGGGACTGCGAGCCCGCAGAACCGTGATGGAGGGGCGGGGAGTTACTACAGTAGAAAAAATGCATTATTTGATAACTAGCTTCATCTAGGTCAAGTGTGCCAAAAGTAATGCAGAGCATGGGAAAGTTAGGCTGATCCAGACTGGAATGCAATTCTAACATTAAACAACAAAACCTCAGAGGAAATGTTGAACCCACAAACATTTGTCCTACAAATGCTCATCATATACAAACATTTTGGCGGTAGCTTTTATATATGTAAGAGAGAGAAATTGCGAGCCATCTTTGTGAGACAAAGCAAAAGGGACTTTTTACCATCCCAAAATGAGGCTCCTTGTGGCCTAGTGTCACTACATCATCACTCGTCAAAGCGCCTGTTTGGGAGGTCGGCCCGGCTGTGCGGTTTCCCTTCATTTGTGCCATCAAGTGCAGCCCTTTTTAGCTTGCTGCCGCTGCAAGGGAGTTTGGGGTGTACGGTAATGACAGTGTGCAGTAAGTAGATGTGACTGCGAATGTAAATACGCACGCACATGTTTAATGCTGGCGTCTCCTCAGCAATTTCTTTTCCAGTAAATAACAGTTCATTCAGACTTGCTGCATTTCCAGCATAGGTGGCACAAATAGGCCGCTCAAAGTGTGTTTAAGTTCAACTAAACTTTTCTGAGCTCATAAATAGGTACTGTTATGTTCTTACACAGTACTGCTATGATCTTACGCGATATACAGACTGAGATGAAGAAGAAAAAGAAATCATGTTACTTATTGTCGCTTGCTGTTTTTCTTAACCAAGAGCTAGCTTGGCTAAACATGCCATCTAAGCGGTGTGCTAGCGCTGCTCCCAAAAATGCTAAATTAGCTAATGAGGGCAACTGAAAAGTCACACCTTACTTGGACATTGGTTCCTTTAGATATGACGCCCAACTAAAACAGTTTTTAATGTGTGTTTTTAAAATTAGGAAATAAGGTTTTTGCATCGCTTGCTAGCATTTAGCCAAACAGACTTATGTAAGGCAAAACAATGATTGTCTAATGCTCTATGTTTGACGCTTTTGATTTGGTTGATAATAAACCTCAACTGGGAGTGCCAATAAATAGCTTGAAGCCTCTGGTTTTGAAAGAAATTCTCCCCTATCCGCTCGTGAAGTGAGTGAAATTCACGCGAGCACCAAGCGTTCGCATCTTCAATTTTTGCTCACAAGTCAAAGTAAAAAAGTGGCCGCTCACCACTGTGAGAAAGATCATGTAAATGGGTGCGGAGAGCTGCAATTAGAGGACATTACGTCGCTCGCAGACACGGATAAAAGATAAAAACCAACCTCCGTCGCTCGTATCTGATCTAAGGGAAATGACGGCATCGTAGGAAATGACGAGTCATTCATATCTGATAGGCAGGCCTTCCAAAAGTCTGTCCGATAATCAACAATGAAATCATTCCGACTGGCAGAAAGTGTAAAGAAGCTCTTCTGTGAATCAGAAAAGTTTCTTCCACTTGTACGATTTTGACTGAAGCCTCATCCATCATCGACTCTCGACTCAAATGAATATTTTTAACCGCTTTCAAGTGTAACTCAATCCCGCTTTCTTTCTGCTTTGCATTGCAGAAAATATTTGTCTTTTTCCCCCTCGCTCATAAATTTCTTTCTTCCTCTCCTCGCTGGGACTCAAATGGCTGCCAGATGTGGTTCCAATCGGCTCCGGTTGCTATGGAAACACTGGGACTGGAATAGGTTTTTCTGGGTCCGGAGCGTCTTTGGCTGACTCACTGGTGACTGCGTTTTTTTAGTTTTTTTTTAGGCGCTGCTGTTTCTATAGGCCTGGCGCGCTCCATGTCATGTTTGGACTGGCAGTCAACATGTCACTGAGCCCCCCGTTCCCACATGTCTAACCGCAACTGTTTGACCACGCTTTGCCTCGCAGCGTATAGTCGCTCCTTTGTGTGCTGTTGGGTTGCAGGGCCAAAACAATTACACAGAGCCAAGTATTTAAAAAAAAAAACTGCCAGACGAGATTGATTCGGAGATAATCAAATTCAGAGAAAGAAAAGATTCTGATCAAAACGTACGGACTGTATGTGCCAACGCTTGGTGGTCAGGGCCAGCAAGATCCTTTCAACTGGCCTTCCCTCTAATAAAAGCACTGACCTACATTTACAACTAAAATTCAAATAGAGTGGTGCCCTGACTGAGTTTAACTTATTCCATAATTTTTCCACATTAAAATGAATGAAAATGTGCCCCGAAAAGCACCAGCAATTGTTTTTAATAACATGTGAAATGTATTCTCCAGTATTGTACCTTATAAAACAGACAGAAGTGACATAATGAAATATAATTGAAACAAACAGTTTGCGCCTCATGGTAATGCGATGATCATTGCGCTGCTCTTTCTGGTGTGCATGACTTGGCCACCAGGGGCAGTATAATACATACGGACATACTGTATGAAAATTTGATTATGGAACATTGTCGAAGACCATTGCAAATACACTGAAATAATATTTAGAGTTCCTCGCAGTGGATGAAAAATATTTGCCTCTGGGTATTGTAATGTCTTCACTGTGGTGTTATTGCTTGTGTGTGTGTTTTTTTTTTTTTTATCCAATCACAATTTCAACCTCTGTGTGTTGCAACGTCAACCAAATCTACATGCTGCGTGATGTAACTTAAACTGTATTAGCAATGGGATGGCTCCTCGAACCAATCAGATTTCAATTTATTCCTCACAAGGCCACTCCGCTGACTCTTAATGATGTCAGCATTTTGCCATCCTCTGATTGGTTGTTGAGAGCAGAACTCGCTGCAGCAAACTTCGACCAAAAAAAACATATCTGTAGCCATTATACAAACAAATCCAGTAAATAATCAGCATTTCTGGTGAGTATTAAATATCTTATTACTTGTTGTAAATGCTTTTGTCATGTGATGAATTTGATGGGAATGTTTCATTTTACCAGGCTCAAGGCAATGAAATCATTTTGCATGTTAGAATAAAATAAATAAATAAATAAATAAAAACCTGAAACTTTTAAAATATCACTTTCATTACTGATTTTTCCATTATGTTGTATATAGTTACTCAGGCTCACTGGTTTGAAACAGTCAAGGAGCCACAAGAAACTTTTAAACTGATGCCTCGCTAGTTTTGGCTAGCAGTTTACATGACAACAACATTTTAAACCATGAAACAAACACTTGAAAATGGCTCTCGAACTTAAAATAAGAAGTAAAAATAGCGGCACACCAACATGTAACGCTGATTGGCTTGACAGGTTTGGCGTGAATGAAACAAAATCCCTCTTTTGGGCCTTTCCTTCCTAAAAAGACAAACTGTGTTAAAAAGCACATTTCAAAATATAACCAAGTTCATTTGTCAAGTTATGGAGTTCAATTCAAGTAGTTGGCTCGGCCCGGTACAAGCATGTCCATATTTGGCACCGCTTGCTAGCTAGCCAACAGGAAGTAGCCTGGTGTCTTTCCCGCTGGTTTGGATGTGAAGGAGTTACAACTGAAAGGCTTTCATTTTATTTGTCGATATTTTAATGTTGTTTACGATGTTGGTACTTGAGGACCTGTGTATTTTTATTGTTTTTGTGGTCTTACTTGGTGTAAAAACTGAGAGAACCACGGCGCTAATGAAATACCAAAATAGACGAACACAACACGGTCACATTGACACTTGGCTGTTTATTTGAGTTCCTGTGTTTGTTTATCCCATTCCAATCTCCTCGCCGCACGGAAGTGATAATTTTCAGCCGACCTACCAATAAACAACGTGTCCAAATTGCTAACGGGTGTAGAGGAGCGGTTAGTCCGGAACGGTTTTGTGACTTTAACAACTTTTGACAATGAAGTCCGCAAAAAATAAAGAAAGAAATGTACACAGTATCGAAGAGTTGGCGTAAACAAGCGATGTTTTTAGAAATGTTCTGACTTGACATAACTCCTACACTAGCCTACGGACACATAGGAATTCGGATAATGCTGAATCAAAATGCCACTAAGGGGAGAATATGTCTAAGAATATGGCAATTATCTCTGGGCATTAGTTTTCATTTTGGGTGTTAAGACGAACAATGCAAAGAGAATAAGAACAACATACACAGGAAGTAGCGTGAGGTACAAGTTAAGAGTGCGCCCTGGTGTTAGTTGGGAACCATTGATTATTGACTCCCGGCAATAAGGCACCGCTGTACTTCTATTTCCCATGAGGAAAATGATTTTCTCCATCATAATTACCTTGCTTGGTTATCAAATGTGTTTACATCCATGCATTCAATCACCCACAAAAATGAGAAATAAAGGGAAAACAAAACTGCTCTTCCTTCCGTCTCCAATTACCAAGCACATGACCTCTGCATCCATTCGTATGTGCATCCTTTTTCTTCAGTGTCTTCGCAGCCTTGGCGGTGTCGCTCTAAGCGGGACATACATGCAGCGCGTGATTGCGACCCGTTACAGACGTTCCACTGTTTCCACTCTGAAAGCAGCTCTTGTCCCGCATTCGGGTGTGATCCAAACTAACAGTCCCCTGATTTCCTTGGCCTCTTTGAAGGGGCCGCCGTCGACCCCGGGACCCCGTGGCCCGGACCCACGGGAAAGGGTCGCATATCAAGGATAAAAAGACAATCGGACGTTTATTGGCTGATGACTCAATATGTACTCCTCCTCCCCGCCACTGCACAGATGTTCTAGCTGAGTGTTGTTTGGAATAATAGAGGTCTCGAAGCCGAATGTGGGTCACCATGAGAAGGCCGCAATAAATTATCTGATGATGAGAAAACAAATCAACAGGCATTCTTTGAAACCTCAACACAAAATAGAATTTTGTTGCTTCAATCTTTTTCTCTATTTTTGTATCATGATCATCGTATTTATAATAATCTCTTAACTCAACGTTGATATGTAGAGCACTTGAAAAACAACCACGGCTGCATACAAAGTTCTGTACATAAAGTAATTATGGATATGGTTTGATTTTTATTGAAGAATCGTCACGGTCCGGCCTATTTTTTTGTTTTGTTTCATTTCCGGCTGGAGTGGAGGGCGTTCCCTCCAGCGGTGCACCTGTCTATTGTTACAATCACTGAATTATGGTTCAAGTGTCGTTCTCGAGGCCTTTTGTCCATGCTCATAATTCGCTCTTGTGCGTATTGATCTCGTTTTGTGAGTATTTTCTGTGTCTGTATCTTCCAGTTTTGTTTTCGTGTGATTGAATTCTCTTGCTATTTCGTTTCTAGCATTTTCGGGTTTCATTTTTACCTCGCCTTTTGCTTAAAAACAAACCACAAAGGACACACACACGCACACATTTTAGAGCCGGTGTTGAAGCATTTGAAGCCCTTCCATATAAAAATGCAAACCTGTCAAAAAAAAAGAAAACAGGCAGGGGCCAGTCAAATTGAAAAATTGCCACTTCATTATTACACGTCATGGTTTTAAGTATGCAATGGTGAGGGTCAGGTCAGTGGTATCATCTCATCGTATGGTACAATCATTTCCGTAATGAGTTCGTTGTATGGAAAAGGACAGGTTGGGGGTTACAGTTTTCCTGTGCAGCTGTTAATGCCATGTAATTATACTCTGCATCATGCAGTTAAGTGTTCCACAAACAATAACATCAATAGAGAACAACACTATTAAAAAAAAAAAAAGCAACATAGCACGAAGGAGGATTAGGTCATGATTGAATTAGGAAATGGTTGAATTATGAATTGGTTGAGGCTTCGGGGAAGCGATGTTCATTTGCAGTTTGGACGCAGAGTGGTCAAACAGTACAAAGGCATAGTGTAAGCGGAGCTGGATGGACGCCCAGATCAGCTCACTTTAGCTTCCGATGAACATTTGCCCGATTTTTAAAAACATTGAGGAACTGTTTGAAATTGTGACACAATGTCGCTTTTAAGTTTGCCAAACAATGAAATGTGATTGTGCAAACGTTTGCGCGTTCCTGAGAAAGAACTAAACATTCTGAAATCACCCCTTTTTTGACCTTTGTCAACGAGAAGCATTGTAAGAATACGCACGGACTACTTTTTCTCGTCATTTCACAATTTTTCTTTCCAGCGTGGACCATCATCCTCCTTCGTGACATACAACATGAAAGCCAGTTCATTGACACGCACAGAGAAAAATAAAACAAAAAACACAGAGGGTCATATAAGCACAGCTTACAAAGATAACAAGTAAAAAGTACACAATGTATCCACGTTGGAAAAGCCGCAAAAAGTAACATAAGAACTTGTACCTTTTAAAAAGACAAACTTTCAACGTAGCTAGCCAACACCCTGAACAAAGAACCGATTCCTCTTGGAAAAAAAAAACAACACATGAATCATTCCAGTTTGAGTACCTGTGATTCCACCTTTGGCTTCAAACGAACACAAACAAGCTAACTAGCAAAACTAGCTAACAAGCTACTATCGCAATGGAGGCTAGCTAAAATGCTATTTTTGCTTAAACTGATCCACAGTTGAGGCACATTCCGACACGCTACCGTTAAGTTTCATCCCAAAAAGCAGCTTGTTTCTTCAGCATTCAATGGCAGCATGATTTTTACAGCCAAAACTCTTCTTTTTTTTTTTTTTTGGTCTTTATTGTAACGTGATGACACCAACAGACAACAGAAAGCGTTCCGATCACATTCATTGATCTGTTTTCGAGAGAACAGTCGTGACTTGACACATGCGTTGGTAGACAAAACATTAGACTGTGGTTTTGTTTTATTAAACGCAGCTCGCGCCAACTCCAGATGACTGTGGTTTGGAAAATGGACGCTTTCAAGTGTTTTATAAGCATGATGAAAAGTTCACGCAGCCCAACGGTGGCTTGGGATTTCAGCTTACTATGTTGATTTCTGACCCGAGAGCAACATTCTGGTGATTTGGTGCTGGTCCAGACACTCCAAATGGAGAAAATCTGCTCTGAATCTGCTGACGACTTTGTAAACTTGGAGCTTTTTTTTCTACGTGGTTGGATTTGTTTTCACAGTTAGGAACAAGTGAAACACTATACATCACAAGAAAGCAAACGGACTTTCTGTATATAGGTCAGGAGCGTCTGGACGGCAAACATGACTGTAAATTCCCGACAAGAACACAAATCTACGTCTTAGCTTTTTTTTTTTGTAAACTTTACTGACCCCATTTGTAAAGTCTCATTGAGTTGGCGAGAACAGGTTAAAAAAAAGTTTAGTGTTTTTTTAATCGTGTTTGCTGGTCCATAGAAATATGAGAATAGTTTGTAATCTACATATGCTAATTCTCCATTCTGGACAACTAGGAAGTCACACGTTTCGCCAACTTCAACCTGTAAAAGCGCGACAGATGATAACTTGTGTTTTAGGGGAATGTGATGTATCCCGACAAGATAGCTCAGATTGTCTTTTCTGTTGAAAAGGTGCGCAGAGACGAGATTGAGAATAATCAATGGCAAAGAATTTCGTCAATAGTGTGCCTTATTGCATCTTGAGGCATTATGGGCGTAACAACGATTTAGATCGGAAAATTGTTTTTGATTTGAGACACAGGTGTCAAACTCTTGTCCTGTATCCTGCATATGTGAGATGTCTCCCTCCTCCAACGCACCTGATTCAAATGATCAGCTCATCAGCAAGCTCTGCAGGAGCCTGATAACGTTTCCTGATCATCTGAATCGGGTGTGTTGGAGTAGGGGAAACATGTAAAACATGCATCTTGGCCACCCTTGAGGACCGGACTTTGACACCTACGATTTAAGAGATGCAAGTGCATCAAATTGAACCATGCCGTTCCACCAACACATCAACATATGTAGCGAATCGTGTTTTATCCGAGAGAATCACCCACAGAACTGACAAGTTAATCCACACGTAAAATGGCAAGAAACTCATTGTATTATTCCCTCTCGAACTGAGTCGTACCATACCGAATGGAATCGTAATCCCGCTGAACGAATTAAACCCACTTTGAAATCAATCCGTCCTTGAATCGTATCGCACCCTGCGTATCTAGATACGTATTGAATCGTCTTTCAGTGGAGATTTGCACATCCCCTATACTCCAAAGTACAGCCATACCTCGGTTTTCAACCATAATCCATTCCAGAAGGCTGTTTGAAAACCGATTTGTTAGAAAAAATAATAAAAAAAGATCTTTATTGAACACGTCTGCTCACAATGAAATGCTACACAAGGAAGCGTCACTTCCTCGTGTAAGTAAGGCAAGAGGAGTCAAATGGCGCATTCAAGTGCGCTCAGTTTGGTCGAGAACTGATTTTCAGTCGTAATCTGAGGCATAAAAAAAATCGCAATTTTTGGTCGAAAACCGATTTGGTCGAGAACAGAGACGTTCGGAAACCGAGATTTGACTGTAGTTGATTAGAGTCGGCAGCTTTGTTTTTTTGGGGGGGGTTTGACTAGGCTAGGAATAAGGTCGGACCAAATTCCCAGTTGTCTTGAATGCAGCATTAGCCACAGGTTGTTGTTTGAAAGTGATACAGATGATGAGGTGCATTCAGATAAGATACACTGTCTGACAATCTTTGGTTTAAAACTTGCTTTGTTCTTGGTAGGCCCTGATGTCAGTTTCGAACAAATCCATGTTTAGTCTCTTTGCAGACAAACGCTGCCAATTTGTGGACGCATCACACTTACTTGACGATCTGGGGTGGCATGATAGCTGTCTTTTGCTGTGGTGTTTTGCTCTCCGGCGTCTCCAAAGTAGCCTCCTTGCCTTTCTTCCTCGGTGGCTTTTTAATGGGAGTTTTCTTGGGTGCAGCATCCGCCGGCGGGTCCCCCGTCCTCGAGCCGTTCAAGTCCTGCTTTTCCGGGCTCTTGGCTTCAGGGGTCCCGTGGTCAGTGGTGATGGGCGCCACCATCTTTTGGAGGCTGCTGGAGGTGGGAAGCAGAGGCTTAGTGGATCCCTGCTGGCTCAAGCTGGTGGAAGGGGTCCTCTTGGCCTTCTGCGGAGGAGTGGGCCTCTCCCGGGTTCCCTTGGGCGTCGATAGTCCGTTGGTCTTCGTCAGGCCCGTCCCTTCGTTCCTGTTGATGCTTTGGGTTTTCTCCTTGAGCTGAGCAGCCAAGAGGGTGGCGGCCTCTGAGTTCATGTGGGGATGGATGACCTTCGGGCTTTTAGGGGGTTCCTTGGGGTTCTCCTTGGAGGTGTCGCGCTCTTCTTCTCAGACGAAGAACTGTGGAAGCTACTGATCTTCCTGAGGGCGTTCTGGACCACGCCGTTGATGTGCTCCATGTGACTGGGACTGCTGTGCTCATCCCGAGACCTCTTGCCCGGCAAAGGTTTATGTTTACCGGGCGAGCCGTTGGTGTCACCTTCCTGTTTCCTTTGCTGATCAGCGCTCTTCTCACTCTTGGCTGAGACATCACTGGAGCTACGTTTTTTCTCTTTCGGAACGGCGGGTGCTTTCACGGCCCCCTGCCCTTGCTGGTCCGGCTGGGGAGTGCCTCCGTGGATCCACGATACCTTTGGCTTGGTTGAAGGGTCTGGCGGTCGTGGCTTGGGCCTACCGGGTGACGGTGGTGGTTTTCCGTTGCGTTTGTACTCCGGGTTTGGTAATTCTCCGTCTCTGCCGCTATTTTCATCCTCCTTGGACTGCTTGGAGAGGCGGGCGATACGGGCGTAAAGGGTTGCGGCCGCGTACTCTGAACCGCTGGTCGAGCCTTCGCTGTCCGAGGACTTGGTCGCGGGTTGATCACCGCCGTCTGGTTTACTGACACCGGAATCCTTTAGGGAGGTGTACTCTCCTCCATCCTCATCAGTGGGGCAGCTTCTGGCTTCTCGGTTTCTGGACTGTGGCTGCGCTTCTCCTTGCCGTCGTTCACAGATTCTGCCGCACAACAACAGGAATTTGCATTACTGATCAAACACAGCGGTGATGAGATTGTGCGACATGATGTGACTTCAGAGAGAATCCCGGAGTGGATTTGGTGACTTGAGCGTGCTCTTTTGAGATGCCAGCAATGTCTGATTTTGATGGTTATTTGGAAATTCAAGGGCGTAATTTCTCACGGGATTAAATCCCATCTAAAAAAAAAGCAATGATAAGGCCGTTAGGTGCTAATCAAGTCATGGCCTTACCTGAAGTAGTAATGTTCTTCTTAATTAATTGTTACATAGATGTCAATGTAATGGGAATACATCTCTCGAATAAATTTAGATTCTATGGGAGGAACAACATGTTTTATTTGGATTAGGTGAATCCTGTTTTAAGATAATCCCATTTTAACCTGGTAGATATGATCCGTCTTCTAATTCTTCATCAAACCTTTATGTTGGAATGTTGGAAAGAATAAGAAAACTTGAGCGTGCTAAATCCAACAAATCCAGCACTTCCTGCATAGAAAGTGATGGAAAGTGCCCCCCCGCCCCTCCTCTCCACCAAAAATCAAGAAGTGCTCTTTGGATTTCAGCCACATGCTGACTTGACCATACTATTTCCTGTTTAGACTCGTCTTGCTCTCAAAGACACAGATGGCACATGATGAGAGGCACGGCTCACATAATGAGTTTTGCAGAAGTGAGTGAGTCACTGCATCTGGGGGGGATCTTCGCAAATCTTGTGAGTCAGCAGCGTGTGTGTGTGTGTGAGGGAACACATGCCAACAACACATTGGGCATGCATTTGTGTGTGTCGGTGCGGATAACCAATGCGTTTAATTGTTCCCCGCAATTACGAACCTTCATGGGGCACGCAGTACACAGGGCTCTCGTCGCCGCTCTCACATGACGAGAAGGACTCCTGGGAGGACCAGGAGTAAGGGGAAGGCTGCTCGGCCACTGAGGGGGGCTCGATGAAGCTGCAGTTGAAGTTGTGCTCGGGGTCGTGGTGGGCTACTGAGAACACAAAACAAACGCAGAAGCCCAGAGGTCAGCGAGAGGGTATTGTACCACGTTACAAGAACAACAGTCTGCTCTCCCAACGGCTGCCGAGTGGTAGGAAATGGACTTGGGATTGGTTTTACATGTCAGTTAACAGAGCGAGTGCGATTTTCAGGGTTTGGTGGTTTTCTTGACGTTGATTGATGCCACATGCCATCAGTACGTTGGCAGATGACTGCTACTTGGGAGAGAACAGTGAGACTGAAATGTTACTAAGTGCCACCAATAACACAAAGACATCTTCCAACTTGTAGCAGACAACAAAGGATACGTTACTTCTTAGAAGAAAATATCATCTCCACATGTCATTTTTATTGTGTATGTGTGTCTTGACTGTGGAATTTATCAAGCTGAGCCCCTTGTGAGGTCACACAAGTTTGAATTTTGACCTCCATTTTCGGGAAAGATACGCCTCTAAAGTCGCCCCAAAAAAACAAAACAAAAAAACACTGGAGTTCAAACAGCTTTCATAAATCATCCATACATTGGCAGTCTGCATAGCCTCAGTTCAATTCAGGTCAAAAGTGTGCTGAGTGTTGACTTGGCATGACCATTTGAAGGAGCTTTCAACATGACTCCCCCCAATCTGCCTCTGTCCTTTCGCTTAGTTGTCTTCGTATCACGTAATAAGGTCGCAACTTTAGCACGATGGAATAGTCTCGTCTCAGGACTTCCCGTGTGGATTTGAATGTTCTCCAAGTGCTTGTGTGGGTTTGTGGTGAAGCTTAACAAGGTCTACGCTTTTGGATATGGATCAATGGAAAACTAGCAATCCAATGGTCGTAATTATCAACGGTTTCCTGGGATTCAATTTTTAAAGACAATGCAAAATGAAATCAAGTTATTTCTCAATTCGTTGTCAAGATAACTGCTGAAAACGTGCTAAGACTGAGCCGTACGTAGCACTGTGGAGAAATAGGGTTCATATGTTTTGCACCTTTTCAGTTGTCCTGATATTTTGCCCTCCTCCTTCCTTCTTTCCTCCATATAAAAATAAATAAAACTGAGTACTTTCGTCCCCGTTCGTGGTTATCCGGCGCGATTGCGAGTTGGTTGTTATTACTTGGCCCATTTGTGCCACTACGGTACGCAGTTAGCAAGCTAGCTGAGCCTCCACTCAAAAAAGGCATCTTCCCTGTACGCCACAATTTACAGACCAGCTCGGTGGTGTTACCGAGAGAGGAGCTCGCTGCCCGTCTGCTGGCTGATTGACCACCCCAGAGAGGGTGTTAGCTTGTGACCTAGCTTGTGAGCTGGCTTGTGAGCTAGCTAGTGGCTAGTGCCTCTCATTGCAATTTTGAAGCCGATTTGTTTTTTTTAATCATTCAAATTTACAAATTACAAGATTGACATACATTTTTTTTCACTTTAATGGAATTTTAAAGTCGCTCTATTACACCATTGAGACATCACATCAATTAGAGCAGGTGCCACTTTTGGAGCAAATGTCATTGTATCCTTCCCCAAAAACCTGTGACATTCTTTTTCTTCATTTCTCTCTCTCTTTTTTTTTAGCCTCAAGTCAACACAAGAATGTCAAAAATGTGTTTGTTTGTGTTGCGATGACTTTCTGTTTACTCGTTTGTGAGCCGAGGGGAATGAATGTGAGTAATTCCTTGTTCAGGGTCAGCACTTAGTAGCCCATCCGCAGGAGCCGAGGAATGCTGGGCAGCCCCCTCGATGCAAGCACTGCAGTCATGTTAGTCAACAAGACAACCCATGGACAATTTACAACATGATTGAATGCTGCTGCTCTTCAAATAAGCTCACACACACAACCTCGTGGTTCCTGAGGGGAGCATTATTCGGCAGACTGGATGCCGCTGGGATCCTTGGCCACACTGAGGGGCATTACTGACACGTCGCAGCTGCAGAGCTCAACCACAAAGTTGCTGAGTGGGGGAAGGAGAGCTCGGTTTTACAGACATGGAGCTCAAGCTCGGGTTGACAAACGGTTTGGGTCCAGGAACCGGTTACAGGGGGAAATTTATATGAAGAACCTCCTGAACATGGATTGAACCAATTAGCAAACTAGTTGACATCGACTAATCGCTAAACCGTGTTTTTGGCATCAAGTCTTCCGATTGGAGGACTTTCGACTTGCAAAACGCCAGACACTTGCGCGGGTTTGAGAGTAGAACAATTAACTTGTGATGAAAAGATATGAAGGAACAAAGGCAGTCGCACAAATCTTATGTTTAATAATGCACAGACAACAACTGCCTGCTCGCGAAATTTTATTCCTCATAGAACCCGGCAACATCGCAACGCTTCAGTGTTGACGCCAGTGTACTGTAAATGTCCGTCTTAAGGGTGCGAGAATGTTTTCGGCTCAGTTTAGCGGCCAATTAAAGGGCCGAATGTGAAGAGGAATGTTCTTAGAAACGTACACATCTGCGATACCGGTCAAGTGTCCTGGGATTAATCCAGCTGCAGGGGATAAAAAAAAAAAAACGGGTGGTGCTCCACATGCGCACTTATCCGTGAGGAAACATTTGGACACAAAAGGATGCGAGGAATGCTCCGCAGACGTGAAAGCGGAGGGCGTGGGGTGATTATGCTTCCAGTGGAATGCCAAAAAGCAACGCTTACACATGTGTGGTGGTGATGCCGGCAGGGGGCTAGGTGACACATTCGAGCGTTCCCCTTGCAAGTAAGCAAAACGCTGCCCTTCCTCCCTCCCTAGTCCTATTTCATTCAACATTGCCACATCTGTTGCCACTGGCCCTGGCGGGGATAAATCACAGCTCTGACACGGGCTGGGGTAAATTTGACCACTTCCTGTTTCCAGCCCCTGTCGGGCCCCCTCTGGAATGTGTGTGTGTGTGTGTGTGTGTGTGTGTGTGTGTGTGTGTGCAGGACTGCGTAGCCTCAGTCATGAGTTTCTAAATGCTGGCAGCCATGCTTCTGTGGCCCAGAATTATGCATTGGACAAACCAGGAAGCCCAATAAAGTCTTTAAAAAAAAGGTTTGCATTTAGGGAGACCGTGCATATTTCTTTAATGACACTGTAAACGGTAGAGATAACGTTTTTCTGTCGAAAACAGATTACTCAGGGAGGGACTGGGTCTTCTCCTTTTTCCTGACTTATATGGGAGAGACACGCTCCTCTAAAAACAAGCGTTTTGATACGCAACATTGTGATGACAAAGACATGCCTGTCTCAGCCGGCGCAGAACAAGGTCACAATGGAGTCAGACTGGAGCTTAAATAATCAGCTGGATCACTTAAGGAAGCACATGCTGCTCAGACGTGGAAAAGAAAGCAGGTCATTGTCTTTTAACTCTTTCATCACTCACTTGGAGTTTTTGCGGTATCAAATGTAGGCCAGAGTCAGGGAAGGGCCGCGCTGACTTTCTGGCCGCGTGATCAACGAGTAGCGAACGCCGTTACGAGTGTGCCAAACTTGCATATCTGTATTTATTGCAACGTAAACAAGACATGAATGGATTTAGGTTAAGAAGCTAAATGGCGCTGAGGTTGTACAGTCTGGAAAAATGTATTCACTGCCAGCCGGGGCCAGTTAACATGGAGACGTGACATCTAACAATGACGGTGAAACCTTCTGAGTTTGAACAGCTATCATGCTGAATGTGATTGCTATTTACACTTTTCAGAAGAGCGCAGCCTCAACGGCGTCTGTTAAGAGAAGAAGAATATGTACTGGACGGTTTGTGAAGTTGGAGGTCTGTCTTTCTAAGCCTCTGGCCTCAAAATACAATTCATCAACTTTCAGTTCAATTCGAGGGCTCGATTTTCATGCCCAGTGCAAGTCTAAAAGTGCACAGTGGCGAGTGAGACCAAGTTTTGTCATTTTTGCAGAGCCACGCATCTTGGCACTGATATATATACAGTATGTGTGTTTTGCGCCGTTGTGGGTGTGAACACAGCGGGCTTTATTCATCGTCAGTCCCATTGGCCAGGCTCGAATAGTAAATACCGTAATTTCCGCACTATAGAGCGCACCTGATTATAAGCTGCACCCACTACATTTTTAGAGGAAAACCAATTTTGTACATACACAAGCCGCACCCGTATATAAGCCGCATGTGCCCACATTAAAACATGTCAACATATTTACAAAGAAAGAGAGAGTTTTCAAAGTTTTAATAATATAACTTAACAATAATAATAATATAACTTTCTTCCCAAACGGTGCCTGTGACGCGGCAGTAAAACGGTAGCAACATGGTAACAACACGCTAGCAACAGAATAGCAATGCGTCATATGCCTTTCTTTTTGCATTTTCCATGATGAGGGTATGTTCACGCTAATTTAATTTATGCACAAGACAAGAAGTTGCAGTCTTCCTCGACGCATATATTCCACCGTTCTTAATCTTACCTTTTCTACTCGAGCGCCCCTGGCGGCCATTAGAAGAATTACACATATTGGCCGCATCACTGAATAAGCCGCAGGGTTGAAAGTTTGGGAAAAAAGTAGCGGCTTATAGTCCGGAATTTACGGTATTTTATTGTTTGTTTGGCCATCCCTCTTTTGCCATTATTGTTTGTTTTTTTTGACAAAATATTGTGACAAAATAAGAATTAGAAATTATTGAGATGGTGAGTTTTTCAAATAATTTGAATAAGAATGCCTGGTTCTGTTCAGAGACACTAACACAGCCCAAAACAACCTCCTGCTTCGCCCTTTGCATTTTCTAATATTTTGATGACCTTATTTAGCTGCGAAGACCATTCATTGTCATCCAGTGGTAAACTAAATCCGTCCGTCTCTGGCGCAACACAAGAACAGCTCAACGACATGCTCAACTGCTCGTTAAGAGTTTGAACAGATCAGCATCTTTTGACACGCTGGAATATTTGAGAATGAGGTCGGAGACGGATCCGTCACAGACCACGAGACCTCCACATGGACCTGCCGAGTCCACATAAACACTGCAGCCTTTGTTGGCTCATCCCTCAGCACCAGCAGGCCTCAAACCTTTGCGCGATGACCAGCGGCCGTCTTTTAATAGGACGCGCTCTATCTCGGAGCGAGAAACCCTTCGCTCGGTGAACTACGGATGCGCGGGGTCCAAAAACCGCGAGGGGAAAGAAAATGGCGGGAGTTTGGGTCTGGAATAACACGAACACATGGCCGGCGGAGGGCGCCAAGAACAATAAGGGGCTCTAAAATGGGCGCATTCCTTTGAAATGAAAGCCCATATTTGTCTGGCAGTTAGCAGACTTCTCAATCATCATCAGCTAAGACACAAACTAAGGTCGCAAAGAGCACAGGGAAAATGAAGCCATTGTGCACAGCGGCTAAGGTAAATTAATAACGTGGGAGGGTGTTCAATGCAGTCATACAGTAATTGTCTACAGTCGAAAATGTGAATTTCCAACTACAGGGTAAGCTGTGAAGTCGAACGATCCCTGGATATGGCGCAAGATCTTCCGACTGAAAAGCGGCGTTAGCCACGGCGTCTGCTTTGACGTCGGTTTATTGCACAGCGGCGACGATGTGGAAAAATCTCAGGTGAACTTGCATCGGACGATGAACTCAATGTGTGTGTTTTGTGTTTTCTTTGGGTATTTCTTCCCTCTAAAAATAGACACCTAAAGTGACGTTCGGCAGTGAGATTCCAGTGATATGAAACCCACGTGAATGCTAAAACTTTCCCAAAAACGGTGCAACAAAAAATTATTTGATCAAAAACGGGCTAGAATTAGCAATGGCAGAGTACCGATACCAGGTATCTGTATTTTTTTTTAAGGTATTGGGTACTCGTGGCGGCTGCCGATACCAGCCACTAATACTTAAGGTAAAGAAAAAGAAATTCACACCGAAAAGTGCTTCTTTGCGTTGCATGGTGGCAGTTTGGCACTTCGGTGAATCTTCATCTGCTTCCGAAAGATGTGTTGAATGGATTTTTATATCTCAGTGCTCAAAGTATCGATACTCAGTATCGGTGAGTATTGTGAATGGTGTTTATCTTTGGAATAGTTTTTTATTCTTCAGATTTTTATGATCTGTACTGCTGTAACACTTTACGTGTGTGTGGGGGGGGGCTTGAGGATTATTTTATTTTAAATTGTAGGTCAACTAGTACTGTTTGTGTTTGTTTCCACTGTGCCTTAAGACTAAAAGTAAAACAATATAAAACTCTGCTACTGTTGAAGTCTTCAGTTTTGAAGAAAGTAAAACGATCCAAAGACGCAATGTTTTTTTTTTTAGCAGCAGAAAGCAGAGTTGCAAAAAGACAGGCAACGTCTGGCGGCTCAGTGTGGGATATGAAAGAAAGTTTTGGGGCTTACCAACTACTTTTGGCAGTTTCTGTCTCCTCAGTGGAATACGGGGAAGTTTAGTGCTGATTCGGCTAAATCGTCCGCACAGGATCCGCTTGGCTTTTTTGCTGTTGGAAGAGTTGTCTGGGTTAGATCTGAGGTAGGATGACAGCATGGAAATCGAAATGAATCATTTAAAAGAGGGTTTATTCGACTTGGCCCTGTGTCGAGGCTTGCTCACGCTGCTTCCTACGCGGCATTATCGACACGTGAAAAACACTTGCATTGCACTTTACATGTTATTTAGCCCCTCATAAACTGCTACCTGGTGAGACAAGAACAATCCCGCATCCACCGGCTGAGAGTCAGAGAACCTAAGCGGCACTCACTTGTGGTCGTCTTTGTGCCGACAGAGGCAGCAGCAGCACAGCACAGAGAGCAGGACGATCAGCAAAAAGGAGACGAGCGTCCCGGCCGCGATCACACCCATCCGCTGGTTAGGCTCTGCAAAGGGGGGAGGAGAGACGCAACGAGTTCTGGATGGTGCGGTACAGAAAAAAATGGTGACTCTAAATTAAAACCATAGAGCAGAAACACACTGAGCCCGAGGTCATTCCACAACTTCCCCCAAGATCCCCTCAAAGACCCACTGAAGATTTTAAATTGTCCAAATGATCGTTTTTCGATATGACCCATTCCAATGTGTACCCCAAAGTCAGCTGTGACCCTTCTGAGAACGAGCGCTATAAAAATGGATAATTCTGCATCATCGATTCATTGTTATTTTAATTTAAAATAGTCAAAATCCTCATCAGCCCAGCCTCTCGACAGTCAATATCTTCCGATTTATGTGATTGTCCATGAAGGCATTGTGCCGATCTTGTGTTTTTTTTTTTTTTCATCGACATTTGCAAACATCTGATTTTGTTTTGAAGAACAATTAGCAACATTTCTGCCCATTTTTTTTGACAGGTTACAGACCAAACCAGGAACTGAATTGTAATGAAATTAAGTTCACTATACAATTTATTAATTTATCGACAAAATAATGGGCTTTTAGAAAAATCATTGCAGACAAAAATAAACTTGAGTACAATTAGCCCCTAATGCTAGTGCTAACACAACAGGGCAGGTGTAGCTTTAGGCTCGTGAAAGTGAGTGATTGATCAATTATTTAGGTTTGATTGTTGCTGAAATGTGTAACGGGCTTCTCCCAACCCATTCAAACAATACCCGTCGGACAAGTACTGTAAAGTAACAGATTTGCAGGGCCACGGTGACGGCAGAGATGCTACTCCACTAGCACATTGTGATCAAGTTCCATGTAGCGGCTTTCATCGGTAACTTGTGCTGTCTCTTGGGCTGTTACGTGTCTCATAAAGATAAGATGAATTGTTGTGGCGTGCGGTCACTGCTAGTTATTCACCGTCGGGGGAATAAAGGACCGGAAGTGGCTCGAGGGCATCACCGGGTCTTAGCGGATCACAGCTAGCTTGCCGCTGCCGCGACACTTGAGCCTTTTTCAACACTGCTGCCATCATGACTAATTATGAAACGGCCCGCTCATCCCTCTTCTTTCCTCTTCCACTTTTTCAACCCCCCCTCTTTCCTTTCCTTCCCATCGCTCTGACCGGTGCCAAAAAAACGCAGCACAGGGACACAAGTCTGGAAAAGCTATCAAGGCTTTTGCTGTGTAAAAGTCCCCCGCTAGTACACACGCAAGGCTGCAAAAGTTGTTTGTTGGTACTGTGTGTACAGCCAACTGTTAGTCACTTAAGAGTCCGTCAGAATGAGGGGCTTGTGGCGCTTTGGACATCCCAAGAAGAAAATGTGCTTTTTGTCTCAATGGCAAAAACACACGCTCCCTTTTTGCAGCGGGAAACAAATCACATTTTCTTACGGAGATAGCAGGCACCAGAAACTGGGTCGCAGTTCTTGTCATGGCAGGAGCAAGTTTGGTTGCAGTTCACTCCATGTTGTCCGGGTTGACAGGTCCGATTGCAGCTGTAGAGGACGTAACACAAACTCTTTGAAATTCACTCCATCAAATTCATTTGAATCACAACAACGGGGAAACGGGTTTTTGTGTTCCACGTGCGTCTATTATTATGTTGTTGTATTTGCCGTCTGAAAAGCAAACTCCTTTGTAAGGAGGCCCACCTGTGACAACATTGTTTTTCCTTCTTCCAATGTGTCTTTGACAATCAATCCAGAATAGAGATTCAACTCCAAAATGAATACGGAGTTGATTCCAGGCTAGTGGGTGTCACTTTACGTTTTTAACGGCAGCTAGCAACAAGCTAGCTACAATCTAGCTAAACATTAAAAAAAAGCAACAAGCTAGCTACAATCTAGCTAAACATAAAAAAAAAAGCAACAAGCTAGCTACAATCTAGCTAAACATAAAAAAAAAAAAACATTCCTTGAAAGAAATGATGACAACCGAAGACAAGCAATTTATAACACATATTATGTAGCCACTTCTCAAACGTTGAAGCATCTCTGTTATATTGTCGAGTCAAACTAACTCTTTTCGATGCTGGCAACTTACTAGGTTCCGTAAAATCCCGGGTCACACAGGCACTCTCCGGTGACGCCGTGACAGTTCCCGTTGAAACAGTGACTGCAGTTGTTCTCACAATTATCTCCGTACGTGCCGTTGGGGCAGCGCACCTCGCACCTATCGCACAAAAGACGAATGCAAGCACGGCGGTCATTCCCGAGCTGAGCAGAATGAGTCACAAGGTGTTATCACAGCGTGTACGCTAGAATTAATGCAGCTACTCGTTAAAGTCACTGCCGTTATGTGTTTCATTAAACGGTAGTAGGAAGTGCTACTGTACTAAAGCACACATTTCAGGGATCTGGACTTCACATGACTACCGGTAGTTGATATTTGCGATGATTTAATACCATTCATTTAAAAACAGGTATCTGAACTCAAAGTTTCAAGCCAAAAAAAAAAAAAAGATAACATTTGAAGATGGGCAATCCAACAAATTATTTTTTTAGTTTTGCTAATCTGACAAAGAAATAAGAGTCTACAGAACTGAGATATAGAAGTAAAAACAACTCTGCAAACATGGTTTGGGAGCAACTCGCTAGCTTTGTTGGTCTAACTAACATTGTTGCCATAATTATCAAACACTTATATTTTAACGTTTTTCCAACTTAATTAGGCTTCTATTTTGATGACCGGGGGGGAAATCCAGTGTGGCGCATGGCGTACTTCTGCGCTAGGGTGGGTTAGACCTGATATTGGTCATTTTGAACTGCAAGATAGAGGGCTGCGCCGCTGTGGGCGTGGTTAAAGCTGACTTCAATCTTGGCCAATCAAGTTCGGTCCCGTGTCCAGTTGTGCACTAGAGTCTCGACATGGCGTAAGCACATCTGTGCCGTGAAGTGGGCACCTGGACACTGAGCCCCATTCACTACCAATTGTTCGAGTGACTGTTATCCAGTTGGAAAACCGCAAACTTTCGCCGTAAAAATTAGAACGTGAAAATACGTTTTCCTACCTGTCCCCAATCCAGCCAGGGTTACAGTGCGAGCACTTGCCCTGAATGTGGTCACAGTGATGGCCGTCCTTACAGGTGGGACACACTTCCTGGCAGTTTTCCCCGAAGAAGCCTTTGGAGCAGAGCTGGTCGCAGCGCGTCCCGTTCCAGCCTCTGTCGCACGTGACGCAGCGTCCCTCCGTCACCTTACACGGCTGCTGGCCCTTGCAGTGGCCACACCTGAGGAACAAAGGTCAGTTCCTCAAATTGATTTCCTCCTCTGTGAGGAAGTTGGAATGATGCAGGGTTGCCCCGACGATCGTTTAATGAGGCGAATAACATTGAATTGTCACTTGATTCTTTTCGGTTTGTAGCATCTGAATCGTATGAGGTGCGCGGTCCACAAAAGGTCAGTCACTTAAATGTCTCGGCTTCATGGTTGCCATTTAACAGGATTTGGACTACTATCTATTTTTTCAAAGACACGTCTATTTTCAAATGATTCTTTTCATGACTCACGTCTGTTTTACGTTTCACCTCGCTACAGCCAATGTGAGCTTCTCCGCATTCGCCCTGCAAACTATTTTTAGATTTGTTATTTATTTATTTTACTTTACATTGTTCTATTTATTACGACCTTCTGTGGTATCCGTGCAACTGAGCCGATGCTTTTGAGAATATGGAAAATGTGTAATTATAATCATTGCTGCGGCTACTGTGCACGCAACTGTAATTGGATTGCTTGACTATATTTTGAAACAATTTCACACTGCCCAGGGCTGTTTTTTTTTTTTTTAAATGTAGCGTATAATTTTGGAGTCTTATAAAGGCTCTTAGCGAGGCGAACACTACATTTTTTTCTCGACTGCCGACATGCTACACTGAACTGAATTTGAACTACACTGAATTTTTTTCCTCCATTCCCCCCCCCCCCTTTCTTGCTATGGTCTATGTTTTGATGTTGCTAAAATTGATCGACCTCAGAATGGAGGAATGTTGGTTTAGTATATATAACCATGGCGGTTATACATACTAAACATATACGTTTTTACATTTCTCTTTCTATGAATTCATTTAAAGGCTATTTTTTGATTTTGCATGATTTTGCAATAAACTATCCATCCATCCATCCATTTTCTAATCATCTTATCCTCACGAGGGTTGCAGGCTTGCTGGAACCCATCCCAGCTATCTGCGGGCAGTAGGCGGGGGACACCCTGAACCGGTTGCCAGCCCATCGCAGGGCACACAGAGACGAACAACCATCCGCGCTCACACTCACGCCTAGGGATAAGTTGGAGTGTTCAATCAGCCTGCCATGCATGTTTTTGGAATGTCGGAGGAAACCGGAGTACCCGGAGAAAACCCACGCGGGAAGGCCAAAGCCGGAATGGAACCCTGCACCCATGCACCGTGAGGCGGACGTGCTATCCAGCTAATCCACCGTGCCGCCCTCAAGAAGGTCATTTTGACTCAAATTGTTCCTCACTTGTTCCTGCAGTTCTGCCCGTAGAACCCGGCAGGGCACGGCTCTCTGCAAAACTTCCCACGGTAGCCCGGCGTGCAGGTACACGAGCCGTCCGCCTGGTTGCACTTGCCGTGGACGCACTGGCAGTATCGGTCGCACCTGGGGCCCCACATCCTATCCCGGCAGTGGCAGCGCTGAGTGAACTGGTCGCACGGCGAGTTGTTGCAGTTACACTGGATGGCGCAGTTTCGCCCCGTCCAGCCGGGGCTGCACAGGCAGCGTCCCGTCATCGGGTCGCACATGGAGTTGACGCTGCAGTAGCAGTTGTTGTTGCACTGAGGGCCCCAGAACCCCGGGTGGCACGTGCAGAAGCCCGTGTCCTGGTCGCATTTGCCCTTTTGGCACATGCAGGAGTTCTCGCAGTTGGGCCCCCAACGATTGTGGTTGCACGTGCACTTGCCCGTCAAGTCGTCGCACTGGCCGTTGGGGTGACAGTTGCATTTACCCTTGCAGTCCGGGCCCCAAAACTGGGCGGGACACTCTGGTGCGGGACATAGCAGAGACATCAGTTGACAATTTGAATGTAACAATTCTGTGCAAAGGAAGAAACTCATAAATGATTTTCCGTTTTGCGATGAATGGAAATCGCAACCCTTCCAGACCCGTCACAGTACGTAGTAGACACAGTCAGCTGCAGAAATATGAGTCTTTTTTTTGCAGAGGATAAAGAATATATGCCTGTGAGGATTGCTATGTTGTCTGCTTCAATGAGTTCCTGAGCCATTTATGTTCAAATACCCTTTGTGTCAAACTCCGGTCCTCAAGGGGCGTTTTCCTGCATGCTTTCCATCTCGCCCTTTTGCAACACACCTGGTTCAAATGATCAGCTAGCTCTGCAGAAGCCCGCTATCCATCCTGTTGAATTTGAATCAGGTGTGCTGCAACAGGGAGCGATGAAAAACGTGCAGGACGACACCTGCAGCTTAAAGTGTTACAACACAGCGACGGCAATGCTATTCGTTAGCCTGTCTATGCCGTTTTGCATTGTTTGTTAGCATTAAGCTAAACAAACTTTCCCAAGGCAAAGCTAAGGTAATCGTGCACGATGCCTTACTTGTGTCACAGCTGGCTCCGAAGTATCCATGGCGACAGCGGCATTCGTTAGGTCTGACACACACCTCGTTTTCCTTGCAGGTGAAATTGCCTTCACAGAGAGCTTTGAGGGAACAGAAAGTGGCTGCGTTATTCAACAATTGCGCATTGTATGAATCATAAACGTGTCCAAAGTTTGGCCGGGCCTGGGGGTTATTTATAGCCCATTTTCTTATTGGCTCGACGCATATTTTAATAATAAAGCTAGAGACGGATATGCAGAGATGTTGAGGCATTCATTTTTCAGCGGGGTGTAAGCCTCATTTTATACCCTTGATGATTTTTTTTATTATTCAAATCTGGCAGGGTCGTTTGCAACACCCTTCAGCGCGGTGTGTCAAATTTAGAAGACATGTTCATTTCTCACTTGACAGGAACTTTAAATACGGTTTGACTATTTAGCATAAATTGACCGACAACCAGGCACGTGCATCAGCCCGCTTAGCTTGGATCCAAAAAATGCTCTTTATAGTTTCTTCGTCAGTTGCAACAAGATAACTAATACAAATCGAATTGATGAAAAAGGTTTCTCTTCAATCCCCCCTTTAAAGCGTTTTAATATTTGGACATCGCTGCTATGAATGAATTGCGCTGCGTGGTACGTACGTGTAAGGCATTCATCCCCTAGCTGAGCCCATCCGCTGCAGCACGCCAAGCCCGGAGATCTGGAAAAGAATTCCCAAAGTGTAAATAAGAGGAGGGGTGGGGGGCGTGGGGGTAGTCGGGGTGGGGTGCTGAGGCACCTGTTGTGAAACAACGCAGACATTTCAAAGTGGCGGCGACCGCACCCAAGTCGTTTGGTCGCATCTGGGGAGATCAAACCCTTCAAGGCATTGTCACTGTGATGCACATGCTGTGCACATGGTGGTCTAATTAGATGACTCATGCACTGTAAAAACAGTTAGGTCCCAAAAAAAAAAAAAAAACAATACGGGTCAAAAAGGGACTGACAACTTTTGGGGTTATTCATTGAACCCCAAAAATAAATAACACATAAAACAAGCCCCAAAATTGGCCTGTTGTTGTCGTCTCCACCAGCACAGTGCATTCAAAAAGCCCACCCAAGTGGAATTCTCTTCTTTCTCGTTTATCAGCTTCTGTAGCCTTTCCAGGCCTTTTGGAGAGAAAACAGTCGAGGGGGTCTAAATATATAACAGTTTGCTGCCATTTTTGTTTTGTTTTTCTGGGCTGTGTCAGGAAAGGACAAATTTGTCTCCTCTTCCTCCCACGACCGTGACCTTTGCGGGGCCTCTGCAACACATCAGCTGCCCCCAAAGTGTTTGAAGATGGCAGCTCGCTTCAGAGTCAGCGTGCAGGGAGTGACGCTGTTTTTTTTCTTAGTCTGACAAATCGGCGCGTGGTAAAGATCAACCTCCGCATGCTTTCCCTTGCAGCGAAAGAGGAGTTTTTGGAGCCGTGCGTGTCCGACTTGACTCCGCATGATGCAGGATTCCACTTATTTTGTGCAACCGCGCCTCTCCGAATCATGACAAACTGCTGCCAATGTGCACAGAGTTGACCCTCGTTGACCTTTTAATACACCGCCAATCCCTGTCAGCACTCGTGGGGGAAGATTGTGTGTTCGCAAGCACCGCTACAGCATAAAAATAGTCACTCTGGAGTCACTTTGTCCAGTTTCAAAAGACCACAAAAACAAAGGAACTTATATTTTTATTTGAGTTTCGGCCTTTTGTCCACAAACTGCCTGAAAGGTCACTGGAAATTGAGTTTCCGGTAACTTGGGCACAAAACTTCTGCCTATTCATTATTTTTCCCCTTGTTTTATTTATACCAACCGTGAGGGCTAGCCGTGCTGTTTTGAATGTTAGAATACGTGACTGATGTTCCAGACGAGGCAGAGGAATTTCATTGTTTCAGGCAACTTGCATTGGGGCCACGTATGCCAGTGCCCAATTCAGAACGATGGCCGAGGCAGTTTCACCTCCAGGGCCCGAATAACGTTACTTGCTACGTCATTAGAATTCAATCACAAAATCACGCAGTTCCGTTTGGGCTTGGGTACTTTAGCGTGTGGTATGTTATCCTACAATAGTATTTGGAAAGCTATACGTTCAAGGTATTCTGAAGTAACCTCCCTGGAGGACTCCGCTTCTCCTCCATTCCATGTTGTTATAAATCACTTTGAGAGAAATGACATCCCTCATGGTGATGTTTAGTAATTTTATCGCCCCCTGCTGTTGTGGAATGCACCAGACAGGCTGTATTGTTTGGTGGAAAAATACGCTGTCAATGATGATTTATGATTTTTTTTTTCCCCCCTGGTCCAGAGCGAAAAGACAATTTGTTCAATAAAACACCCTTGTTGGCTGTTTTAGTGATTTAAAAAACAAACCGCTTTTCCTGTATGAGTTTTTCACTCGTCACAAGCGTTCCCCATATCGAATACGAGAATATAGTGAGTGCTGAAGGCATCACTGACATTCAACAGTTGACTTTGGGACGCAAAGACGTCCTTGGAAAGGCTGACATGCGATGATAAACGCTTAGATGCTTCCCCCCATTCATTTGACTGCGGCGAGAGCAAATAAAGTGCATACTGTAATGAGTGCAGTGGGAAAAATAAGGTCGTGGTGAGTGGCGGGCGCAGTGATTGTTGGCTATAGAATGAAGTGGGAAGATGACAAACAAAAGAGAAATGAAGTGGGCCAGGCCTGCGCTGAAAACATATACAAAGCAACTCAAAATAGTGATGACTGAAATATGCGGGCCATAAAGTCAGCCTTGGTGACACCGCAACAAATTTTCATGTCATTAAACAGCAGTATTGTTTTTGCAATACTTTTCATCTACTATTGCCCACAGGTGTTTAAATGTTTTGTGAACGAGATGTCAGAGTTATTGGCATCGTTGCAACAACCGGAAATGTTTCAAAGGTAGCAAATATATACGCTGTACTTCTTCCCTTTCAAAATGACATTACTCCTCTGCAATAATAATATAAGAATGTGGTGGCCTCTAGCACATCTGTCTCATAGTTTAACACATCTGTCTCATCGTTCCGATGGTCTCGCTTCAAATCTTGGCTCGGCCCTTGCTGTGTGGAATTTGTATGTTCTCCACATTCCTCCCATTTTCCATAAACATGTATGTAAGGAGACATTGGAGACTGGAAATTGTCCAGAGGTGTGAATAGGATTGCTTGTCTGTATCCTTTTACATGGCCCGACAATGACTGGCAACCAGTCCAGGGTGTTCTGCACATCTCACACTCAGTACTTAGTTAATTAGCTTGAATTAACTCCAGCCTTAACCCTCACGGATGAAGTGTAGGAATCTGTCCATCTATCCCAGGTAGCTGGCTATCTATATCTATATACATTACCTAGCTAGCCGCTACCTATATACTTAGCGATAGCTAGCGCTAGCTTTAAACTTAGCGAGCGCTATCTAGCTATCTATCTATCTATCTATCTATCTATCTATTATACATTGTAAGGTCTGTGCGTTGACAACAGCGCCCCCTGTAGTACAATGCTAAGACTGCTACACACGGATGCACACATCTGTCCCGCCGACTCCTCCTCCTGCAGCGGCGATGAACTGAACCGTGGGGGGAAAAAAAAGTGGCCGAAATGAAGCTATTTGAATATATACAACAAATAAAAGTGTCGCTGCCGCTGACTGGTTTACAACAGGCGAATTTCTCAACTAAAATTGAAGTTCGCGTTGGTTACGCCATTGCAGCCAAAAAGGCCATTTGGGCTACAAAGTACATCGGCTCAGATTTCAGTTATTGTGGACATCGTTCGTGTTCAATGTCATTCCAAAAATCGTTGATTTGTGACGGAATGTACAGACAAATGCAAGAGAAACATCAAAAAAGACGACTTGCGTTTCGTCAACAAGCATATTAAAAGTTCATGCGATGCTCTTACCCGGTTGCTTTGCACACATTTCTGCCTTTGGGACGCAGTTTTTGGCTCTCAGCGAAGCTCAGAAGGAGACAAACCAGCGCCGCAAAAGCAATAAAGTTCTTCACTTCCATCGTACAAGCAGCAGCATCCTTCTAGACGCCTTTTTGTTTTATTTTATTATTCCACACACAAGCTTTGCTTTTGCGCACTTAATCCAAATCTCTCTCCAGGCGAGCCGTTAAAAAGTCCTACGACAATCCACTGCGACTCCAAGCTTGGCAAAATCAAACACGGCCGTTTCCCCTCACTAAAGTCGTCCTCGTATGCCGCGCCGTTACTTCCATGAAACGCTCTTCTAAATTGAGGGCGGCGTGCAAAACTCGCGAGGAAAGAAAAGACAACTTCCCTGACGATGAACCGCGGTGGAAAAGTACAATCAAGTACAAAAAGTAGAAGGTCCCGCGATGGCTGTTCGTGCCTCTCTGAGGAGCACCACTTCACGTTTGTCCTCTCTTGCGCTCTCAGGAGTGGCAGGAGGGAAATTCCTGATTTGTTACTCCGTCTTTGGCTGCGTGTGCGCCACCAAATTTACATAGCGTGCGCGCCACGGGGTCTGCCCTCTAACTTATGCACGCCAAACTGCTACATGCGACTCCTAAATTCTACAACAAAGCTCGTGTGACATAGCCCACTACAAAGGAAAACGTGACACGGTTTGATCCGTTTAATGGCTTACATTAAAAGAACATCATGCGGTGAAAATGAAAGTGGAACGTTTTTTTTTTGGTCGTTCCTGGTAAACTGGAACTGAGGAACTTGGGTGCACCACTTTCAGTGGTGGTTTGGAGCGTGCGCATCAGTGACGCAATGGCTGCAATTAGGGGTTGTTCTTGAGGCGAGGCAACAGCTCCCCCTACTGATGACAACCAGCAATGGCTTTCAAACTTCACACTGCCTCCAAAAAATAAAATAAAATAAAATAAAATAAAATAAAATAAAATAAAATAAAATAAAATAAAATAAAATAAAATAAAAAAAAAAATAAAATAAAATAAAATAAAATAAAAAAATAGAGCCCTTTTCGGCCCAGGTGCTCATAAAACAAGGCAGAGGTTGCATTCCTTCAAAGTATTTATCATTTACAAAATATATTTTTAGCTAAATAATATTGTAACGTATTTTTTTTAATTAATGCCACAATAATATCAAAATAAACACACCCAAAATTGGTTGTCTTGTGTATTTTTTGATTGTAAGTCATCTGGGAACTGTACTTGAAAAATGTGTGCAGTACTGGATTAAAACAAGTTTCACATTTTGTAAATTTTATTTCTAGTTTTAATTCCGTCGTCCGTCGGTATGCGGCATGTTTTCGATGTTTGCCTCCTCCAACACACATGCCTAATAACGATCCTGATCATTTGAATTAGGTGTGTTCGAGGAGGGAAACATGCCGGAAAGAAGCCTTGCAGGACCGCAGTTTGCAACCTCTGATGTCGAACCTGTATTTTTTTTTTCTGGAGTGCACCAGTAGGGGGACTCGTAGCACACTTTGAGAATCACAGCCCCATGTTTTAATTACACAGGCTCACTTGTGGCTTTAATTGTCTTTTTTTGGGGGGGGGGGGGGGCTCAAGTGTGACCCCTCCTACATGAAAAAAATCCAGCAGTGACTCAAGTGCTTCGTGCTTCCAGACACACAACATTAGCCTCCTTTGCAGAGGTAATGATCCCCCTCAAAATGTTTTAAAACAAGATATAACCCCCAGGTGGGTTCTTGAGTGTGTGTAAATGAACCCGTAAGCAAAGCATCATGTTATCATGTAGTGCGTCATTATGTACAGTTCTGTGAAAATGGAAAAAAAACGTCTTCCTGCATTGTGAGGACGACAGACAGAATTCGCAGCACCTGATCGAATGCCAGATTTCCCGAAGCGCGCATTCCGTTGACACTGCCTTTTCAAGGACGAACTGTTGCATGCTCACAATGATACAAAACATCATTTCCATGCCAATTAAAAATAATAATAACTCGGACGTTTTTTCCTTTAGCGCATCAAGTTTGGGAGATATTTTCTTTTGTGGTGTGGTTGTTTTTAAGAATTTTACCAGGTATTGTAATTCGGAATTATCGTAAAAAAAAAAAAATCAAGAAATGACCTCCATTTTAATTCCCTGGTATTTACTACAAAATTTATGCTCGTAAATCCCAGCTCGTATTATTCCCAAAGTAACAGAATATGGCGACGATTTTTGGCCACTCGACATGAGCGATCGATCAAGTTGACAGCTGAGGCAGGGTAGACAAGTGAGGCATTGCCTCCCCCTGCTGGCCGTTCTATGCATGTGACACGTTAAAATACCCCAAACATAAATATAAAGAATACATTAAATTACGCTCCATTTTAGTTCTACGGTCCATGCTGTTCTTTTTCAGTCCAATAATTCGAAACATGCTTTCATAACATGAAATATCAAATAAAGACCAAATGTCTGTTTTTTTTTTATTTTGAAAAGGAGAGTTGAACACGAATTGGGTGTGAAACTGCGGTCCCTCGAGGACCGCTATCCTGCATGTTTTCGATGCGTCGTCCAGCACACCTGATTCAAGTGATCAGCTCGCCAGCAAGCTCTGCAGGAGCTTGAACGAACTTGATCATTTGAATCAGGTGTGCGAGAGGAGGGAAACCTCCAAAACATGCAGGATGGCAGCCCTCGAGTATCGCAGTTTTGACACCTATTGAAGACAAATATTCAAAAAAAAATGTTTTGACCTTATTTGGAACACGTTTCAATGAAGGTCAACATTGAAAGTGAGGGTTTCAATTTTCCAGTCGAGCCTCACCACTCACGAAACCCCGCGCACGTTACGATACGCGCTTTCATCGGATGCGTGAGCCATCCCCAAAAACTCAGCAAAAACAACTTTGCATCGCACAGACACTCCCACTGATGCAAATGAGAAACGCGGGTCTCCATCGTGTGCCGTCGACGCTCCGGCGCGTTTCATAACACGCCTGAGCTCGATCCGGTGGTGTGCTCTCATGTTGCCGGCAGCAGCAGTCACGCGAGCCCGGGCCGAGGTGCACCTCAGGCGGCTACTCACCGGCCGAAGACCGCGGCTCCTCCTTAGCGCCTCGGCGGTCGGACAAGCCCAGCATACGCAGGTGGACGCGGGATCTCGACATGTGCACTCCGAAGGACGCGGGGCTTGTTCGGGACGGGACAGCGGTGGGGTATCTGTGGACTTTGAGCACACCCGGGAGGCTTATAAGAGCAAGGACTCGTTGGAGCTCCTGAGAAGTCTGATGGTTCTCAAGATGTGCTCCTTTGACTTCCTGGTTGATAAGAATCAAGAGGTAACGAAGCCTTTATTAGGTTCCTCTGAATGATAGTGTGAACTTTTTTTTTGTTTTTGTTTGCCAGCTTCGAGTTATCGGCACCATTACACAAAAATATGATCATATAATATAATACATCACAGTTATGTTATACTGTAGTACAGAGTGCTGAAACAGGAAGAGGCTTTAGGAAACTATTATGAATCAGCCATGAGAATATACTTTACACTTACTTCAAATGATATGGAACATTAAACAAAATATTATAGAATATAAAACAAGATTAGTTATTGTGCTTGCTATACAGGAAGTGATGAAACATGAGCCGGCATTGGGAAACTCATGATAAATTAATCATCCACAATGAGAACATGCTGTATCCTTACAAGACACTACATTATATTAGTACTGTACTGTATCAAATTAGGCAGAGCTCCAGATTTGATCCAACTACAATTTTCATCTACTCTCCCCAGTGCAACCAGTTTTTTTAGCTTTTAGTCGCTATATTAGATGCTACTTTTGGGGGCTGGGGGCGGCAAAACATGAGATGATGACATAATTCTCAATAGACGTACTATTCCATCTAAACCAGCCTATGTAGGTATTCAACAGCAGCATTTTAAACCAGCTTTTCTATTGGTGCTCACAAGACGGTGTACCTAATGAACCGTCCAATAAGTGCACCCTACTCTGTGCCGCCACTTACAATCCAAGACAGTTGCATAATCAATGACATAACAGTTCCCAAGACATGACGATACCAAAGATAATGTCATTCATCACTGGGCCTTGTGATTTGTTTTACGCACTCGCGACGAGTAAAAACAGCTTCAGGTTGCGTATGAACTTCAGGCCAGCACGGAACGCCCACCTCTCAAATTGCAACTTGTTTTTCCAGGCAAGCCAGCGGTCCTGTTTGTGCACGTGTTGCTTTCCTTTAGCGTCACCCTCTCGTCAGGGGCATGTCGGCTGATCAACATCGCATTGCTTCCATTCATAGGTCGCTCGCTGTATGAATAGGAAAATTGGTTTTAATGAACATGCATAACGTGGAGAGCTATTACATGTTAATATTAATAAACATGATCAAAGTTATTGAAAAATGAAATCTTTTGACTATATACCTTTCTTGGATAGTATTGTACCCCCTGTATTGGGATATGAATCAAATGTTATTTTATTTATACACCCCTGGAAAGAAGGCTTTAAAATGGGGAAAATCAAGCCCTTCTCTCCGCTCCCAAATGCAGTGTGGGTATCTCCGTTGAACGTGCTTTGACCACACCTCCTCGCTCAAATGTCAACTGTCAATCACGTACCAATGGATGCTACTCGTCTAGCGTCGTTCTTATGCATCCGCATCACTAAATGTGTGGGATGAGAGAATATATCCGCTCAAAGCTGCGGTGACTGCATATCCACACCACAACAAGGAGCACTCGAGCAGCCACCCCAGCGGACTATGGAGGCGCTCTAATTGTTATTTTGTGGGGGAAGGCGACTCATTCCAGAGTCAAAAACGGTTAGGAGGCGCTGTTTTAGCCACGCCCTCAAATTGCGGACTACATGATTTTCACATCATTTCGAAAAGAAACGATCTGAATTTACTTCCGAAGTACTTTTGCAGTTTGAGCACGTCTGAGTCGAGCGGCATCACGGATTGTATCGTTTGATTTCGGAGGTGCCGCTGTACCTTCCAATCTGTTCAGGGTCAAATCGAAGCTGTCGACGATCCCAGAAGGGATTCATTTGTAGGCTGTATTATTCTGCATTCATGAGGTCGATATATAATATATTACAGAGTTTTAAAAAGGCTCGCCTTCAGCTCTCGCCACCTTTCACTTTACTGGATGAGTTAAAGGGGTTCCTTTTTTTTTTTTTTAATGTGTCTCTTTTTGAGAAGAATTTCTACCTTGAGACTTGCAAAGACGCTTTTCTTCCTAATAAAGGCGTGTATGGCCGCTTTTAAAAGTCTTTCCGGAACCAGTCTTGTCAGGCAAGACTGATGCTTTCAAAACATGCCAAGACACAACCCAGTCGCTGCAGGGACATTGCGACTGACGTGAGCGCCGGAGCGTCTTCCGTCATCCAAGTGTTGCCAAATACTCCCGATGAGGCGTCGTTGGCACCGCGACGTTTGAATATTCAATTAACCGTGATGCTCGAGCGGGGAAAAATAAAAAAGCAAGATCTGCGGTGGCTCTTGTCAACTCAGCAAGTCTGAATGTGTTTGAATGATTCGGGTGACTCGGGTGACATCATCCTGCATTTCTGCTCAGATAATGGATTTCGGGAAGAAGGTGTTGGGTCAGACAGCCTTTGATCGGCTGATGAAGATGACGTTTTACGGGCAGTTTGTGGCCGGCGAGGATCATAAGGCCATCAGGCCGCTCATCCAGAAGAACCTGGCCTTCGGCGTGGGCTCCGTGCTGGACTACAGTGTGGAGGAGGACATCAGCCAGGGGGAGGAGCCACACCCAGCAATGCGGTAAGAAAGTTGCACTGTTATCCAAAAACAGCAGTGAATGATGATCATACTTTACACCGATCGGAGGGGCAGATATTTTGGATTTCATACAAAATCGATGATTGGTTGAAATGTCAATCATTTGCCAATCTATCCATGACATCATGGATCAGATCAGCAACCTGAGCCATTTCAGCAAACACCATTTTATTCACTGCAACGCTTCTCTCTCCTCATCCTCGGCTCCAGCAGACCGTCCAACAGCGCCGACATCTCCGCTGAACAAAACGGGGCTGTGAAAAATTTTGGAGATTGCAGGCGCAAAAAAAAACACAAGCGCCCCGGGGGCGGGCTGTCCAGCGGCGATAGTCATATAGTGGCAACATTCCTCCCAATCAAAATCAGTGCTGGCCCCTCCCCGATTTTCCTTGTATGTTTCTGGGAGAATTTTCAGGCATTTGTTATCATTTCTTCCCAATGTGTTTCAAATTTTGGCTATTTTTTTTCCTCCACAATTCACCAAGTGCAAGTATAAATTCAAGATAAAAATTACTTCCGAACAGCCAATGGCTACAACAAGCTATTTAAAAAACTTTTTTTGGGGGGGCAGTCCAACCTGTTGGATTATGCGTGCAATGCAAAATTGCCCAGAGCTAATAGCGCAGGCTTTCTGCGAGTTGCAACATTTGAATAATATGTCACACTTGTTTGCGACCAAAAAACAAAGACTAAGAATATCCTTCACGTGACGGGCCGCTGTCAAGCATGTCTCACTTGTGAGGAATTTGCTCACATGAGGAGCCGCGGGGTCGACGTGACCTCCTATGAAGCCATGTGAGCGCTGCGCCCGGAGAGCAGCGGCAAGGACGCCCCACTTGGAGCGCTTCAAAAAGCCAACGCGGCGCGCTTTTGAACTAAAGTCTGTGCGGCTTGGCGGCTGGACGTGTCCGCTTCATTCTCGTTCTAACGCTGAGCTTTTTACATTTCAAACATCGCGCAAATGTTGAGTTGAATGAAGGTCGAAACAAAAGAAAGCCTGCTGTGGGTCTGTCCAAGCGTCCAAGTGACGCTGACGCACGCTGACAGCTGACTTCAAGTTCAAACGTTCCATACGTTGCAAAAACTTTGACACACCTCTGTTCGAATGACAGGTTTTTGTGACCCCCCCCATCCAAAAATAGACCAAGATCATTTCTAAACTATTTCCCTCTATTAATGACACCTATATCCATCAACTCAATAAAAAAAAGACTGGTAGTAACAATTAACGACTGAAATAATGTGGTTGCATAAATGTGCACACCCTCTTCGAACTGGGGTTGTGTTTAGAAGTTATTTTTAATCTAATGTTAAATGCTGAGTCAGCACACACATGCCGTCCGTGAAATTGCCTCTGGTTAATACCAAATCAAGTTCAACTGTTTTAGAAGGCTTCTCCTGCCGTTTTTTTAATTTATTTTTTGCTTTCTAGCAGAAGCCTCAGAGGGTTTTGTGGTACCGCTGACTGCAATTACGAATTGTTCAGAATTCTGTCCACTTTGACTAGGATCCGAGTTTAAGATGAAGATAAACCGTCCCAAAGCAGGATGCTCTCACCACCATGCTTCACTGTAGCTATGGGGTTTTTTTTCGTTGAGGAATATCGTTGTCTTTGCGACAAAGAAAACATTTTGGAATCATGGCCAAAAAGTTCAACATTTTGGGAGATTTAATTTGTTGTTTTTCTTTGTAAGCTAAAGCTTCTGTCTGGCCAGCCTACACCGTAGCCCACACATATGAAGAAGATAGGAGATTGTTGTCGCATGTGCTAAACAGCCACTACTTGCCAGAAATTCCTGCAGCTCGTGTAACAATCGGACCCCCCCAAGTAAATCCACGTTGGATGAAATCATTCAAAACCAATAAAGAGGACATACGAGTTTGAAGAGAGACCTTCATTTTGTCACGGGGATTTACGTAAATATCCTTGCAATCTTGACAGCAGTCTGAAAAATAATTTTGGATCTCCACATATGTGGCATTGTTTGCATATATTTTGTGTGAAACGAATAAGGTGATGACATCAGAGCAGAAGCGATGTTGCACGTTGAACTCTACCTGTCGAACGGATTCATTCCCTCTTGTTTCTTCTTCTTTAGTTCAAGTGGCTCCCATGCAGACAAAGGTCAGCCAGCTCACTGGATTGTCCCGCTCAAAATACACATTCCAGCACAATCTTTTAAAATTATTTTATTATTTATTTATTTTTGTCTCCGGCAGGCGGCGGCGACGACAGAGACGCGTTTGTTGGACCCCAAACATATTTCTATGCAGATGAGAGCAAATGCGACCAACATATGGAAACATTTCTTAAATGTATCCGGGCATCTGGTAAGCAAACGGAGGTTGTCATGGCGGATGTGTTGTTACGGCGCTCCTTCGCTCCTCGGGCACTATCGCTCTGATTTGAATCTGTTTGAGGATTGGTAATTTTATGACAGTGGTGTGACTGTCGAAATATAAGCTGCTTTGCCGGAGGTTATGATCTTAGCCCTCGTTTTCCATACAGGTTTATTCAAATTCCTGTTTAGCTATTTATTTTAGCTCCTGAACCTGCGGAAGTAACTGGTTGATTAAAATAAAGAAAGAAAGAAAGAATACACGACAGGCTTCGCTAACTTTGTTTCACAGGGGATAAAGGGGAATATGTTGTCAAGCCACATACTCAAATATTCAACAATTGTGACTTCTAGCCAAAATGAATGTTTAAATTTTATTTATTTATTTCGTTTTTGGGCAGGGACGAGTCCAGGATTTTTTCCCTCCCGTGGCTGCAGGGTGGCTTGACCGATACAAAGTGGGGGCTATGTAAAAAATAGTATAAAAATGTTTTTTATATTGCTTTTTTTTTTTTTAATAAATATATTTTAGAATATGAAATAAAATGCTGTTGGGGCTTAACTGGGGGCTACGCAGATTTCTGACCGGGCTATAGCTGCCCCAAATCTCTTGTGTAGCGCCATCCCTGGTTCATGGTAATAAGAATTCTGTGTCAAGTCCATGTACTTTCCCATTTGAAACGAATAGAAATACCATTCATAACTCATTGAAAAAACAATAATTTTTGTGTTTTATGAATAAGGACAATAGTACTCTGTTATGTTGCACATTATAAAAATTGATACAGACATACAGGTACGTATAGAAATGAAGGAGACGGTCACAAGGTCTCAGTCAACTACAGTCCGCTCGGTCGTTTTTGGCAGAGGATAAAGAATATATGCCTGTGGGTACTACTGTATTACACTGTCCGTCTTCAAGTGTGTTCAAATATCCGTTGCGTTAACGGGTTTTAACCCGGCAAGACCGATGCTCTTCATTCGCCTATCTATGGCATTTTGCATTGTTTGCTAGCATGTGGACCTATGTGGACTTTTCTAAGGCATAGCTATTGGATTGTTTGATATAAAATGTGAATGGTAAAAATGAAGTCTACCCAACACCTGCAATAGGTGGGAGCTCAATGGACGGCTTCTCTGCCATCAAAATGACCGCCCTGGGCCGACCTCAGTTCCTGGTGAGATGTTTCAGCTCAGTGTCAGTGTCTCGCTCGAGCGTTGCACTCACCTGGCACCTTTGTTCTTCAAGCTCCAGCTTTCTGAGGTCCTCGTGAAATGGCGACGATTTTTCACTTTCCTCGCATCCAAGCAGGATCAAGATGGCATCGATGTCTTGGAGCAAAAGTTGAACCTTAAACAGATGCAGGTGCCTCGCTTCGGCTCATATTGAGCTTGTTTTCCACACACATGCTTATTTGCGTATTTTCAACGTCAATGTATCCCGTTCAGGAATTTTTGAGCGGCGTGGGAGCAAAAGATGACTTCTGCAGTGTGTTGACTGCACAGAAAAGGGAAACTTCAGGGTGAGTTTGAGAGTAGTGAAGAAAAATCTGTCTCACATGAAAGGTTTCCATTTTCACGGCATCTGCTGCGCTGGAGAACTGAATGAGGATATGCAGCCCAAGATGCTTCACTTTCTAATTCTATTTGGTTCCCTCTAAATGCAATCTGTTGGCCACAGAAAGCACATAACACGGTGGATACTCCCAGCACAATATACGGAATATATTCATGAGAATAGTTTATTCCTAAACTATGAGCATAGTTTCCAAAATCTACACATGGTGTCACTGTCTACCATGAATGAAAACATATACAAATTTTGGACCATAGCGAGAGCTAAACAACTGTTTCAAACACAAAAATGTAAATGGGATCTAATATAATCTGGGATTTCAGGTCTGCGCACACACACACACACACACACACACGCACACAAAAAAAATGTCCGTGGATCGGAACTAATCCAATATTTCCTGGGTTACAGCGGTTCGAAGATCAAGTAGCTAAGCCGTAAAGTGCTGGGAAGCAACTTGTGCGAGTCATATTTTTGATGCTCTGTTTTGGCAGCACTATTGACCTCCTCGAATGGGATCGCATCTTTGATGACAGAGCCAATCTGGCGCAAGTGCTTGTCGTCCCGAACGTTCAGGTCAGTCAAGATGGAATTCCAAACTCAAAAACTCCACACGGCGCAGACCTCTGCCGAGGACTTTCTTATGTTGACACTTGGAATGGGCCATGATACTTTTGGAGGAGACTGGACTGTTTCACAATTGTCTCTGTTAATTATTCCTTTGTTGTGTGTTTCCAAATGTAGTGCCATTGAAGCTATTGTAAGATGAAGGCTTCGTTGTTTTTTAATGGATGGCTCTACTTGACGAAACGGCAAAAGGAGAGATGGATTCCGTTTGAACGCAGCTTTATTGAAAAGGACGTCGAAAAAAAACCCTCTTAGCAACTAAAATCACTTCCTGCTTTTTCTTACTTCAACAGCCAATCAGAAGCTATCAACCTAAAAACATGTCTAAGCAAATATTAAAACAACAGAAGCAATTTCGGTCGTCTTAACATGAAATAATATGAGGCTCAAACATAAAATGCTAATTAATAATATAACATAAGCTTACACAATCATTCATTTCCGTTTTTCGGAGGCGGTCTTTGAATGCCTCTCGAGCCGAACGCGGAAGTTGTCGGAGAGAGGGACGTGTCTGTGTTTGTCTGAGTTTTAAAAGAATGAATAAAGTGTGTGTTTCGAAAAAACAACAACAGCACTGCATCTTACTTTGTGAATCAAATTAACCTTTCCTGCACCCTTTACCCTGATAATACGATAAGCTGTCCACTGTCGAGACCGCTGACCCTGAAATGGTTAAAAAAAATACATTTTTGGCTGTACCATTTGCCGATGTATGATATTTGTGGCAGAGCTCAGAAGTGAAACTATCGTGGTGGCTTAAAATGTAATGAAGAAATGAAACCTTGATTCAGATTCAAAACGTTTTATGGAAATCAGCTGTCTGTGTGTGGTTTTTTTTTTGCCCGACAAACCAATCGATGAAATAACACCTGTTGCCTTTGTGCCTTTGGCGGAGGTAATTACACTCAACCAAATCACACTTTCTGTTAGTGAATGATAAGGAGTTCAATTACTACCTGGTCTTTGTCATTCCATTAGGGCCCATTAGTACCTAATCGTCTTCGTGCTTCTTTGCTCAGCTCGGTGAACTGCAGCCTCTGCTGAAAGACTTCACCGCCGAGGAGGAGGGCCAAATGAAGAGGATATTGCAGCGCATGGATACTTTAGCCCAGGTAATCTCTCACAGCCTGATTCCACAGCATCAGGATATAATACATCCGTTGAGGATAATACAATATAAATATAAACGCAGCATGCAGTCAAGCATGGCGTCCGCTTGATGGTGGATGCAGAGCAGACCTACATGCAGCCGGCCATCAGCAGGCTAACACTGGAAATGCAGAAGGTTTACAACAAAGACAAGCCGGTCATCTTCAACACCTACCAATGCTACTTGAAGGTCCGAAAGCACGATCGCCGTGAAAACGCGATAAAAGCAGCCTCGCGAGATCTCCATTCGTGTCATCTCCGCTGTTCGTTGCGCAGGACGCTTTTGACAAGGTAACGTTGGATGTCGAGTTATCTCGACGCGAGGGCTGGCACTTTGCCGCCAAGCTGGTGCGAGGGGCCTACATGCACCAGGAGCGGGAGAGGGCACTAGAATTGGATTACGAGGACCCCATCAACCCTGACTATGAGACTACCAACGCAACGTACCACAAGTAAGCTTGAGAGTTGCTTGAAATGTGTGTCTGGGAGAAAGGCGTGGGCCTTAACTGGCCCGGTTATCCTGTGGGACTCCATTCACCCTTTCAGGGACAGCGGACAGCTTATCATGTTATAAGGGTTAAAAGTATGTAGAGTTTGTTTTCAGATGAGGAGAAATGAGTTCCATTCAATTTTGACTCCACGCCTTGACTGTGTGATGACGACATGTAGCCTACATACATGACAAAATCCCAATACAAAGACATGGGGCAAAAAAAAAAAAAAAAAATTCAAAATGACAGGAAATAGTTGTACGAAAAACAAACGTGTTCATTGCGCATCGTTTGTAAGGCTTCGAGGTCTTCAGACTTCGAGTCAATTCGTGGAGCCCAGGGTTCAAAGCAAACATGGTGAAGCAGCATTGAGCTGTTACGCCGCACGCAAATCGAAAAAGATGCCAAAAGAAGTCAAGTCAGCCTCAAGTGGAAAACGTGTTTAAAACGGGGTTGAGGGCGCCGATTGGCTGACAACAAGGCGGAAACAAAACCCAAACGAGGAAGATTAAAAAAAAGCGCACGAGGGGACTAAACCCTGAAACAAAACCAAATGTCATCGAAACAAAGAAAAACAGAATCATGACGGTGACGACGTATATCACAGTTCATTGGCCGTCCTTCGCCGCCTCCGAATGTCATCATTACAGTCAATATTTGTTGGAAAATCACTTCTGGGCCATTGTTACGAGACAATAAAATATACGACCGCCAGTGCAGTGCTTACTGAGCTTCCCGTCTACCCTGTCTGTGCTTTATAACCTTTTAATGATGTTTGGAGTTGTTTCAAGCAAGAAAAAAAAGAATAATAAAATAAAGAAACGCGAGATTAGCACTTTTCTCATTTATATGCAATTTTACCAGCGTGTGTGTTTTTTTTCCCCCCCCAGATGTTTGGATTACATTCTGGATGAGATAGCCCTCCGCAGCAAGGTCAACGTCATGGTGGCCTCCCATAATGAGGACACAGTGAAACACACGCTACAGAGGTACATCTTCACTTCTCTTCGTCATCCTCGAGTGAATTTGGATAAATGCTTACGTCTTTTTTTCTGGCCATCAGAATGAACGAGCTCGCTCTGTTGCCCAGGGAAAACAAAGTGTTCTTCGGACAGCTTCTGGGCATGTGCGATCAGATCAGCTTCCCGCTAGGTGAGCGAAACGCACACGCGGAAGTCACGGCGAAACTTATGTTGGCCTCCGAACCCTTAATGCGATCGTCTTGAGTCCGAGTCCGGTCTTGTGAAAATTGGGATGTCGCGAGCCCGTGCGGCGACATCTGAAGTGAGGCACCTCGGCATTGACGGAGTTGTCTCGGCGCTGTCGGTTCTCGCCCTGTTGTTTGTCAATCACTCGCGCGCGAGCAGGATGTTGTCTGTTCCACTCGAAAGGGCCTCGCGTCCGCGTAAGACGCGCGGCTCTTTCCGCGGGGGCCGAGCAACCGTTGCCGACGGGCTAGAAAGGGGAAGCCGAGTCAAGAAATGATCATCCAATACGATCACATGTTCGACGCGCGAGTGGAAACACGCCATTCAGATGGACAGTGCATTGGTGGGATAGGAATGACGCGGCAAAATCCCAAATCCTAAAAACCCCGTTTTTAATCTATCTTCAAAATGACATCAGAGTGCCTAAGGCAGGGGTGTCAAACTCATTTTTGCCGCGGGCCGCTTTGGAGTTACGTCTTCCCTCAGCGGCCTGAATCAATGTTTCATCATCACATCGTATTATATGACTTGTACACCACAAATTGATGGATTAGTCGGTTTGGAATCAGTCAACTATTTGTTTGTTTGTTCACTTCTCATGAGTATAAGCAGAGGACCAAAAAAAAAAAATGATAGCAAAATCTCAACGTTATTTATGACACATGACAATTTGACATTTCGGTACAGATTTTAGAAAAGGCCATATAAAATGACATGGCAGACCAGATGTGGCCCCCGGGCCTTAGGTTTGACACCTGTGGCCTCGGGGCTCAGCCAACGGCCGTTGCGGCTCACAGCATTTCTGTGTTGGGCCATGTGACATTTGCAAGCTGAGCCCTGAAGTAAACTGTTCGGGCCCTTCGATGATCGTTTTACAAACTTTCAACCCGACAAACAACGCAAGGTAACGAACTTTCAACCCACGCACAAGTGACGCCGTCGCTCAACACGCAGTGGCTAACGGTTTAGCCACTTCAAAGCTAGCAAAGTCGACACTCTCATTCGCCGACTGCCTCAGCAGGCCACGCCTTTTTTAAGTCCCTCGCATTCAGTCACAGATACGACAGTGGACAAATAAATAAATCAAATAAGAGCGGCCACCTTCCATTTTTCCCGGTTATCATCCCTTCACTTGACATGCAACGCCAGGCCAGGCAGGCTTTCCGGTCTACAAGTACGTCCCCTACGGCCCGGTGAATGAGGTGATGCCCTACCTGAGTCGGAGAGCCCAAGAGAACCGAGGCTTCATGAAAGGCGCCCAAAAGGAGAGAGAGCTGCTGTGGAAGGAGCTGAAACGCAGACTGGCCTCCAGGGAGCTTCTCTACACACCCGTCTACTGAAAGCAGTGAGGAAGAGAGCTGCTCTCAGGATTTCTTCTGTCGCTCTCTCCTTTCTGCCTTTATGGTCCTCTGCCGTGTATTTCTTTTCTTTTTATTTCTCCCGGTGCCTTTGCGGTCGAAAGCATCACTTGTTGATGTTTCCCCCACATGCTCCCGATCCCCCTTTACGTTTATGTCCCTTCTTCATTTCGCTCTCCTTTTTGTCTGCAAAGCACTCGTATCACTCAAGCGGGCATCTTAAGTGCTCCAACAGGACTCGTGAAAATGTCAACGAGTCCTGGGCAGTCGTTCCTTTTCATGCGCCTATTCATCACGCGCGAGGACAACAACACGCACGGCTAAGAGGCTTTATTTAAATGCTAATAAATGCATTATCTGTATTTGGTCTTCCATTTGGGTTATTTTTTTTTTTTTGGTGTAATAATGGACATGCCTTGTATATTTGTGTTTTTAGCCTGTTCACGAGCTAACGTGTGTTCATTACATCGCTTATGTTGTTATTGTGCTCAGTACTCAGGGAGGGAATCGTATTTTTATATACCAATGCCTGAAAGTCTCTTTGTTGTCTTGGCGCAAGACAGTGCTCACCGGTGCACCGACACCATTTCCTGGGATCCAATCATGTATCAGTGCTGTTTTGTTATAGTCAATAAGCTCTTCTCTCACCCTTTCAGCGCAGATGCTAACATTTCGGCTCTCGTTCCTTCAATTCCAGCCCACTTTAATCTCCAAACAGGACACCACACCATTCCCACTTCCATTTGAGTTTCAGTCATTTGGATAAATTTGAATGAAATAATTCAACTCTTCCAATAAATGCCTTTTTAAAATTATGTCTCTGATAAAAACATTCAGTGTATATGTATATTCTTACGTGTACTTGTTAATTTGTGTGAAGTTTGATCAGCAAGAACTGGAAATGACTGTTTACGGCTAGTTTCGTAACGTGTCCCGCTCCGCAGTATTATTGACCCTCAGTCAGTTTTGAATCCAAGCCATCCGTCACGATAACGACGTCCTCGGATTTGGGCCAGTCGAATTTTGTTTTATTATTGTCGACACTTTGCCCCAAAAGACATCACGGGAGTCCGACGCATTAATCATCACTCAGAGGGAACTTGTGAAGCTGTTCAGTTTTACTGGGGAGAAGCGCCACCGAGCCGCCACTCCCTCGGTTTAATTAAGAATCGTGTTCTTTTTGATGCAAAATGTGCCTCTCGGCCCTTCATTTGCCAACAAATTGCGTCTTACAGACAGCTGCACTTTTCAGTTAGAAAGATAATTGTGTGTGTGTGTGTGTGTGGGAAGGGGCGGGGTGGGGGGCACAAGTCCGTAAATACAGTCACAGCAAAAACATTAAAGCACACGAGTCAGTAATGGAGGCAGCCAGAGCTAATTTACTTTGCACGATGAATGCCATCGACTTGTGCTATGCAAGATTTTCTTTTAGTTTTAATGACTGCACGCTTCCACATTGTTGTGTTTGTTGGACTGCGGCCTTGGCGCGACGCTTCCCTTGAGACAGCAAAGCTGTCCGTAGCATTTTTTTTCCCCCTCTTCTTTGCCTAGTCGCACGCGGCTTGATCTGCCCCGATGTGACATGGACTGAACAATTGAAAAGAGCAAAGCAAAGCTGATGGATTTACGTGCCGCCATTTGGATTCCGCCAGCCGTTGAATTCCGGACTGGTTTGCGGTGCCAATTCGCAGACAGACAAACATTAACAATAACAACAATGCGGGCCGTGTTTGGCATTTTCTCTTGGCAGCAAAGCAAGAGGAATGAAATGATTCCATTCAGGACGGCGGCTAGTTGTTCGTACAACTGCCTCACAGCGCTTAGGTTCAGGTTTCGAATCCCCACTCCGCCTGTCCCGTATGGGTTTGTATATTTTTCCCGTGCTTGGGTGGGAATTTTCCAGGTTAATTAGAATCACGGAAGGCAATTAATTGACTTAATCTTTGTACCACTCACCCAGTTTTTTTGTGTGCTAATGGATTTTTATTAACATTTTTCTAATGTGTTTTGAAACAGAATTTTGAAAAACATATAGCAATGATGGAATTAAATACAATGCAACAAAATCAGACTTTTTGGTGCCTCAAATTTGGCATGTTGCTCTTCCTTCTGATGTTTGTGCCATGATCACTGGGAGGACAAGATCATACAATACATAAAGCCGGTCCTGCAAAAGCTGCAGTCATATCAGTTGTTTGCGGAGAGGATAAAGAATCTATGCCGTATTTCTTTTTCTTCCCATGTGCTGCTCCATTGCTTGTGTTCAAGCACACATCATCAGTGGTTTTGCCATGAAAAAAAAAGTTGTTTTTTTGGGGGGGGGGGGGTCAACTATATAAATGCTAGTTTAATGCACACAAAAAGGTGACGGGAGTCAACTTAATATTTTTGTGCTGAACTAACTTGCATTCAGCCCATTTAAAAAAAAAAAAATCTTTGAGCATACATGTACAGTGGCCCCACCCTTTCGGACTCTGAAGTCCTCTTTTCCTTTTCATTCAGGTCCGAAATGACGACGTCAACTGAAAGAGCGTTGTTCAGTGAACCTATGAATGACAAATGTGATGAATCACTGGGCCAAATGAACGGATGTGAGCGCATCCGTACCCATGGAATCTCCCTGGCCACGCGGCAATCTGATGAGAGCCGACGAGTAAACAAATGAGTCCTGGGAGTAAACACAACAGATGGGACAGACGATGACTAATCTCACCGGCCTGAGCTGAGGCGCAGCGTACCACGGATAATAAAACGCAATGGAGGGATGGAATGCAAAGTGTGTGCCTGAAAACGTGTATATTTCACACAGTGGACTCAATCATCTTCAATCATCTTCCCTGCTTCAAAGTTATTCCAATCATCTGCATACTTTTGATTCTTTTCCAGGCTGTCATCATTACTGAAAAGTTTGTTTTAGAGCAACTATTTTTCGCTGAGAGCGAAGCTGTCAAGGGGGCAATACCGCGCCGAAGTCGAGGGCAACCCCAAACTTTGTTATTTTAATGAGTTAAAAGGTAATTGGTGGGCGGACTTAAGTAGCAATGACAGTTAACGGCTCAGCGGTAGAGGGGTCATCTATCCCTGGCCATTGTGACCATTTCGAAGTGCCCTTGAGCAAAATACTGAACCCCCAGAAGCTCCTGATGCTGCGTCATCAGTACGTAACGGTGTCAAGCGCTTTGAGTAGCGAAGGTAGAAAATCGCAATACAAGTGGCAGCCCATTTCATTCAGCTAAACTGATAGCAAGCTTTCTAGTTAGCACCCATGTGCTTAACTAGCCAGTCTCTCAATGCAACATTAACTATGTCTGAATTTCAAATACATCTGTTATTATTATATTTATTTTTATTTTTTAAAATCATCGTGTCTGTTAAAATGTAAATTACACGAGACACAATGGTGAAAGGGTTCAAAAGCGATTAACTTCAGGCAAGGAAACTGCATCTATACTCTCGTGACACTTAGCTAGCCTGTTAGCTTGCAGTTAGCACGGTTCACCAACTGAGCCCACAACTCAACGTAGCGGTTTAGATTTTCAGAGTGTAAAAAATAAATACATATTCAGGTCATGAAAGTATACGACGCACGTTGAGGTACATCTGCATTTTGAACGAGTTATTTAACGGTTGGCCGTGTCAAATGTTTACATCATCCTTACACGGTAGATGACAAACGCTGAACGTCACACGCTGTTCCGCAGCCCCCCCGCCCGACACCTAAGTCTAGGTTTCCGTGCCAATGAGTGGCGCCCATGTATTATAGATCATTAGACCGCTTTCATCTCCTCTCTTTGAGATGCGTGCTGTTTTGCCTTTGAAAGCTATCGGCACAGCTCAGCACGAATTAGGCTCGAACGGATAAAAGAAGAGCGCCTGCGTCGTTGACGAAACGTGTCGAAGGGAAGCGCTCTCAATCCAATTTCCCACCTCTGTCCCCCGAAACACATGACAAACATTTTTCTGTCAGAAAAATATTTCTTTGCGCTTAGAAAATGTACGTACGGTATTCTATTCGGTTCATGTCAACATCATATGAACGCTGCTGTGTGAAGACAAAAATGGTCACCTGGTTTTTTCTTACACCCCCCCCCCACCAGAAAAAGGTGTATATCACAGAGTCCACACTGATCTTGAGTTTCAAACACATGCATCGATTCTCCCGTCATTTATCATGTCTTGGGGGTGAGAGATGATTTGGGGTGGCTCAGTGTTTTGGTCATTAGTTTGGACTCGTGCAGCGCCGCGGCGGTGAAAAATAACTCCGCTATATGACGGCCACCTGTTGTTCTCGGAAGAAAAATAACGACATCCCACAACTGGATGTCTTGGCGAACTGATTGATAGGCGACATGCAGGCGCTTGGTTGCTTGTCAATTAAAGCTCCAAATGGGCTTGTAGAAGACCAACAAGGTGTTGCCAGCTAAACTCGAAGTACCGAGATAGCTGAGAATGCGGCGCAAGAAACGGCGGGGGAGGGACAAGATTGATTGATTGATGTGTCACAATCAGACGGGAAGCACAAAAGGACATTTTTAACCTGAAGAAGTCCTTCAAATAGCCACCTTCATTTGCCTTTTTTTTTGAATGACAGTTTCATATCGAGTTGGTTAGCCTTTTTTTCTTGTCAGGCCAAGTACTGTAAACGCTTTTATCGACCTGTGCTTATAAAAGCAAACATATTGTACAATAAAGTTTCCCCTTTTCAATATTGGAAAAAAAAATTGCATCACCTTTTATATCCGCCAAGCAGAATGCAATTTAAATTCACGCTCCAGTGATCGTCAACATATATTTGCATAATGGGGTCTTTTGAAAAGCAGGTAGGAAGAGAACCGGTCAAAGAGTCGGGGAAGGTCACCGAAGCTGATCGGATGCATTCAACAACAAATTCTTTTTTGCCTGACTTTGAGTTCTTGATTTTTTTTCTGCAACTGTATGCTTTCAAATGTGGGGGAAGACGTTGAGGAAGGCCCCCCATGTGGTCGCTCAAGGGTAAGTGACGAAGGTGAAGGTCTCTTGCACTTTCTGTACTACAGAATGAAGAGTTGACATAAAAAGTGAACGTGCTTGAAGACAACGAAACATTTCTTTCAATGTAACAGAATCGAAATCTCAGCACTAGCTGGAGCCCAACCTGAGTGACTTTGTGCGGCTGTTTCCAAACAGCCCCAGGGCACAAAGTGTCAAACAAGCACTCACCCGTAGACAATTAAAAGAAGGGGGCTGGTGGCTGGTGGGGGGCAACTTTTGAAACGAGGTCACTGTGCTTGCCCCTTAAAAAAAAAAAAAAGAGTCTCATCCCATTCAGGATGACAATTGAACAAATGAATTCACTTCCCATTAGTTCCAAAGCGTTGTTTTGAAATGGGAACAATTTGGACGTCGAGCAGCTTAACACAGAAGTAATGAATCGGAAATGAATGTCTGGGTATAAAAAAAAAGAAAAAAGTCTGGCTCCATCATTCAAACACACCATACGATGCAGCTCATGCAAAATACAATTTGACAGACGCGTGTATGAACGAATCCAATTTGACCCTTCCGGCAACCTGTCCAGTTAATGTTCTGAAACCAATCGGCGAGACGCAGGATGCCGACCGAGCTCGCAGCGCCGGAGAGACGAACAATAAAGAACCTTCAGCCCATGTATTTAATAGAGTGGAGAATAGGTGAGAGGCGAAGGGAGAGCAGGGTCAGCAGTATTAACTTATTTGATCCGCCTCCGAACAGGCGAGAAATAATTGCATGTTTGCGGGAATGTGAATCACAGCGCGCCTCCTCCCGATGGCTTCACGACCTCGTGCTGAACGTGAAGCGTCAGCTTGGAGCTGCAACCAGAAGACAGAGAGAGAGAAAGAGCCCAGTGTGGCATGCGTTCATTGATTTCTCCCTTCTCCCCCGTGTTTGTGGAGGATTTGCGCTCTGCTTGGTATAGAGAGAAGGCATGTGAGGGGGAGAAGGGTCGCCAACGTATCCGCTTCACGTTTTTGGAAGCCCACGTCTTCCCTGAAGCCGCCGTCGTCACGACTATGTGAGGAAAGAAGAACCCACACGATTGTTGATTGATTATCCGGAATGGGAGCCCAAGAGGGAACGTGATGTAATGCCAGTCGTGAACATCGGGGGGCAGTAGTGATCTTCAGTGCCTTCTTTGTACAGTTTGCTCAGCTTTTTTTTGTGCGGGAGAGAAATCCACGGCGGCACTTCTCCACCACAATCCTCAGTCCTGAAAAGCGTACATTTCTTTAAAAATAACAAAACAAACAAAAAAGGCTGTACGAAAATTGATCGCTCTTCCAAACTGACCTATTTTGCGGAGATTGCTGGCTTGGCTCGGTTCACTCTGTCTGTTAAGAGTTTCCCTCCTTCTGTATTCTGTTATAATAAATAAGGATTTTGAGGAAACGGGATAAATAAATATTGGCACAACTTTCAAGGGCAGATTTCAACACAAGGAAAGCGCCAGCAACGGGTTTTGAAGGCTAAACATAGCATCGTAATACCCTTTATAGCTCTTATTTGCAATAAAGAACACGTGGCCGCCGCATCGCAATGCATCCGGGTTGCAAAACATTCACATTCACATTCTCACGTTTTTTGCGGCTCATTTAGCAGAGTTGTCAGTCTTTTTTTTTTTTTCGTTCCAGGAACGTGCTTGGAGAGCAAACCAACTGTAAATTATATCTCCATAATTAAAACTCATCTTAAAACTCGTTTGTATTCTTTGGCTTTTGACTCAGCATGAGACTTGATTTTTAGTTTTACGTACTGTCCCCCCCCCCTTTCTACTGTCTTCATTATTAATTTTGTGTTTTATTGTTTGTTGTATGAACTATTTTTGCCTTGATGTTGTTTGAAAGTGTTCTATGAATAAAGTTGGGTTGATTTGAGATCATCCAGCCCCCCCCTCCCAAAAAAGTGTAGTGTTTTCCAATAATTAAAACAGCACTTTACAATGTATTTTATTTTAAAAAAACCATAGTAATAATGACATAATTAAACCGAATGAACCTGATTTTGCCACATTTTATGCTCTCATTTAATGGACATTGTGTTGCTCCTGCTGGTAGGAGTACCTTGGCCACCTGGGGGCAGTATAATACAGCCAGTGAGACGCATACGAAGTATAATTTCACAACTGACACAATAAGATGCAGGAATATTTGTCATTTTTTTTGCGACTAACGAGCTAACTAAATATTCATGGAGACATCTGCAGTTATATTAATCATTCCTTGCAGAGGATAAATAGTGTATTCTTGTGAGTTGTTAATAATATCTGTCAACTTGTCGGATTATAACACCCGGACACCGTGAATGAAAATGCAGACAATTTGATATGTTGTCACGGATTCAAGCAAGAAACAAAGTAGCGGCACATCGTTTGATTTAACGGGCCACATAAAACGTTGCGGCAGACCAGATCGAGCCCCCCGAGCCTTGTGTTTAATACTGCACAAAACTGGCATCGCCACTGCAGATTGCACTGGGTTCCCACTTGTAAACACAGTAATCCCCTCCCCCACGTTTGCGGGATTACTATCAAGATTTATTCATCGCTGGAAGTGTGCATGTAATGGGACACACGTAGGCTGACATCTAAGTGTCATGGCTGGACCGCACGCGGGCACGTTTCCACCATCATCTGCGGGCTGCAAATTGATTTGGTCCGAGGAGAGAGAAACAATCATATCAAAGAGGAAGTGAGAGAAATAAGTAAAAAGGGGGGTGCGTGTGGGAGGGGGGCGTCCTTTGACGTGATGGATTCAGCTCCAATTGGAAGGGGCACACTTGTTAGCCATGGGATGGAGACTTCCTTTCCTTTAATCCGGTGAAGAACTAGAGTCCCTCTCCAAGCGTGGCTGTAAAAACACTCCACTGTAGGTGTGACACGCACACAAAAATGTGATGCTGTGCATCACATTGTTATGGCTCCTGATAGAGTATCAAATGATACTGTAACAAACGGTATTGATAGTGTCATCACCGTTCATTTCCCGTTATGATCAACGGAAGAGTCATTAAACCTTTTCAGCCCCTCCCGACCAAAAATCTATTAAAAAAATGCGACGTGGCCTTTTGTGAGATAAACGGGTACTCTCTAATATTGTGCAACATACTGATTAAATAGAAGGAAAAGGAATTTTACAGTTTTGCCCTGAATTCAATGGACATGATGCTGCCGTATGAAGTACCCGGGGACAGCGCAGCACAGGCACACAAATATACCCTTCATAGAGCCGGTCGAAAACTCCTCAATAAGCTGCAGTAATGTTAGGCGTTCTTCACAGAGGATAAAGAACATATGCCGTTATATGCGCTAGTCAACTGCTGGGTTATGGCACCACAACGCCAATGACGGTATTAGCCTGGCGGTGGCTTTGTTTTTAAATTATTAAGCGAAGTTGACTTCACCAAGGCAAAGGTACGTGGTCGTTTGAAATATCCAAGGTGTAAGTAATTCTCTTTTTATGTTTCGGTCGAGAGTGAACTTGAGCCGAGATTTACTCTGTGATTCATACTTCTACTCCGCTGTCCTGCACTCAGCTCTTGCCCTGTCTTCAGCAATACGCCTCAGCTATCTCCCCATTTCTCAGTTCAAGAAAATGTCTCCGGCTAACAAGCGTTGGGCTTTTGGGCTCCATTAGTGAGGTCTTGGCTCCAAAGTCCCCGATACTGCCTTCACTTGAAAGGTTTCAAAACGGCGCTATCTGGCTAATTCCTCATGCGATAGCCAAACACAGTCGTTCCGAGCGGAGGACCAAGAGGAGCAGTGCGGGAGGTGTGCATCATCATAACAGCCTTTGAGGGGCCATGAGTTCGGCTCCCGAGGGGGGGGGGCGAGATTGTTCAGCTCTGATTTCCCAGCGTTCTCGGACTGATAAGACGCAGGCGGAGTGCAGAAGGTGGAAGGTGGAATGGGGGGGGGGCGGGCTCTCTGTTTGTGTGTATGTGTCTCCTCGGTGGCATTTGCTTCATTTGTTCGCTGTGTGCATGGTCGCGGGCGAGGATTACCTCGGCGCTTATATCACAGTGAAGTGCATCGTTATAGGCTCGCCCATGCCGCACGCCGCCTCTCCCTCCCCGCGGAAACACACCGCTTATACCCACACAGCTCGGAGACACGCTGATGCACCTTTAAGGCCCACAGACGGCACATAAACACGAGTCTGGCTTCCAAACGCTTTGCCTCCATTAGAAACGAAACCAAGATAGTACGGCATATCAGCTAACGTTTGCGTTTACCCGCAAGGAGAGTGTGTCTCATGAGCCCCAGATGTTTGGAATCGTTAGTCCGAGCGCGAGCTGCTTACAAGATTCTCCAGCAGTTTACAAATCTCGGAAAACAATTTCCATTGCACACACCTCCCATTGTTCTCCGTCTTCTCGGTCCCACGTGACTCTTACAGCCCGTTCACCCCTTGATCTACTCGCTCGCACCGAACGCGTCGCCACCCGAGGCAAGCTGCTTGCTGTTTGTGATGCAAATCCTGTAGTTGCCGGATTTACTCTGCATATTAATAAACAGCTGCATTATTGTTGTGTTATCCCATTGTTCGATGAGTGGTTATGAAAACGAGCCAGTTTTGAAAACTTTCCTCTAACGAGGTGAAAGTTAAAAGGCAAAAGGCGAGGTATTTTGTCAGCAGAATTGGGTTGCCTCTCAGATAGAAGCTTGACGGTTCAATCTCGCAGTCCTGTCAAATCGTTCTTAAAGAAAATGCTGAGCCAGCATTTGCTTCCCGATCCTGCTTTATGAATGCGAATGAATTGGTAACTTTTCTGCAATTTCGCTTCTTAACGTGCCAATGAGGTGACGCTAAGCATCTTGAAATTTGAAAGTTCATCCATCTCAAAATTTTCAGATCTCATTCATTTCCTGTCACTAGTGGTGTTCCACAGGGCTCCCCTTTGAGCCTCTTGCATTCATCATCTACTTACTTTTCTTCTGACATATTTTGTGTAAATTCAGCATCAAAATTCTTTGCGATGTGGATGACATTCACCTCATACTGCACCTCCCTCACTCACTCACTGACTGATTACAGTGAACACCCGTTAATCGCTGAGGTTCAAAGTCCAGACCCAAATACTATACATGACCGTGCTATATAAAAATACGATTTATTATTATTGTCCCACATGCTTTAAACAGATGTACATTTGACAAAACACTCTTTTTAAACACATTGTAAAATGTAGAAGGAAATAATGTGCTGTCGTTGTGTTTTATATATGTACCTTTAAGAGGCGGGGCCTGGTGGTGTGGCATGTTTTTATCAAAACGGGACGAAACGACTTCATTATTAAAAGAGCTAAGAACAGCAGTGAAGTGATTTTTCTGATGGAAAGCAATGTTTTACTCTTCTCCTTCAGCAAAAGACTCTGGCGGCTTGTCAAGCTACTGTGATATGGTTTACTCCCCTACCCGATGATCCGATTGGATTTTAATGGATGTGACAGTCACCTGTCACGGTCGCCTTCCGATTGAAGGTGTTTTAGCTGTCAAGTTTTGGAGTTGCCTTGTAACGAATGTTGACATATGGTTGTTAAGAATACAGCCTGCACGCCTTACGGGGAGGCGCGGGGCCACAGGTGAGAAAAAGATTAAAAATAAAAAAAAGTAGAGAAACAGCTGCAAGGTCATGAGAATAGAGTTGCAAAAATACAAGGATGATATAACCTTAAGATAGTAGAATAGTTGTTACATGAGTGGATGTCATCATCAGTCTGAGACCAGCAGGTGCTGTCTCTTTGTAGCGATGTGACATTTATTAATTGTGTCATAATATGAAATATTTAACGCTCCTGGTCAGATGATGAAACCAATCCAATAACCAAAAAAAAAAGGAAAAATGGGATTTCAGCAAGATGGAGTTATTTCTCGGAATCATACGCATTTTTATCATGACATTAAACAGATTGTACTGATGATGGTGTGACCAAAGTGCGCATACACACTTAACACACTGGTCAGTGTTCATCTTAACTAACAGCCCAACGTCAGTCTCATGATGCCTTCCACCCCAAAATAATATCAATATAATATAAAATGGTGAGTTTGTTTGTTTAAGGACACTATCTACATGGCCCGGCATGAAAACGTACCGCTACTTGCCCCCTAAACATAATAACTGGTTGAGCCACTCTCACCAGCAACTCAAATCAAACATTTGATATGACTGGCAACGAGTCTTTCATATCTCTGTGAAGATATTTTTGGCTCATTCTTCCTTCCAGAATTCAGTTAACACGGGAGGGTTTTTGAGCACAGCTGGCCTTTTTACGGTCATGCCACATCATTTCAATCAGCTTCACGATTGGACTTTGACTTTGATAACTCCGAAACTATCATTTTTGTGAGTGCGTTTATTAAAGTCATTCAGAAGTTGACTTGCTTTTGGATCGTTGACCTGCCGCGGAACCCAAGTGTACTTCAACTTCAGGCCATCAACCGATGGCCGAACATTCACCCTCAGGATTATCTGCTAAAGAGCAGAATTCCGTCCGGGTGCTGAAGTAGCAAAGCAGCCCCAGACCATCACACCGGCACCACCACGTTTGAGTGTTGGCATGGAGTTCTATTTCTGAAATGCTGTCTTACGTTTACATTCGATGTGACGAGACGCACACTTTCCTAAAAGGTCAAATTTTATCTTATCAATTCATTGAGCATTCTCCCCAAAGTCTTTATGCTCTTTTGTGGTCAGCACTGGTTTTTGCCTTGGGACTCCTTTTTTCTCTTTCTCATTGTGGAGTCATGAACATAGACCTTAACTGAGGTGAGGGGGGCAAGCAGTTCTGAGACGTTACCCTGGGATTCCTTTAGGACCTCCTGGATGAATCATCGCTGTGCACTTGGAGTCATTTCTGCTGGCTGGCCACTCCTGGGAACGTACACCGCTGTGCCATTGTTTCTCAATTTGTGATTGAGAATCTCTCTCGGCACAATTCACTGGAGTCCTAAAGTTGTTGGAATGACTCTGCAACCTTTTCCAGACTGATCGATGTCAATGACATGAGGTCTCGTTCGTTCTTGAAATTTCTTTGGATGCTGGCAATTTATTGCAGCTTTTTGAGATCTTCTGGGTGACTTCATTTTACCCGACAGGTGCTATGAAGGTGATTTCTTGATTGAACAGGTCTGCCGGTCATCGGGCTTGGGTGTGGTTAGCGAAAACTAACTGAAAAATGTGAGCACAGGCGCAGTAAATTCACTTTTCAATAAGGGGGAAAGTAAATTTTCACATAGGGCCAGGTAGCCTTGAAGTTTTATTTTTTTCCTCCTCAATAAATCAAATCATGATATAAAACCTGCCTTCTGTGTTTACCTTGTCTGATATTTACCTTTGTGTTATGAGCATCGTTATTCGAGTGGGGAAACTGCAAAAGAGAATTTCAGAAGGAGCGGGGGGGGGGGTCAAAACGACTGTAATACTAATACACAGCACACGCATTTATATCTAAAGCGATAAAGTTAACTTGTCAAATTTAGAGCGATGCTAATGATTAATTATGCATCGGCATTCATCATCTTCATGCATTTTTAGACCTCTTAAATATGCACAGCAGTTCGAGACGGACGCATTGTTCAGGATCGTCTTCATCAATTCAGCTTTTTTCCGTGATTCTCTCTGGCTGGCAACCGGTTCAACTTTTAGACCTCCTCATGCAGCCATGAAACGCATTTGATGGATGAACTTCAATCACCCATTCACACACTCCGGGGAATCATTTCTTGGAGCGGATTCTCCCCTCCTTTTCATCAACAGCCAAAGAAAAGCGATAAAAGCCTTTAAATGCATGTTAGCGCGTGGCGTCGAGCACATAAGAATGATTGAAAGCCGCAGTTATGCTCTTATCGCCGTTCGTTTGACAAGCACGTATCAAGACAATCCGAGGCGGGGCGCGTCTTTGAAGCCTTTTTTTTTTTTTTTCCTCCTTAATTTGTTTTCCCGACTCGACGAGGAAACAAAGACAGATATTCGCCGCGATGTTGAGACGGAGGGCGCAATGAGGCGTGGGCGAGGCGCGCGAGACAATTTCCAAATGTAAACAGAGGCATTCACGAACGGCCACCGCATCTGTCCTCGTCTGCGGATCTTCCCTTTTTTTTTTTTTTCCAGCACACACAGCCTCCAAATACCGCGAACATGCCCGCACATAAATTCCTGTCACTCATCCTATCGTCACCTGTGAATTGACGCCCCCCCCCGCCTGGGATGATGATTGCGGGAGTTGTGTGGAAGGTGCGAGAGAAAAAGCTGAGAAAGTTGAATCACATCGTTGGACTGAGCGGCCTCGAGTCTCCATCACCTTAGAGGGATGGATGGAGAATACTCCATTTAGTCTCCATCCGCATCTACTTGTGTATATTGAAGGAATATCACACGAAAGGGAGCAGAGGCGGACAGCAAACAGAAAATAATGACGGATGAAGCAGTGATGGACGTGGATTCACGTCCATCATGTCCAACACGTTTGCATGCTTGTCGGGACCAATCTAATTAAGATGATAAAATTATTTTTGTGTGGTGGAATGAAATGAAAAGTGAAAGTGCTGTTGGGCTGTCTAACAGCACTCGCGGAATGACAGAATGTCCGATCAAATAGCTCGGTCAGAACGAAATGTTGGATAAATGCAAAAAACCCAAACAAACCCCCCCCCCCAAAAAAAACCCCAACCTTGGTCATTTCCAAAATTTAAGCACAATAAATGTACGATAAAAGTTCGGCAGTCTGTGATTGGGTTGGTTACTCTCTTGTCACAGATATGTTTTGTTGCTTCAGGATGAGGTCAATAGCAGCCATGATTTGTGTCCACCTGCTTCCACCATTCCCACATTATCACGTATTAATTTAGCCTGGAATCCAATTCTCTCCGGTGAGGCATTGTCAGGAGAATCCCCGTGAAACATAGCTCGTAGACGTTCACATTACTGGGCCCCGTTTTGCGTCTGGAAGCTAATGGCACGATTTTTCCGTCAGAGACGCCGGGTTGAATTGCGGTCAGCGGATTGAAAGGTCATCGGGCGTTTCATTTTTCCGAGCAAAAGGAGCAGCATCATGGCTGTGGAACATGACAAGTCGAGGAGATGACAGGTTCGTGCGTGTATGCGTGTGTAAGAATGGCACATCTGGATATGCCCTCTCCACGTAACTGTGAAAGGTGTGACATTTAAGGTTTAGACACTATCAGTGCGATAGAGCGCTAGGAGTGTTTTGGGTGAGAGGAGGAAGGAGGAGGGTGGGCAATGGAAGGAGGTGCCGGGCTTATGCGGGGGCTGGTGGTTGTGGAGGAGGTTGGGGGGGGGGTCTGTCAGAGATTTCCAGATGGTGCAGATGTGAGTGGGCGATCTCAATCTCGGCAAGGGCAGGTTTATCCAGCAGCCGGGTGGAAGTCCAGGGATTCATCTCCACTGCGTTTGCTGTCGAGAGAACGGCGCCGCTTAGCAGCTCATGATCAGGCTTTGGCCGAGCTGTGAACATTTGTATGTATAAGCGGCGCTGGCACGGTGTCAAGCCGCATAGTGTGGCGGAGTTCAGCTCGCTGGAAGGGGATTGGGCCATCGCAGGACAATAAACGAGCGCACGCTGAAGAGTGTTTTCATTATCGGGAAGACATTCACTTGAAGACAACGCATTTGTCAAAGAGAGAGCAAGAATGACAAGTGACGGCATGAATATGAGTGCCTGTCTTGTTCAATTCACGAGTGGTTTTGTCACGATTCCTCGCTGTGTGAAGCATTGCCTTCACAGTTCACGCAGTATTGACGGTGAAGTGAGGCTACGTTCAAATCGTGCTCATGAAAATTGCAAAAAGTTGGGAGGACAGTTGACCGGGGATCGGGATGGGCTGACCGCGAATAGCGTACATCTGTGTATAATTGACGCCTGTTGAAGTGCATTGACGGAAAAACAAATTCTGGTAAACATTCAATATGTTATGAGCCTTTATCTGTCTTAAGTGTTTTTGTCTCACCATTAGCATTGGACATGAGCAAACATGATTTAGACATGCTAGCTAGCGCTAGTTACTTATCAAGTCGTTCAAAGGGTAAAAGGGACCAGACAACATCATCGTTTGACTCAGGTTAGTATTGATGTTATTCAGTGTTGCTGGTAATATGAATGGCACAAATAAAAGGCTAACTGAGAGAGCTGTCTTGTTCGCAATTAAAAAAAAATGAAAAAAATTAAATCCATTGCTTTTGTTTCCAAATCATTTTTGGTATGCAAATAATTTGTGATTGCTAGTCCATTTTTTTATGGTTTGATTGTATAAAAGAACAATTTCTCTCCATGACGCCCCCAAAACAAAACAAAAGTGAAAAAAAAGAAGCAATAAAACGATGACTATGCAAATCCAGGGGTGCCAAACGGAGTATGCGGGGGTCGACCCTGAACCAGATAAGGCATCGAATATGCCTTGTTTCTTTTCGATTTGTATGTAAAGGAATATTCTTTCCGTATGAAGCCTTTTTTTTTTCCCAAACAAGACCTATTTATCCGCAGCACACAATAAAGACAATAAAATCGCAGTGAGTAATGTCAGAAGATTTACAGCTAAAGCTGTGAGTGGTGAAGTTCACACGCAGGACACCGTACTTCTTTTTTCTTCTTTGTTGAATTTGCTGCCGAGTCCTGCTGCGATGAACTCGACTATTTACAGAGCCCATGCAGCTACTGGCATCCCATCAAAACGCTCGCGGAGGAAACACTAACCAATCAGAGGTGTTGATGATATCGTTTCAAGCACTTCTGACATTTTATTCCTACACGTGTTAAAAAAAAATCACCTCATCAATTAAAGCGAAAATCAAAACAGCTACAAATGATAGATTTTTTTTCCACCCTTGAATTCATCAACTTAGCAATCAATTAAGAGTCATTTACATCTTATTAAAATAAGTCGTGACCGTGGATGCTTCTGCCACGTCGAAACAGGTCACCGAGGGAGCGGGAAAACTGCCGACGCGGCGCGTAATATTCCTGCCTGCGGGGCAGCCAGCGGGTGAGTTTCGTCATGACTTCCATGCTCTCAAATTATTCCACGGTGCTGTGCGCAACGCACGGGTGGTTCTTTTCACGCCAAAGTTGTGAGGCATCAATTATCGGGTGGACGCAACAGGGCAGGAGCAATGCACAGCGGCGCGAAGGACAACACGTCTAGAAACGGGAGGACGTGACATTTGGAAGCTGGTGACGCTTATCATGCTTTTGTGACCTTTGTTTTATCCGTCAAGAGAGTCACCTCAAATGGAATTATTATGACTTTTACAGTTTATTGCTGTGATGTATACGGTACATGCTCGGACTTTCAAACCTCTGGTTACAATTCCAATTAGCTGTAATTGAAAGATATTTCTGGCTCGTTCCGGAATTGGAGGACAATTTAGCCACCAACTTTTCATTTTAAAAGTATAAAATAAACCACCATATGATACATATTTGATTCATCCGGAACAATTTGTTTGAGATATTTATTCGTCATATTGTGTATTTTTCTTAGTTTGGCCTGCTACTGATAATCAGGCATATGGAAACATTGTACACTGACGATTTTTCAAAAATATGACTTTATTAAATCAAGAAAGTTGTATTTGATTTGAACAGTAAACTCTGATTATAGTTACAGGGCAGCAAATCAATGATGTATAATTATTATTATGATGTTTTGAGTTTTACTAAAGCGTACATGCTAGCTGTCTTTGTTGCTATGCTAACTGGGCGATAACAAGCACAGCCATAAAATAGAGAAAAAAAACGTCATTTTTGATAATATAAGGAACAAGATAGCATTGGTTAGACTGCCACACTCCATTTTAGCCCAAAAATATTTATTCTATAATATATAAAACATTCCAGAAAAGACTTGATGTGCCCATGGTCCGAGCGATTAGCTTGATGGTGTGATGTCTTTCATGCAGCTCATTTTTTTTTTCTTCTCTTCCCTCGACTGCTAAACGTGTTTTGGTAACAGGGTCGAGTGTGTATAAAATATTTCTTAGAATAATTACCATTTAAGCTATGTCCGACGGAATGCTGCCATTTCTCATGACCCAGCATCAATTCATTTGACAGTCCTTTCACACACCAAACACATTCATCTCTTGCGTGATTGCACCACAGCACTACGCCAAATCCTGGGCTTTATGTGCCATCAAATGTCATGACCCGTCTGCAGGCAATTAAAGAGTTTTGATGCAGACATATCACGTCTCTGTCAATACTGGCGCCGTCGTGACTTGTAGCGAGCGTTCACTCGCCGCGCTTGGCGCGAATGCTGCAGAGGCAAGCGTGCTCACCTTTCGGCTCGCACTAACGTGACACTGCGCCGCATCCCGTCGTTATCTGTGTCATTATCCAGGCAATAACAACCCGGGGAATGTGCGGATGTGTTCTGTGGATGGTCTGCCAGCGATGGACAATGAAAGGCCATCTGTGAAGGGCATAAATTTGTTTTGTCGGAGGGAGCACATTGCTACGCCAGCACACAATTTCACAAGGTTTCACATGGGTCTTCCAGCCACATTCATGTGGGGAGGAGCTGATCACGAGGCTTAAGTACTAAACTCATTTGTAAGGGTATTTATTTTTTTTTTTAAACGAAGGACTTTATACGGGCTCCCAGTCAGCCGTTTAATAGATTTAAAAATTCTCTCAACTGGTCTGTAAATCACTAAATGGTTTAGGTCCTGAATACATGAAAGACATGCTCATGGAGAATAAACCTCGTCGGGTTCTGAGGTCTGCAGAGTCAGGTCATTTAAGTGGAGCCCAGAATTCAAAGCAAATACGGTGCGTCAGCATTTAGCTGTCATGCTTGCGCGCAAGTGCTATTAGCTGCCGACAGAAGCGTCGTCAAAATTGTAATTGCTTTTTGATCCAGGTGAGAATCTGTCTTCAACCGCCCCACCACCCTCCCGCAAACCTAAAATTATATATTTTTTGAAAGCATTTGTGAAACAATATTTATTTGTAGGCATAAAAGAGATGAGGTAGCATCATTTTTACAGGACGTAAAAATTGCATTTGATTGAGAGATGACATTTGTGTGGGGCGTGGTTTCAGCACATTCCGCAGACACTCACCAAGCACCTGGAATTGGAGCGAACAGATTGACTTTGCACAAATTTAAAGCCACATTTGACAGAATTTGCCACTTTTGTTGAAGTAGGCAGAGAAACAGCACTCTTCTCTGTGCTGCGTCAAATCTAGAAAACATTTTCAATGTGACTTTAAAGGGATTTTAAATTCGATTATATGTGATGGAAAACATTTGTGTTTCGAGATGAAGAAAACAAATACTTCAACATCCTGTACATGGGTTTCCTTTGACTGAAGATCAGACTCTGCACGTTCACAAGCTTGGACGTTCCTTCTCACTTTTTGTGCAAATCGAGACTTGATTGGTTGTATGAATTTGACTCTTGGTCAATTGAATTTGTGAGATTACACGTCTGTCTTGTCACTTCGAGGCTGACAAATTGAAATTTCCCTCCAAATCTTTTTTTCTGGCGGGACAGTCAAATTGGAGGATGCACTCAAAGATATTCACGCGTTGTCGTCGTACAGAGACAGACAGATGCATACGCGTGCGTGCCAGCTCGTCTCTGCGGATGACGAGCGGCGTGATGATTAATGGCATTAATATTGTGCCGTGCTTCCAAATTGTTCCCAGTCGCTCCTTAGCAGAGAGAGGTTAGAGCAATTTAACCTCTTCTCTGTCTCTGCTCAACCTGCCTTGGACTAGATCCAGCACCAGTTAGATGACACTGAAGGAAAAAAAAGCCTCAATCATACTTTGTCAAGATTTTTCTTCCCCCCCCAGCCGTCCGTCGCCCTCCTGTCGGCTTGGCAATTAACATTGATTCACAAAAGCAAGCACAATGCACAATGGGCACAAAGGCTCTGTTTAGCCTCACGATTGTTCGTTCAGGAGCCAGTTAGGGGTATTTTTAAACGCTCTCTGCAGCTGGTGTGATTTGCATATTAGAAGTGCCTAAGTCCTCACAGTCAGACGAGTGATTCACATAGTATTGTCGCTTGCGCAAGCATCTTTTTCATCCGAGCATGCGCAACGACCGCCATGGTCACGGCACACCTCTCCAGATACCCAAGCCCTTCCTTCGGAGGGGGCACAGCGAGAGCCGAGATTCCATCCATCCATCCATCTATTTATTTTCTAATCCGCTTATCCTCATGAGGGTCGCGGGCATGCCGGGGGCCATCCCAGCTGTCTTCGGGCAGTAAGCAGGGGACACCCTGAACTGGTTGCCACAATCACACCTAGGGACAATTAAGAGTGTTCAATCAGCCTGCCAAGCATGTTTTTTGGAATGCGGGAGGAAACCGGAGTACCCAGAGAAAACCCACACAGGCACAGAACAGGAACTGCCAATGTGGTGTAAAACGTTATGACTGGCAAAGTCATTGGAACATAGTTGCAGAGTTTATTCAAACACATTGCTCAAATGTAAGCTAAATGCTAAAAACATTCCCATGTAGCCACAGAGTATTGACGGGCGCACGTGCAGGTAAAAAAAATGCTGACTTTAATGAACGAACCGTCATTTGGTAGTATGCAAATGGCATTGGCCCTCGGTGACAAATACTCACGATGATTAGCCGTTAGCTAGCAAATCAGTGCAAAACAGTATTTTGTACTTTGTTAAGTAAGCTAAACTGTTGCTTGTTTTTCAATGGGGAAAGGTTCTGCATGTGTTCATTTTATTTGAGTAAACGCTGACTGTGGGTGGCATGACAAACAATGACTTCTTGGCCATGTGAACAGTGTAGCTAAGGCGGCCTGACATGACATGTCATTATGGCCACCAACTCAGTGAGTCATTGTGTTGCCTGGGCCACCTCGTGTGAAGGTAAATGGAATTTCGGGGATCCCCGTGAGTCAGAGGTGATTGTAGCAATACAGGTAGGAGGTAAGATGACGGTGTTTCTGTGCTGCGACATAGTGACGGATGCTGGTTGATTCTGCGTTGCTAATTAAAGATGATTTAAAGGTGTGCAAAGCTGCTTTCCTCCACCTCAAGATGAAACACAGTGGCAGATGGAGATGGATGGACCTACAAAAAAGTCTCAAGCCACTCCAGTGTACTCTTTCGTTGTCTAAAAGCTAAAAAATAAAAATAAAAAAAAAAAAAAAAGTCCAAACGAGATGCTACGATGGCAATTACGAGAGTATGTTGATATCATGATGTCAGCTAGTTTTCTCTCCACGATGAAAATGGGTAGCGGGTGGTAGTCTAGTTGCTAGGCAACCTTTTAGAGAAGTTATTGATACTGTCCAAGACACTGTGTGGACTCACTGTATTATTTCTGCAAGAAATAGTCCATGATCAGGTCTGACACGTTGAATATTCATGTCAGTTGTGCCTGCAAAAAGGCCAGAAAGCCGATTCATCAAATTCCAAAATGGCTCAACGCAGAGAAATAAATAGAATAAGAGGAGGCTAACCGGTGCGTGCGTTCATGCCATGCGGCAACATGCAAATCCCGCATAGCAAACGGCTGATCAGGGCTGAGCACGCACAGTGACGGTCCACACGCCTGGTGAATTTGCATATAGGAATATAAAAGGGCAGAATGGATTAAAAAAGGAAAAAATCCATATAACAATACATTTTGATAACAATGCGTCCATTGTGTGCAAGCAGCAAAGTAAGGAAGAGCTTTACGTATCGGAACAAGCTTAGTAAAGATATAGAATAGGTCATGAATAATATTTGTGAGTGTGCTACGAGGCATGAATATACCATCACAAAAAAAAACGAATTAAAAGAGTAAAAAAAAGAACGACAGATTGTATATTTAAATAAAACAAGTACTTAAAAACACTTTACGGCATATCGCTAGCAGTCAATGGCAAAATACGGACAGGCTAGTATGATTTCGCCTTTTAGCAATTAGCAAAAACATATTCACACCGATGCCGCCAGACAGAATACCTTGTGAAAAACAAATAATAAAGTTCAACCTCAGAAAGTTCAGTCTAATCATTTGGAGAACAAATCATCCACTACATGGAGTAAAAATTTGCTCTGAATGTTTCACTCTTGTAAATTTGACTCTGTTTAGACAGGGACCAAACATGGCCTGTTTCAGAATATCATCTCCCTCAATTATGGTGGGTGGTAACTAAACTGACGACACCATCCAACCATCGTTATTTGTTGTTCTTTTCAAAGGTCTCTCCATGTTTTTCTATCCCCCCAAAATGGTGCCAACAAATGCTTCAAATGGTGTGGCTTCATGCGGGCTACGTCTAAATCCTGACACTGAAGTCAAACCCATTACGCTGGAGTGAGGTGAAATGAGGCAAATTTTACCCAAAACTCTCTCAGGGTGTGATGGTGCTTGACATCAAACATTCACACTCTCACCAGGCTAGCTCAATAGGCTGTGAAAAGCAGTTTACATGCAGCCCACCCCTCTCATCCCCCTTGCCTCCCCACTGTGCGTATCAGCCAACCATAAGCCATCCATAATGATTTGTCGGCACCAAGTGCCACTAAGCTTCGCCTTCTCTCACCATCTGTATGGATATAAATGTCTCTTTCTGTTCTACCAACACAACATATTTTTTCCCTCTAAACTGCACCGTAAGTGATGAAAATTGTTTGGTGTTGAGCTGAACGACATAAACGGCTCAACAGTTTCCGCAAGGTAAATGCGTCCGTTGAGCTTTTGCCTATTTTTGGCCGTCCAACTGCGTTTTTCCAAGGCACATTTGTTCTCCTGCCGGGGATACAACCATCGCTCCACGTTTGTCTCTTGTCAGAATTTGGTAGGCCAATCAACCTTTGCTGGCTTCTCAGTGACGTAGTACCCGGAAGAGTTGCTGGCAGAGCAGTAGATATATGAGCCCCGTGCGCTCTGAGCAGATGAGAGGAGCCTTCCGAGCACACGGCTTGCAGTGCGGGTGGGGTGGGGGGACACCACCTGGCGGGCGTGGAACTGTTGACTGTCAATGTGGACTGATGCAGGAGAAAAAATGTTTTCTGCCCACCCACTGAGATGTTTATTTTCCATTGCAGATGTACACGCTGGAGAAGAACAAACAAGACGCACCCGCCCCAATCGGGCTGGTGAAGTTGGACTACAAACGAGTTTGACTCCCAAGTGCCTGCTGGTGGGCCAAGCACGGATGATGCCTTGGGCAGGCGCAGGAATATGATGCCCCCTTAGATTTTTTGTTGTTGCCGGGGCTGCAAAAAGTCGATTTTTGTCATTTGCTGGCAAGATTTATCCATCATGGCAAAATTGTCCCGAGGTGTGAGTATGGGCGCGGATGGTTGTTGCAAGCATGGCAGCACGGGTCTAAAATAAATAAATAAATAGTAATAATGATAAATAATAAAAATTAACAAACAAAAGGGCCAAAACAAGCTTTAAAAGTAACCAAGGGACAGAAACAAATACATGATGTGACCAGGGGCAACAGCATCAACAACAATAAACTGACCGCAAGTGAACAAAACTAAATACACGCAAAACAATGAGACAACAAGGCACACCCGGACGAGACACGACTGGCTAACGACGCTAATTAGAAGACACAAAGGAAGGGGGCTAACGAGAACAAGTGAAAAACCAAAACCTCGCGATCAGACATGAAAAATGGGAGACACGGGGGGGAAAAAAACCGCCGGTCATGTGTATTTGACTTGAATTCAATAGGGAAATTATTTGAGAAGTAAATCAAGTCAATTGAATGACAAGCTTGGGCAAAATCAATTCATAATGTAATGGTATCGGTGTATTCGTGAACCAAAGGCCTGTTTAATTAGACTTGTATTTTATTTAATTGCACAGTTTGCACAAATGGCGCGCACCTTGGAACATGGCATACATGCACACGCAGTCGGGTTTTTTTTTTCTTTTTAAATTCAGCTGGAAGGCAAACCAATTTGGCAGTCACACCGTAACTAAAAGCGTTTTAGGAAACTAGAAAATGGATTGAATTAACATGCGGCTCACACTGCGTGACAAAGTGAATATTGAATGATTCGCGCGTTCCCAAGTCAGCACGGAGCGAGGAGGGAAATGGGAAGCAGTCGAGAAGCACATTAAATGACAATTATTGGTATGTACCCGTGGTTTGGACTGCAGGCATTGTCAAAATCATGGATGGACATCCAGTTTCCATGTATGCAAGCTCCGTCAGTGTGCCTCGCATGTACAAAGTGCTGTGAATGAAAGTCTATCCATCCATTTTCCATACCGCTTATCCTCGCTAGAGTCAGAGATAGAAGGCCGACAACACAAAGCTGTGCTTGGCTGGATTTATCGTGTGAATGCATTTATTGTGTGATTTATGGAAGCTTCCATTTTGCCGACCGATTCTCGCGATCTCACTCAAGCCGACTTCAATTTATTCCAAACATTCATGTCATGCAAGCTATTATTTTTAACCATTTCAAAAAATTCATAGTTTTCCCACTATGCCACATTTCCATCCCAAATTACCACCTTCACTCTCAAAGGCGCATTCTTACAAAATAGAGTCGCACTCCTTTCCACACATCCATATTGACATTCGAATTTGAAATTCAAAATGTTCAGCTCAGCCTATTCGCCTTGGGATTGATTCTCAAGCTTCTGGGAACATGTCATACGCCCCCCACCCCACCCCCCCGCCATAAGGGGGCTAACCTTACCCGAAATACTGCCCGTCGTCGTCTTGCCTTGTACGTTCGGTTCTTAGCACTATCGTGTTCTGACAAAAATGGCTACGCAGAGCTTACAAAACGTAATGTGCGCCAGAAAATGTGCACTGCAACATAGGGTCGGGTGGACTTTTATCCGCGATAATTGGTTCCGGCCAAAAATCGCCACTAGATGGCGACAGAACACCAACGATCAAACTGCTTAATGTAAATTTAGGCAGTAACATTTGCATTTGTGTGTGTGTGTGTGGGGGGGGGACAACGAATACATGAAAATAATTACAGCCATAGAAAATGGATGGCTGTATTATTCAATATAAAAATGCATTTGTAGAAATAACTCCTTTCCCGAAAAAACCCAACTGCTTTGTCTTCAGCTGAGTAAATAAATCTCCCTGTTGCCAGACCCTGTCAACAACTGAGCAGATTTCCTTGACTGGTTGAGGCACTGAGTTATATTCCTCTCCAATGTTGTTTGTGTAGAAACGTGTGGCACGATTTAAAATCCGTGACCACAACAGGGTGGATGACTCTTTGTTGTTCATTCTCAAAAGTTGACTAAGTGACACCTTTCCTCTTCCCACTTCTCTCCCTTGCAAGGACCACGTGCTGAACGGCTTTGCTATCGTCGGGCTAATTGCCGAAGCGCCGCATTGTGAGGCCGTCATCATTCCCGCCAAGTGTGTGACATTATAAGTTTCTCTGTTATTCAAATCCTTACTTTTGAGTCCTACACAATGAACCCGGCGCAAACTTGGCAGCCCTGCTGATAAAATTGCACGTCGAGGTTGCCGGTGGAACCTCGGTACTATTTTCCCAGTCAACTTTGTGCCAGCCATCAGTCAATACCAACTGAAATCTGCTCAAACTGTCATCCTCATCATATAAATTGTACAGGTGACATTTATGTGAGCGTAAAAAGAGCATTAATCATTTATCATAAAATGATGAAACAAGGTTTTTTTTTTTTTTTTTTATGATCAGGAATGGAGGACCAAAGACACCCCCGCGGCTCATTTTGTGATTTACGCAGAAAAAAAGTTTTTGTTATTTCGTGCAACCACTTGACGAAATCAAATGAACTAAATTCAACAATGCCCCCACAAGGCCCCATTGGATATTGAATACACACTGGGGGGCAGATTTATGGAATATACTATATTCCATTAATCTTCCTTTATGATCATTGTGTTGATCGTGCTGTCAAACCTTGACATGACTTGGGGCGCTCGTTTTACCACTTCAAACAGTACGCCCACAACCGAGCCTCTTCCGCCGCATCACTCGGAATGCTAATAACGACAATGAAGCTGAATCAGGGTCTTCTATAGTCTCCGCATTTTGGCTCCAGTCAAGAAATTCAAGCATTTCGTCTGATCTGAGCAAGAAAATGCACTGCTGCAGTTCGCTTGACATCTTAGCTGCCTCTCGCCTCTTTCGAAATAATTTCTTGGTGTCGAATGGCATTAAAGCTGGAAGGCAAAGTTCTCCAGAGGGAATGCAGAACTTGAAAGACTGACTGTGTTTAATACGTAGGGACGTATGTGACTTTAAACGATGTGAACATTTTTGTTAGCAAATCATTGTGGTCAGGTTGCGACGCTTTCATCCGGTGGCTGCCGGCTAGTTATTAGCGAATCAACCGCTAAAGTTTGTGCAGGGCAGGTTGTGCAAACTCTGCTCGCATTTTTCATGCTTTCCGCTTGATCACTTGGGTGCGACTTGTTCAAATGATTCGACGGGTTCTGTTTATTTCAACTTGCAAACCGATATTAGAAGGACTCCGACTGGCCAGTGTGGCGCACATTTCCGCCCTGTCTGATGGAGTAGATTTGCTCACAGCACAACCGCGGGCAGATGGTTTGGAGACCCCTGCTGTACACAACAATCAGCATCATACCTTTTGGCCCATAAGCTATTAAAATGTGACATTATTACCAATCATATGACCAACACCTGGTGTCATACTCTTCTGTGCAGATTTACGCCACGGCGGATTTGCACCAGTCACGAAAGTCGAGCCCCCAGCGGTTGCTGGAGCGAGCTATCATCTCAATTGCATGCCGTCCTGTCCAGTCGAGTGGATGACAAACGCGATGCTCGTCATCACTTCCGGCACATTAAGATGAGATAGATCTCACAAATTGAATTTCCCGGCAGACGCCAAAGGATCGCGATAGGGAAATTAATTACATTAATAGCGCTTGTATCAGATCCAGTGCAAATAGCGCCATTGATGTGAGCATTGTGACTCCAGGGAGCTGGCGGGGCGCCCAGTTCAATTCAATTAAATCTTACGATATTAGTTACAGCAAGGTTAGGACCTGCTGTTAAAATGACCGCTGTGAGAACGATCACTCTGTGTCCACTTGACTTTCGGAAAGACAAAGCAGCACATTTTAATCTTTTCAATTGTTGAGAAGTGCAGTGGGGGGAAGTCAGTCCTAAAGTCCAAAGTAACTTTCTTACATGAAAAGTACAGTGGTAAAAATGCATCAAAATATGTAACAAATACATGTGACAATTAGATTATTGCACAATAAATGAGAGTTGTTCAAAATGTAAAAATATAAAGAATCAAAATGATGGTCATTTACCGTAAGCTAACTGCGTCCTCGTCGTTTTGTGCCCTTTTTAGTTCATGTTCTCTCTCAGAAGTGGTTTGTGCCTGGCGTTTTGTAAAGAACTGATCCAAGGACGTTTGCTCTTGTCGGCTTTTCACACTCCTTCGAAAATGTCCAAGGCAAACATCAGCGTAGTGAGCGATCTCCCGACTGTGAACACCTGTTCCGGGTGATTCACATACACGTCAAAGCATCCGGAAGCCTCATGGCTCGAGGAGCGAATGACGAGGACGTCGTGTAGACACACGTCTATCTATCTACACGCATAGACATATCCGGTAGAGGTCCCTCTTAGCCAATGAGATACCAGGAAGATGCCAGGTAATAGCCAATGGCAGAGCAGCTATAAGTACGTGGCGTTCAGGAAACTCGGAGCTCTGATAGGCGGCCCACATTGTATTTTTACCTTTCGTATTTTGAAATTTCTAAGAGGCAATATTTTCCCGTTGAGGCTTTTTGTAACTTGAAAATTTACTATGAAGAGACGTTCATAAGTAGAGGTACCACCGTACTTGTTGCAATGTGTCAAGCAAATGGTGGTGACACCTGGACGTGGGCCGAAATTACATTCTGACGGTAGGACAACCCTGAGCAAAAATATCGCCATATCAGAGTACCGTTTGTTTATGAGCATGTTTGGGGTCTCCCAGTTTAGCCTTGGAGGAGGTCTGTGCTCTTTCATTGCATTAACGGCGTTAAAAGTTAGTCACCAACCCGACGCTGATTTGTGACCTGTGTTGCACTTTTGCTGACCTGTGATGATTCCGTGCTTCCTGCAGGCCTCGAGTGATGAATCAGCAGTGAGTCAAAACAGACTGCAGGCACATATGACAGCAGTCGGAGCTCCGTGTCATGTTGTCACAGACCAGATAGGTGCTTCAAAGCGGCTTAGATAGATGGGAGACATTGTGTGAAACAGCTCACTTGGAGATGAACCTGTTGCAAGACTCACTTGCGCTGTGGCTCATCTCATTATCCGAGCGAGGGCGGAAGGGGGAGAGAATTTTCTTTCATTACCTGTGCTGCCATTGGACACGTGAGGGGAATATTCTCACCGTGATGAATTACATTAACGCGAGCTACATTGTGAGGCCCATTTAAATGGTGATTTGCAAGGCCCGGCCGGCTTAGGCTGGGTGATCACGTGATATGCAGAAGGCACCAACGGCTGTGTTGCGGCATCATGGCGCCCTCTAAACGGCACGGTGGCGGCGGCTTAATTTCCTCAATTTTGCCGACCCGTATTGAATGTCCCGCCGTATTTATTTGCAAACGCCCCCGTGCGTATTAGATGCTGACAACCACGGCGAAAACCTGATGTGCTTAGCTAAAGTCGCAAACAACCTACATCCCTCCCCGTGTCACTGCTTGAAGAAAGCCATTTTGGTTAATCCTTTCATTGAACTTGGAATTAATTTCACCACATCACCAGTAGTTATTTATAAACTAAAAATATAATTAACTTCATAGTTGTGTAAGTGTGTACTGTATGTGTGTACTATATATATATATATATATATATATATATATATATATATATATATATATATATATATATATATATATATATATATATATATATATATATATATATATATATATACACACACGTACAGTACATACATGTACGTATATGTACGGTTGGGGTTTAGGGACAAGGCCGGGCAACGAGCAATAATTTGCCTATACTGTACTTGATGCCCATTGGATATATACAGTACTACACCTCTCAATTGTGTAGGCCCGTTTGCAAAAGGCTGGGACATGCCTTTTACTTTTTGCGCCAAGTGATGCATTTCCCGCATCGGGACGTTCCTGTAGCTGGATAGCTGTCTTTTAATCTGGGATTTTGATTCTGTAATCTGTCTGGCATATGGTCCTCTGGATAAATCAGACAAGCTCCACTCAGCGCCGGCCCAGAGGAGATATCAACATGTCCTTGCTTCAGCAGTTAAAAACCACGAGTGCAATTCCTCTGACCTTGCCGTGTTAAAATCTGCTCGTTTGTGAATGCACATTTTTTTTCCCTCGCTACATTTTAAGTATTTTACAGATGTCATCTTGCCAGAGAAGTGTTCTGTATTAATCTTCGAAATGTCCTACACCTCTGGGGCACAACGTTAACTCGTAAGAACGGAGGTGTCATCAAAAAGTGTGGCTCTATTTAAACGTGGTAAATCAGGTCATGAATCTCTCATGCGCAAAGTTTGATGATTGCCGGAGAACTTTGGGGACTGGAACGGAATGGCATTTATTATCAACGGCTAAAATAAGACAAGTTTCACATCATAGAGGTAGTGCGGCACTGAAATACTCCAGAATGAAGAAAGAGATATGCAGTTTGTATGCGAGCTCTTGTGAGATGCAATGATATTTTGCCAGAATCTCAGGCGTGACCATGTATAAATTAGCAGATTATAGTACAACGTACTAATGACTGCTTTGGCATCTACTGTCTCTTGGCATGGTTAACTCCATGTAGGCTACTCTATGCACAAGTCGGTAGCATCCATTTAAATATCCTCGCTCGGGAGAAGTCTTAATTTCCCAAGATACTGCAGAAAAAAAAAACAATCATCAATCATTGCAATCCAGCTGCAGCACCTCTGCTTTGACTTGCTTTATTGTCTGCGGGCGCACTCGCTTGAGAGCGCCCCGTGAGCCGATTATGTAACACGGCCTCTGCTGGTTTCCGCTACAATTTGTAATCGCGGCGATGGCATTTCTTCACATGCCTAAATGCCATCCTAATTATCTCGGAGAGCGACTGTAATGATATTAATAGAATGTCGAGAGTATTCCGAGGGTCGATGCTGTTGGCTTCCTAGAAAGTCCAAAAAGCACCCGGAAGTCACGTGTGGACTGCCATTTATCAGGAATAAATGAACCAGGCAGAGAAGCACAATCGTGAACATGTTCAGATTCTTGGGAGGAAAGACACGAGTTAACGACTCCAGTCTGTCTGGCGTGTCAACCAAATGAGACCACAGTGATGCACAGAAGAGACTCACAATAGTAATATTTACCGAAGTAAATATTGGTCTTTTGGGGCTCATCTATTTATCATCTCATATCTGCAGGGGAGCAATGCAGGAAGAGGTAGAAATATTTTGGAGTATTCAGGCCAGAGTTTTTGATCTCCTTAATTCATGGACACATCTCCTAAAAATTGACATCCAGAACCGGACTGGAAATACACCGGCCACTTGGGAAAATTAACATATTCTTCTGAAATTCCCGATGGCCACCCCACCCCTGATGGCAAAATCTTAGGAGGAGTGACGTTTGGCACTATTTCAGGTGTGTTTGTGGAAAAATTGGGAGGAGTCGGGCAACACAGTGAACATTGTGAATGAAATTCCATTTTCAGTATTTCCGATGGCTTTCAAATCTGGCCTGCAACCTTCTGGTTCCACTGTTAATATGCAAAGGGAACAACGCGAGTCAGACGCATCAGATCACACTCGTAACATTTTATTTCCCTTTCAAATAGCACTTTGATGAGTTAATCAATTCTGATGGTAGAATCGGCTTAATGACATTAAGCATTGGACATGCTTTACTCCAGTGCCGCATTGATGTCATTTTCCACTGTTTGATGACCGTATTTTCTCAAATAGTGGCCTGGGGTGTTTATTTACTCAACTGCTAGGGAGTACCAGGCATCTTTTTGAGGTACATTTGTTTTAGTGGCAATTAACCAGTGATCTGAGTCGAGGCCAGGGTATTAGGAAAACCAATTCCGAAAAATAATAAGTAATTCTTCAATCTCAAAGTCAACCAAAAGACTTTAAATGTGTCCAAACTACAGCCGGTCATCCATTTTTAAGTGTCCTGTGACATATATTAAAAATGACATTTGATATGACCCATAAGGCTGGTTTAAAAAAAAAAAAAGGATGAAGGTGGGCAGAGTGATAAAGTAGGATGTAAAAAAAAATACAGGTGGCACTACTAGTACTACATTGACCACACTCAACAGTTTTTCTAGATATGAAAAGATACAAATTAACTACTGTGTTTACAACATGTTTATAACACAATTTCTCTTCAAAACACTGATGAAAAAAAGCATTCCACATTCTGCCGCGTCAAGGTCCGATTCATGAACATGTCACATTCGTCATTCTCACGTAACTGTGTTCAAAACGGTCATCTTGCTACAGTTTGCTCTTGACTTTGGTTCTGAATGTGGAAACGGGATTGGGCTATTGTTCGGTGCAGGGGTGGATCTCGTCTAGTGATACACAGGGCTGGTGGCCACCCTAGAATCTTTTAAAAATCCTAAACAAGTTGCTTTCTCATCTTTAACAGAAAGCTGGTATGTCACAGTTTTCTAAAGTAACTAGAAAATGTTAACAATTACAACATCGCTTGCATTTGCAAGAATCTTATACCATGGATGTAGCCCGAGTTTGAGCCGACAGACGTGTCTCCGAGAAAAGTAGCATCTCGTAGCCGATTTTGAATTGCCTTGACGCATTTTAGCCCCTGTCATGTGACACTTCAAGTCCAGATTTAAATATTTAAAAAAAAAAAAATTTGAATCAGAAAAATCCTCTTGAGTGTACCAGGCATAATTCAGCATCGCTCAGCAAATCAGACGGTCCCAGAGAAGACAACATAGCCAACAACAGCGAAATCCACTGGAGACAAAAAAAAAACCCCAACATGGAGGATTATCCCTTTAACAAATTAGGAGAGAGAAGAAAAACAGCTAATGTGCACAGAGAAAGAGCGAGAAATCTTTAGCAGTATAACAAGATACAAGCAATCTGATAATCCTCTTTTAACGAGATGAGTGATCATGGCATTTGTCAGCGAATTGAAGCATCACAATCAATGATGCTGATTTAGCACCCCCCCCCACCCGAGATCTTTGGCAAACAAAAAAAAAAGTCTTCATTTGTCTGCCACACGCATGCTGCGATCCTGCACTTCCTCATGGGATTTGGCGTGGGATTTGGGTTTTGAAAAAAAAACTTTTTTGGGGGGGGTTAATATTTGTACCAAGTTGACATCCTGATGACTGAAACAGCCATATGAAGTTTTACCCCAATGATGTTACCAACATTACTGCGCTACGAAAATGACAAAATATCTCGTCGCACCTTTCGCTGAACCGCGTGAAGAATTAATTTTGAAAACCTTGAATACATTTTGGCAAGAAATATATATATCTATATATATATATATATATATATATATATATATATATATATATATATATATATATATATATATATATATATATATATATATATATATATATATATATATATATATATATATATATATATATATATATATATATATATATATATATATATATATATATATATATATTTACTCTGGCTCCAATCCTGCCTGCTCATAGAACAGCGCGAACTAACAATAGATGCATTATTGAGACAAGAAAAGCCTGACCAAAATCCTCCTCCGCCTGTGGTAATATGAGCGATTGTCCTGGGAGATTTAGAGCAACTGTGAGCACAGTCTGGACGTCCTGATAAAATTGCCCGGCTGGCTCATAATTCCACAATTTTCTCTCTAGTGTTATTGTCTAAGGTGGAGAATGTGGGTCACAGGAAGGCTGTTGACGCTCTCATACAAGGCGGATTTACACTGGCCCCAGCCTGTCGCAGCTCCTGACTCACTGAGAAGACTTGGAGTTCACACTTATCCCTGGACACAATGGACTCGTCGAAGTTGAAGATACTTTATCTTGCGGACGCCACGCTGCTGGCAGGTCAGCAAGCGCATAGCAAAACATTTGATGCAGAGGTCATTCATTGCATTCTGTGTGTTTCATTCATAAAATATGAAATGTTTTTTGGTTCCACCAACTGTGGTCTACTTGGGATGAACATCAAGATGACTTTGGCAGTTGAAAGGAGACTACCTAGGTTGTAGTCATATTTTGTTTTTTAATGCAAAATTCTAAGTAGTTCCCAATTAGGTGTGCATCGAAAACGAAATTGGGGAAAAAAAAATCCGCAGGTGGGCGTGCTGGAGCCCATCCCAGCCGTCTTTGGGCAGCAGGTGACACCCTGAACCGGTTGCCAGCCAATCGCAGAGACGAACAACCATCCGCGCTCACACTCACACCCAGGGACACTTTAGATTGTTCAATCAGCCTGCCATGCATGTTTTTGGAATGTGGGAGGAAACCGGAGTACCCGGAGAAAACCCACGTGGGCACGGAGAGAACATGCAAACTCCACACAGGAAGGCTGGAGCATGTCAAATAATGTTCTTTCTATCTATCTGTTGTAACGATCTATCGATCTAAAATCTGCATTTCAATAGGGGTGTGTAGACTTATTTTACCTACTGTAAATGTGTAATTATGATACCAGACCATTTCCCCCCTCCCAAAGGGGTGGAACTTGATACGGCATCATATCCAGCTCTCACATTGGATATTATTCGATCGCGCGAGCGGTCATAATGTTATGGCCGGTTACTGTATTATAAATCAATGTGATAGCCGTATCAAATCCGGGTAACTCACTCGGGGTGATGTCTTGCGATATGAAATCATTTCAAGTGGACGTCCCAGAACAATAATGATATCAAACTCGCGATTAGAAATCAGCGATGCACTAAAGGCCACCAGAGCACATCTCCGAACCGGCAACCACGACTCACTGGCCGCGTCTGTAATGAAACGGCCATTTCGGTGTGAAAGCCAAGCTCCACCATCCAATAGCTATCGCCGCCCAAATGTCAATGGCTAATTACTAATGGCTACCTTAGCGCGGTTCCCAAGGTCCCAGCTAATTGGCTATTTAGACCCTAGGAAATGGCTGCGCCTCGAGGCCAGTCACCCCTGGATACCTGGGGAATGAACGCTGTTACTTTCCAGAGAAGGAGGCCAAGGTGGATGAATCAGTCAAGTGCAAGACAACCAAGGTAATGGCTTTGAAGATTATAACCCAAGCACGATCTATCGCTCAAGGTTACGGCACAAACCTAATGACCCATTAAAATAGCACCCAAAAAATGTTGAATGGAAATCGGAGTGGTAAAAGTTGAGTTAAATCAGCATGGTGTTAATTGCAAAGTTCACGCCTTTAATTTGAAGGGAGCTCTTAAGCCATAAGAGGATTTGCGGAGACGGTATCTCGGGCAAACAGAGTGGGGGTGGGGTGGGGGGGGGGGGTGGAGGTGGCTCGTGGCTGGAGGTTAGCATGGAAGATGTTTTCTCTTAATGCACCACCTAATTCTAAACTACAAGGATAATGCAAACCTAATCACATTGCACCATGCCGTAGCGCCAAAAGAAATAGCCTGCGATCAGACGGAAGTCACCGCTCAGGGAGCTTATTTTGCTCCCTGCTGTCGGATTTCCAAGCCGCAGACATGATATAATATTAGATGTGATAGTAAGCTGAAAGTGATGTAATCAGTTCTTGCTCTGTGGTAAGGCTTATGGATTACCAGTTGTCAAGTGGACGAGCACATTCTGCATTCAGCTCTGCAGAAATGAGCAAAGCTTCGCTTGACCACAAACTGTGTGGTTTTGCATTTTGCTTTCAATTAAAAAGCGTCCAGAGCAATATTTATGTTGTTGCGGTTTGTCCTTGACACTCACTCAAACCCAACAAGAAGCACGTGATTCCCTTCCAAAGACATTTCTTGACACACACAACATCCGTCCAACCATATTCTATTTACCATTTATCCTCACTGGGCTTGCGGGTGATCAGGAATATAAAACGAGGCTTCAGAAACAATTCTCTCCTCTCTCAAATGCTGTGGGCATGTCCACTGAATAGGCTCCAGCCACACTCACGCTCAAAAGTCGATCAATTAACACTATTATGACCTGCAAAAATGGATGATGACATGGTCTAGCATCTCTCTTCTGCCCACACTAAATGTTTGAGCTACTAAAATGTGTCCACTTGAAGCCTCCGCAACAACGAGGCGCTCTAAAACAGCCATGCCAGCGTCATGTAAGACTGCCCAAAAGCAAGCTTTTTTGCCCTCTGAGACATGCACACACTCACTGCTGACAATGAGGCGCTCTAAAGTGATCTGAAAGGAAAATGCATTTTTGTGGTGCGGTTATAGCCAGCTAGCTAAACTCACATTGCAATTGCGCCAGATAACAAAAAAAAAGAGGAGGCTCAAGTTCCTTTATAATTGGGGAAGGGGAGGGGACTCGTGCCAGACTAGAAACCTTAATTGGTGATAAAAAGTTTTACTCTATACCTGCACTTCATATCCAGCAATCCAAATGTTTACCTGAAACCTGATGAATGGTGAAAAATTACAGCCTGAATCATGAAAAGTCATCTATAGCCATAGAGCAAATATGCTACCGGCCGATGCTATCCAGTATAACAGCGAGTGGCCGAATTTAAGGTCGGTCAGCGCCAATAAGAACTTCCTGGGGTTGTAGCAGGCGGATAATAAATTCTCTAATCGTGTTGAGCCGCATATGACAAAGAATCTTCAGGATCTCAAGGGCATAGGCTATTTCCATCCACGTCTAAACTTCACTTCCTGGCGAGGAAGATCTGTACGTCAAAGTAAGAAGCGCACACACTTCCACATGGATGCACATGTACAAATTCCTTTGCACATAAAGATGGTTTAAGCCGCTGACCCTCACCTGCCCACTGCGGTTTCCCTCGACGGTGAATTACATACTACTGAGCGCCCAAGTAGATCGTTGAATACATTCACGCATGAGTGTGTGTGTGTGTGTCAGCTGCAGTTAAGTGGCAAAAGCAAAGTGGACCGAAACGGAGAGGTCAGCGTGACATCACATCCAAGTATTTGTTCATGTCCAGAAATGTTATGTAATGTAGCTGGAACGCTCAAACAGCCAGGAAACATGGATTTAAGATACGGTTACCGTTAGCCTTAGGCTAGCCGCACACTGTTTTCTGCAACTGGTTTTCAAGACGAGCCAGTGAAAAAACAAATAAACAAACAAACAAACAGAAACATGAAGGTAAATGAACTCATATTTACTCTTTTTGTCAGGTCACAATGTTACAAAGCTATGGGAATACATTTTGACAAGTCAAGCTAATGCTAGTCGGCGCTAGCTAGCGCTTATCAACACCCTGAATGATTCCTTTTTTTTCTTCCTTCCTATCAGTCCAAACAGTGTGTAATTTAATAAAAGAGGGAACTATTGGGTGCAGTGAAGTTTATTTTATATTGTTCCAAATAATACAAATGCAAGACTCCATTTCACAATCTGTGATTTTTACTGAAGTCAAGGAGTTGAATGTACTGCTTCTTGAATCTTCTACTTTTATGAGTCTTTACTTCTACTTATGTGAAGAGTGTGAGATTTTATTTTTTTAACCAGCTCAGGGAGCCAGAGTACAGAGTGCAAACCCCACACTGGAAACACACAGAAATTCATCACTTATTTCAAGGTGTGATAAAATAGCTCACCACAGCATTGGTCTGTATCAGTGGACGAAATACAGTAAATAGCCGAAGACAAGGAATCCAACCCACGCTTTGCAGTGTTATTACAGTAATTACGTTGGTCGAAAACCGAGACTCACGGAAGTCCATTACGGTTGCCAGACAAGGATTTACGTTACCATAAAAGGCTGCTGCCCATCAATAGAGGACTCTTAAATACGGATCGTTTCTTGCAAAAAAAAAAAAGACAGTATAGAAATGTACATTAACACTGAATTAAGGCCTGATGCTGAGCTGTGTTATCGGCTGGCCTTGGTTCCGCACATGGATCTGCCATCTCACGCTACAAAGTGACACCTCACGTGGCGCCAGGATGAGGGGGAGACACGAGACCTCAGCACAAGCGGAGCCCTGCGATTTAGTGCGGAGCACAAGAGTGGAAACTGATCGATGCCTGTGATTAATTAACTTCTAATGAGTTCAGCTGAGCATTCAGAGACTCTGAAATTTGGACGCGTCCCATCGTGTCTTCATCTGACCTCTCCCGTCTCCTCCCCGCCGACTGTTCCAACCCGACCGAAGTCAGTTGAAAATTCATCTTTTTCTTTTCACTCTCCTGGGATGTTTGCAAATAACGGCTTATATAACAACCTGATGTTTGAAGTTCCCTGCAAGTGCACAATGCATGTCAAGAACAGCACACAAGAGCAGCCTCCATTGAGCTGCTGCTGACCCGATTCCGTGAGTCAGAGAGATGCGAGTCGTGATCGAGCCGGTAAGGGGGCGCGCACGCCTTCCCACGTGCGATTACCTGACCGCCATTACGGTCTTTCGGGGAGGGAGAGTGAAAGTGAATCGAGAAGCAGTGAAGGCTCCGTGTCGCTCAAGTCAGCCAGTTTTGTCTGGCTGGGAAATTAGTAATCGCACCGCCATCCATCATCAACCGACTCGTTATTGATCACTAAGGCACGTTCGCTTTTCAACTAAATTATACAACTAAAAATACTAAGAAATGCATACGTGGGTAAAAAAAGGCAAGGAAATCCAATCATGATACTAAAACAAAAAAGCACTAGGGAATCAAGTAAGATAAACGCTACTTCCAACAGGAAAACATTTTGACATGAAGTAGAGTGGAATGAACAAGGAATGAGCGTCTACAGAATTATGGCTTGAGACAAGAGTCGTGAGCAAGGCGAACAATCCGACAGCTAGTTGTCTGGCTGGCACAGTTTTTTAAAGGCAGCTGGATAACGAGGATGATTGGTGACAGGTGTGGCTCAGGAGGGAACGCCCACCACTCATGCCAGACACTGAAAAACAGGACAGGGTCATGACAGGAATGTTTCCTGAGTGAAGGCCCAGCACGTGCCCATTTAATGCTCACATGAGCCTTAAAAAAACACCTCCCTATCACCCTCAACCTTGTTAGCAAGCTCACATATTTTGCTTTTTGGAATTATTTTATTTAATTTCTTTTAAGTGTGGGAGCTTGACCAATATGCATTTTTTAACAGAATAGCGTAGACTTAATACAGTGCATATGAAGTTCAATGGAAAATCTCAATTTCTTGGATCTAAAGAAGAAGTCTCAAAGGCACCATATGGTGATATTAACCCAACTACTTTTATGCTCTCTAGACTTTAAAAAAAAAAAAAGGAATTACATTTATAAAAAACTGCTCCAAAGCGTTGTACCAAATGTTACCTCCAATTTAATGCTGCACACGCAGATTACAGCTGCTGTTTGGAAGGTGTCAAGTGCGGAGCAGGTTGACACATGGGGGATTTCATCTGGCATGGCTTGTTATTCTGCAGTGACACCGCGGTGACAAATGTTGCATGCTGTTTCCTTGTCCTAAATAATATACAGAGAGGAACATGCTGATTCAAGCATCTGCTTGTAAATGTTTCGAGGGGAAGGAATATGACCTCGCTTGCAGAAAAAAAAGAAGAAAAAAAAAAGCTCTCTGCTAAATTTAAACTTTCTTTCAGCTGCAGCCGAGAAATTCTGTCTAAGCTCCAAAAACAGCCTTTTTGTTCCAACATTTCCCATTACACAAGCAGCCTTTTATCACTGCTGCACCCAGAGGTCAGTTGTCTCTGCATATTCATGTGTGTCCTTTTGCAGTAGTAGGATAACGATACAATTTGTAGCTGTGAGTTGGATTGTATGCTGAAGGCCATTGCAAAAGCGATACAAATGCTAACATGATACAGGCCAACTATTTGAGGCTAGAATGTGTATGTGGGTGTTTGGGAACTAAATTTGGTACAGCAAGATAAATGTCGACTATGTTTCCATCTCAACAGCAGCTTTCCAGTAGCGATAGCTCTAATAACCGTCGAAATATATTAAATGTTGAGAATTCTGACAAAAATGGAGGCAAAATAGAGTGCAGTACCTGACAGCAACCAGCAGCGGCGCTGTTGACTCAAAACTGCTGCTCTTTGTGTACTTTTGTGAGCTTTGTTGAAGTTTTTCATAGCTGGTGATCAAACTAAGCAGATAGATTCGTGTTTAAAATTCTATTTTACCTGAAAGACACGATTTTCTTGACCTATTGTGAGTCCTTCTTCTCTGATGCACAATTTCGGTCATGGGGTTGGAGGCAAGGTTCGCCACCCAGTGGTGAACGCTGCTATTACAATTTAAGGCTCAAGGAAACATTTTCATTTTCAAAACTTCATCGAGGGCAACTCCACAGGCACCATCCTTGCTTCTAAAGTAACAATACTCTTACTCGAGTATTACTTGACCCACATTTGATTCGTATAAGATACTTAAAACCACTGCGGGGTTTTTGGTTGTATTCAGTAGAGCAACCACTTAGTAGCACTGAAACCAGATCTGCGTGTTAAACCCTGGTGATACATAACCTTTGCGTGAACTGTGTCTTTTATGAGCAACGTGAGTAATGAATATGGTAATGGGGTTTATGCGTTAACATCCCTCAGGAGAGGATCAACACTGGCCCCCAAAGCTCCAAGGTGCTTGTCCCTTTCGCAGCTCTGCCTCCTTCCAACAGGCTTCACGCTCATCTTCCCATTTACAAATCTGTAATCTCAAACCTCCGAAAGGGGACATTTGAGTCAAATTCTCCATCATAATACCGTCATCACAGATCTGCAAAGTGTAACCCTACAGTCTGCGTGTGCTCTCAAGGTTGGCGGACATGATTGACACTCAACTCATAAACGCTGGGGGAACAACTGCACATATATTGCGCAGCCGTCCTTCCTTCTGTAGTTCCTTCTTCATCCCGATCATCCTTCTGACTTCCCTTCCCTGCGGATTCCACTTTTACACATAGCATCACTCATCCTCGGTGCTTGAGGTGCGCCTCCCGGGCACCCAGCGGGGACCTGCGAGGGCCTTCGGCTTGGCCTCCCATCTATCATAACTAGCCTGCAGCCATGATAATGCACATTTTTTTCCTATCTAGCCAGATTTTTTTAACACCCTGCAATGGTCCCATCGACGGGCCTTTTAGGTCCACTTTCCAAAGGTTTTGCGTGGATTGGGGGCTGGGCAAACTTTATTTCATTTGAAAAGAAAGTATTGGAGCAAATATTAGTGCCGCGTTGAGGTAGTTGAATGAACTGTTTTAGTCCATCCATCCATCCATTTTCTAATGCGCTTATCCTCACGAGGGCCGTGGGCATGCTGCAGCCTATCCCAACTGTCTTCGGGCAGTAGGCGGGGTACACCCGGTTGCCAGCCAATCACAGGGCACACATAGACAAACAAATGTTCACACTCACACTCACATCTAAGGACAATTTAGAGCATTGCGTTCACCTGCCATGCATGTTTTTGGAATGCAGGCGGAAACCGGAATACCCGGAGAAAACCCATGCAGACACGTCAACTGTATTCGTTCAAAGGTGATGATAAAACACATAAAAGAAAGCAACGGCTTAAAGTGAAGTATGCTGTTAGCATTTAAAAAGAATTGAGCCCCCCCAAAAAAAAACGTGTTGACTTAGTTCAGAACAGCGCCAAAGCATGTGTAAAGGTTGTTTTAAAAGAGGAATTCATCATCCGTTACGACCCATTCCACCTTCCCAAAAAGCGGCTTACGAACGGATGGGAGATCCCATTATGATCCGGGTGCGCGATTTGTCGAGGTGTGCCGAGGTCGGCCAGGCCTGAATTCGACCTGATAAAAGAAGAGGACAGTTTAGGAGAGGAAACATTTGCCTTTCTTGATAAGGTTTGGACTTCAACAGGTTGGGTCATGAAAGTTTTATCCACATACTGTCTCTCTTGGCTGTGTGATGCTGGGAAGTCCAAACTTCTCCTTATTTATTTCAGCAATCATATTTCATCCTTTGACAAACTGTACTGTCTCTGAGAGGAATGGCCTCAAAGCAAGTATTATTTTATGGCACGTACATCTCAGTGTCACTTTCAACGAGGCTTTACACAATCAGGATTTTGGAACGATCGCCTGAGGGAATTTAAAAACCCTCGTGCTACGGTCGATGAAAATAATTTGATGTGATGCAACATACAATTTTACAAAGATTGTAAAACTATTATTCCTGAATATTTATTTTACTTTCAACCACTCGACATGTTCAGTGGCATCAGCACTATACATACATATATAGTATTTTTGCCCTCTATGGACATATATATATATATATATATATATATATATATATATATATATATATATATATATATATATATATATATATATATATATAAAACATGAATTGAATATTTCATATCACACAATTTTGATGCTTTGTCTTTGATATAAAGATGACAACACCCAAAAATCTACAAAAATTGTAGAAATTGTAAACACAAGGGTTTAAAAAAATAACCGATCACTGATCAGAACAGAAAATGAACCAATCCGTCCAATCTATTTATTTACTTTATCGTCGACCCCTGCTATTTGTGGGCCCACAAATAGCCAAAGTTTGTGTCTAAGCGACGCCCAGTGAAAGGCATTGGGAAGAAAATAATAACAATTAAATCGGAAAAAATTAGCTCCAAACTGCTGAGAAACAGATTATTGAAAAATAGGATTGACGATATATGCTGAGAAACCTTGGATTTGTAACGATGGCAAAAAAGAACCTCCCCGGAATGAACAATATTTTGTTCGCTGTAAAGTGTAATTATTTTGTCGCTTGACGACAACATCGTTCAATCGTCAAATTATGACATTACGACTGAGCACCAATTTCGGATTAAGCGCCGATCCGATCCAAGAGATCACATCCTATTCCAGGATTTTGTACCGCAGGACAAAACGTTAAATGGGAATATGAAAGGAGACAGACAATTCTATTGCTGATTTATAGTAAAGACGTCCGGAAAATTTAGTGAGGGACCCCGTGATGGCAAAGAGGAAAAGTGCAATCATGACAAATACACCTGAAAACTGAACTGCATTGTATAATAATAATCATAATGGCTTACAAGATGGCCAAAGCAGCGAGTCCCCACAAGTGATGAAAGAATGGAAAGTCAGCACCTCACACACACACACACACACACACACACACACACACACACACACACACACACACACACACACACACACACATCTTCCCTGAAGAATATCTGTCTAACACAAAAACATTTAGGCATTGAGAACATGTCAGGATGTCGTGTCAAGTGTCACCGTGGGGGGGACGTGGGGGATGGCTCGTGAACATTAAATTCATCAACACATCAAGACCGTCCATCTGTTTTCATCCTCCGTATGTGGGCGAGTGCACATTTACCTTTTCAAGGCATCCTCCAAGTCGACGCCGGCAAATTACAAAGATGGACAAAGACGGCGACTGAAGGCTCGGAGCCATTAATTTCCCTGGAGTGAAGTGTGCGCTCGGCCTGGAGGGAAAGGCTGACCTTTTGCTGACAAGACGCGAGCGACTCGAGCAGGCGCACCGGACAAATGGCAAATTAGAACACAAGCCGTGGATAGATGTATACTCTAATCACTATATGCGTGCCGGCCGGTGATTCATCTGCATTGACAGAGCTGCTACGATTCCACCCGGTTTAATTATCATGTTGCATTTCATTTAAAGTCAATGTCTTATTTATGCCTTTTGTTTTGTTTGACATGGGGCGTCAAGGTCTGAATAAATAGAAGCAAGCAGGTAAATCTTTGGCCCTCCGGAGGATTCGATGGAAGCGTCTGAATAGCCTCCAACAGCATCACTCGACTTTCATCGAAATACATTTGCGAGGTTGTTGTTTGCATGTTGATGTGTCAGGTGGATTGTCGAGCTTCAGCTGGTATTGTGATAAAGCTTTGGACAATATCGTTTAAAGTAGCAGCGAGAGAGACAGATGCTTTCTATTTGCGCTGCGGACTTGAATTTCCGCTTTTGGGTCAGGCGGCTTGTGTCAGTTCTGTGTAGCTCGCTATTATTAAGCTCATTAATATTAATTGCTATCATTTTGCTGCCCAGCAGCTCATCTGCATCAGAGCTTTGACTGGTAACTTTAAATTAGAGCATTTTAAAGGTCACAATTAGACTTGAAGCAGGGCTGGGAAAATGATGGCTCGCAGGCATTATGGCTTTTACCGCTGGAAACTGTTGAGCCCCAAGAGTAAATGAAGGATAAAAAAAAAAAAAAAAAAAGAATCCCACTGTAAAAGTCAAAACTTCTAACCTTTGCGCCACTTATTAACCTTTGTGGACAAAGACAGTTGAAAAGGTCTGTTATGTGAAACTATCTGCCCAATATTGACTATAGAGAACGCTCCTCTCCATTCATAGTGTTTCCCAGGGCACTGTCTTCTACTTCCCAATGTAGAGCAAACCTGGCTAATTGGTAATTGGCGATCACTTACATTTAACATATGGCCCTGGCAGTTGACTAAATGCTTCCCTTACAGCACTGACTGCATTAAGAAACCACTTACATTAAGGGGGGGGAGACAAAAACTCACTTTAAATACAGACCAAGGGAAATGAGGCGCCTCGTTCGTCAGAGGAACATTTCAGTGGGCCAACAGCGAGCTTTTCGCTGTTCTGCTGCATTATCCGGGAGTTTGCCGATCAGAGCAATAATCCCATATTATACATCCGCAGCACACGCATACACACGCTGAAATCAACACCAACCCACAGCAGTGACTAATGGCTACCACCCACTTATTTGGTCTAAAGTACACAGCGGCTACTCGACTTTAGCAGATGTGGTCGACTAATGCACATCTCTGTATCACGCACTGGAAAATAATGTTACTTTATGGCTGCTGGGCTGCAGTAAATACTTGGAGATGCCTTTTGTGCAAGAATTAATGAGGTTGCGCAACATAACAAAGCGAGTGCAGAGACACATAACATACGACCGTAGACAATAAATGGACAGGACAGACTTAATGGAATATTTTGTCTGCACAGCAAGAGCAGTATACAATTTGAAAGACTGCGTGGAAAGCATGTCTGAGGGGAAAGCTTTTTTACAGCAACGCCATGCATATAAAGACAAAGATGGCCGGCCTACATTTGTATGTAAATCATTGTCACTCGCTAAGCTGCATGATGTTAAAGTTGTCATGTTAATGAAGTTGTTTTGTGTGTGTGTGTGTGTGTGTGTGTGTGTGTGTGTGTCTAACTGGAGCAACACATGCTGAAAATAACCTGCTTCATCACAGCACATTTGTCGTCAACAACATCTCTTGATAAAAGTGTTTTTCCGAGGCGACCGGCGTTGCCTCGCTCTCCTCTGGAGGAGCACGTCCAATCTGTGACATCACAGGCGCATCACAACAAATTAGACCCGCCGCTTTTCCATCTAATGATGTTTATCGCCCGATGCGTGGATGCGGGGACTTAATCACATCTCCCTCACTCGCTGTGAGGCTAAGTGTTTATCCCAAAGACTTGATAACACGTTTTTGCATCGGTGAAGCCGGGAGTGGTTCCTGAATGCTAAGTTAGCAACCGAGGACGTTCAATTACATCCCCAGAAGGAGGAGGCAGGTTAAACACACTCCATGAAAATGCTCCCCTTCTTTCAGGCAATTAAGGGCTTTTGACGAAAATGCTTCTTTCGTTATTCATCATGGAGCACGTCGGTCTCGCCAAGTGGCTCTGCTCTCGCCTTCGTCCAAGTGCTTTTTAGCCATAACAGCTGTGTGAAGAGTGAGCTGTGTCAGGAGCACAAGATAGTGTTTGCACCAGCCCTTGCCAACTCTGTGTCCAGCAATGATAGCTCACCGAGCTGGCTGTAATTAAACTCGACTTTCCCTCTGATCTCTTCCATCTCTTATGATATGCTCCTTACCTTCTCCCTCATTCTCATCTTCACACTGTGAGAAGAGGGGGAGGGTTATCCTGAATAAATAAGCCAGAGTTCTGAGTGGAGGGGCGTTAATTGGCATTTTTTTTTTTTTAATATGAGGCCAGGATGTTCTCGCTGACCTTTTGCGGAGATAGCCAGTAGCCTGAGGGCAGACGCCTGCAGAGAGACAAAGTGAAAGCTGTTAATCGTGAGACGATGAAAGCAGCTGCACGAGCTGGAACAAGGTCCTTGCTGGATCAGGACAGGACTGACCCCTTCACATCATCTCAGCTCTAACTAGCCGCTGTGTTACTCAACTGAAGTGACTTCGTTACAGGAACAGCAATCAGACCAGCACCAATCAGTAGGCATCAGTGCTAATAAGATTCGAGCCACGAGTTTATCACGTCCATAAATTAAATTACACAATCTAACATGAGCATGTGCCTGTTTTGCTTTACTTTCTAGCCTGTCTTAAATTTGGTTTTTAAAAACAGAGACAGCAAGTGTTAGCTGAAGGAAGTTTTGTTTCATCCAGGTGTTCATTTAAACTTGAAAAAACTTGAAATTGATAAATACAGCCGTGTCCTCTGCATAACCATGATCGCCAACATTGGCTCTCTGACCTATTTGACCAAAAGGTAAAATATACAGACTGAACAAAAGGGGTCCAAGGATTGACCCTTGAGGGATCCCACATGTCATGTCCATTCGATCAGAACTGAAACTTGCATTCATCACAAACAAACTATTTTCCTCCAATTGGAACCTGCGTATAAATTAAATTACACTCTCTAACATGGAGCAGAGTATGTCGCTGCCTTTGTTTCCTTTCTGCCGATCCTAAATTGTCATCTAGTGAGGTTCTACCACACTTGCATTCTTAGTTCGGTCAGGCTCCCGCTAAGCTTATATTGGCCTACAACTAAAACAGAACTGGGAGTTATGGTACTCCACAAAACCCTTAAATGATGCTCGCCTGTCATTCTGCTGCGAGGTGATCCATCTCTTTTTTTGAGGCCTGCAGATGGCAGGTTTAAGGGTCACATATGCGTTGACATGACGCATGGAGTGTACCTATTTTGGACAGCGCTGCCATAAATCACTCACAGCTGATTTCTGCCTTGCAGTTTTCCATGTCTTGGGTTAGCTCCTTGAAAATCTCACCTTATCAAGGGGATGATTTACCGTTTGCTTCACGAATTGTGATTTCATTCTGTGCTATTCGTCACACGGTATTCGATATGTCCTTGATGAGCTACTTACTCATGTTAACACAAAATCAGCCTGCTGCGGGAAAGGCAATTTAAGATCAATATCTCATACTTCAAAAACAAAACAGGCCGGCGACTTACTGTTTGCTATTTGTGCAAAGCATCAGCTATCAATCAAAGGTCAGATTTTCGATAAATGGGAGAAACCTAAGCCGTTTCCACTCTGCCCTCACCATAAAATTGACCCTATTGTATTTATTTCTTTAGGGCTTTTTCACTTGTTCCTTTCAGATAGAACTCATCGGGCGGATAATGCCTTGTTAAGATAATTACGGCAATCACGTACAAGGCGGACGTGGCCAGTGAGTCTAAGGTGTTAAACTTTACACACCGCTCACACAACCAGTCCAGGGTTTTGCCCAAAGTCAGCCGGAACAGTTTCCAGCCACGTTTATTTTTATTGGCTTCGTAATTCATGACTGGCATTTCAACCCAAAAGAAATCTACACACGCACAATGGAAATTAACTCATCCCTTGTCGGAATTGCCCCCCAGAATTTTCTTCCATAGTTCCACCCATTTATTATTTTTTTAATGGTGGAAAATGAATATTTCAATGCATGTTTTTTGAAGTATCTTTTTGATGTGTGAAAATCAATCAATAACAATGATTTTCTAAAATTATACATACATATATATATTTTTTCCAATTTGGGGGGTTTGCGGGGGAGGCGGGGCCACCAGTTGCCCATTTCTGCCTTATTGGACACAATGCACAGTTCTCGTTTCAGGCTTTTTTGAGTCTGTGAGAAAGCATTTCGGAAAAAAAAACAGTTGTGCAAACCGGACGCGCAGATTATCAATAATCTTCTAGACGTCGCATGTTTTTAGCGGGTTAATCGTCATGTAGCCGCCATGGTTTACTGTCTGTCAGAGTGCAATCACGATGCTCATGGAGTGCAATCTTAATGTCTTATCCTCTTTTTGTAAGATTAGTTGGAAAAAAAAATATTCTCGGCAAGATTGATTTGTGTATTAAAGTATCACACAATCTCAGCGTCTCCCGAGTGAGATTCGGCAGCAGAGCGCATCTGAATCCTCACACAAAACATCGCTATACATACAGCGTAGGTCTACACATCCAGCTACTAGCCTGATCCCATTACATCCTCTGACAAACCAAACTAAGTAACAGTGGCCAGAGATTATATTTTGATCTCCAAACAGGACTCCAGTGGATACATTGTCACTAAACCTTCCAGCGTATCACATTACATCTCTTGCGAAACAATGACTCTCGACAGTAATTGTTGATGAAAATATAACAAATCTGATTGTACCGGGAGAAAGGACTTTGTCCAGGCATTCCGTACGAAGCTTTTGCCAACAGTAATACCAGCAGAGAACAGGAAAACAAAAAAAGAACCTAAGCTTGTAATCCAATCTGATTCAGAACTGCAGCGAGCTCTGCCTTCGCTCAGGGTGTGAACAAAAAGCAGCCCGGAATTCACCAGTAAATCATAAACCGCCTTAATGCCGCGTAATTCGATAGGCGGGATTGAGCGAGCTGCTTCATTTGTCGCAGCTGCGCCGCGGCGTCTGCTTTTAACCAAACTGCTCTGTCTCTCTTAGCGCAGTTTTGTTTTCTGGGCTTCGATTAGTAAACGGCAAGCATTGTCAAGCGGGAGGCGAGTTGGATTGTGCTTTGGCGGTGTGGTTTACACAAAATGAAATGAGGCAAATGGTCTCATTGCATTCGGCGAGAATGTGTTGTCGGCTTTATCTTCGGCGGAGGCGGTATTAGGCCCCTCAATAATCGAGAATGGTTGTGATGTAAGAAACAGGGAAGAGCCTCCCTCAACCCACTTTTCAGATTGTCAACACGGCCTGCAAAACGAAATAACAAATCCACAAATTGTTCTGTTATGTGTGCCGAACACAGGAAGACAAATGAGACATAATCGAGTGTCGGGGTGGTGTGCTTTCAAAGGCAACGGGCTACACACTGTTCAACAAGGACTCAGAAATCCTTCTTCGTCTTCATGAATGAATAATATTGAATGTAAGGCTTCCGAGAGCCAAGGAACTTCAAACAAAGATATGTGTAAAAGGAAATCGTTTGATGTGCGTAAGGCTTTTGTGAAACATTGTCCAAACTGTCTAACAGCTACAGTTAAAGTTAATATTGTGTTGATTTATTTATTTATTTATTTTTTGTATCAGGAATTTGAGCGAGGGTACTTCTATCAAAATTTAGAGTGTCTTTAATCAATGTCTGTGTCTAGCCAGGCCAATAATCAGCATTTTTCTCAGGGTTAAGAAGTAACACATTGCAGGACATTCCATTGTTTGAGCTGAACGACATATGCCTCCAGATTACAGCAGTTGCATGTGTTAGTGAGTTTTAAACGCGTCTACACTTTGGTATCATCGGCAACAGAGATGAAGCTAAGGATATTTTTTATTTGTGTATGATATTGCAGAGCAGCAGCGTAGAAATACTGAACACCAGTGGGTCGAGTACCAATCCCTGCGGGACCCCACAAGGGACATTGCAATTTGCAGAGGTCCCCTTTTAAAGGCTGTGGTTTTGTATCCCATAAGAGTGATATCATCTGTGGTTTGGGCGTGCCTCTAACTATAAATAGTTCACGACAGGTGTCCTGCCTAGCCAGCGTGAATGAGCAAAAGTCTTCGAGACCTGTTGTGACGATAACGTGCACACCTCCAATGTGGCTGAAAACAAAATAGTTGCAGTATTGTATGTGCTTGTCTATGTTCCCTTAGCGTTTTATTTCTCGGATCGGGTAGATCAGAATGACAGTGGCAACATGGTTCTGGGAAGTGGAATGTGAAAATGAATTTCTGAATTCAGATCCTGAGCAAAACTTTGTATGTTTTTGCAGTACTAGTGCGTGCAGATTTAGATTTTAGTGCATAATCCTGTGAAATCTTAATCACACAGTATTTCTTCTGCTACTTGCTCTATGTCTTTATCGAATATGGTCATGAAAGCGACAAAGCTTGTGGTGGCCCAAGACTTTTGCACAATGCAGTGTGTGATGTGATGTTTTTATCCCACGCAAAAAAATAAAATAAACCAGACTCATTTATGGCTTTTTTTTCCCTGTTTTCGGGTCAGGATCCATTTGGGAAATAAGAGCAGGAAAACAAAAAGGATGGGACATGACATGGAAACAAACAAATCACACACTGCATTTGGCAGCGAATAGCTTAATGATTCATGCCAATTATGGAGCTGAATAAACAAATATAATAACATCCTTACGTAATGTATTCGCTGGCTCAGCTTGTGACGCTTTCCCATTGCTTCATTTTCAATGTCCGGCTTCGTCTTGCGCGCATGCACGTTCATTTTATCAACGTGCACCGAAAGATTCTGTCAGTGCAAAGTTTTCGACTCAAAATCAGAAATGCATTACATGTTTGAATGAATTGGGATCAAAATGACTTCCAATTCACGACACGTGATTCCCACATAGGCGCGCGATGAAAAAAGGCAAGTCGCGCTTGACATCTGCGATCGGCGCCCGTATCGCCTGATAGACAACAAACTCAATCCACATGAGACAGATGCACGAAGCCACGTTCGCCCAAGCATCACTCTTTGCCTCTCTTAGCCCCCCCCCCCCCCCGATTCCCCCACCCACCCCCTCGCCCTCCCTCCTCGCTCGTTTCTTTCTCTCGGCGACTCTGACATGAAGCGAGAGAATCAAGGTCAGGCCAGTGCGCGTGACTCTGCAGGAGAATGCATTTCCAAAGACTTTGTCTGGACTCAGTGACAGACTCAAGGAATATAGCCTTGGCAAGCTAGCTGATGTATGACCAGTGAAGACACACGTCGCCCCCACCCCTGCCACTGGCCTCCTTAAAGGGAGCCATGGCTGACGACGAGGTGTTTAATTCATGAGTCCGTGTTGATGTCGTTCGAGCGGAGCGGAACCCAATCAAGGCGGCGAATCAAAGGAGAAGAGCGAGTGTGAGCGACCTGAGCGAATCAGCATAATTGCAGTGGAAATTAAAACAAATCCACGTTGTCTTTATTCCAATGAGTTCATGATGTTGCGCACTGGAAAGAGAAGGGGAAAAACCAAACAAAAAAACAATTTCATTACGGCTCGTGTGCTTCTGCAGGCCACCGACAGAAATGAGCTGCCACCCGACCGTGTTCTGACCGCGGCCGTAATTAATATTTGACTCTAAGGAGCAAGAGGGCAGGAAAGCGGTGTCCATTTTTTGCCCTTCGCATTTAAAAAAAACAAGAGTAAGAAATAAACAAAAGCGCTAGGTCGTGCCTTGAGAGGAAATGAAAAATAGCGTTGTGATTGCCAGCTTGCAAAAATGAATGAAAGATGAATATTATCTTTCATTAGTTTGTGCTGAATCTTACAGGAGACCAATAAATTTGGATTAATTTAAAAAACATCTCCAAAATTGATCCCAAAACACAGATACACATACAAGATATGTTTTTCAAAAAAGTCAGCAAATATGCAAATCCGCATTTGCCGAACTGCACATATGGACTGTAGTTTTACGTTGAAATACCACCAATCGCCACTAGATGGCAGTCTTAGTTCCACTTACGCTGGGTCTTATACTGCTATGTCCTACATTTTTTTTGCGGGGGGCGGATTCGGGAATAGCCCATCAATAATGTTCCAATTTTGAGCGAGTAGATGCTCATGAAAAAAAATATAGTAATCATAAAACGAGTTCTTGCATTTTCATGTTGCTTTGCTGTCCAGGGGTTTTCCTTGACTGGTAATTTTTTTTGCAATCCTTTTTGCAGTCGTTTGCTTCATGCGAAGTGCTTGGTCCTATGTGGCCCTCCCAACATTTAAGTTGTCCACCGCTGGCCTAGACTTTTACAGGTGGGAAAAGCTGCAACTACAATGGACATGAAAGTCTACACACCCCTTGTTCAAATGTCCTGTTTTGTGACCGAAAAAAAAAAGAGATTAAGAGAAATCACTTCTAAACTTTTTCCACTCTATAATTTCTATAGTACAGTGAATTTTCGAAAGAGTGAGCAAAGCTACGCAGCTGCAGGAATGCGGTTGCAAAAGTGTGCACACCCTCTGACAAGTGTGGATGTGTTCAGGATGAACCAATCACATTCGACATCAAGTTAAATGGGAGTCAGCTAACAGCTGCCACCATTTCAAGTGTCTCTGATCAACCCTCCTGAAAATTTGGGTCTTTTAGTCAGCTTTTCTTAACTCTTTTTGTTTGTTTGTTTGTTTGTTTGTTTCTTTTGTATTTTTTTTGTGTTCAATTTTTTTAATTATTATTTTTTTGCTTATTGCATCAGCCTGAAATTCTCTCTACCTTCCCAAAGCCCTCAAGTCCAGCTGAAGAAAAATAGCCAGAAGGCATGATGCCACCACGACGCTTTACAAACGATGCGGTTCTTTTGGTGAGGCAGTGTTTTTGGCAACAAACATACTTTTTGGAATTCTGACCAAAAAGTTCAACGTTTGTCTTATCAACCAAACACATGTTGGATAAAATGAGTTATGGTCAGATGAAAGTTTTGGAGTTGGATAAGGTTTCAAGTAACTGTGGTGGGTGGAACATGATTTGAAAATATTGATCTTGATCTTCTTTTTTTTTTAAATTTTTATGTCACAACAACCTGGCATGGTGCGAGTAAACTTTGTATGTCCACTGTGAGTTGATCAGTAGCCTACTCTTTGTGACCAAACGAAACAAATGCAGTCGTAGAATATTCATACACACATTTCAAGGGCATTAATACAACACAAATATCTTGACTCCTTTAGTTCGCTTGCTAGTTGTAGCGACTCGTTCACTGCGCGCAGAGCTCACGGCGGTAGACCGTAGTCACCCGAGAACAGTCCTGGGAAGTACTTTTGCTGAGAAAGAGAAGCGAACTAGCGTGCTCAATCAGGACAAAATATTTGCATGACAGTATCGTCGCGCTTGATAAGACGGTACGGCTTTCTGAGTCCCCGTGCGGCCTTCGCGACCTCAGCGCCGCTTCAATTAAGAACCATTTCGACATGTAACCCGGAAAGCGGTTTGAACATGCTCCTTTTGAATAACCATTCACTGTAATTAACACCGACCTGCCGGACTGGAGAGCCAAAGGCGACAACAGCAACGCGAACACGAACAAGGGACGTCATTTTAGGCCCTTTTTGATCTATCAGTGTGCAGGTTGAAATGTGTCGTCGAGTGTCAGTCCGGGGAGTCGAAGCCCTTTGAGATCTAACAGCTTGACTCATTCCATTGCTCTTATGAATTAAATATATTCAATCTCCGTCGTCCGTTGGCACGGCAATGAACCCACCTCCGCCCGTTGACAGTCGCTCCCTGTGCCGCGCTTCTAACCTCCAAAAATCCCGTGTCAGTTTACCAATGTCATTTTCACTTGCTTGTGCAAATAAGTGTCGAGGGTATCATGTGTGAGTGGGCATGTTGCGTCTTCCCGGTGCACTGAACAATTGTACAAAGTGAGTTGGGTGTAATTTGAAAAAACAAAAACAAAATTGGTTTTGGTTGAAAAGATGTGAGTGCATCAAATTTAACTGAATCGTATCACTGCATTTGAAAATGCAGTCCTTGGAAAATAAATAGCTAAATAAATAAATAAATAAATAAATAAATAAATAAATTCTTAAATAAATAAGTAAATAAATAAATAAATAAATAAATAAATAAATAGACGGATAAATAAATAAACTGCATTTATCTATCTATCTATCTATCTATATATATATATATATATATATATATATATATATATATATATATATATATATATATATATATATATATATATATATATATATATATATATATATATATATATATATATATATATATATATATATATATATATACACATACATACATACATATACACACACTCACATATTGCAAAAGTTGACAGCACTTCCTCAGCTCTCGGGACGACCTCACTCCCGGCAGGGTCACGTAAGCCAGCGACTCGGGCCACGCCTCCGCGGGCCATCTGGCGCGGCGCGGCGCCCCGCTGCGAGCCAGTTGAGCCGTACCGAGCGGCATATTTCCGACGTTGGCGTTTAGTGTACACTTGGGGGATTATCTGGCGGCGCGTGCTTCCACATCGGCGGAATCCCACCTGGCTGCCGCTGTCCATTCACGACAATCGGATCGGCTGTGCCAGATTGCATCATTTTACAGACAAGAAGCTGCTATGGAAATAGGGATACACACCAACTAGCAAGAACAACCATTCATGATATCCATGTGCAATATCAAAATTATTGTCGTGGACTATCTTTAAAAAATAACAATAGGGATCAGGCGATACATGATATGAATGGGAGATGGGCGACGGTCACACCAGATCAACACTTTATTCGGAATGAAATGTTTACTTGAAAATGAAATGCTATCGGTTTGATGTTTTCGGTTATGCGAGGCTGCAGAGGCGTGCCCAGGTTTGTGGCTAATGATTGACACATCACAGGATAAACCTTCTTTCTGTGATTGGTTGTGTTTTCGTGTACACATAATGTGTGTCAAATTCAAGGCACAACACAGCGCCAGGGATGGGTGATTTTTTTTTTTCACTCGATTGTATTTATCTTCTACTACTCATAATGATTTTTTTAGCAAATGTGACAGTTGCACAAATGTGACAGTCGCTGATATTATTTTGTAAACGTTGAATTGTCACTTGAGTTAAATTGTACTCAAGTAAAGTATAATTACTTGAGTACAATTTTTGGCTTCGCCAATCAAAATTAAGAATCATTATCTTAACATTGGGCGTTATGAAATTGTGCTTTTACTCAGTACTTGAGTATTGTTTTTTTATTTTTATTAAATAGTTACTCAGGTAACTCTTTGGAAGACGACTTTTTTCCTTGAGTGGAGTCATGTTATAATTAAGTAACCATAATTTCACTCGAGTACAATTTTAGGTTACGCTACCCATCTGTGATTAAAATTGAATGCCATTCTCTTTGCATTGGACACGGTTAAATTATGCTGTTAATCAATACTTGAGTATTTTTTTCACTGAGTACTTACTCAAGCAACTATTTGCATATTACTCTTAAGTGACAGTACTCTTACTCGAGTACAATTTTAGGCTGCGCCACTCATCTCTGATCAAAAGTGAGTGGAATTATCTTTGTTTTGCATGATAAACTGTACTGTTACTGAGCACTCGAGTACTTTTTCACTGAATACTTTTTCATGTACATGGGCCACACTACTCTAATAATTGTAACTACAATATTAAGTACATGTTTTTGTGTACGCTACTTATCTCCGATGAAAACGGAACGTCATCGTGTTTGTATTGGACCTTATTAAACTGCAGTACTCCAGTCATTTATTCACTGAATACCTACTCTTATGCAAGTGGACGCTTTCTTTTCTGACGTAACAGTACTTTTACTTGAGTAGAATTTTATGGCGAGTCAACCCACCTCTAATCAATACACGTGCAGGTTCGTCGCACAGTAACGCTGTCTCAGGTGCTGAAATATGTTTTTTATTCTGTACCAGTAGGGGGGGATGTAGAGCTAAAGATTGGATAGCATCAGACCAGTGCCACCCATGTATGTTTATCTCCATATTCATGAGAGTGGGTTTCAATAAATCAATGGATCCATATGTGTTTTAAATATATTCCATGACGCAATCATCATCTTATCTAAGCGACGATATAAACTATCTTCCGACTTTTCAGGCCCATTTGGCACGTTTTGACAACAACCCCCCCCCACACATTTTTCTTTTCTCTGTGCCTTCATGCGAAGCATGATCCCTGTGAGGAGGCTCCAGGTCCCAGAGTGCAGGCTTGGCCGGCCGCCCGTCTCCTTTCGCATGCAGGTGCGTGCCTGCCTTGTGTCCGATCCGCATCAATTCGCCTCACGTCCCCCCCCCCCCGTCACCCCCCTCTCCTCCTCCCTTTCCCATGCAAGCCAGCCACCCACCGGCAAGCCAGCGAGCCCGCCAAACCCACCCACCCGCTGCACATCAAACATTCATCAGGGAGCATGCAGCACCGCGCAGCAAGACATGTCTGTGTGAATAAGCAATTAAGTGTCACATTCACTCTTAAAATGGACTCTGCGTGAAAAACAATGTCTGCGCTTCCGTGAGGGATTATGACTCTAAAAATAGCTCCAGGGCTCGAGGGAAACCAGGCAGAAAAGGCAGTTAAGAATGCAACTTTTTTCTTCTTCTTCTTCTTCTTCTCGTGCAATGAAAAATGTTGGAGATGATCGGAAGGACATTTTAGGAGCGTGATACGGACACATAAAACATTTATCTCTGAATTCTCTCCATCTTCCTCTCTCTCTCTCTTTTTCTCCTCCCACCTCCTCCACGCAGCCCCGCCCTTCCTCCTCGCCGCCCCCCTCCCGCGCTCCCTCTCAGCCCCCCCCCTCTCCCCCGCCCCTCACCACCACCGCGCACACAGGCGCGCACCATCCATGCGCATCCACACACTTTCGACTTGGAAACTACAGGATTGGACAAGAGGATACGTGATTTTAAAAAACATGGATTCGATCTTGTGTTTGCGCATTTGCCGCTGATTTGGACTTTTTTTCTTCCGTTTTTTGTTGTTGGTGTGTGTGTGTGTGTGTATGTGTGTGAGTGTGCTGCGTGTCAATGTGGACCTCGGAGCTGTTTTGACGCCCTATATTTCGGCGTCGACTGGTGTCTCGAGCGCGCCGATCCTAAACTGGATGTTTATCCCGGACTCTTTCCGTCAAGTCGCCCGCATGACCGAGCTCGGGTGCGGGCACAGAGCGGGCTGCCCACTCGGGAAGAGCCGCGGCTAAAGTTTGCGGGGCTGGCCGTTCCCGCCTCCGGATTGCCGATCTGTCTGGATTTACGCACCTTCCAGTCACACCATTAACACCCCGCCTGAAACCATGAAGACCATTATTGCCGATGGTGAGTATTGACACAGGGTCGTGAGTTAAGTTTGCACATAAATCAGACCTGATGGATAACCGCGCATTGGTGCCATTCGGCTTCATTTAGGGGGTTGTTTAATCATTTCTGATGAATGGGGGTTAACTCGTGATGTGAATGCGTTTCATTTCCCTATTCGGAGTAACTGCAGTGTGATGGAACAATTTAACCAGGGCGCGCACCTGGAAGCTCTCGCCTCCTCCCCTATGATGAAATTTGCAGACAGTCCACTTGGCGGCTCAGTAGCACCACGCAGTGCATGAGCCTCAACCGCCCCCCTCCCACCCTCCCACTTTGATAATTGGATTTTTTTTTCGTCTGGTTGTTTGCGTGTGTCCTCGTCCCACTGTAGAGTGAACCCAATAGAGTGACAGGAAATTGACTCTTGCCAGCTTTCGTCCGGGTTGGACTTTTGAGCAATTCTAACGAGCACACGGCTTGCCCTTCCCCAGTCCAGTCCCACCGGAAATGACCAACAATCTCAGTTTTTGGCAGCCAGACGGAGGGTGCATGCTGGGAGGAGGATGCACCTGCCCTCGCGTGGTTGTGTTCACACAGAGAATGTAACATTCTGTACAGTGCCAGCATCGCAACTCATTTTTACTTCCACCTGCTGTTTTTTCAAAGACATAGTTCGAGTTTGTTTATTTGTATTTTTTTTATTTTGACCTGTTAAGTCGTCTACGCTTGCAGTGAACTCAAATTACTTAACAACTCGCAGCAGTTTGGCAGATGGTGAACGATTCTTCCAAAATGAATAAATAGAATAACGAGTGGCTCCAAACTGTTTGTTATATATATATATATATATATATATATATATATATATATATATATATATATATATATATATATATATATATATATATATATATATATCCCCATAGAACCATAGAAGGAGCAACACAATGTCTACTGAACTGAAAAAAAGGGCAAAAACTGTTTGACTCTTTATGCTTTCTTTCAATTGCTTTACTACATTACGTATTTGTAAAATATAGTCACATCGAGTGCTATTTTTAATGTTTTCTTAGGGGGGGGCTGGAACAGATTCATGCAATTTCCATTCATCTCAATGTGGAAAGATGATTTCAGTGTGTGAGCGAGAACAGAATGAACTTGCATTTTACCATTGTATGCAGCCACACTGCCCCACCCCCCAGTCACACACGTTCACACACACAAAAGCACGCGCATGGACGCACACACACTGACAGGGCTTACGCAACACGCTCCCACTCCTCTTCACGCTGCTCATTACGTGGCTAAAACTGCAGGATTACGGGAAGAAAGCCGCAGATTATGGTAGGTCCATCTTTGCATTTCCCATCCAGATAAATCAAAGTGGCACTCCTACTTGTGCATTCTCTTTGAGAAATCACCCCCCCAATGTTATACATATGCATTTGCAGACCCTTTTTTTCTGGCACTACCTCCCACAGACCCCCCATTTTTTTCATCGCCTTGCAGGCAAGATGTACAGTAGAATAGGAAAGGAGTCGTCGGGCCACATGGACACTGTGACACATGATAATGACGTTGTAAGTGTAAGAATAAATATTTAAGAAGCTTCTAGGCGTGAGTTGTGATCTACTGCAGCACTTTATGAGTGTTTACAGTTTGTATTTGTGTGTCTGACGGTTTATCCCGAGTAACAAAGTACCTTAGTGACCGTGGCGTTCCTTGCCCACATGTGAGGGCATTCCAAGTACCTTAACGGCTCCATTTTTAAAATGTAACTTCTCTCAGTTTAACTTGGAAACTTGTTAAGTTGGGACTTTTTCTTTTGAAACAACGCAAAGATAACCAGTCTGCTTTCATAGAGGACCACACAAATATGAGAACATTTACTGTTGAGAGGCAAGTAAAAAAAAAAAAAAAAAGTATATATATGTGTATATATATATATTTTTAAAATATATATATATATATATAAAATATATATAAATTATATATATATATATATATAAAATATATATATATATATATATATATATAATATATTTAAAAATATATATATAAATATATTATATATATATATAATATATTTAAAAATTATATATATATATATATAAATACATATATATATATTTTTAAATATATTATATATATAATATAATATATATATATATATATTTTAAATATATTATATATATATATATATATATTTTAAATATATATATATATATATATATAATATATATATATTTTATATATATATATATAGAATCTGATCAATCAATGCCTGAGTGGCAAAGCTGTTGCTCATGACTGTCTTTTTTAAAAAAAGAAACAAAGTGCCCAAATGAGTGGCTAAAACCATTATGGTGGGACGGAACGCTTTCCCTTTCAGCACTTACAAAGCCGCGAGAAAGTCAGGCTTATTGTCTCTCTTTAATGAGTTAACCGTTTGTTTGTTGTGGCAGTGCCAAAAAAGCGGTGCCCTATTTTTAGGAAATAGGCCACAGGATGCAGCATCTGAGGTGGAGAGATAATTGTCGGGGACTTATCACGGCGCAAAGAAAACGAGGACAGGCGCAGATCGAATAACAATGGCTGATTTGCATAGCGGCATTAGGTGGGATCAAACACGGTGCCTTAAACTGGCAATGAAAGGCGACATCTTCCGCAACCCTGAGCGGAAATGTGAAATTGATCCATCGGCGCGTTTGGGTGGGCGCGCGCATAAAGAGCAGAAAAGGGGGTTTGTTTATGCGCGCTTTGTGCGTGTGTCTGAAGCCAGTCAGGAAATTGGAATGCTTGACGGTTATCAGATTTGGTCTTCTGCTTCGTGTCTTTCTCTCACGCCGCAAATGAGAGAAGTAACGTATTTGCGCACTAAAAGGCACACCTGGAAGCCTTCCATTTTCTTAAAAGCTCACAGCGCGCCTTAAAATGTATGTGTCAGTACGGTCATATTTCGATCCCAAAATGTCTCCCTGCTCGAGACATGCTGACAACGCGGAGTTCAAACTTAAGGCGATCGGGTTACGCAGTTGAACACGGAAATGGAGCAGCGGCAAGAGAGTTTAACGTTAACGAGTCAACGTTATAACTTGCTGTTGGTTACGTGAACTGTGCCGCTGCTTCATTCAAAACGTTTTTACTGACATCTGATCGTTATTTCTGTTGGCGTTTCCTTGAGCGTAGCTCCATCTAGTGGATGCATTGTAGATTGCGTCTTATAATGCGGTGAGCCCGATATATGAAAAAAAGACAAAATATGCGGAAAATACGGTATGTTGTATTTTCATTTCACCTCAATGTCATCGAGAAGGAATGCTGGGGTCCGATTTGGACGAGGCATCGGCAGAGAGCTATGCTATTGATATATCGGAGCCAAACGACTGGAATATGTTCTGTTGCTCCGAGTGTAGTTAGTCAATGCCGCTGACTTATTGATCGCACTGCCAAGTGCTGAGATTTCTTGTTTTAATATCCACTCCTTGTCGCACTAAGCCAACCGAGACCAAGACCTCGGCAGATTTCGTGACCACTAGTTGTGTTCTCTGGGTCATTTCAGCGCTGATTCCGCCATTTCGTTTTTACTTTCTACACCTGTTACCCACTCTGTTCCGGTGAACACTGAATTTGGCACCCGCTTTTTCCCCGATATTAATAAATCCTGCCCTTTGTTCCTTTGTTTTGTTCAGCCCATCACATGGTTTCCTAGCGTATTTATTTTGCAGCAAGCTTAACACTAACCCCGAGGAGGAATTTCAAATGTGGAAAAGTCCCTTTTGAATAACGCTGAAGTACTTTTCTTTGTCCATTAGACTGTCAAATTAATTAGAAAAATCTCGTTGTTAACCTTTCAGCATCTCTCATTAACATATTTTTTTTTTGGCAACACCTAACCAGCATTTCTGGAGAAAACTAAATAGATGACTGCAAGCCAAAGCATAACCCGAAGTTTGCCTGCATGTGGAGTCAGCCACGAGTAAAACTGAATGCCCCATTTCACACCGTTAAGCAAAGTAAAAAATAATCGGCCCCTCAATGTAGTGTCCTTATCCCACTATAAAATACAAAGTGCCCCACAAAAAAAAAAACTGCTGCAAGTTACATTGCAACATCATCATGACATGCCGTCATGTGACCTTGTTGACTTCTGCGGTCAGTCGCAGATCCATTCCACGTGTCTGAAAGGCGTCGCCCTCTTCGTGAAAACAAAAATCGAGGATGAAGATGTCAGTGCTTTGTGCAACAGCGGCTCGGCGCCATTAACGTCTACGTCTCAGTGATGGACTGCAGCAGGCGGAGGCGGGTCTGAGATGTTCACCGCATCCCGATGAGCGCCGTCCGTCAGGGAATTCTGTTAATTAGCTGCACCCTTTATGTAGCGCCGGTGCGCTTTACACGTGCGAGCGAGGCCGTCAAAGTCATTTCTATTCCGAGCCGCGTCAGCGTTAGAGTCGCCCTCGGTGGGGCAGTTGCGAGTGTGAAACTGTGTACATGTCTCCATATATCTTCATTCTATTCCTCCCCCCACATTAGATTAATATCGGTTTTACGAACAATCTGATGAATACTGAAACTAGTTTTGACCCAATGAAAATAACAAGCAGATATTTAAGAATACAGTGCAACTGTAAAAAGCACTCTGTCCAACAAAAAGTACCAATATGCAAATGTTTTGGTCGCATTGGCCAACCCGATGAAGTTACTAGTTGGCAGAAAAATAAATGAGTGCACTAAGGTAGGCTATAAATAATTGTGATGAGATTGCAATTTGGTGCTTCCAGCTGCTTTTCAAGGTGGCTATATCAATTGTCTTCTGGTTGTTGTTGAGCTTTAAAAGTGCAGATGTGGCTATTTCATTTAGCTCAATTTATTATTTTTTTTCAAGAATTGTGACTGCAAAAATGACATCACGATCAATCTAAATTGAATTGAAATAAATAAAATAAATAATAGCCATCAACAAAAGAAATACTCTCAGGTCTCCGGAAAGGTTCCGGACAGATTTGGGATTCCACAAATGTAGACACAGATAAGAGTTTTGGCAAAAAAAACTACAAAAATGCAGGACCGAGAGAGTACAACGAAAGACACCGGGAACATAGAACCAGGAAAAAGCGAAACAAAGCCAAAAGGCTTGGAAAGGAAATCCACCACATGAGAATTACTAACCAAGAAATAACAAGAATTACTTACCTGGAAATAATGCCAAAAACGTGGCGAGAAGTGATGAGGTAAAGAGTCATGAGTGTCGAGAATAATCAAGCACTTAGAGACAAAGGTCGTAATTGAGGCGAATAATCCGACAGTCGGTTGTTGGTGACGCAGAGCTTTTAAAGGCAGCTGGATAACGAGGATGATTAGTGACAGGTGCAGCTCTGGAGGGAACGCCCCCACTCCCGCCAGACATGGAAAAACACACAGGACAGGAGCATGACAAATACAGTGAACTGTATAACAGGCGGACAGATTCTGAGCTGTGCACATTTGGTGGTAGATGCCATGGCATTGCATTCATAAATACCACAACGGCGCGCAGCCAACCCTCTTGAATCATTGTCAAAATCGATTCACCATATGGATTATATTTTCAAATCGGGTGACACGGTGGTCAACTGGTTAGCAGGTTCGTCTCACATGGCACAGGTAGAGGGTTCGATTCTGGCTCCGTCCTTCCTATGCTGATGTTCTCCCCGTGCCTGTGTGGGTTTTCTCCGGGTACTCCGGTTGCCTCCCACATTCCTAAAACATGCATGGCAGGTTAATGCAACACTCTAAATTGTCCCTTGGTGTGATTATGAGCGTCAATGGTTGTTTGTCTGCACGTGCCCTGTGATTGGCTGGCAACCGTTCAGGGTGTCCCCCACCGACTGCCGAATGGAAACTGGGAGAAGCTCCAGCGCCCGTGTGAGAATAAGCAGATTAGAAAATGGATGGATGGATAGAGCGATATTCTCAAATCACAATATTTTCAAATGGCTGACCAGGTGTTACTCGAACTGGCTTCTGCCTGTGGAAAAGCTTCGAATGTGACGAGCGTTGTCGAGACAAACAGGAAGTGCGCAGTAGGGGGGGCGGGCCATTTGGTTCTCATCCATACTAGGAACCACAAGTTCCCAATTTACTCTGCCAGACAAGTGTATGAATGAGTAAACACGTGTTTGTTTTGTTCCAAAGAAAGCAAAGCTAAACCTTCCAGGGTCGATGAAACGTTTGTTTGGAACAAAACGCCATTTCTCTGCTGACTCTTGACTTGAGGATGGTGCCCTCGCCGATTTAATATGTTGCATCTTCACCACGGATGCCGTCTCGTGGAGGATTTCTTCGTCTATTTATAAAAATCTACAGTGACACTGTATCGTAATCCCTTTAAAGGTGCTTACGCATGACAGAGCGGGTCAGGCCTCTCAGTGTGCCTGAGTGCCGCCTTTCAAAGTGCAAGCGTAAAATGTGCAGCGGCGACCGAGATGAGGTAAGCATTACTGTCTGAGCCGACGCGCGGCACCAAAGCCCGCTCGCTGCCGGAGAAAAGGCATCCATCCTCTCGCATTGCCGTGATGCTACACGGCGGCGCTTTGAAGGTGTTGCAAACAAATCGCCCATTTGTCACGTCGCTGTGGTCGCGTCGCTCCACTTTGTGTCCATTTCTCTGTCACTGTGTTCCATGGAAGTTGCGCGCTTGTCGCGAGTCCAGCTGCAAATGCGCTGCGCTGCGCGCCGCCTGCGCGCCGACGACACTGATTACGGCCCAGTGGAGTAGGCTGACTGATGGCCTGGTAAATTGTTAATCAGACAGAAGCAGAAGCGCTTCTTAAATTAGAAGCGCGTATGGAGTGCGTGTCAAAGTGGGGCCCGAGCAGATTTTAGCAAGCAGGGGCGCCACATTGATTGATAAATGAATGGATTGATGGAGAGAAATTGCTTTGTTTTTGTTCTTTTCTGCTCATGGAAATCGCATATTTGCGTGGCCGCTGGTTGCTAGGCAGAATTCAGTCACGTACAACCATTTACTTCCTTTTTCCCTCCACCAACACCCAATAATAATAATAATAATAATAATTTTTTTAAACCCTGGCAGTCGTGCTCACTCTTCTGCTTTTCTGGGAAGAGAGCTTCACCGCCCCATTCGCCAGAGAAACCACAACGGCAGATGGGTGATATGGGTTGATGGATGGGCGCATATTTAGATGGGTAAATGATGGACAGACGGAAACACGGACTTACACAAAGGAAGATGAATAATAGAGAGCTTGATGGTTAGATGGATAGATGATGGGATGATGAATGGCTATTAGATAGACAATAGAAACAGGGACAAAAAGATTCAGCTCACAGAAACACGTGCATTCGATCAGGGATGGCCAACTGGGGATTTTTTTCCCTTTTTAAAAAATAACCAATCATGGATTCTTTTTTGATATTTTGTTTCTTTATTTAAAAAAAAAAATTTTGGGGGGGGCGTTTTTCATGGAAAATTTAGATTGAAACTATGAGCGTATAGAACATTTGGGTCTTTAATTATACATGGATGACGATCTATATTCAATGCACGTTTAGCACAAAAAATCGGCTGACATGGGGAAAAATAATTGCAGAAACAATGGAGAGGGGGGAGATATTTTTAAAAAAAGGCTGGGAATATGCAAAGCCACAGGTGCCGACTGCAAGCATGCGGAGGTTGACTGTAGTTTTAAGTTGTAATTCCGCCATTCACCACTAGATGATAGATATAGCACAACTCTGATTAGACTGAATATTCTTGTTCCCCCAATTTGGAATGACACATCGGACAAACATAGTACCTCAATAATATTATCATATCATCATACCCCCCCACACCAGAGTAGGACTGATGAAAAATTGTGCCCCCGCCCCCATCCTTGAAGTTGACAATCTCGGCATGAGATGCTATTCTTGCCTTCTATTGAAAGCAACGCTCTTAAAGGCCATTTCTTTGTCTTGCGTACAGTAGTGCTGCGCTTTTAATCTGAAGGGCAAACATTTCACACTTGATTCCAGAGGTTGCATAATTTCGGGGGGATTTTAAAATGGAATTTTAATAGTGTCGAGCGGGTGGGAAGCACTTTGAGAGGAAGTCAGAGAACAAACGGTTTGAATAGGTAACAGACCGTTCTTGCTCCACGTTGGCAAATTTCCCCCTAAATAACACATTTGATTGAATTCTGAAAGTAAGCCTCACTTAAAACTGAGCGACCTTGTGCGAATATCTGGCGGAGACAAGTCAAAATTCGTTTCGCATTCATATCTTGGATGTGAAGCAATGTCACAAAAGCGACAGGAAATTCCATTCCAAATATTCAGTGGCTTTGGCCAATTAGCTTGTGCAGGTTGGATGTGCCTTTTATTTGATTTGATTTTTAAAAGCAGCTCTCTCTAAATCAAGACATAAAAGGCGTTTTTTAGCGAGTAGAGAATCCTAAAACTTTTAGAAGATGAGGTTTAATCGACCTTTTAAATGTTGCCAAGGATTTTATTGAGCATGCTCGGCATTCAGTCCCATCTACCGCACGGCGACACCACTTGGACGCCCATTTTCTTTTCTTCCAGGCCGGTGTGAGACATTTCATCACTTCTGTCTGGTGTAGAATGAGAAACGGACTTGTCTCGGAGCAGGAGATGATCATTGGGAGCTGGCTTATATATCCATCCATCCAACCATTCAATCATTTTTTTGATCCGCTTCATCCTCACAAGGGTCGCGGGGGCGTGCTGGAGCCTATCCCAGCTGTCTTAGGGACACCCTGAACCGGTTGCCAGCCAATCGCAGGGCGCACAGAGACGAACAGCCATCCGCCCTCACACTCACACCTGGGGACACTTTAGAGGGTTCAATCGGCCTGCCATGCATGTTTTTGGAACGTGGGAGGAAACCGGAGTGAGATGAAAAGTAAAAAAAATAAAAAATAAAAAAAAGCAGGGAATCATTCACGGGAAATAGGGTGTCACTTACTGGATCAGGAGGAATTGATCTGTTGATCTTTAAACAAGAGTTCAGCAAATTTCTACCCGCACATGTCACATCCTTCCATACACAAATCAATACCAGGTTGTCGAAAATGCATCATCTGTCACGGCCGCGGCCACGCAACCGGCCCGCCTAGGCCACGTTCACGAGCTCTGTTGTTATCCCTTGAGTTGGCTTTTGTACCTTAAAATTGCTTCCATCATTTAATTGCCAGGCACGGACTCAACTATTTGGTCTCCGTTTTTTTAACGGCATGATCAAATGACATTCACTTCCATGAAGTGAAGCACGTCGAAATAATTTGTTCAAGATGATCACGCCGCAACGATTCTTTTGAAGTACAATGTGTGTCGAGGGAATCCAAAAACAAAAAAAAATGAATGTCTCCCCTTCGCTGCACGTCTTGTCACTTTCTGGAAAAGTAAAAATAACAAACCGCTGAAAATATCATCAATGAAAAGTAAACAATTCATCAATCGCTCATGACTTTAGTTAAGAAAGAAGCCACCTTGTGCGGAATCCCAGTTTTTGGTTGCACGTTATTTTGCGCGGCGGGTCCGGCGAACCGCCTGTCGGCTTTTTTCGAAGAAACCGCAGCACAAGAGCAAACCTGAAACCACTTTATCGGTCTCATCGCGCTCGTATCGATCCAAAATGAATACCGCCCTTGCGATCGATATCATCGACATTCGGATCGATCCGCTCACCGCAACGAAACCTTGACATTCTTCCCGCTGCGTCCGCTGTTGTTCTACTTGAAGGAAGCAAGAAAAAGGAAACGGTCTGTGTTGCTCCTCAAAATTGTTCTCTCACGCCCGTCCGTACGCGTTGTGGTAAAAGCCCCCAAATCATGACGCCAATTATTCCGGAGAGGGAGACGAGCGGAAGCGACACTCCATCTATGAGCTGTAAACAAACGACGATGAAGGTTCCTTTTGCGATTGCCTGCGTGAGAAAACCAGTTCTTGATCGTCTCACCGCCGCGTCCCGGGACCGGCGCCAGAAATGGAGTTGTTGACAGACGTTGGAGCTTTGACAGATCACCTCTTATCCCCTCCGCCCCCGACAAAGGTGCTGAGGGTTTCCTGACATGATTGTTTTAATGAGTCAAACGACCGCTGGCGTGTTTCAATTTAGTGCATTTTGCAACTCATTTGTCGGCTGCAAATTTCCGGTGGGTTTTCCCATAAATCCTTCAGCGGTTTACCCGCAAGTAAATGACAGGTTGTGTTTTCTCAAGCAGCGTGACACGCACACACACACACACACACACTGCTCGAACCCCCTGCAGCTCGCTGACTCGTGTTGTTTAAGAGGGAGACTGAGGAGAATCATCACAGCACCCATTGCAATCCTTCCTTCTGATGAGAAGAAACTTTGCCTACACGACAAAACGTCAATGCTTCAATACTGTTAGACACAATTGAATAAAAGACAACTCAGACATCACTTAGAAGCCGCTTTCCCGGTATTTGTTCCACAACAAAACGGTCTCAGTCGTCCATGAGTGGTCACTTTTCTATTTGACCTTTCCGGGGGTCATACGCTGACGATGGAACCACTTTTCAGAAGCTCCTCTGAGGTGGTTTTAAAAGACAGGCTGATGTCACTGTTAGCTATCTATCTATCTATCTATCTATCTATCTATCTATCTATCTATCTATCTATCTATCTATCTATCTATCTATCTATCTATCTATCTATCTATCTATCTATCTATCTGATATTGTAAATGTGGTTAAGTATTTTTGTAAACCACAATATGTGTATTGTAATATACTGTATTTGAATGTCTTGCCAGTGGGAGGCTGTCTCTCTCATTTACCGTATTTTCACGACCATAAGGCGCCATTAAAAGTCTAGTGTATGAGCCGAGTTCCAAAGCCTGACTGAGCGCGCTTCTGGCCGACACGCTGTTTATATAGAGAAAAGGAGGGACGTGAGTGACGCCAGGCATGCGGAAGTCTGCCAATGAGTGAAGGGTGGGCGTGCCCAACAACACGGTGCGCCGAATGGTCGTGAAAATACGGTAAGTTCGATATAATCTGCCTTCCGGCCCAAGTCAACTAGGAGGGGCTCCAGCACTCCCCCCCGAGACCCTCTTCGGGATAAGCGGCATTGAAAAGGGATGGATGGATGGCTATTCAATGGGTGGCATGCAATGCGGTAATTTCTTTTGTGGCAATCTAGACTGTAGATCTGCAGGTGTCACGGCTCAGTTTTGATTTAAGATACAAGATGTTAGATGTCATCTGTACAGTTGATTGCCTTTTGTGTTCTTGCCTGTGCTCTTCTAACTGGATTTTCAAATGTCTTAGAGACGCTTTAGCTGTTTCGAATCCACCTGTCCAAAACATCAAACTCCAAGAGTGTTGGGTTGTCGTTCCGCTCGAGGTGATTGAAATGCCAGTGCAATGAAAGTAAATGCCAAAAGGTCCTTGTTAGTTGATGTCAGGCACAGAGGGATTTGACAAAATATTGGCGCTAGACTTAGAACAAAGAAGCTGGAATTACACTCTTCCGACCTCTATCAAGGTCAATCGAAAAAAAAAATCCCCAATTGGTAAAACATTCTCCCATGGTCTCTTCCACCAGACTTGCCTTACATTGTCGTATCTATATTATTTTATGTCTAAACCCGAATAGTTTGAGGGCTCTACTTTCAAACCTACCAAATCCGGTTTCCCCTTTTGAATCAGAATGTTGACAAAATATTTTTCACGTTGACAAAGATGATCAGATCTTTCCCTGTATGCCTTTAAATCTCATTCAATGCCAAGGACGTATTCTTACGTCTGTCAGGAACCCAGACATTCAAGGCACACACACACACACACACACACACACACACACACACACACACACACACACACACACACATATATATAAATAAATATAGAGGTTGGTCTGAAAATGGCTGGTACTGAATGAAGAACAACTTCCTGTCTGTGGGGCCCTTCATAAAGGCTAATCAATGACACCAATTTCCAACCATTACAGCATTAAACTGTCTGGAAAACCTGCCAGAGTTATGAGCGCCCCTCCTGCCCGTAACCACATTCCACATCGGAGTAGTCGTCTTCCATTAAAAGCGAGCGGCCACGCGGTCAAGACCTACGCGTTGGGAAATTCGAGGAGGTCACTTGTGGTCCGGCGTTTCCGTCAATGGATTCCATCTGCACACAAGCCATTAATAGAAAGCTTTTATTTCCAAAGCGTAGTGCATTAGGAGCCGCCCGCATTAGTTGCACCTAGTCTGAGAGCGCTGCAAGTCACCACCGGGCCTCAAAGCATGACTCAGCGAGCGAGATAGCGGGAGCGGTGAACGTTATTCTGGATGAGTACATGACATCTTTTAGTGGCACAATAGTCGTGACGATCCTGAGGTTCGTCTTCCTGACCCCAAGGTCATTGAAACCATTATTTGGGTCGCACATGGTTAACCCCCTCGGTGATCCCACGATCAACTTTTTTTTTTTTTTTTTTTTTTTTTTCAATTAAAACCCAGTAATCTCAACCAATTAAAACCCAGCAGGCACCATCTCGCCACGGTTCTTCAGCATCCATGTCATGCCCAATGTCGGTCAGCGTCGTCTTGCAAGTGCATTTTTCTCAAGCGGCACAATGATTCGATTTGGGCGGTACAGTTTAGGCGAAACAGATACACGATTGGTTGAGATGAGTGCGGAGTGAAAAGTTATTAAACAGGAATCAGCACATCTCCAATATTTCTACTTTCATGAAACAAAAACAAAAACATAAAAAGCTGCCAAAGAGCCCATCTTCTGAGTTAGTATTATGTATACTATTTATATATTGTTGCACACCGATATCATCACAACACCACCACAAAATCAAAATCAATGGCTATTTTAATCCTTTTTTTTTTAAATGCAATTTTGTTTTGCTATTATTAAAATGAAAAAAAAAAGGTCCAAACATGGCAGCAGCATCCGCAGTTCACACGATTGCCCAACCAGTAAAAAAATAAATAAAAAAATAATAATAATAATACTTCACAAAAGCAAACTACTGTGGTCACATCAGCTTCTGACACTCTTCTTGACAGGTCTTGGCGTCATGAGTGAGGCAATAAATATGACGACAAACTGACTGAGCAATATAAAGGACAGAAATGATTCTGCTGCTGCAAACTTCACCTTCGCGGCTGATGTCTCCGTTTTGCAACGAAGCGCTTCACAATCCATTTTCAACAAAACGGGCTGACTCCAACGTCTCCCTGTCATTTTCGTGTCAAATGTAAACACCTCCACTTTCCATTTTGAGGCAACACGGTTCCACGCTGCTGCCCAGGCAAAAGGCGGCGTTTTAACAACACTTCGCCGACAGCTAAGCGCTCAACAATGATTTGCTCTCGAGCTATTTTCAACATTTTAAATCGGTTTGTAACAACGCGTGAAAATAATCGACGACGCCGGTTAAAAAAAAGAAAAACCATGTCATTGACCATATTTGGACATTCTGGGTTGTTGCCCGACAGCAACAATATCTTTCTTCATGAAACGTGCAGGGTGAACATGATTAGCTTTAGCGGAAAAGCAGCCAAGACAAATGTGACAAACAAACGCAGCGTGGCGCATCACTGCTGCCCGTGTGCTGTTTACATTGACCGTTTTTGTTTTTGGTTGCATTTTGTAACTGCAACATTTCAACAATATTCAAGAATCACTTAGCATGCTCCACAAGCACGTTTTAGGCGCCCGTTTCTTCCTTTGCGCGTGCCTTACATTGTCGTATCTATATTATTTTATGTCTAAACCGAATAGTTTGAGGGCTCTACTTTCAAACCTACCAAATCCGGTTTCCCTTTTGAATCAGAATGTTGACAAAATATTTTTCACGTTGACAAAGATGATCAGATCTTTCCCTGTATGCCTTTAAATCTCATTCAATGCCAAGGACGTATTCTTACGTCTGTCAGGAACCCAGACATTCAAGGCCACACACACACACACACACACACACACACACACACACACACACACACACACACACACACACATATATATAACTAAATATAGAGGTTGGTCTGAAAATGGCTGGTACTGAATGAAGAACAACTTCCTGTCTGTGGGGCCCTTCATGAAGGCTAATCAATGACACCAATTTCCAACCATTACAGCATTAAACTGTCTGGAAAACCTGCCAGAGTTATGAGCGCCCCTCCTGCCCGTAACCACATTCCACATCGGAGTAGTCGTCTTCCATTAAAAGCGAGCGGCCACGCGGGTCAAGACCTACGCGTTGGGAAATTCGAGGAGGTCACTTGTGGTCCGGCGTTTCCCGTCAATGGATTCCATCTGCACACAAGCCATTAATAGAAAGCTTTTATTTCCAAAGCGTAGTGCATTAGGAGCCGCCCGCATTAGTTGCACCTAGTCTGAGAGCGCTGCAAGTCACCACCGGGCCTCAAAGCATGACTCAGCGAGCGAGATAGCGGGAGCGGTGAACGTTATTCCGGATGAGTACATGACATCTTTTAGTGGCACAATAGTCGTGACTATCCTGAGGTTGGTCTTCCTGACCCCAAGGTCATTGAAACCATTATTTGGGTCGCACATGGTTAACCCTCCTCGGTGATCCCACGATCAATCTTTTTTTTTTTTTTTTTTTTTTTTTTTAGTTTTCTACACGTGTCAACTGAAAAAAAAGACTGGTACACATTTTTGTAATTTTTTTTTTTTTTTTTATTGTAATCTCAACCAATTAAAACCCAGCAGCCACCATCTCGCCACGGTTCTTCAGCATCCATGTCATGCCCAATGTCGATCAGCGTCGTCTGGCAAGTGCATTCTTCTCAAGCGGCACAATGATTCGATTTGGGTGATACAGTTTAGGCGAAACAGATACACGATTGGTTGAGATGAGTGCGGAGTGCAAAGTTATTAAACAGGAATCGGCACATCTCCAATATTTCTACTTTCATGAAACAAAAGCAAAAAAAAAAACATAAAAAGCTGCCAAAGAGCCCATCTTCTGAGTGAGTATTATGTATACTATTTATATATTGTTGCACACCGATATCATTACAACAACACCCCAAAATCAAAATCAATGGCTAATTTAATCATTTTTAAAAATGCTATTTTGTTTGGCTATTATTAAAATGAAAAAAAAAAAGGTCCAAACATGGCAGCAGCATCCGCAGTTCACACGATTGCCCAACCAGTAAAAAAATAAATAAATAAATAAATAAATAATAATAATAATAATACTTCACAAAAGCAAACTACTGTGGTCACATCAGCTTCTGACACTCTTCTTGACAGGTCTTGGCGTCATGAGTGAGGCAATAAATATGACGACAAACTGACTTAGCAATATAATGGACAGAAATGATTCTGCTGCTGCAAAGTTCACCTTCGTGGCTGATGTCTCCGTTTTGCAACGAAGCGCTTCACAATCCATTTTCAACAAAACGGGCTGACTCCAACGTCTCCCTGTCATTTTCGTGTCAAATGTAAACACCTCCACTTTCCATTTTGAGGCAACACGGTTCCACGCTGCTGCCCAGGCAAAAGGCGGCGTTTTAACAACACTTTGCGGACAGCTAAGCGCTCAACAATGATTTGCTCTCGAGCTATTTTCAACATTTTAAATCAGTTTGTAACAACGCGTGAAAATAATCGACGACGCCAGTTAAAAAAAAGAAAAACCATGTCAATTGACCATATTTGGACATTCTGGGTTGCTGCCCGACAGCAACAATATCTTTCTTCATGAAACGTGCAGGGTGAACATGATTAGCTTTAGCGGGAAAAGCAGCCAAGACAAATGCGACAAACAAAACGCAGCGTGGCGCATCCCTGCTGCCCCGTGTGCTGTTTACATTGACGTTTTTGTTTTTGGTTGCATTTTATAACTGCAACATTTCAACAATATTCAAGAATCACTTAGCATGCTCCACAAGCACGTTTTAGGCGCCCCGTTTCTTCCTTTGCGCGCATTCTGACACATCTGCCATGACTGTCAAATCAGATTGAGCCGTTCTGTAATTTCCACCTCGACCGCAAAATGCCCTCGAGCTCACTTAGCCCAAGACAAGTGTTTCATTTTTTTTTCCCCTTTCTTTGTTGCGAGAAGAGGCGGCTCAGAGTGCTTCTTTTTCTTTCCCCACTTATAATTGTCCATAGAGAACTTTTATTGGTGCTCGTCGGCGATACAGTTTCCACCGGATCATCATTTCTTCAATTTCTTCCTCTCTCTTTTTTTTTTTTTGCATAATCGAGTCTCTTCAAAAGAAATCGTCTGTCAATAGTGCCGCCATGTAATTACGCTCCCCGCGTACCAAGAGAAGCGAATGGATACACGATAGCCTCTTTATTACCGAACAGTCTCATCAAGCCCACCGGTTGCTGCCGGCTCATAAACCCTCTCCCCGTCGCGCCGCCTTCCAAACTAGATAGATAGACGTCAGGCGTGCATATATTAGGCCTGTTGTTATGGTATTGACTCTTCCAAGTACTTAGCGGGAAAATCTGCTCAGTTTACAGCTAATTAATGTCATTAACGCTAATGCGTTTATGCGCAGATAACGGAAACACAAGAGGCAGTGGCAGCGGGGCTCATTTTACCAGCAGGGGCAAGGTGACAGTAATTACTTGGGTATTAAAGCTGCGCTGTTATATGTTTTCCAGCTCATCAAGGATGAGATTCAGGTGCCGGGCACTGATACGGGAGTTTTGGTTTTCGTTGTCCGACCCAGTGGCAATTGAGAAAGCTAGCGTAGCTTTACACTGAATGTCTAGCCGCCGTTTTGTTCTCCGAGACTGAACGTGAGTGTTACTTGGCTCACGGTGTTTCCGCCAATGTGGACAAATCGATATTTACAAAATGCCTGCCGTGAAAACTTTCTTGCAATGAACTGGGTAGTTTGACGTGGCGAGAGGTTTCCGCTTGATAATGGGCTCTGGAATTCGAAATGAGGCTTTTGCAAGTTAAGAGCTCCCGGACTGCACACATGCGCACACACAGTGTTCCTGAACGTCCATTATTCCAGTCTGCGGCTCATACGCAGAGAGTTTGACAATCCAGATTGTGAAAGGGAGCATCGTGCGTGCTTGGAGTCATTCAGAGCTCAAATCCGCACCCAAATTCTCCATTCATGTATGCGTTGATGTCAGGAAATGGCTATTCGCGTCGAGTCACATCTTTTCTGGAAAAAAACATGCCGTAGTCCATTGAAGGAAAACTCAAATTTTATCAAAAGCGGTTCACTCACCTACGGAATGTACGGAAAACATTTTCCTTTTTAGTTGAAAATGGCTTTATAGCTTGATAACCACTAGGATTCCTCGTCATGCTTTGGCCAACGGTAGAACCCAGGGTGTTGTTTTTTTTGCTTTTGGTCGCCTTTTTAAATAAATCCACATTTTATGGACCGAGCTAACGCTAAGCTAGCTGGGGAGTTCATCTCTCCTGTCTGGCATCCAAGTTTGCAAACCCTCTTTGTTTGCTACTAGGACGACATGAGAGGCAAAGTAATGACAAAGGCATTGATGCACCGTCGATATGGGCGTCATAGACCGTACACGTAACAATTTATTAAATGCTCATTAGCTGGCTAACTTTGTCGCTCGAGCAGCTTCACACGCCGAGTTGCGAGTTAGTCTGTGCGACAATACCAAAATGATCCGTTTTGATTTGACCCATTTTATTTGCGACAAGAAGCGGTGCGGAAGCAAAGGCCCTTGTGCACCAATGCTAGCTTTGCGTGATGTTTTTCCCGCGGTGCTGAAGAGGCAAAGACTCCCATCTTCAAAATACCGTTGCTCCGCCTTTCGTCTCGCTTTTCTCTTCGGAATGCTGTCCGACAACAAGATGCGGTGGTACTAAAATGAACCTGAACTTTGACGATTAAAAAATAATAAGTATGTAGCCGAAAATAAAAAATAAAAATCACATTACCAAAGGTGAGAGAACACTTTTCACTGCCGCGAGCGAAAATAATAATCACGCACAAATAGTCATCTTCCCAGTTTCCATTTCAATCACAAAACTGCCCATCATGAACATTCAGATCGGTAAAGCCTTGACGATCCTTGCGCGCATTTGAGGAAATAACACACTTGAGGGAACGTTGCGTGATTCGTCGGGCAGTAAACCCTAACGAGACGCCATAATTTCCGTATTTACTGGGAGGAGCCGGTTTGGATTATTACCAAGAGTCATTCCCAGGTGTCCCCGCTATTTCATTGGCGTGCCAAATAATGCTCCAAACAAGCACTTCAAATAACCGCTTTCATGGTGTTTGTTCACACCCGCAGCAGACTCCAGTCGGGCAGCTGTTCTTTTCTTCGGTTGTTAAAAATTAGCTGCCGCTGAGGTGACGCGGGATCCCAAATGCGGTGTGGAAACTTGAAAAAATAATTGCGCCATATGCAGCTTGCTCTGAATTTGATCACCGGGAGGATTGTAATAAACTCCATATGGGCCAACCATCAAAGGCTGTTTTCATCAGTCGGGAAATGGGAATAGCCCAGACAAAACACCCCGTCACTCTCTGTCACCCCCGCCCAATCTATATTTCATCAGCCTCGCATTTCTTTGAAACTTTCTCCGCTCTACTCCGTTTGCGCTCAAACTTAGTCGATTGCAATCGTGCCCCCCCCCCTTTTTTTTTTTTTTCCAGAAGTAAACATACTTCCAGCGCTGCTCTGTGAGCAGCTTCGTGTTTGAGATCGAGTGTCAAAACTTCCCCCGGGACGTTAAACGCCGCGCTTTGCTTATGTGACGCTGCTGTCACCGGCAGAGTGGATAAAAGTAGGAAGAAAAATACTTCAGGTGATGATGATGATGATGATGATGATGTCGGGTTGGTGACGGTACGGATATTCACACTCAAGAGCAGTGGCGTCGCGTGGGATGGCAGAAAGTCTCACTATAAGTCTCGGTGCACAACAGCCGATGAAATTATGGCAGGGACGGCGCAAAGTCTCACTTTAGGCAACCTGCTGCCACAGATCCACCCTTGGGCTTGATCTCGATCCCACCTCTGGCTCGTGAAAAAAAAAAAAAATACTCGGCACGGTATTGGTTTTTAATGTCACCGTGTCCCATCTCAGCCAATACGGTGCACTCACAGTCCGCTTTTATAGATTTTCCCGCACTGAACTGCCTGATTACTTACCAAGCACGGCATCCATGTGAAATGAATGAATCCTTCCGTTACTATATGAGAAGTTTCAGTAATGTTCTAAGGGGATTTGAAGCTGTGCGTGTTGGATTCAAACAACCTCACTACTAGAAAAGTGAAGGAGACCCAGTGAGACCTTGAGTTTCAGGACGAAGGGGAAACAAATATTTCAGTCTCCTTGGTCCTGACATCCCGGGCTACACCCGTGCTGAAGCCAAATACTGACAGATGAGAATCCTGCATACTAATGTTGCCCTCTGCATCTTTGTGTCCCCTCTTCTATTTTGCATAATGGGCTCCATTTCAACTTTTCCCATTCCCTGTCTTCCTAAAACAATACTGCCTACATAGTCTCCCTCTTTGCATGTAACTTTTTTTTTTTGGTATCCATCAATCAACAAGCCCGAGATATTGCGCCATCATTGCTATCCGACTACCGAGCACGTTGGGTGTCACACCGATGTCGTCTACGCTCCATTGAAGTAATTTACCGATGCGATTATAACAGAGACGCCATACTGACTTGGCTAATTGGCTTCGAAATGCCGTTACTAAGATGATAAACGGGGGCGTGACCGCATAATATGTGTCATTCGCGGCACAGTGAATCACTGAAGAGGTGTTCAAACCTTCTGTTTGGGAGGAAGCGCCGCATCATGACTCATGTTGGCGTTCTCACGCGATGGCGGCGATGCACTTGACAGTGCCTTGGGAAAAATACATTTGGTGACCTCGCTGTCAATAACTCAAATGTATTTTGTTTGAGATTTTATGGGAGAGGCCATCAAACAAGTAGCATAGAATTGCGACGTGGAAGAAAATGTTTTTGAAATTTTATTGTGATGTGCATTCGTATTCTGCCCCCCGCCCCCAAATGAAATAACCTGGCGGTGACACAACGGCTCTACTGATGTCTCACAATTCTGTTCATTTGAGTCTGATGGGGAAAACAATTAAGTGCTTTCAAGAAAAATAGCCTGACATTTCGTACAGATTTTCACCTGAACCCCTCTCACTTCAAGCGAAACCTGGGGGGACCAGCGCCACATCACATGAAATTTGAAAGCGGCAACAAAAGATTGAAACTGACACGCGTCAAGCAGCAAAGTGAAATGTTTAACTGCGGGCTTCATTGTTGGACAGAAAATGTCCAAATGGCAGTGAAAGAAAGGTCAAAAAAATTACACTCGCTCAAATCATTTTCTCACACACACACACACACACACACACACACTCGCGAGGCCACAAAACAAGTCAAGGATTTCCTGCAATCTGAAGGTGACATGCCGCTAAATGGAAGCACAGAAAGCAGGTTGAGAATTTGGCTGACACGGGTGCTTCATGTGAGCTGCAGCACAACATCTGCCGGCTATGAAGTCGCCTTGGGGAGCGCGCTGCCCGAGCCGGTTCGGGTTCATCCCGTTTGCCTTCTTGCTTTATTCGCTACGGCAGCAATGATGAGACTTGACTGGGCAAGGCAACAGGGAAGTTGGAATTAACAGATGGAAGGACGCGTTTGAAAATCTTGATTTCATTTGGGTATAATACATCGATTTGGCATCGGGTTCTTTTCCAAACACAAGATTGTGGATGATCCCGCCAAGGAATTTGAGGTTTTCATTTGTTAGTGAACAATCTATTGAGAAAAGACTCAGAATGTTTGCCAGAGGAAGGCGTTGGGCCAATGGGAATTCAATTAGGCAATGAGGATCCACATTTTTTTCGACATCCGGAAACCGTTGGGACATTTCTCAGATGATTATGCAACCATTCCTCTTCTATTTGGCTTATGCTCATTTTTGTGAGCTGTAGCATATCCCCGTTGATTGGTGAGAGGCGGCCAACACCCTGGACTGCTCGGCCCTCCACACGAGCAATTCCAACTCAGAACCTTAGTGTGAGACAGATGTGCTAACGACAATTATCATCCTGTATTTTGACCCCAAAACCCCCCCAACAAAATAAAAGCAACAATTTTGCCCCAAAAAAGATAATTAAAAGAAAAAAAATATATATATATATATATATTTATTTTTTTTTAAATATCCAATGTCCAGGAATATTAAAAAAATAATAATATATATATATATTTGTTTTTATTTATTTATTTTTAAAATATTGCCTAGAATAAATAAAAACAAATATATATATATATATATATATATATATATATATATATATATATATATATATATATATATATATATATATATATATTTGTGTATATATATATTTGTTTTTATTTATTATTTTTTTTATATTGTTGGACATTGGATATTTAAAAAAAATATATATATATTATTTTATTGTATTTTTTTTAAATGTGTTAAATAAAAGCAGGCTTCAGGTGTTAGTGAAAAGCTGCTAGCCCTCTACCTTGCTAGCTTGTTAGCCCACTGACGAGTGTCAGAGTTGTCCAGGAACTCAGTTATCACCTCACTCGGTTTTGTGTCTTGACTCGGTCCAAATAACACAGCGGCCGAGCTAGCTAGCTAGCAGGCAAATGTGTGGCCAGGTCATCTGGGATGATGGAACTCGGGCTTGTTGTTCCAGAAGTCCGGAATTTGATGCAATATGTCTCAACAATTCAGCAGTAAACTCTTCTCAGGCTTTGGATACTTTCAAGCATATTTCATGTACTGTAAAATCCAGCAAATAAGATTCATTAAATATTCAAAAAGAAAAATCCTGAATGAAGGGGTTTTATACAGGGTGCTTAATAAGAAACAAAAAGAAAAATTCACATAAGAAGATTGAGTGGTGTCATTAAGATACACAGCAGTGGTGTTAAAAGGTCAATCGTGTCGTCTGATGACCTCACAGCACCCTATGAGGGACAAAATATTAGGAACAACCCTGATTATAATGGAGTGCATCATTGCTAATAACCCGGGGGTTATAAATTCTCATATTTGTAAAGACAGCTCCAGTGTTGGGTTTCATTAGATGGCAATAGTGTGTGGTGGCCTCAGTATGTTTTTATTAGCAGGACCAAAACCCGGCCCGGGCGAGCGAGCGACATGAATGAAAACACTCAAATATTTACAAGTCTAACGGCCTCTTGACCTCCCTGCATAATACATGCTGAGGGTCTCCAGTTTGGTGCCGGTTTGCGTTCGCGTTCGGCTCGTCGAGTCCACGTGATTGATGCGGTTTCATCTTACGGGATGTCACTCTCTCCTGATGAGCAGATACTTCATCGACCTCCGTCCCGATGAGCGGATCTTGTCTCACTACTGGCGAGGAACTCGAACGCGCTTTGAGCGAATAGACTCCAAATGGCACGTCAAGCTCGGATCTTCGGTGTCGATTTCTCTGCAAGGTCCAATCAGATAAGCTCCCCTGGTGGGACATTAGGCTCCAAGAGACGGCGGGAGGCAACACGCTGTCACTTTCTGCCGGATCTGACCGGCTGAGGAGCAATTTGTTTTTGTTTTCTTTTGGGGGGGGGGCAAACACACACACACAGACCGTTGCCTTGTCGCTGCTGACAATATCGTTTCAACTTGCAGCGTTTAAAAAGCGCCTCGGGTCTATTTGTTCATTTAGAATTATGAGGAGATTTGTCGCTGTTGATTGCTTATCCCGGTGGCGCCGCGATATTCCCGTTTGAGGCGGAAATACATTCAAAACTGTCATCCACAAAGTCTTCACCCCCTGCCGATAAGGAGATGACTTTGCGCGTTCCCTCCTAAGCTTGCAGGCCGGATCAGAAAGGAGACTGGTACACCCTCTGCGTAATAGACTGCTTTGCAAAAGGCCAGTTACTTATCTTGTCAATGCAGGATTTTTTTTTTTTCATCCGACTGATTTGGCGTTGAAAACGTAAGACCTTTTGTCCACTTCTGGGTTAGCTGAGCGTCACTGGAGGCAAATACTGTCGACAAATCCTCTGAGCGCCAGACGATATTTAGGACTTTTGTTTCGCCCTGACCCCTTTTCCGTGTGTCGCGCACCGCGCAAGGGAGTCTGACTCAAGACAAACAATTTGTTCCACTGAGTGAGGCAAGATATGCCAAGATAATAGGCGTCAGGATATCAGGGCCTTGTCACCAGTGCTTTCCATGCTCTATTTCACCTCAATCAATAGACAAGCAAACGAAAGCTGAAAATAACGAGTCGGCTGATTAGAAGTCAACGCGTCTTCCTCTCGCTCTGATGTACCAAAAGGCTGACTACTTTGTTTGTATTTTGAATATGCAACGTTTTTTTTTCTTTCTTTCAACCGGCATGATATGGCAGGTTTGTTTGAAAGCTTGCGAGCTGCACTTTTAAAATTATTATTTTTTTCTTTTGGTGACATTTAGACAGAATCATTATAAATGCCGGCAGAGGAGCATCACTGCAGAGAAATACGGTGACGAAAGATAGTTTCGGATTGTGGCACCTTCAAAGGCGGACGCCATGGAATTATAGTTTAGTAAGAAAAACAATTTGCCGAACAAAACATTTCTCAAATGTATTTGATGAGATGTACTGTATCTGGTGGCGTGTTGTGTTATCGCGCTGACCTTTGAATCATCGCTCGGAAGCTGATACGCTACATCGTGGAGCCCGGACGGTTGAAGGCATCAGAAAGCACTGGCATGCGTGATGTCACACGCCAGCGTTTCTGCTTGCACTTGCGTAAGGTACAAATGGATGTATCTTGATATCTTGAGTCATGAGAGCCTTGTTTTCACAACCCGGCCACATTTGAAGAATGAAATCAATAAATAAACGTGAACACAAGATAAGCCTTCAAAATCCTGAAGTTAAATACGCGGGCGGTCCACACGCTGGTAGGAAAGTCTGACTTTGTAAAAAAATATCATAAAAACGGCAAATTCCTCCCCCATGCTCTTCCATCTCTTTCCGTGTGATGTTCACACACTCGCGGCACACAACCAGGCGCTCTAAAGCCGCCACGATAGTAGACTATCCGAAGGGAAGATGTACTTTCAAGCTAGCTAGCTAACTTGAAGTCACAATTGCGCCGGATAACAAGAGCACCCTCCCCCACCCTCACCCCAAAAGATGGCGGGCAGAAGTGGGCTGGGATCGGCTTCAACTCGCCATGACCCTGACCAGAAAAAGCGTTCTAGAAAATGCACGGATGGATGTACACGTCCATTATATTTACAACGTCCTAATCAAATACAGCTACACAATCACGATGAGTCGAGTCATTATATTTTGAGGAATGCCTCTGCTATCCCCCCACCCCCAAAAAAGCTGACAGTCTGTGTTGCCATGGCGATGATCATGGCATTTCCACGATTATTGACCGGGATGATATCCTCACCCACCTGGAGGAATCCCATCCTCCTTCTTTTATGAGCCGCACATTACTGTTGGACGTCAAACAAATCAGGGCGGTCGACCGTTCGACCGAGCGACGCCACACACTATCGGTAACCGTGTTCGGCGGATGACAGCCGAGCCGCTACGGCCGGTTTACCGCGATGTGACTTTCATGACTGACGAAAAGATTTCTCGATCATAAAAGAAATAGCGACACGCTCCCAATTGACATTCCGTGTCACGTTTGTCGAATACATTGACGCCGTTTCCTCAATGAGAGCATTTTGTGTGTTCTCTTGGTTCGGCGTGCCCCGGCGCTCGCTATTTTTCAGTACCGCAACATTGCACATTATTTAATCATAACCGCTGCCGGCAAATACGAAATGGAGAAGCGGATGAGTGGTGTCGTTAATAGGGTCAAATTGTTTTCTTCTTTCAAATAATGAATCTTTCTATTATGGGAGCGCCGACTTTGACGTTGCCATACGTTCTTTCTACCTATTGAGAGTATCTGTACATTACTGGACACTGTTTCTATCCATCCATCTATCACCATTGGGCTCGGGGAGCTCAGAGAGATAAGTTGGAGGTGAAACCATTTAAAAATGTTTAAAATCTTGAAAGGAACCCGAAAGTGGACATGGAGCCAGTGAAGGACGCCAGAAGTGAATTTATGCGCTCCCTCCTACGAGCTGAAGTTCGGAGGCGAACAGCAGCGTTTTGGAGCAACTGGAGACGCGTGAGGGTGGACTGGCTGACTCCAAAATAAAAGTGGATTACAGTAATGTGGCCGAGATACAACGAAAGGATGTGTTCGTGTTTCCAAGTGCTGCTGTGAAAGGAGAGACTTGACTTGAGCCCGCTGCTTGAGATCGGAAAACAACAGCAAGCAATTTGCCGGTCCAATTTAAAATCACCGTTCAATTTACAAGCAAAATTTCAGACCGATGGCTTTAAATAAGATGCCCCCCCTGCAAAAAAAAAAAAGATTTCAAAAGAGCCAATATCAGCCAATCACGAAGTCGGGCCTGAGTTTATACATGTGGTCAGAAAATCTAGTTAGTCGCGGCTATCAAGTGCACAGTTGCACAAACATAGACATACACACCTTGCCCAAGTAAAGTATTCTGGAAAAATGAAACGATGACCTTTACTCAAGAAAAAGAGACAATGCGGTACGGCTCTCACATTCCAAGGCTGCACCCGGTATCTGGGCTAAAGCCAGCTGGAATTGGCTTCTAGTTCATGACCCATCGAAAATGAGTCGATGGACGACCATGTTTTGATGTGTACAAAGCCATTAGAGACCGTGACGGACACCAGGGGTCAGACGAAGACCTTCCTTGCGCATATTTAACATCATTCATTTGATTTCTTTTGCCGCCTGGGCTCACTTCACGGTGGGCTTCTCCTTGTGAGCTAACATGCATGGAATGTGTTGGTTTAGGCCGCACGCTAAATATTAGTCCGGCAACAACATTCAAGCGGGATGCTTATCATTCTGATGAAGTTATTTGTAGACGTCGTTGTTTAAAAATGCTTCGCATTGTAAAAAATCTCTCTTCTGGAGCTGCCGGCTGGCTGAAAATAAACTCGGCGGATCTCGCTCCCCCCCCCTCATTGGCTACATTCTGCGATCGGTCGTTTCGCTTTGTGTGAGCTTATTGCACCGTCTGCCTCCATTTGCATCATTCCTCGGTGTGCAATGTCAGCTCGGGCCCCGCTGATCAAATCCTAACAAGCCGACGGCGGCTCTCATCCCGCGCTCAGCCGCCGTACTTCCATGTCGCCGCGTCCGTGTTTCCCACAATCCATTGCTGGTGCGGGAACGGTGCCCGGGTCCCGGGTCTGCTGGTCTGTCTGTTGTTTGCTGCCGGGGATCAGGGAACAGATGGTGTGTTACGTCCCCCCCCCCCAGCAGAGGATGAGTACGGCATCATGCGAGATGTGGTTTAGTGCACACGACTTCCTCAGTGGAGAAATGAATACTGCCACTGTTTTTTATTTGTATTTTGTTATATACCTGGATAGATTAAAAAAAAATGTTTTGCACATTTTTGCACAGATATGCACACTGCGTATATCGTACCCCACTGGAAACTATTCAATTTGTTCAATGAGGTTGTTCTACACGAGATTCCGTTTTTACAATGATGGATTATGACAATTTCACTGAGCTGTACAAAAGGTAGAAAGTTGAGTGGAATTTAAGGTGGGAGTGATAAGCTGCTTTATTGATTGTTATGAATTGTGCCGCTCGTGGCGTTAGATCATTTTGTCAGGTTGCTACAATTTTGGCCAGCCTTTAAAAAAGAAATAAAACAAAAAACAAAAAAGGTCAGTTTTATGGCGCCTCATATTTTCAGAGGAAGGCTTCTTGCTTCACGTCGGAGTGAATTTCTGTTGTGTCCTCGTTTATGTTTTATTTACATGCCCAAGTTGAGGCAGAGAATTTGCTCCGTTGAGTGAACGTTGGGATTTGGGTCGTCGCTTGAAGAAGAATTCCGTCTTCAGCAATGACGTCGTCGCGGATTTCCCCAACTTTTTCGGTTCGGTTCTTCCGAACACAGACACAGCGAGGTGGCACGCGAGCCTGTGAAAACCACGGCGGTTTTAAATATTTCAACGCAACGTACTTGTGTACCTACGGAAAGTAAACAGAGTGTTTGGCGGTTTCCAAAACTGACGAGCGTATCCACTCTGTTTCCCTCTGGCACTTTTGAAGTGTGCTTTCAGCTGACTGTCGCGGAAATGCTTTTACCAGTTGACACTAGATCGCACAAGCTGTCTTCTCATTTCCATCTTGCAGGAAGGAATGTGTACAGAAGAGTCGATCTCAAACGGCGAGGCCGTGTACCATAAAAAAAGAAATAAAAAAATGAGACCAACATAAATCATTCCACAACTTTTCCCACCGTGAATGTGACCTTTAACTGAGAACGCCGTTCTGTGTGCAAATTACGTGTTCAGTGTCTTGCTGAAGGACGGCACAGCCGGGGGGGGATTCAAACCGCCGGCCTTCGGATCCGCTTTACGACCGTCGCAGTGTTGTTTGCGCCATACGTGACTTTCGGAACCTTGATATTCCCATTTATTATGGTCCATTGAAATTCTGTCAGGTGTGTGTGTGTGTGTGTGTGTGTGTGTGTGTGTGTGTGTGTGTGTGTGTGTGTGTGCTATAAGAGGGTTCTAGGTTATAATGCTAAATATATACATCCATCCATTTTCCGATCTGGTTTTATCCTCACAAGGGTCGCTGGAGCCTATCCCAGCTGTCTTCGGGCAGTAGGCGGGGGGACACCCTGAACCGGTTGCCAGCCAATCACAGGGCATACATAGACAATCAACCATTCGTGCTCACACTCACACCTGGGGACACTTTAGAGTGTTCAATCAGCCAGCCATGCAGTTTTTGGAATGTGGGAGACAGACAGACAGACAGACGGTTT